>CM066314.1:145875428-147087928 GCA_033807775.1 Saussurea involucrata
GATAATAAATCATACATGAAATGAGTTGTTGATTTATGTGATAATTGGAGTCTATTTATTATAGAAATGCATTGTGGATGTTTTGGAAATATACATATAGTACATCATGAGATGTTTTGAAAACGTAAAGGCGTGAGTCCTTGGAAATGAGGGTTTACCCGATCCAAAGTTTTATTTCGGGTTTTCATGGGATTGAAGTGTTTACCGGCAAACGGTGTGTGTTGTTATATTTGATGTCATTTTATAACTTTCATAAACTACCTTTTTGAAGTTAGTTGAGCTTGTGGTTCGGTATTGAATTTTATTAAGTATTGGGGACATTTGTCCAGTTTTGGTAACTCAAGGTTGAGTTTTGTTAACGAATTATGTTATTGGGGGAATTGCATGTTTTGAATGCATTTATTAATTCACTTGGGGTCGTGTAATATTTAGACCTTGTTAGCCATGGATCCATAGGCATATGAGTTTCCCCTTAGTCTCGCGGGCAAAAGGTCGGAATTGATTGAGCTCAGTTTACGAGACGTTAGTTTATTTTGTGGCACGGAATAGGCATCGGGTTCCATGATAAGTAAGGTGTGGACTTAGATGGTCGGGCGTCGTCTCATGGGCAGTAAGGTGTAATTCCATATATGTGCTTAGCACGGGATAGGCATCGGGATCCATGATAAGTAAGGCGTGGACCTAGATGGTCGGGCGTCATCTCATAGGCAGTAAGGTGTAATCCCTAATGTAGTGTTGTGGATTTGGTGACCCAATGTATAGACCTGGAGTGGTTGAAGTTGAGGGCATCCTAGTCTCGTGAGCAATAGATCTGGAGTGATTGAGCTCAGTTTTACGAGAGTAATCCACGTGGGTGTTTTTATTACATAGTAAGTGACCCACTTTGGTGTTCCGTCACGTGCGATGTATACGGGTCTCCCCCGTCACCGAAAGGTGTTGTTTTGGGTATTTGTTACTACTTATGTTTTCGGTGACGTGTTCTATTTATATGGATTGTTTTCCATAGTACGTAAGTTGTGGTTTATATCTCATCCGTGTATGATGTTTTGGGTATTTGTGTTACTTCCACCTTCGACGGATACAAGTCTTCCCCGTTTATGGTATTTGATCTTTATAACCTTTTACTGTCGCATTAGTAACGCTTCGTATTGTGTCTTTAATAAAGAGTTATATTTAATGGATGGTTCCATGTTTTACGGGTTGAGTATGTATTGTCAACCGTATTTAAAGGTTTTGCCTAATCTAAACTTATTCACGTATTTGAGTGAGTTGGAAATGTAATTTATTTTGGAAAACGCATCACACATTTCGGGTATGGTTTCCATGGATTTGAGTGTGTTAGAAAACGAGTCGTTTATGCCGTTTGGGAAATCTTTCTTTGGAAATGATAGTCTTTGTCGCAAGCTTTCATTTAAAGATTTATTTAAATCATGACTATAACTACTAACCTTCGATTTATGATTTTATATAGTCATGATAAAATGCTTGAACTCACTAGGCGTAAGCCTAACCCTTTTTATTTGTCGGCATGTGCAACAGGCTCAGGTTGGGGTGACTCTAGCTACATTGTGAAGTGGCGAGTGCTAGTAGAGTGCACGAGAGGTGACTTGTTTAGTGAAGTATTCCGCATTTGATTGGACTAGCAACTTGTGTTGTATTAAGTGACACCCGTTTTAAGTTATTAACTGTAGAAATTATGATGTTTTAATTCCGAGGTATTTTGATGAAGGAATTGTAGAAAAGATTTATCTACTTTGGTTATTTTATTGAATTTTAAAGTTAGTTGTTCGTTCCAAATTTGAGGGTGTTACAAGTTGGTATCAGAGCATAAGTTTGAGAGATTTAGGTGTTGATTTTGGATACCTAGACTCAAACTAGCGTTTGTTTAAGTAAATGAGAGTGAAATTCACCTTTAGGCACTTTAAGATAGGATGTTTCGAGGTCAATGGATGTTGTTAGAAACGAGAATCACGTCGAGAGTAACAAAGATAATCATGTATGGTGCGTTCATAGTGACACCTGGCCAGTGTCATGGTGAACCTACTAGTACATGTGCGTACTTGAATTACTTTAATGTGATGATCGTTGGGGTAGTGAAGAAGGTTCTAAACTAGTAGTCGTTGGAATAGATGGACGATTCTAGTATTAGTCACTTGAAGTGACGATAAGCATGATACTTGCTTTAAGCAGACCGTTTCAGATCGAGATTGATGGTTGGACTAGAACCATAGGCTTATTGAGCCGACTTTGAATTGAGGAAAGAACCGTAAGGTTTATCGAGGTAATTTCCGACTTAGCCTTAAGAGGTTAAAGCATCCGGGTGAAAATAGTGGACCGGAGGATTTTGGAGGAGTATGAGTTGAGACGTTGAGTGCCGACTAAATTATGCACGAAATTTATTTTTGAAAATAAATTGCATTAATTAATTCTTGTGCTTCAAATTCATATATGGATTGTGTTACAATTTTGGGAAATGATTAGCACACACACAAGATTTTAAATCATGAGTTTTGAACCTACACGAAAGTTTTTTATTACGGGAGTTGTGAGCCCGTCGGAACTTGTTCCATTTTATTATTGTTCAACATTACTTTATGATACAGTGATATCCATATTTTATGAGGTTTAAGATGTTGGGCAAGTGACTACGGCTTATAACTTTAACATTTGATCTCATCCACATATGTTAGAGTTTGGACGGAAAGTTATCTTCCATTACGTATATGTAAAGTTATTTTGGAGAATTTGTTTAATGTGAATTGTTAAACAATGTTGTCTATGTGGTATTACCGTAGAAGGGATTTTGGATTTTGGCATTTTAGCCATGATTTTGCTTAATGCAATTTAACTTTGGAAGCACAATGTTTGGTGCTATTTTGTTGACTTGGAGTCATTGAGTTCGTGGAATTTCATGGAGTTTCATTGTACGACGTTTTGTGTCGTGTGAGTACAATTTTACAATGTGCATACTCTATTTGCTTATGTGAAAATTTTACGAGTTATGTTGGGCATTTGGTCCCACTCGAGTTTTGTTGAGAAAAGTTAATTTTATGCCATAAGGCGACTAAGAAGAAATGAGTTTGGAACTCTAGTGTCGCGTAACTTTTCTTTCAAAAGTTGTGTTACTAAGTATTTCGTTGCAAATAGTTCAGAGTATGGATTGATTTATACGTGGCTTAAGTGATGCATGAAAGAACATTTTTAGTGACATTTCATAATAATTTGCTTGGTGCGCTTTTGGTCAGTTAAATGTTTATTATCAGTGTTATGTAAAACGTGTTATATCGACTTAGGGGTGTGCATAGCTTGGTAACCATTGTTCTCGTCACTTTGTTGAACGAATCGTGGGCGAAATTATTATTATTAACTCCTTGTTTAAATGAGAGACCATTTGGTCAAAACATGTTTTAGTGATGTGGGGGTCACGAATGGTTTATGATGCATGATATTTGAAAAACACGAATGTATGAGTCATTGACATTGGTCAATTGTCGATTTACCGAATATTTTGGAAACTTGAAAACCTTTTTGGTTTTGGAAGAAATGTGCGTTTGGAGTATTTTTAACAAAAACATTTTTTTAGCAATGACGTTTTGATGTTTTATGTTCCAAGTACGAAATTTTGAAGAAATGCTTCGTGATGAAGATTTTGGAAAATTGTTTGTATAAAACCAGGATGCATGTACTTTCTTATGTTTTGGAACATTGATGCGCACCGTTGGAGCAAATTGGGATTTGAAAATAGGTTTGAACCCTTTTTGGTGTCAACCATTTACTAACAATTGTTTCCTCCTAGTTTTTGGAAAATATATTGTGGTGTGCAATTTTGTTAGAAACATTTTGCTCGTGTGTCGTTATGTGACCATTTGAGGAAATTTTGGAAATCAACTTAAAGAACCCCATCTTTTGAAATTTTGGTCTGAGTTAATTGGTGTATGTTATTTCATTACAAGAAATTTCTAAGAAGTGTTACAAGCTTGCATGTCTACCCCAATTTGAAATTTTCTCATGATGTTTTAGTCGATATTTTCAAATGATGGAAACGTATTGGTTGTCTTAAATATGGAATTTGCACAAGTTGTTTTGCGTTTTGATTGAGGTGTAATTATGAATCGTTTCCTTGTTTTGTATAATAAACTGACGCGCGCAAATTTTGATTGGTAAATCTTGTTCCATGCCATTTTATAGTTAGTAGGAAAATTTTGGAGTCAAATGTAGTTGGACTTCTTTTGAAATACGTGCACACCTTTTGTTGCACCATGTTTAAAGTGGAGCAGTTAATTTACGTGCATGTCATGAGTCAATCCATACTAGAACCGTGGCGGTTCGTTTTAAAGAAAATTGTTTATTGCGCTTTTGCGTTTTGTTGATAATCTGAGCTGCAATGAAATAATTTCCAACATGATTTTCACATGTGGGACGAGCGTGTCCATTTTTGCGTAACTAACGAATTGATAATAGTAGTTTTATGCGTACGTTTAAATTTGATATGAAATATTTATGTTGAATGTTTTTTTGAAAGGTTTTGTGAATGGCATATTTGTTAAATAACGCACTTGAAAACCTTGAACTCGTTAGGACCTTGAAAAGGGTAAATAACCCAGTTAAGGGTAAGTGTACGTGTAGCACTTTGGCGGTGGAAGGTTGGTTATTCCACGCGTGGTAGTACTGTAGGCCGAATGACATCGGTTGAGTGGATGATGCACTTTGAAATTAAGAGAATTGATTCGCAGTGGTTTATATTGAGGTTGGTGGTAACCTTTCTGGTTGGGGATCTTATTTTGGGGTTTTGGTCAATTTTCGTACGTGAGACCCTTTAGACATCGTATCAATAACTTTGGTTTTGTAAGGATGCTCGGCGAGTGAAACTCGGGTGTTGAGTCTGTTGTGACTCAAGGTTGATGGTATATCTAGGTGTCAACTTTTGAGCTTGAGGCCAAGCATCGCTAGTGTAATCGGAGGATTGTAATCCGATTTTAAAGGAATAATGATAACGGTTGTAGTAATCCTAAGATGCTCATATGTGATAAGAGGATTTAGGGAAATGACTTTCCTTGTGTGGTAAGAAAATATATCGATTGTATGATTGATAATTAGACACACCTTTGGGATTGTGTAATTGACGAGTCAATGATGACCGTTGGTGTTGAATCGATGGAATCTGTTGAGAGTGAATGCTAGTTCAGTAGCAGGATTATTTGGGGATTCTGAAGTTTTAGTTGATGTTGGTAGTGATTCAATGTTGACTTGGGTTGGAGAGAAAATTTAAAAACATGTGAATGTGGTATGATTAGGGAGTTCGAATCTGTCGTTGGGATAGTATGGATCATTTAAGGTTGGGAGACAACTTAAGTCTGATGGTCGAAGGCCATTCTAGTAAATTAGGTTTTCATTTGGATGCAAGTGTTTTATGCCTAAGCAGGGATTCGTTGTGATCGTTGTGAGTAACACCAAGAAGCCGCTGTGGGCAATGCTGAGGGAAATAAATTTGAACCGGGTTGAAACCGAGGGAATTTGGAAAGTGTTGGGCACGGTGGCCATTGGTTGCATGAGGACTAGATTTCGAGGACGAAATCTCTTTAAGGTTGGGAGAATTGTAACACCCCGAAAATCCTAACTCAAATTGTAAATAGTCCATTTAGACTTATTGGAAGGACAAGGTGTTGCATTGGAAAGTGGGACGCGTGATGCTAATTGGATCTCTCGAGAAATTGGCCAAGTTTGGACTCGGTACAAACCCAGCGAGTATGACACCCGCGAGAGTGACACTGGCACTTTCGCCGTGTCACTTTCGCCAAGATTGTACCGAGAGTTTGGGGGGAATCCAGCGAATATGACACCCGCGAGAGTGACAGTGTCACTTTCGTCGTGTCACACTTGTCGTCGGGCTCCAGAGCCTTTTAAACCCACGATTTCAACTCCCTTTCATTTGTTATTCAACCCATTTCTCTCTAAACTCTCCCAAACCAAACCCTAACCCTTTAAACCGATTTTGGAACCATTGAATCCACAAATCTTGTGAATCAAAGCCTCTCTCCTATCTCTTAGCAAGATTTCTAGTTGGAGGTTGGAATCCTTCATCTTATTACCATTTTAATGGGATTTCTACACTTTCTAGGGTTTTACCCAACCCTCACCTAAACCTTTTCCTTCCTTTGGATGAAATGAAGATTGGGGCTTACTTTGGTAACACTAGAAGTGTTTGGTTGGTGGATTCACTTGATGGTTGAGGTAATCTCCTTTTCTCTTCATTTTGGAAATTAGGGTTTTGATCTATTGGTGATTTTAGGTGTAATATGTTGGGGAAAATGATTCTAAGTGTTTGGGGATAAATATTTATGGTTGAAAACTTATGGATTTAGGTTTTGGAAGATTTGGACTTGAAGATTCAGATCTCTTCAAAGGAGCGTACGTTTGGAAAAAAAATCTAGATTTAGCTTAATCTAGCAAGGTGAGTTCAAGTTACTTTGCGAAAACTTTGTACATGCCAAAATGTTATTTTTCCAAGTAATTGTGTGTTTTACCTGAAAACTATCTATATTGGGTCATTTGATGGATTTTACCTTTTGAGGTATTAATTGTGGTAAATATTATAAGACACTACTTTTGGATATTTTGAAAAAAAAAAAGTGATAATAAATCATACATGAAATGAGTTGTTGATTTATGTGATAATTGGAGTCTATTTATTATAGAAATGAATTGTGGATGTTTTGGAAATATACATATAGTACATCATGAGATGTTTTGAAAACGTAAAGGCGTGAGTCCTTGGAAATGAGGGTTTACCCGATCCAAAGTTTTATTTCGGGTTTTCATGGGATTGAAGTGTTTACCGGCAAACGGTGTGTGTTGTTATATTTGATGTCATTTTATAACTTTCATAAACTACCTTTTTGAAGTTAGTTGAGCTTGTGGTTCGGTATTGAATTTTATTAAGTATTGGGGACATTTGTCCAGTTTTGGTAACTCAAGGTTGAGTTTTGTTAACGAATTATGTTATTGGGGGAATTGCATGTTTTGAATGCATTTATTAATTCACTTGGGGTCGTGTAATATTTAGACCTTGTTAGCCATGGATCCATAGGCATATGAGTTTCCCCTTAGTCTCGCGGGCAAGAGGTCGGAATTGATTGAGCTCAGTTTACGAGACATTAGTTTATTTTGTGGCACGAAATAGGCATCGGGTTCCATGATAAGTAAGGCGTGGACTTAGATGGTCGGGCGTCGTCTCATGGGCAGTAAGATGTAATTCCATATATGTGCTTAGCACGGGATAGGCATCGGGATCCATGATAAGTAAGGCGTGGATCTAGATGGTCGGGCGTCGTCTCAAGGGCAGTAAGGTGTAATCCCTAATGTGCTGTTGTGGATTTGGTGACCCAATGTATAGACCTGGAGTGGTTGAAGTTGGGGGCATCCTAGTCTCGTGAGCAATAGATCTGGAGTGATTGAGCTCAGTTTTACGAGAGTAATCCACGTGGGTGTTTTTATTACATAGTAAGTGACCCACTTTGGTGTTCCGTCACGTGTGATGTATACGGGTCTCCCCCGTCACCGAAAGGTGTTGTTTTGGGTATTTGTTACTACTTATGTTTTCGGTGACGTGTTCTATTTATATGGATTGTTTTCCATAGTACGTAAGTTGTGGTTTATATCTCATCCGTGTATGATGTTTTGGGTATTTGTGTTACTTCCACCTTCGACGGATACGGGTCTTCCCCGTTTATGGTATTTGATCTTTATAACCTTTTACTGTCGCATTAGTAACGCTTCGTATTGTGTCTTTAATAAAGAGTTATATTTAATTGATGGTTCCATGTTTTACGGGTTGAGTATGTATTGTCAACCGTATTTAAAGGTTTTGCCTAATCTAAACTTATTCACGTATTTGAGTGAGTTGGAAATGTAATTTATTTTGGAAAACGCATCACACATTTCAGGTATGGTTTCCATGGATTTGAGTGTGTTGGAAAACGAGTCGTTTATGCCGTTTGGGAAATCTTTCTTTGGAAATGATAGTCTTTGTCGCAAGCTTTCATTTAAAGATTTATTTATATCATAACTATAACTACTAACCTTCGATTTATGATTTTATATAGTCATGATAAAATGCTTGAAGTCACTAGGCGTAAGCCTAACTCTTTTTATTTGTCGGCATGTG
Organism: Saussurea involucrata; assembly: GCA_033807775.1. Classification (NCBI taxonomy): domain Eukaryota; kingdom Viridiplantae; phylum Streptophyta; class Magnoliopsida; order Asterales; family Asteraceae; genus Saussurea; species Saussurea involucrata. Next base: position 145,883,593 of record CM066314.1, read on the forward strand.
CAACAGACTCAGGTTGGGGTGACTCTAGCTACATTGTGAAGTGGCGAATGCTAGTAGAGTGCACGAGAGGTGACTTGTTTACTGAAGTATTCCGCATTTGATTGGACTAGCAACTCGTGTTGTGTTAAGTGACGCCCGTTTTAAGTTATTAACTGTAGAAATTATGATGTTTTAATTCCGAGGTATTTTGATGAAGGAATTGTAGAAAAGATTTATCTACTTTGGTTATTTTATTGAATTTTAAAGTTAGTTGTTCGTTCCAAATTTGAGGGTGTTACACAACCGATAAATACTTTTAGAAGACGCTCATCAGTCCAAATATTCCATCCATCCGAGAAGCACAAAAATGTATAGAGACTTAAAACTACACTATTGGTGGCCGGTTATGAAGTTAGATGTACCACACTACGTGGAAGATGAAGTACTTCCTCCATTTATTTTTTATTTACGCTTCTTTGAAAAAAAAATTATATATATATATATAAATGTTTGTTCCCACTACGCATAAAACCTAACATTTTTTCATAAATGACATGTATATCCGGTTCCGTTAGCGGCACGGTTCACAAGGTTTGAGGGATGAGCGTTTTAGCCGATAGAGACAACTTTTGGGGATAGTCTTTTGGGAGCTTGGCGTACAGAAATAGATAAATACCTTTTGGGAAATTGTGTTGAATTTTTTTAAATGTAGACGGAAATAGTTTAGATTAGTGAGTTGTCATTTATAATTTCCATTCATAGATTTGTAAACGTTATTACTATTTCCCCCTTTTTAGGTGATTTTTTTTATATGAAATGTTAAATTTACCTCTATTTTTAGGGGTGTTACACGTGTTATCGTGATACTATAAAAGGAAGTGAGTTAGACAAAAAAAGAAGCAACTTGGACAAAAAGAAACGAAGTGGCTTAGACAAATCTTTTTTGTCGATAACCTCAGACCAATCAATCGAATATTGATTAATACGTAATCGATCGAACACTACTTGAAAACGGCTCTTCTGAGTCATTCTTTGATAAATGATCACTATAAGTCATACTCAATAAAATTTGATCAATCCCTTTTTCTGTCCTTAAGGTGGAGAACTGAACGAAGAATTCTCGTCTTTCATCATCAATCGAATCACTATTTGCCACCCAGGATTCTATTTTATCTTCAATCTAGTCCCCGTTCACGTTTTTTCTTTTTCTTATCACTGAATAGATCTTTTTACTTGTATGACTTAGATGTCTCGTATTTTTCGAAAAAATGATTCGATTGATGGGATTTGGTATGATACTTATGAGATCGATGATTGAAAAAACGATCTAATAAACTTTTTCATATTTTTTTGGTATTGATCTAGCTTTGAACAAGCCGTTCTGGATGCCCATGGGGAAAACCAAAAAAATGGCCTCACATATGAAAAAACAAAGCAAAATAGGCGACTCAATCCCACACTAAATCTCTATTAATTAAAACAAAAGCGACACAATGCGGGGGGGGGGGGGGGGGGGGGCATAAACCAAAACCCCATATAACAAAACATAAAATAAATCACCTAAAACGATGCCTTCGTGCATTTTTTGAAGCGAAAATATCAATCACCTTATCATAGTCAATATTTGCTAAAAACTTACTCTCGATACTCAAAATTGCTAACCCGTTCAATCTTTCTTAACTCATGGTAGACCGCAGATACGACTTCAGCTACTTTATATAATATTATTCAACAAAATTACGAAGCATAGAAAGAAACACCTGAATCGCAGAATCGGAATCGCCAAATCAAATGGTTTACGCCTTGTTATATTCTTATCGAAACTCCGTACGTTCTTATCCGCAAGATGCCTTGCCGTTGTCTAAGAGTATAACACAAATAACCATTAATCAAGCTATAAACATTCAATAATATAACTAGTTGCGGTGGTATTATTGACTATAGATTACTCCAACCAAAAAATTTAATATCACCAAATCATAAATCACAAAGCATCAAAGCATCTTATATCAAAAATCAAAATAATAAATATCATCTAATTTGCATCTTATATCTAACTAGTATAGCAATATGAATCACAAAGAATGGAGAAAACACTATACCAGATTGTATGAGGGAGTAGACCTGTAACCTGTTGAGCAAATAAGCTGACCGCAGATTATGGCATTGATTAGGGCACCAATCGATTACGATCAGGAAAGCAAACAATTAAGGAAGCAATCTTCAATCGATTAGGGCAGCAATCGATTTGGCGATTAAGGATTGAGGTGTTGAGGTGTTGCATAAGCATTGAGGTGTTGCATAGGGAACCAACCTCAACTTATTGTTTTGACTTTTTGTAACACTTATTCGAGTAGAAATATTTACCCCGTAACATCTTGTTTGCACAATTAAATTGTAGTAGAAAGAATGACATATTAAAGAAAAAACGATAATAATGTTTATACTGGTTTCTTAAGACCTTATATTAAGAATATATCTTGTACCATCATTGGTATGTAAAGATATATCAATTATTGCTTTCGTATTAAGATAAAGAAAATCCAATCCAATGAAGAGTAATGGTGGGAAATCTTCGTGTTCATTATCAAACTGAACTTTTCGTGAATTATTAAAGGGACAAACGGATTTACATCGAAACCTAGAAAGGTATAACACGTGAAGAATCTTTGATAAAGACAATACTTCATTCAAGTTGCGAGCTTTCTGTTGTGGGCATGCACCAATTACCTTACACATCAACGTTTGGCAACACAAATGGATCCTAAACATCAATTGCATACTGATTGATCGCTATAAAAAGGTGTTTTTAGTTATCTAACCCAATGAATGGTTCACATTCTTGTGACTTGTTTGACTTTCTCGTTCTGGACATGGGTTCTTCTTTTATCATCACAAAATTCTATTGTTGTTATAGAGACATCTATTATGCACGAATAAAAATCACTTGTTCTCAAACTTCACGTCTTCTTCTTCTTCCAACAATCATTTTACATCATTATCTTATTTAACTCATTTTTATTATCTTTTTCAAATAAAATAATGACACTAGTACAAAAATGGGTTTTTGCCACGGTTTTGAAAATAAAGTTAGCCACGGTTAGGTTTAGAACTGTGGCTATAAGTCATAAATAAAGTTTGAGTATTGGGTTAGCCACGACTTAACTCATAAAACGTGACCATTACAAAAAATGTTTAAACATAATGTCATGGTTTAGATAAAACAGTGACTAAATGGTTCTTTACGGCGACAATTTTTTTCACTGGCAAGTAGTGACTAAAAACTGTGGCTATAGACAGACATATAGTCATGGTTTTTGTCTAAACCATGGTTTTATATTTTGGTGGTTATTATCCGTGACCATAGACCGACATATGGCCACATAAAAAAAATTCCGTGACCAAAAGAAATAAATATAAAGCCACGAAAATTTGTAAAACATGGCCGAAAGTCACGGTGTTAATAGTCATGGTTTTTGTAACGACCAAGACTATTTTAGAAAGGGTTTTAAGGTCTTGTGTCATGTCTTAATAAAGGTGGAAGTTGAGGGACTAATTGGTAAGTTAAGTATAGGGTATAAAAACCAAATGATTGGCACAAAACCCTAGTTTTGTCAATCATTTGGTGGTGTGCGGCTGAAATAGAAAGGAGGAGAGAAAGAAAGAAGAAGGAAGAAAGGGAGAAAGAAAGAAGAAGGAAGAACGAGAGATAGAGCAAGAAAGGAGAAAGAAATTTCTAGTTAATTGGGAGAAAGAGGAAGGTTTTCATCACCCTCAATCAACCAGGTAATCCTTTCTATTCATCTCTAATCTGTGAGTTGTTGCTAAGCTAGGTATGTTGGGATTTTGTTTAAAAGTGGAGTTGAGACCTAATGGTAGAAATTAAATGTCTTAAATGTGTTTTGGCAGCTGTGAGTTCAATATTATTTGAGCTTAGTAATCTGATTATTGTTGCTAATCTTAGATTCGTGGATTATGGGTTTATATGCGGTTTTCGATTCCAAATAGGGTCTGAGTCGGCGTCCGGAAAGTCTGTGGGCGTCCGGACACGTTGTCCAATTTGAATGTTTCTGGATGAGGAAACTGTCCGGATAAGAAGAGTACCCGGATGAGAAGTTGCCCGGTAAGTAAGGTTGTCCGGTAAGTGTGACTGTCCGGAAAGTGGTACACGAAAAGTTATAGGTGTCCGGTAAGTCGAACCCGGATGATATATGGACTGTTGGTTTAGGCATCTGAGTAGTTTATATCTCATCTATTTCTCAGGTAGTGCAATCGTAAGCCGGAGGTAAAGTAAGAGAAGATCTTATAAGCATCAGGTGAGTTTTCTAAACTGAAATACGTGAAGCTTGACATGTTTTTCTAAAACGAGTACATAATGAGAAATGCCATGTTTCATTTTATGCCTTAATTGCATGAAGGTTGTTTAAAGTTTATATGAGATGTATGCATACATGTGTGAGGTGTAAATTGGCTAAGTCGGGGGGTGTGGCCCGCCAGCTCGTGCTGGGAGGTGTGACCCGTTTATGCCATGGGAAGTGTGACCCTGTAAGGCAGCATGAGACTGACTCGTTGTCACCCTAGGGTGACTTCAGGGTGCCAATTTACGGGTGCGGACTTTATCCGTGAATGATTTCTATGAACAAATTAGTGGAAAATCTATAGTGAACACTCTAAACTGTTTTAAATGTTTTGATAACTGTTAAGAGGGACTCACTAGACCTCATGGTCTAACCCTCGCATTTTCAAATTAAAACCTTTTCAGGGAAACTGGTAATGAAAGGCTCTGGCAAGTGAGCAGGGCGGTTAGCGAGGAAGCTCGATAGCATAGTGACACTATTGTTTAATTTAGACTTTATTCTCAGTTGTGTAGGTTGATTCCGCCAACCAGATTTTGATTGGATGTAAGAAATTTTGGGACCCGTTTTTGGGATATTACATTTTATAAGAATTGCATGCTTAAATTTTTTTGGGTTGTTACAATTGGTATTAGAGCCATAGTTTAAGGGATTTAGGTGACCGGACCGGCCTAAACTGTTGGGAACTGAAGATTTGATAAGTATGGATAGTGCTGCCAGAACAACATTAGTGCTGCCAGGTCAAAGTTAGTACTGCTTATGCAATGGTTACTACTGCAAGACAAAGTTAGTACTGCTGGATCAAGTTAGTACTGCTAGTCAAGTTAGTACTGCTAATCAAGTTAATGCTGCTGGAACAAGTTAATACTGCTGGAATGAGTTAGTACTGCTAAACAAGTTAATGCTGCTGGAACAAATTAATACCGCTGGAATGAATTAGTGCTGCTGGAGAATATTAGTACTGCTCATGCTGAATGAAGATTAATACTACTGATGTGATAAGTTTGGGATGCGAAGATGTTGGAGATAAAAGTGGAATGGATGAAGATATGCTTAAAGAAGATTCAGAAGATCAATTTATTTTTGATAGTTATCTTGTACTTATTGTGTATAAATAGATGTTTATAGATAGCTATTGATAATAGAAAAATAAATTACGTATACGTGAGATACAGAATTCGATTTTGTTTAGAGAGAATTAACCTCAAGGTTTAGAACCCTATTTCTAGAGAAGTAGAAGTCGTCTTGATTGAGCCTGTTAATCAAGATTGAGGTTTGGTTGTAAGTTTGTGAGTCTGTAAAGCCCGTGTCTCGGTACGTTTATTAATTAATTTTAATTATTTAAAGTGTTTACCCTTAATTGTTTTGGTTAGTGGTTTGGTGTCAAAAATGACCAAAATGTTAGCTTTCGTGTCATTTTGGTGTGGATTGTGAGATAAGGTGTAGTTGAGGGGCTAGAGTGCAATTATTGGAACTTGTTGCATGGGTTTTGGCCCATGGCCGAATTACTATACCGTTTTTTCCTTTTCCTTGTAAGCCAAGCCAAGCAAACCAAACAAATGTTATAACCCTATTTTGTGTCTTGTGGTGCGGCGGTGAGAAAGAAAGGAGAGAGAGAGGGATAGAGAAGAACCGAGAGAGATAGAGCGGCGAGAAGAGAGAGAGAGGGAGTTCGCCGGAAAGTGTGGAGGTCGCCGTCGTCGTTGTCGTGTCCGCCGGAGAAGAAGAGTGAAGGTGTCGGGTTTCGTCGTTGTGTCGTCATCGAGGTAAGGTTTCACTCGACGTTTCCTTTCTTTTCGTTTTCGTCACCGGAGGACCACCGCCGGCCGCCGCTGCCGCTGCCGCGCCGCCACTGTGGTGGCTGGGTGTCGGGTAGCGGTGGTGGTGTGAGTCGTTGGTGCACGCGGTAGGGTGATCGAGAGGGTAGTGGTCTCGCGGTGGTTTGCGGGTTGTTTTATTTCCTCGTCGATGAACCGCCGCCGGCCGCCGTCGACGACCACCACTGCCGGAGGGCAGAGGGTAGTGCGTGACCATGTCTTATTAATAATCACCGTAGAATCCGTTAAGTCTTGACTTAATCGTTTAAGCCGTTTCGTTAAAACCGTCGTTTTTATAATCATCAATTCATGTGGAAAATGGTGCAGCCACTGTTTTTACGACGGCTATAACTTTTCCGTCGTAACTCCGTTTGAGCCGAAACTGGCGCCCACGGTTCAAGCTCGGGGTCGGGCACGTTTTCCGTGTTTTAGCGGAAAACTGGTTCGGCCTCTAGCTGGGCGAAAAAGTGGTCGTAAGTTCTGTGAATCGTCATTTTATGTAAAAGAAACTGCAGATCTGTCACTGTTTTGCGTAAGCTGTAACTTTCTGCTCGTAACTTGGTTTGGGGTGAAACCGGTGTCAAAAGTTCCCTTTTTGAGTCTATAAACTTTTCTGTGTTTTGTGCAAAACCCAGTTCGGGACGTAGCATGGGTCGATTTGTCGTTTTATACTGAAAGGTGCTGAATTTCGCTGTTCCGGAAACTGTTTTTGTAAAATCCGTAGTAAATTGTAGAAAAATCGTTAGGAGGCGTATAATATGTCCTTGGAACCCTAACTCAGAGTACTTTCTGGTCATGAAATAATATTGGGAATTTTCTGGGTTTAAAGGGGTCGAAACAGGTCCCGAACAGACCTGTTTTGGGTGAACGGAATTTAGTTTTAGTGACGGTTTAAGCGTGTGTCGTGTCATAGGGTCCGGGTCTCGTATTGACACGTTTTAACATGAATTTAGGTGCTGGGAAGTGACCGTAATTGTGAAGCTTGAATTGTGTTATTAAGCTGGGCGCGCATTCGAGGTGAGTTCTCTCACTGTGTAGTTAGGGGTTGTATCATGTCATAATAGTTTGTATGTACTACTGTCTTTGTGGTGTGAACTAGTTGTTTGTGGTGTGTAATGTTTGATTGGTTTGAATGCTTAGTATAAATGTTTTATATTACAATTCGGTGAGACCGAGGAAGTGGAAAGAAACGTTGTGGGAACTCGGCGTGACAAGTGTGTTACATTACAATTCGGTGGGACCGAGGAAGTGGAAAGAAACGTTGTGGGAACTCGGTGTGACGAGTGTGTTACATTACCATTCGGTGGGACCGAGGAAGTGGAAAGGAACGTTGTGGGAACTCGGTGTGACGAGTGTGTTACATTACAATTCGGTGGGACCGAGGTGTTGGATACATAATTACTTGTAGATGTTTACTCGTTTTATGTAACTGTGATGTTGTTGCTTATGTGCGGATAGGGGTGATGTGTATATAATTCCTATCTGCGCATGTGTTGGAATTCACTAAGCTTCATGCTTACCCTTTCCCATAAACTGTGGTTTCAGGTCCGAGCGGCTCCAAGGCGTGATGAGTACACATTGGCGCGCGAGGAGAGCTGGTTGATTTATGATTTTTAATATTTAAACATTTATTCCGCTGGTTTTAATTTATAAAGATATTAATTATGTGTTTGCAAACGAAGCGTTGGTATCAATTAATGAGTTGTTATAAATGAATTGTTTATTTAAAAATTTAAATTTGCTTGTAATTTTTGGGACGTTACAACTTGGTATCAGAGCACAGCTTGAGTGAATCAAACGCACCTCGGTGCGTTTGGTCTCAAGTTGCGGCTGGGAAATTTTCAAATTCGTTTTTAAAATCGTTTTGGAGGTAAAAGAAAAAGTAAAAACCCGTTCGAGGAACGGTGATTAAGGGCGCAGTGTGTACAGTCAGCCGGAGCCGAAGGGAAAGGTACAATGCTTAGTGTTTATTTGCTTTCTAGATCATAGAGTATGCATGCTAGATTGCCTGTTGTGGACACTATGCTGTATGTTGTAATGCTTGCTATTAGGAATTTATGCTAATTATGATAGGTTACTAAGTGGATGCCCTCTAGGTTGTATGCAGTAAGAGATTTATAGCCTTAGAATATTCGATTTAGTTCTATTGCGCAGCTCTTGTTTGAGTCCAACCGTTCTAGGATAGAGTCTTGTATTCGACTGTCTATTTATTTCGCACTGCATATAATCGGGTATTCGCGAGGTCACCCGTTATAATTAGTAGGGATTCGGTAGTAGCAAGGGTAGTGGGATAAGAGGAAGTTCCTAGAGAGCTGGGAAGGGTGTTTATGTATGAGTACGTGTGCTAGATTGCTTTCTAGAACATAGGAGTATGTATGCTAAATTGCTTGGTGCTTGTTACACTGTATTGCATGTCTGCTGCTTGCTACTAGGGATTTGGCAGTAGCAAGGGTAGTGGTTTGGATGGAATTCCTAGGGAGCTAGGAAGAGCGAGTATATATGCCGATGCGGGCATATGTGTGTAGTTGCGGCGAGAAGCTACTTGGACCCCTCGGGATGGGACTCGGAACGAGCGATGATAGGCGTGGAAGGTAGTAGTAGAGCTCCTACTACCGGAAGCACAGGATCAATGCTCGAGTCGGGGAAGTCACGAGGAATCCAAGGAGTTGAGCGTGAGTGTTGTTAGTATGAGTTATTATGTGCTAATAACGCGTTGTATTGTCTACCCAGAATAGCCATCACAAGGAGGAACAACTATAGTAAACCTGCTAGTACAGGTGTGTACTCGAAGTGTTTTGAGATGATGATCGTTGGGGGTAGTGATGAAGGTCCTAAACTAGTAGTCGTTGGAATAGAAAGACGATTCTAATATTAGTCACTTGGAGTGACGATAAGGATGATATTTGTTGTAAGCAGATCATTTCGGGCCAAGATGGAAGATTGTGCTAGGGTCATAGGCTCATAGAGCCGACTTTGATTTGAGGAAAACCCGTAAGATGATTTGATGTGATTTCCCAACTTGCCTTAAGAGATTTAAATGTCCGGATGACGATTGTGGATCGGGGAGTTTTGGAGGGATATGAGTCGAGACATCGAATGCCGACTGAGTCATGCACAAAGTCTAGTTTGAAAATAGGATTGCATTAACTAATTTTTGTGTTTCCAATCCTTATATGGATTGTGCTTTGGAATTTTGGGAAGTGTTTAGCACACACACAAGATGTCGAATTATGGTTTTGAAAGTGCATGAAACCTTTTTATAACGAGAGTTACAAATTTTGTTGGTGATTTGTTTAAAATGAGTTTGGAATTCTTGTGTCGCTTAACTTTTCTTTCGAGAGTTTGTGTTACTAAGTATTTTATTGCAAATAGTTCAGTGTGTGGATTGATTCATGCGTGACATAAGTGGTGCATGGAGGAATTTTGGTAACATTTTATAAGGAGTTGTTTAGTGCGCTTTTCAGTCAGCTAAAGGTTTTATTGACATTTCGATGAAAATGCGATTTATCGACTTAGGGGTATGCATACTGGGGTAACCTTTGTTCTCGACATTTTGATGAACGAGTCGTGCATGAAAATGTTTTAGTTCCTTTTTGTCGAAATGAAAGACCATTTGATCCAAGGAGTGTTTTAATGTTGTGAACATAATGCATACGATTACAATGTGTTATATTTTGGAAATATAGATGCGTAGATTTTTGACATTCGGTTAATTTAGAATTACCGATCGTTTTTTTTGTTTTGGGGAAATTAAAAACTTTTGCTTTGGAGGAAACGAGTATTTTGAGCATTTTCGATAAATACATTTTTTTAAACTATAATGTTTTGACGTTATATGTCCCAAGTACGAAACTTGAGGAAGTGTTACAAGCTTGCATGCCTGCCCCCAGTTTGAGATTTTATGAGGTTTTAGTCGATATTTCCAATTAATAGAAGCGGACTGGTTTCTGTCTTCAAGTTTGAAACTTACACGAGACAGTTGTGTTTTAACAAAAATATATTTGTAAACCGTGTCATCGTTTTGTGTGATTAGCTGACGCGCGAAAATTCGTGGCGAACCCTGTGCCACGTCATTTTTTTATGATTAAAAAGAAGAATTTTCTTAATCAAATGTCGTGAAACTTATTTTGAATTAGGTGCACACCTTGTCGCACCCTGTTTAAGGTCAATCGGTTACTTTAAGTGCATGTCATGAGTCAATCCATACCGGAATCGAGGCGGTTCATTTTAAAGAAATTATTTATTACGCCTCGCTTTTGTGTGAGTAAACCGAACTGCAATGGAACGATTTTCAACATGATTTTCCTATGTGGGACGAGCGTGTCCAGTTTTGCGTAACTATCGATCTGGTAATAGTAGTTTTATTACATACGATCTTTTTGAGATGAAAATCCTGATGTTGAAAATATTTTGTAAATGATTTTGTAAACCATTTGGGGAAATGTGCTTTTAAGTGTCATGTGTGATTTCGAGAATTTTAAGGGTGTGAGTCCTTTTGGAAAACTCTTTTGTTTAACCCGTGTTGAGTCTGGGACTAAGGTTGATTTCTGAGTATTGCTTGCTTGAACTTTGTTTAAACGCATTTTCCGACCTATGGGTCTAGCAAGCGTGGAGCATTTTGCTCGGTTTTGACTTGGAGTTAGTCATGGGCCAATTGCCCAGTTTTAATGGCTCGATGTAGAGTCTAGTTGATGAGTTGTTTTTGTCGCACCGTTTGGCATTCTTTGCACGTTGAGTGTTTACATGTTTAGGTGAGTGAGTCAATCCGGAATAGGCATGTTGTTGGTAGGCTGTTTGCTTTGGATCCCTAGACACGTTAGTCAGTCGTTGGTAATGGTCGGTTGGGTATCTCGGGGTGGGACCCCGGTATTCATGTGTTTTAACCTAGACTTTCCAGTAGGTACTAGGAGGATATAGTTGTGGGCACTTACCTGGGAGGTAGTTCCGGTGTGCTGGGTCTTGAGGCGTTACCTGGGAGGTAGACGTCAAGGTGTATCCTCGATACGGTGTGACTTGGCTTCGTAGAGCAAGTGTGGATGATACGTCGACGGTGGAAGGTAGGTATTCCACGCGCGTTAGTATTGTAGGCCGAATAGTATCGGTTAAGGGATTGATGCCCTTTGTTATTAAGAGAATAAGTGCGCATCAACCATTTTGAGGTAGGTGGTATATTTAGGTGTCGATTTTTGGGCTTAAGGCCAAACACCTTTAGTATAATCGGAGAGTTGTAGCCGATTTTTAGATAAGCATGGTGATGGTAGAAGTAACCCTGAAATGATCACTTGGGATGGATGGTTATGGTGGAATGACCTACGTGTGTGTTAGTTGATTTGGTTGTGGGGGATATCTATTTGTGTTAGTGTCTAGGATAATACCACGCTTATTTGAGTTATTGAAATCGGTTGGACCGATGTTCGGCGGGTGGCCGATGTTTGTTATTGTAATCGGTGGGACCGATGTTCGGCGGGTGGCCGATGTTTGTTATTGTAATCGGTTGGACCGATGTTCGGTGGGTGGCCGATGTTTGTTATTGTAATCGGTTGGACCGATGTTCGGCGGGTGGCCGATGTTTGTTATTGTAATCGGTTGGACCGATGTTCGGCGGGTGGCCGATGTTTGTTATTGTGATCGGTTGGACCGATGTTCGGCAGGGGTTCGATGTTTTGTTGATATAATTTATTGAAAATCTTTGGAGTCTATTAGAATTCGTGGTAGTTAATCGACAGTTAAGGGTAGGAATGATCGTAGTCGAGTATCCTGTAGGGTATACTGTGAGCAGCTTTAGAATGTTAGAGCTTGAGAATTTAATCGGGAGGTATGAATCATCTAAGGTTGGGAGACAACCGAAGTCGTTTAACTAGGAATGATTCCGATTGTTGGAGTGTTCTTCCAATCGCGTTTTTCAGTGTTCTTGAAGGAGTGTCGTTAGTAAGGAAGTATTCGGGAGATTCTTAGACGGTGTGAGAAATTAGGTTCCGGTTAGTGAAAGTCCAGTGGCAACTCAAAAAGGGTTCTGAGTGGACTTGGGAACCCGAGAATGATATGCGGGAGAACTGTCCGGAGCTATTCGTAGGCAGAGACTTCGAGGACGAAGTCTAATCCAAGCGGGGGAGAGTTGTAAAGCCCGTGTCTCGGTACGTTTATTAATTAATTTTAATTATTTAAAGTGTTTACCCTTAATTGTTTTGGTTAGTGGTTTGGTGTCAAAAAGGACCAAAATGTTAGCTTTCGTGTCATTTTGGTGTGGATTGTGAAATAAGGTGTAGTTGAGGGGCTAGAGTGCAATTATTGGAACTTGTTGCATGGGTTTTGGCCCATGGCCGAATTACTATACCGTTTTTTCCTTTTCCTTGTAAGCCAAGCCAAGCAAACCAAACAAATGTTATAACCCTATTTTGTGTCTTGTGGTGCGGCGGTGAGAAAGAAAGGAGAGAGAGAGAGGGATAGAGAAGAACCGAGAGAGATAGAGCGGAGAGAAGAGAGAGAGAGGGAGTTCGCCGGAAAGTGTGGAGGTCGCCGCCGTCGTTGTCGTGTCCGCCGGAGAAGAAGAGTGAAGGTGTCGGGTTTCGTCGTTGTGTCGTCATCGAGGTAAGGTTTCACTCGACGTTTCCTTTCTTTTCGTTTTCGTCACCGGAGGACCACCGCCGGCCGCCGCTGCCGCTGCCGCGCCGCCACTGTGGTGGCTGGGTGTCGGGTAGCGGTGGTGATGTGAGTCGTTGGTGCACGCGGTAGGGTGATCGAGAGGGTAGTGGTCTCGCGGTGGTTTGCGGGTTGTTTTATTTCCTCGTCGATGAACCGCCGCCGGCCGCCGTCGACGACCACCACTGCCGGAGGGCAGAGGGTAGTGCGTGACCATGTATTATTAATAATCACCGTAGAATCCGTTAAGTCTTGACTTAATCGTTTAAGCCGTTTCGTTAAAACCGTCGTTTTTATAATCATCAATTCATGTGGAAAATGGTGCAGCCACTGTTTTTACGACAGCTATAACTTTTCCGTCGTAACTCCGTTTGAGCCGAAACTGGCGCCCACGGTTCAAGCTCGGGGTCGGGCACGTTTTCCGTGTTTTAGCGGAAAACTGGTTCGGCCTCTAGCTGGGCGAAAAAGTGGTCGTAAGTTCTGTGAATCGTCATTTTATGTAAAAGAAACTGCAGATCTGTCACTGTTTTGCGTAAGCTGTAACTTTCTGCTCGTAACTCGGTTTGGGGTGAAACCGGTGTCAAAAGTTCCCTTTTTGAGTCTATAAACTTTTCTGTGTTTTGTGCAAAACCCAGTTCGGGACGTAGCATGGGTCGATTTGTCGTTTTATACTGAAAGGTGCTGAATTTTGCTGTTCCGGAACTATTTTTGTAAAATCCGTAGTAAATTGTAGAAAAATCGTTAGGAGGCATATAATATGTCCTTGGAACCCTAACTCAGAGTACTTTCTGGTCATGAAATAATATTGGGAATTTTCTGGGTTTAAAGGGGTCGAAACAGGTCCCGAACAGACCTGTTTTGGGTGAACGGAATTTAGTTTTAGTGACGGTTTAAGCGTGTGTCGTGTCATAGGGTCCGAGTCTCGTATTGACACGTTTTAACATGCATTTAGGTGCTGGGAAGTGACCGTAATTGTGAAGCTTGAATTGTGTTATTAAGCTGGGCGCGCATTCGAGGTGAGTTCTCTCACTGTGTAGTTAGGGGTTGTATCATGTCATAATAGTTTGTATGTACTACTGTCTTTGTGGTGTGAACTAGTTGTTTGTGGTGTGTAATGTTTGATTGGTTTGAATGCTTAGTATAAATGTTTTATATTACAATTCGGTGAGACCGAGGAAGTGGAAAGAAACGTTGTGGGAACTCGGCGTGACGAGTGTGTTACATTACAATTCGGTGGGACCGAGGAAGTGGAAAGAAACGTTGTGGGAACTCGGTGTGACGAGTGTGTTACATTACCATTCGGTGGGACCGAGGAAGTGGAAAGGAACGTTGTGGGAACTCGGTGTGACGAGTGTGTTACATTACAATTCGGTGGGACCGAGGTGTTGGATACATAATTACTTGTAGATGTTTACTCGTTTTATGTAACTGTGATGTTGTTGCTTATGTGCGGATAGGGGTGATGTGTATATAATTCCTATCTGCGCATGTGTTGGAATTCACTAAGCTTCGTGCTTACCCTTTCCCATAAACTGTGGTTTCAGGTCCGAGCGGCTCCAAGGCGTGATGAGTACACACTGGCGCGCGAGGAGAGCTGGTTGATTTATGATTTTTAATATTTAAACATTTATTCCGTTGGTTTTAATTTATAAAGATATTAATTATGTGTTTGCAAACGAAGCGTTGGTATCAATTAATGAGTTGTTATAAATGAATTGTTTATTTAAAAATTTAAATTTGCTTGTAATTTTTGGGACGTTACAGAGTCGAATTAGTGAATACAAACAGCTGTGTGTTTTCTGATATATTGTTCTTTGATTGTGTGAATTAAAGTTCTATTCCGCAGATTCTTTAATTCTGAATTCTAAGTATTGTTAATCTTGTTAAGATTCGATCCTGACAAGTGGTATCAGAGCCTATGTTTCTTAGAATTCTACAATCATTATGGACAACTCAGTTGAATCAAACAGTACTAACCAGAACATAAACTTTGTTCAAGCCCTTGTTTCTCAACAAGGAATGGGATTTGATTGGAGTGATCAAGCAGAAGAGGCCATCCAAAATCAAGCACTTATGGCTGAAGTTTCAGATCTTCCCACTGAGGTAAAATCTAATCTCTGTTCTCAAGCTTGTATAGACACTGTTAAAAAGTATAGAGATCACAATCAGGGAATGTGTGATGACCTTAAGAGATTAGAAAAGGATATAAGAGACTATGTATTGATTGTTGAGAGGTTTGAAGAACAGATTAAGGCTTTTCAAGCCAATGAACTTCAACACTCATATGATACAAACTACTGGAAGTGGGAAAAGGGTGGTCTGGAGTTCCAACTGAAAGAGTCCAGGGAAGAGTGTGAGAAACTAAAAGGAGAGCTTGAGAAAGTTAAACTTGATGTAGAAAAGTTTACTTGTGCCTCTAAAGTCATGGACAACATAATCAACTCTCAAATCCATAGTAAGTTGAAACCAGGCATAGGGTACAATGCCACACCCCCACCCTACAATAACAACTACATCCCTCCTAAGTCAGACCTATTAGAAACCAAGGATAGGAAGGACTTACCTAAAGGAGCCACTGAAGTAGATCCATTAGATGACGTAGTTGTTGTGGAGAAGACTGAAAAAGAAGGATCTGGTGAGGAATGTGTAAGTCCATGTGTTAAGAACAATGAGATGAAAAGGACTGAAAAGGGAAAGGGAGTTCATTATACACAGACCACTGTTGTGAACTCTAAAACTTGTGAACATTGTTCTTGCAAGAAATCTCAAGAGAATAAGCCCCAAAAACATGATAAAAAGAGTGGAAATCAAAGAAATTGGAATAACCAGTGGGCACAAAAGCAAGGAGTTGATCTGCAAAGGATTAACAGACCAAAACCTTGTTTTATTTGTGGCAAATTGAATCATCTTGCCAAATACTGTTATTTCAATCCTATTAACCAAAAGAAAAGTTTTCAAAGAAGTTTTCAAAAATCTTCTGGTTATAGGAAGCCTGCAAGGAATAATGTGGCTAAGAAACAAACTAAATCCAAAAGCCACATGAGAAAACAGACTGAAAATGAATGTGTCAATATGTGGGTTCCCAAAAGCACTAATGTTAGTACTGCTACCTCAGATAGTACTGCTGACAAGGATAGTGCTGCTAGAAGCAATACTACTGCCAATACTGCTGCTAGCAGTGTTAGTGCTGCTAACTCTGTTAGTGCTGCTAACTCTGTTAGTGCTGCTAACTCTGTTAGTGCTGCTAACTCAGTTAGTGCTGCTAACTCAGTTAGTGCTGCTAACTCAGTTAGTGCTGCTAACTCTGTTAGTGCTGCTAACTCTGTTAGTGCTGCTAACTCTGTTAGTGCTGCTAACTCTGTTAGTACTTCTTCTAAGGTTAATACTGCTTCTAGTTTTTGTGCTGCTAGACCAATCATATTGACAAAGTACTCCAATTCTGCAGTACCTAAGTTTAAAAATCTCATCAAAACCCAATGCAAGTACTTTGATGAGCAAGGGAGACCCAAGACCACTTTGGCTTGGGTTCCCAATAAAAACTAATTGATTTATCTTATGTGCAGGGCAACCAACAGCTCAAGGAGAAGAGCATCTGGCAAGTTGATAGTGGTTGCTCCAGGCACATGACAGGTAACTTGTCCTGCCTCAAGAATTTCAAAAGAATTGATGGAGGACGTGTTGCTTTTGGGAATAATTCTGAAGGAGGTAAGATAAGTGGTAAAGGTGATATGTCAAAAGGTAAGATGGACAAGTGCTGCAAAGTGCAAGTATAGTTACTACTGCCAGTGCAGAGTTACTACTGCTAGTACAAATTTTATACTGCTTAGTAGTTAATACTGCTTGTGTAGTTAATACTGCTGTGTAGTTAATACTGCCTTGCAGTTAATACTGCTCAGTCGTTAATACTGCTAGGTTGTTAATACTGCTTTTAAAGAAAATCAGGGCTAGTACTGCTATAAATACTCTTTCAGCCCGCCAAAGTTCATAACGTCGTTGTGCATTCAATTTATCTCTCTCTCATTCTAACCTTTTCTCCCTAGAATCTCTGTGTTTTCTATCCTAATCCTCAGGAATAATGACAATATTGGAGTTTGTCGATGAGCACAATGAGATTGCGATGCTTCAGAAGCCGAAGCAGGCCGCAGGATTTCATGAGATTGTGGATTTTCTCAAGTCCTCACACATCTCTCATGCCCTAACAGTGTGCCCAACCATATATATCGAGCATCAAAAGCAATTTTGGGAGAATGCCGCTGTTATTTTCGAAGATGGGCAGAAAATCATTCGAACAAGGGTTTGTGACAAACCCTTGAAGGTCACAGAGGAGGTTATTCGCATCACTCTTAACTTAGATGATGCCTCAGGTATAACCTATCTATCTAATGATGAACTTTTCTCGACCTTACAAAGAATGGGGTATGAAGGTCCCATTGGAGTTTTTAAATTCTACAAGTCAAAGTTCTACACCCAATGGCGATTTCTTGTTCATACTCTTATGCACTGTATTTCAAAGAAAACAACTGGATGGAGTGAGTTTAGCAGTACCATTGCTTATGCCTTGGTCTGCTTAACCACTGCCAGAAAGTTCAATTTTTCAGCAATGATTTTTAATGATCTTGTGGCAAACCTAGAATCCAAAAAGAAGTTTTACATGTATCCCAGGTTTGTCCAAGAAGTAATTAACCATGAATTGACGGATTTGCCTCAGTCTGATGAGGTATATGTGCCAAAACCCCCTAAAGGGAAGGTTTTCTCAAATATGAGAAGAATTCCTAGGGACTCGGAAGGAGTTGACACACCATTGTTCTCTACAATGATGGTTGTGCCCCACACCACTGAAGGTATGGCATCAGGGTCAAGGCCCCCATTAGACCCACCCACTGATGACCAATCCCAACCTTCCATCACCAAAGAAATCCCACAGTCCATTCTTTTAAGACCCAATCCCACAATCACCAAGAAGTTTGAAAGAAGAAAGATACACAAGGTTCCTTCCCTTGATGTACCTCCTAAAAGCCCAAAGCCTTTAAGCCCTTTAGTGGAGCATTCTCCATTAGAGAATATCGAAAGGGAAACCACAGGGGTGTCTCCCAACCCCAAGAAGGTGCTCTCTAAGGAGAAGGATGAGCATGTGGGCTGCAAGGCTGCCACTACTTCTGCTAGCAAAGAGAAGGACAGTGGTAACATCAATAAGACCTTCCCCACGGCAACTCAGAATGTGAAAACATTCAGAGGACCCAGGCGCCAAGAAACCATGGGAGTAGGCAGTGCTTTTGCTAGGCAAAAGACACCTACTAAAATTTCTAGTGATCCTTTAACGGAGGTAAACACTCCTAAACAGGGTGAGGATAGATATACTTATGAGGAATTGATGGAAACCATTGCCAACATCAACATTGAGGTCATGGATCAGCAGAAGGAGATTGATGAGCTTAAGAAGGTGGTTCTTCATCAAAACACCAAGATAGAAAAGAATAAGAAGCTGATCACCAAACTGCTACAAAGAAGGAAGAAAGCTCAGTATGTTCTGAGAAGGAGAGGATCAACCTCTGATGCTTCCAAAAAGGGGGAGTTAGACTCTGATCTACACATGGAGGATGCAAAGATTGAGGGGGAGTATGAGTATAAGGTTGAGGGGGAGTCTGAGCAGGCTGCAGATATTACAAAGGAAGCAGAAACAGAAAAAGCAGCAGAAACGGTTACTGATGCTGATATTACAAAGGAAGCAGAAACAGAAAAAGCAGCAGAGACGGTTACTACTGCTGATATTACAAAGGAAGCAGAAACAGAACCAGCAGTAGAAACAGTTAATGCTGCTGAGATTGAGAAAGAAGTAGAAACTGACCAAGCAGTAGAAACAGATAATGCTGCAGTGTCTGAGACTGAAGCAGCAGTAACTGAAATTTTGAAGAATCTTGTGGAGGCAGCAGTATCTGAAAGTGAGAAGGAAGCAGTACCTGCAACTAAATCCGAGATTGATGTAGAGATATTTTGGATTGTGAAGGATAGTGTTGAAGCAGCAGCATTAAAGGTTATAAAAGAAGCAGTAACAGCTATAGCAGTAGAAATGGTTACTGCTGCTGAAAAACAAAAGGCAGCAGAAACCATCCCTGAAGCAGCAGAAACTGTTAGTGCTGCTGAGAGCCACAAAGAAGAAACAGCTGAAATCATTCCTGAAGCTGTTAAAACTCTCAAAAGAACCAAGATGATGTCAACCAAAAGGCCAAGAACAAAGTCCATAGCTTCAAAGAAGAAAGATGTAAAGAAGCCAAGGGTGGAACCAACTGTAGAAGAAGCCCAGGAGGAAGCAGTGAAAGAGAAATCTGATCCAAAAGTTGCTGAAGAAGAAGTGGCAACTCCCTCAGGTCAACCAAGCAATGTACAATCACTGTCAAATGCTCAATGTGATATGTATATTACGGTGGTTGATTCTAAGCCAATCAATGTTAAACCATTAGCTTCTATGGCTCCTGAAATCATCTTCTGGGATACTTTGAAAGATCAAAGAAAGGAGTACATTAGAGTAAAAAGAGCAGATGGGAAGTTTGAGGTCAGTTCTACATGGGGAAAACTTTTAAGGATGTGCTCTAGATCAGACTTGGAAGAAATGTTCAAGGTAGGAATGAAGCTTTATGGAAATATGCTGACTGAAAATGGAATGTCCATCACCAAAATGGTACTTGAATTCTTGTGTCTAATGTTCAATACAGAAGCAGTTAAGTATTTGACAGAAAGGCAATTTCAAGTTGTTACCAAATGGATGCTTATTGAAAACTGTGGTGTGTATGTCATAACTCTTGACAATACATATCATGAGTATTATTTGGTGGATAAAATATACGAGCACAGCATGACAAGGTTGAAAGGAATGCTAAAAACTAAGTTGGTGAGTAACAAAGATTCCAAGATGGCAAGATACCTGGTAAGAAGGATCTTGAATCAAAGTTTAGGATTGAATCCTGACTTGTGTGTTCAAGATTAAGTTTTGGAAGCATCATCATCTGAAGAACTTGACTTCTCTTTCTAAAAGTCAAGTTAGGGGGAGATTGTTGGGAACTGAAGATTTGATAAGTATGGATAGTGCTGTCAGAACAACATTAGTGCTGCCAGATCAAAGTTAGTACTGCTTATGCAATGGTTACTACTGCAAGACAAAGTTAGTACTGTTGGATCAAGTTAGTACTGCTAGTCAAGTTAGTACTGCTAATCAAGTTAATGCTGCTGGAACAAGTTAATACTGCTGGAATGAGTTAGTACTGCTAAACAAGTTAATGCTGCTGGAACAAATTAATACTGCTGGAATGAATTAGTGCTGCTGGAGAATATTAGTACTGCTCATGCTGAATGAAGATTAATACTGCTGATGTGATAAGTTTGGGATGCGAAGATGTTGGAGATAAAAGTGGAATGGATGAAGATATGCTTAAAGAAGATTCAGAAGATCAATTTATTTATGATAGTTATCTTGTACTTATTGTGTATAAATAGATGTTTATAGATAGCTATTGATAATAGAAAAATAAATTACGTATACGTGAGATACAGAATTCGATTTTGTTTAGAGAGAATTAACCTCAAGGTTTAGAACCCTATTTCTAGAGAAGTAGAAGTCGTCTTGATTGAGCCTGTTCATCAAGATTGAGGTTTGGTTGTAAGCTTGTGAGTCGAATTAGTGAATACAAACAACTGTGTGTTTTCTGATATATTGTTCTTTGATTGTGTGAATTAAAGTTCTATTCCGCAGATTCTTTAATTCTGAATTCTAAGTATTGTTAATCTTGTTAAGATTCGATCCTGACATAAACTTAAACTTTGGGAGTAGAAATCACAACTGAGAATCAGGAAATGCGTTAGGAGGACACTATTATAGAAATAGGACTAATAGGGTACCGAGGACGGTCATGTAAGGTAAGTTTGGGATTACACCTGGCCAGTGTAATTGCGAACTTACAGGTACATGTATGTGATAAATCTGCCTTATTATTCCGAAGTTGTAGTCTTATGCTAGCTTATATGTCATGTTCCAGTAATCTAGAATGTCAGCAAGACCCCTGAGGGGTAGATTGAGACCCCTTGTTGGGGAAGTGTCATGAGAGATCATTTATGATGTGATGTATGTATACATCGTAGAGAAGAAATGTTGTATAGAATGTTATGAGTCGTCTAGAGGTAGACCTTCGTGGATTCGAAGAGGAGGAGTGATTGATTTTTTGGTAAGACTTCTGTTTCTGGAGAATCCCAGTTCTAGAAATCGTGGAATAAATAAGTTCGGATGGTAAGGAAGGGCAGTGTCGAGATCTTGGAAGTGTCAATTCAAGAGCGAGCAGAGGATTAGGACCCTGACTCTTTAGTCGAGTTGTTCAGTGGCAGGATCATTGAAGAGAGATTTCTGTAGAGGACTGAAAGCGTGTAGAGGTATAATATGAGATGAATTGGTCAAGTCGAAAATAGTATGAAATGGTTGAGTAAGTGGACCGTTGAATGTATGTATAACAAGTTGTTGCAAGGCCGAGAGGGCGACCACGGGTCGAAAGTAGAGTGTCAATGATAAGTTGCGTGAGTAAAGCGATTGACCTTGTTTGAGTGAGTAGCCTTCAATTGCAAGTAGAGTTTCATGCATTGAGTTCGTATATGTGTACATGAGATTTTTATAAGCAAAGTAAATGTGTAAATACCAAATTTGATCGGATATGAGTCGGCGTGTGCAAGCGCATGTTTAAAGAAAAATGCAAATCCATTTACGTCGCACAATGAAGTCTTGAGGTTTACGATTTGCAAAATATTCCACTCTTTTCATGATAAGTTAAATTGTTGCAAAAAGTCAAGAAAACGTTTGAATACAAAACTTTTATAACCCAAAATGAGTATTGACATGTTGAAGTTATATAAATGAGTGTGAGAACCGACTGGTTTACTCTGTGTCGGTAATTCCTTTCAGAATTTTGTCGTATGAAAAGATTTTCATCCAATATATATTTCTGTCGTAACAACATATTTTTGGTTGAGTAAGATTAAGTTTTACGGAAAGTTGCATGCAAACGATTCTCGAGATCGTTGTGCAGGGCATTGGAGTTATGAGAATGTTGGGGTCGGGTGTACCCAAGTTGTTTCCAAGTGTTGTTTCTTTAAAATGATAAAAAGTGTGAAATGACTTATTTAACGTGTTGTCATGCATGAAGGCTCTGAACTCGCTAGGTCGTAGAGTACTACATTTTTAAGCTAAGGAAGAACTCCTAGAGTGGAGAGGTGTTGGACAAATCAGGGAGAATGTTTGTAGTTTCGGTATCTGTGTTCAAGAGGAGAGGTGAGCAGTGGAAGAGTAGGAAGTGGACTTTAGTGTCGGTTGTATGAGGGTCTGTACCCTTGTTCGGTGACTGGAAATACAGTTGCCGAGGGTCGGTGGTGTCCGGAGGAAAGACTAGGAGTCATCAAGGTGTTGGTATTAGCAACTCGTTATGAGTAGTGTGGTGAAGTAGGAATGGAATATCCTCGACGTCGAATGAGAGTTTTAAGGTGATCTTGTAATCTTTTCGTTGCACGAGTGGGTTTTAAATGAGGACGACGGGATGTGAATTTGATTATGATATGTTGGAAGGATTAGGTTCAGTAAGGGACCCTTGTTGAAGAATAGGTTAAGGAAGTACCAACAGGTCGACTATTGGCGTTGAAGTCGGCAGCTGTGTAAGGTGTTTGGGACCGAAGACTTGAATCAGAAGGTTGAAAGTTGAAGGACCACCTTGTAGGGGTGTTAAGATAGTAAAAGACTGCTGTTTTAGATAAGCGTTTTACTTTCGAGGTGGATGGTTCGTAAAGGATGAAGTATTTAGCACAAACGAAGTGAGTGTATAGATCATGTCGATCGGTGAAGAAACGTGCCCTGTCTGTGTAATGGTTTGGAATCTCAAGGATCTAGCAAGAATCGAATATGTTTGAGTTAGTCGGGAACTCGTGAGTTGTTGATTTAGAGTTGGTAAAAGACAAAGTAGCGAGATAGACTCGGTTATTTATGCGGGAGAACATGAAGGTAAGTTTGAGTTGTGTACGAAGGACCATGAGAGAACTGATCTGCATTAAGGTGTTATGGGTGGAGAATGTACGGACGAGTAGTGGCATCAATTGCCAAGATAAATGTGCCAGCCAGTGTGTGATGTGATGTTAGAAAGAGGAAGCAGCAGATGGAAGTCTTTTCGAGGCTTTCGAATGGGGTGTGCGACTTGTTAAGCAAGTTGTTAGAGCACGTGGTTGGTAAGTTGGCTTTGTGTTATGGCTAGTATCGGAATAGTATGTCGGAGCAGCAGTGGGTGGTTACCCAAAGGATGAGCCAAGTGTTTATGGTTGTGTGCGTCGCTAAGTAAGTATATTCTTGGAATCATTGGAAGTTTAAAGAATATGATGTACGGGTTAGTCTAAAATGTGGTGTAGTGGAGGCGAAATATTTAAAGAATGTGAATTGTTCCTTATGTGTGGAGGAATTATCCGAGAAGGTAATAGTTGGAGATCAGATCGGGTAGCGACTTCGAACACCGGTGTCAGTTCAAGATAACTTGGTTGAATACCTCAAGTTAGAATGTTGGGGCAACTGTTTGGTTGCGTATTTTAACGAGAGAATGTTTCAGCATGAGGAAAGGTCGGAAGAGAGAGGAAAGTAATGTTTGAGAGGCGGTGCTTCACGCTATTGTGGAGAGGTGAAGATAGTTCATCGGAATAAGTGAGTAGGTTGGAAGTAGTAAGCTCGACAGTAACACCGAGAGGTGGAGTAGTGTATGTAGATTGTCATCGATAAGTGGGTGAACTCCTAGAAAGAGTATTGAGGAAGGGGAATTGTGTATGTTTAGGTGCAGGAAAGAAGTGGAAAAAGGGCAGTTGAATGGGTTTGAGTTAGTAATGTTGTGATGAATGTTCAAGCAAACTAGTCGTTCCGTGGTAAGCTATTGATAATAGTTTTGTGAGGGTAACCGAAGTTATGTTATATACGACTGGACGCTTGTGGCAGGCAGTGAGAGATTGATGTGTCTTCAGGATAAGATCAATTCGGATATGTGAACACTTCAATGAGGGATCATGGAAGTTTCTGCTTTTAGTCACGTATAAGTGTGGAGTGATGAAGTGGTGAGAACTTATGAAATAGTTGATGAGTTGTAGTCGATGCGTTTCGGGAAAGGAGTATGATCTACATAGATGTATGTCGGTTGGAAGAAGCAATCTGGAATTACATGTAACCCGAGAATGGAACTCTCACGTGTGAGTCCATCGGGATGTGCAAGGGTGGCCTTTAGCCAAGTTGTCAAGTGAGTGATTATTCCTGGTTTGAGATTTTGTTGTTGTGGCGGGGAATTTCCGCCAAAACTCTTGCTTTTAAGGAAGTAAAGAGGTAGGAGAGACCGTAAGTATACGTGTTTTAAGACCATGAGTTCCGACGTAGGGACGGAAGCGAGCAAATGGAGGCGCGATTGGCCTTGGATTTTCTAGTGGTACTTAAGCGAGTATAGTATTCGGAGAGGTTGTAAGTAAATAGTTCAAGATGGCACGACATAGCAAAGTGGTGATTCGCCGAGGGTGGTTCCAAGTATGGTGTACGGTTATGTTTCCCATCAGAACGGGTTGCGGTACCCGAGTAGAGCTGAGTTGGTTGGACTGAAAACATAAGACTTTTGAACCTTGAAGTTTGAGAGAAAGGTAAGGTGGACTACGTCTGTGGGTCCGTTGAAGTTGTGAAGGTTGAATAGATAGTGCGCGATCTTGAGGTACTCGATGAAATTTTTGGAGGAATTCATAGTGTCATGCACGTCTCTTTTATGGAGAGCCGATATGGGAAGTGAGATGATGGCGACCATGCAAGAAATACAGACGATAAGAAATTGACTTTTATCATTAGTGAGCGAGTTAGAGCAACGGTATACAAGTTAGACTTGCCGGAGGAACTAAAGGGAGTTCATTCAACGTTTCGTGTCTCGAACATGTAGAAGTGTTTGGCAAAAGCAGATGTGGCTGTTCCCTTGGTGGATGTCAGCATTGATGAGAAATTGATGTACGAGGAAGAGCCAATCGAAATCGTAGACAGCAAAGTACGAAAGATGAGGAACAAAGAAGTTCGGTTAGTGAAAGTTCAGTGGAGGTATCATAAAGGGCGAGAGGCTACTTGGGAAGTGGAAGCGGATATGAAGTCCCGGTACCCTCACCTTTTTGATAATGGAATTCCGGGGACGGAATTCTTTTGAGGGGGGAGTGTTGTAACGACCAAGACTATTTTAGAAAGGGTTTTAAGGTCTTGTGTCATGTCTTAATAAAGGTGGAAGTTGTGGGACTAATTGGTAAGTTAAGTATAGGGTATAAAAACCAAATGATTGGCACAAAACCCTAGTTTTGTCAATCATTTGGTGGTGTGCGGCTGAAATAGAAAGGATGAGAGAAAGAAAGAAGAAGGAAGAAAGGGAGAAAGAAAGAAGAAGGAAGAACGAGAGATAGAGCAAGAAAGGAGAAAGAAATTTATAGTTAATTGGGAGAAAGAGGAAGGTTTTCATCAGCCTTAATCAACCAGGTAATCCTTTCTATTCATCTCTAATCTGTGAGTTGTTGCTAAGCTAGGTATGTTGGGATTTTGTTTAAAAGTGGAGTTGAGACCTAATGGTAGAAATTAAATGTCTTAAATGTGTTTTGGCAGCTGTGAGTTCAGTATTATTTGAGCTTAGTAATCTGATTATTGTTGCTAATCTTAGATTCGTGGATTATGGGTTTATATGCGGTTTTCGATTCCAAATAGGGTATGAGTCGGCGTCCGGAAAGCCTGTGGGCGTCCGGACACGTTGTCCAATTTGAATGTTTCTGGATGAGGAAACTGTCCGGATAAGAAGAGTACCCGGATGAGAAGTTGCCCGGTAAGTAAGGTTGTCCGGTAAGTGTGACTGTCCGGAAAGTGGTACACGAAAAGTTATAGGTGTCCGGTAAGTCGAACCCGGATGATATCTGGACTGTTGGTTTAGGCATCTGAGTAGTTTATATCTCATCTATTTCTCAGGTAGTGCAATCGTAAGCCGGAGGTAAAGTAAGAGAAGATCTTATAAGCATCAGGTGAGTTTTCTAAGCTGAAATACGTGAATCTTGACATGTTTTTCTAAAACAAGTACATGATGAGAAATGCCATGTTTCATTTTATGCCTTAATTGCATGAAAGTTGTTTAAAGTTTATATGAGATGTATGCATACATGTGTGAGGTGTAAATTGGCTAAGTCAGGGGGTGTGGCCCGCCAGCTCGTGCCGGGAGGTGTGACTCGTTTATGCCATGGGAAGTGTGACCCTGTAAGGCAGCATGAGACTGACTCGTTGTCACCCTAGGGTGACTTCAGGGGGCCAATTTACGGGTGCAGACTTTATCCGTGAATGATTTCTATGAACAAATTTGTGGAAAATCTATAGTGAACACTCTGAACTGTTTTAAATGTTTTGATAACTGTTAAGAGGGACTCGCTAGACCTCATGGTCTAACCCTCACATTTTCAAATTTAAACCTTTTCAAGGAAAAAGGTAATGAAAGGCTCTGGCAAGTGAGCATGGCGGTTAGCGAGGAAGCTCGATAGCATAGTGACACTATTGTTTAATTTAGACTTTATTCTCAGTTGTGTAGGTTGATTTCGCCAACCAGATTTTGATTGGATGTAAGAAATTTTGGGACCCGTTTTTGGGATATTACATTTTATAAGAATTGCATGCTTAAATTTGTTTGGGTTGTTACAGTTTTTATTATTTTGTGTGACCAAAAGATAACAGTAGTCACGGTTATCAATATGAAGCGTAACTATATGTGATGATTTCTCCACAGTTAGTATGCAATATGTGTAGCTATTAGTATGGTTAAAACCATGATTAAAATAATTTATTGTCACAAAAAACTGACCATTAGCCATGATTCTGATGAATCAGTTGCGTGACGAATAAATAGTTATTTACACGATTCTTAGTAGATCACATGACCAAAAGGCAACTAATAGCCATGATTCTAGACTTAAGTGTAACTATATGTCTTGAATTGGCCGATGTTTTCTTATTTTGTGTGACCAAAAAGTATCTTATAGCCACGTTTGTAAAAATTAAGAGTAACTATATGTCATGAATTACAGAAGAGAAAGAAAAACTTTATAACTGTCCACGAGTTACAGAAGCCGAAGCATACGAGGAGTAGCTTTAAAAAGCAAAAATCTACTATATTAGAGAATTAGTAGTATAAGTTTGCTATCGGTGTTTTTGTACTCTATTCATATGACTCTTAATATGGCTGTTTGATGTTTTTCAAATAATTATTATATTGAACATTTTAAAAATAATTATTTATTATTTTGTTACGCATTATTAAAACCGTTGCCAAAGATTATTAGTGTATGTGGTGAAATTCTATAATGATCATATGATGTTCAATTTAAATTGTTACAATAAATAGTTTATGACGATATTTTAGCTATTTCGTGTGATCGAAAGGCAACCAATGGCCACAGTTCTATAATTTAGTGCAACCATACATCAAAAATTGGCCACAGTTGATATAAATTATGTGGTTGTAAATAGCTTATTGCTACATTTTTAATTATTTCGTGTGACCAAAAGGAAACAAATAGCCATGGTTATTAAAATTCAACGTAATCATACATCATCAATCGGGCACGTTTATTATAAAATTTGTGACTATAACTAGTTTATCGTTATGGTTTTGGTTATTCGTGTAACCAAAAGACTACCAATAGTCACGGTTTTTAATAATTCAGCGTAACCATATGTCACGAATTAGTCACGGTTAATATGAAATTTGTGTGGCTATAAATAGTATATAATCACGATTTTAGCTATTTTGTGTAACCAAAGGCTACCAATAGCCACAGTTTTTAACAATTCAGCGTAACCATATGTTATGAAATGGCCACGGTTAATGTAAATTTACAGGGCTATAAATAGTTTATGGTCACGCTTTTAATTAAATCATGTGACCAAAAGTTAATTAATAGCCACATTTTTAACAATTTAGTATAACCAAATGTTATCAATTGGCATAGTTAATATGAAATTTATGTGGCAAAAACTAATTTATCGCTACGGTTTTAGTTAGTTCATGTGACCAAAAGATAACTAATAGTCACGCTTCAAAAGTTTAAGTGTAACCATATGTCATAAATTGTCACGGTTAATGTAAACTTTGCGTGACGATAAATAGTTTATGGTCACGTTAATACAAATATACGTGATTATACGGGTAATCATTGGCCACCTTAAAAACAAATTGTGTGACCATAAATAGTTTATTGTCATAGTTTTCTTTAATTTGTGTGACCAAAAGGTAGCTAATGGCCCGTTTAACTTGAGTTTGTGTGGCAATAAGTAGTTTATTGCCACGGTTATAGTAAAAATGCCCCAATACCTTAAATATTAGATACGTTTATAGCCACGGTTTTAAGGCTATGACTATGGTTTTTTATTTGATACGGTGACACATTTTAAACGTGGCAAAAGGGTATCAATGGTCAAGCAAGAATAACCTACGGTTTGATTGAAAAAAAAAATTGTGGCCAAAGGCCTATGACCACCGTGGCAAATATGAGTTTTTGTACTAGAGTTACATGTCTTCAAATAACCGACGAACACGAAAAGAACATATATTTTGAACAATGATGGTTTTTATTCATTATGTATATATGTGTATACATCAATGAAGATAGGAAATATGCATTGTGCAAATGAATTTTGAAGTGGGGTCTTGAATTATTGCGATAAAACAGAATATAAATAAGATGCATATTCATATTTATATTCATAAAAGAAATGGAGAATTGATTCCTTAGTCACATGACTGGTACCACTATAACAACAATTGCAACAAATAAAGCACAAAAGTGGTGGTATGTTGGCAAAAGATAAGAGGATATGGTGAAATATTTCATTTTCTCTAGGTTTGAATCCAAGCGCTAGCATTCTATGGTTAAGCTTAGGGGCCGTTTACCTAATCTCTTACTCGGGTAAGTGCTTACCTGTAAAATTTCAACACTATCACTTACTTCCCGGGTAAGATTTTAGTCCATCAAAATGGATCATGTGCAACAATTTAGCCGGTAAGTGCTAAGCGTGGTAAGAGTCGTCGCACTCACTTACCGGGTAAGACTTTTGGTCCTTGCTTTCGTTCTTACCGGGTAAGATTTATGGTCTTTGCCATATTCATCCGGTAAACTAATGTGACTTGGTAAACATTTACCCGGGTAAGCGTTTCGTAAACGGCCCCTTAGTCTCAGACGACCATATCTTACCAATGATGTAGTCTAGACATAGGTTAGGTGAACCTTTCAAGAAAAAAAATTGCAACAAATATAGTTTTTAGTAACAACACATGACATCCATGCCATATCATCCTTGCGATTATCGATTGTGTGAGTAACGGGCACTACAATTAAACCAGGCTTTCTAAAATGTACAAAGTTAAACGATCTAACAAAGCTATTTACGAAATTAGGAGACCTTATTAAACATAAATATTAAAAAAATATATGGACATTTTTTAGAAGTGTCTTGTAAAAAGGTTGACAAGATGATTATACTTTCTGTGTTATATTAGATTCTCCAACCTCGTTGATATAACTTATTAGGTCGTCTAATTTCACCTTAACAACTTATTGTTACATCTTTAGAGAAAATAGAACACACACTTCTTGATCCTATAAACTTAAAATCTCATTAAATACGCTACTAGAAAGACTGTTCTAAAAGGCTCTAGGCTCTTCTCCAACGTTGTATAAACTATGTGGCATTTCATGGCCCAATATGGGATTTTTGTGTACATATTTTTTTTTACCTTTTCAATAAATATTTTTATAGCTTTTAGCATATAACTAAATTTAAATTGTTCAGAATAATTGACACATTAAGTGCGTGCAAAAAGCATATGTATGTGTGTGTGTATATATAGTGGAAGATTCAAATAAGAAGGGAAAATTCATATGTGAATCATTGAAAAAAAATTATAAAGATGCATATGTGAGCCAATATACGTTGGTTCACATAGGCATCTTCAAATAGATTTTTTTTAGATTTTTTCAATACCTTAACATTAATCTCTTATCTTTTCATGATTTTTGGCTTTCTTATTTGAACCAACTCATACATATAATTATATATATGATATCGATATTTTATTTGCCGATATAACTTACGATTTGAAAAACGTTGTGACCTCATCATGACTCTTAAAGTTTGAGGCTTGATTTTCCTGTCACACCACAACTTACAACATTTAGACCCTTGATTGACGCCCAATGATGACATCAAGTGTCTTAAAAGACCAGTTTTATCGGGTTATTGTTGTAATTTTGATAAAGGGAAATATGTTCTAAAAGGTTTACATACACCTTATAGAAGAAGAAAGCGAAGGGGACAAGCAAGGAAGGTTTATATAAACCAAAGAGACAAGGGAACTTTTCAACGTTCAAAACAAACTGTTTTATGTAACCAAGTTTACGTATATATATTCTTTTACGCTACTTGTGGGCCATATACGCAATCAACGACAAAAAGAACACAACACAAATTTATTGAACGAACATTGCAATGACACATCGTTCACGAATATATAGAAGATCAATCTTTATGTAAGCTTACACATCATATCCTATCAAAGACAACTACTTAACATTACTTCTATTGACTCCAAATGAGCGTTTCACGAACTTAAGATAGACGAGACTTCAAGTAACCTCTAAATGAAACTTAATTTACGAGAACCAGTAATGAAAATTCTTTAACTTATAGTCCATACACTTTTAGGTTAACTAGTTAGGAACCAACAAAAAACATAGAAAACCCAACGTTGTTATCAGAAATAAAAAAATTATTTGAAATTAACACGATTATAATAAATAAAGATGAATAGATAAAGTTCTTGACTACAAAACATGTGAAGCTTGTTACATATTCAAATTTCAAAAGCAATGGCTATTTGCTGCATCACAATATGATAGGTTCTTCAAGTATTATTGAAGTCCAAAGAATAAAGGTAGGTGAATGGTGTTCAATATTCTTCTCATTCAATATGAATTATATGGTGCAATATAATTCAGTCTATAATTTCAGATAAAAGTTAAGATGTTAGTTGTTTAAGATGGCACCTTTTTGTTTTATTTATCCATTTGCAGGAAAAAAAAAAGCCAAATTTAACCTAGTTGAATTTGTCAGGAAAAATAGACTTTTATAGATACATATATTAAACAATCAACCTAACCAATGCAAATTACACAAATTTGGTTGTTGGTTGTTTATATTAAGGACACCAACTCCATCATAAAAGAAGTAACCTAATTATCTTTAATAAGGACCTATATTCAGGGTCGTTCCTCACATATTGTAGGTTTTAGGCGAGATGTAAAAATGAGCTCTCGATAAGTACGATTTTTTTCAGTATGTTGTCTTTTATCATAAGAAATAACATTGAGTTCAAGAAATATTAATAATTCATATAAAAATGTTTTTCCGAGAATTCCTAGACGCAAAGTCAAACAATAATTATTTTATAAATTAATATTATCTATCATATCATTTTTACCTAGCATCATAAATTCGTTCCACCGTCAAACACATCATATGATTACCTTTAATATATAGACCAACATCATTTTATGTCACAATATTGATTATTCAGAGTAAAACTATATGCAAATTAATATAAATCGGTTGGGTTTCCATATCACCTCATATTAATGTTTTCACCATTTTAAACTTTTAGGGTTGATACATACTTTTACGAACCACCAATCTTAGAATCAAAAGTCCATGTTGGTTATAACTTGAGATCTTATTCTTGTTGTAGATATAGGAGAGTACTTAAATAATGCATTCAATATTATGTAACAAGGAAGTCCACAATGTATGGAAAAACAATGTTAGTTTTGAAATTCTAAATATAGATATATTGTGGATAGTCTCATATGGCTGGTAATGTTTTCAAAAGAAATAAGTTTTCTTAGTTAATAACAAGAAATCTACTATATTATAATATAAATGTTTGAGCTCTTAATATAATGTTAAATTCTTTTTGGGTCCTATTAGATACTAAAAATAATTTGTCTCTTCTTTATTGACTAATGTTTTTGAACTACTATATACTAAAAAAGATTGGGCCCCTACTTTTTGTGGGTCCTTAATATAATGTTAAATTATTTTTGGGTCTTATTAGATACTAAAAAAGTTGTGTCTCTTTTATTGGTTATTTTTTTTAACTAGTACTATATACTATATAGTACATACTAAAAACATTTGGGCCCTTACTTTTTGTGGACCGTTAATATAATGTTAAATTATTTTTTTGTGCTATTAGATACTAAAAAAATTTGTGCATTTTTATTAACTAATTTTTTTGAACTACTACTATATATTATATAGTATATACTAAAAAAAATTGGGCCCCTACTTTTTGTGGGCCCCGCCCTGCCTATGCTACAATGAAATTATAATAATTCATTCTTCATAGGTAGAAAATGAAATTTATGAGCGTTTTAAGGTGTTACAGAAATGTGCAAGAAAATAAGGATGCATGATATGTTAATACAAAGATTAAGATATATTAAAAGTTAAATTTATGAAGATACATACATAATACACACACACCCACACACACACACACACACACATATATATATATATATATATATATACATACATAGGGAGAAGTTTAAATAAAAAGTGGTAAGCTTGTGAAAAGTAGAGAAGTGATCCTAACTCTTGGATCAAATGATCAAATTATCGGTGCATCATAGTCAAAGTCGCAAATCTTGACCATTTTTTAAATGAAGGGTAATATGGTAAAGCGATAGCAATAATCAAGACCAATCCGTTAACCTTTGATCACTTCATCGTCATTGTCGATGACAACACAGAAGTATGGTCGGCGATATACGATCTCGATCCCGTTAACGATTCTATCATTGATTTCTTTCGATTCTTTCTTGACCATATAGCACAATTATAGGTTATCAAAATCATCAAATTTCTTAATTCGTGAATCAATTAAAT
The DNA here is from genome assembly GCA_033807775.1 of Saussurea involucrata. Lineage (NCBI taxonomy): Eukaryota > Viridiplantae > Streptophyta > Magnoliopsida > Asterales > Asteraceae > Saussurea > Saussurea involucrata. The sequence goes on from CM066314.1 coordinate 145,916,415, forward strand.
AGTTCATATGTGAATGGCTTAAAACTAGTTCATATGTAAATCATCCGGTTCATATATGAATCAGTTAAATAGTTTATATGTAACTCACATAGGTTCATTCTGAATAAGTTAAACAATTCATATATTAATCACATGAGGCACGTATGAGCATCTAATTCATATATGAATCACACATGTTTACATATGCACATATAGCTCATATGTGAAATCACACATGTTCACACATGCATTTGTTTGCCGCCTATTTGTATATGTTACGAGACAACTCCTCCATCTTCCTCACAGCTGTTACAATGCGACTAAAAGCCGCAAATCTTGACCATTTTTTAGATGAAGGGTTATGATCATTAATCCAGGGACGGACCCAGAAACTTTTTCATACGGTGACACCATATTTTTTCATACGGTTTTTATCGACATGTATATCTTTTATACCAACGTTCAATATCGACCAATGTGTTTTTAGCAAATTTCGACATTTCGAGGGATTTTTAAAGTTTTTGTTTTGATTTTAGGGATTTTTAAGTTTTTTTTATCGATTTCAAGAGTTTTCCGGTATTTTTGGTTGATTACGAGGTACGCTTGTACTTTCAAAAGAATACGGTAGCACCTCCTAAAACGATACGGTTGCACCTATCACGAAACCAAAAAATTTTACCCTTCGTCGGAGAAATACCACCGTGTGCCCTTAATTGGGTCCGTCCCTGCACTTACCAACTTCTCACACATTTAGCACTTATTGTAATAACCGGGTTCTATTTTTTTGTCAATAAATAAAAAGTGTGGTAGAAGTTCGAAAATCAGAAGTTTCGTGGTTCAAGTGGGACAAAGGAATAAATTGGTGGTTAGTTGAGAGAGGTATAAAAGGGTGAAAACCCTAGGGATTTAGTCATTTTCTCTAAGCAGAGGGCGGCTACAGTGTGTGTGCGATTTTAGTGTGTGAGAGTGTGGAAATCGATTTGGAGTCTCAAGAAGAAAGAATCACAGGCTTGGAGTGAAATTTCAGCTGCTCTAGAGGTAATCTCCTTCTTCCATAACTTGTTAATCTAATTAGAAAATTTGGAAAGTTAGGGTTGAACTGTTGTTGACCTTTTAGAAAGAAAAGAAATGATAGCTGGGTGTTCTTCAAATTCGATTAAGTGTGGGATTAATTGGATAATTTAACTTGTTAATTGGTTAGATTTTTGATTCCATAATTTATTTCAAAATCGAATGTGGCTTGGGTTACTGTAATCGTTATATATGTTGTGGTAAAAGAGATTCTCGATGAAAAACCCAGTCATCCGGAACTCGACACATCCGGAAGATTTTTGAGTAGGATCCGGTGTTGAGATACCGAAACATTGTTGGGAAAAAGGGATCCGGAACCCACAAAAGTGGATCCGAAACTATTAAAAATCCGGAGTCATTAAAATTAAGATCCGGAATTGGACCCATTTTGTAAAAATCCGGAATTTATGGAAATTATGGTTCCGGTATTGTTGTTGAGATTCGGAAATCTTTTCTTAATGGACCATAGTTCCGGAATGCATTTAAGAACCGGTGGGCTTAAAATCCGGAACCCAATTTGTTAAGTCTAAAATATGTCTTCAAGATTTAATGATAAAGTCAAAGTCAAAGTCAAAGTCAATGTATTATGTGTTTTGAATGTCAACCTTAGCTTAATGTCTTGTTTAGATCTTAGGTATAAATAGCTTTGTTTAGACTAATCATGTAACTAAGAAACTAAGCAATAGTGCATAACTCATATCTTGTAACAGTGTGCTTAATAGAATACGAGATCTACTTTCTCTCTCTCTCTAGATCTTGTGTGAATTCTTGGTTGTTTGATCATATTGGGACACATAATTGGTATCAGAGCACGTTATTGAAGATCTTCTGAAGAATTTGCACGATTTGATATCAAAATTGTTAGGTTTTTGAGGAAAATCGATTGATTTTCTTGATTTTTTCAAGAAAATCTCTTTTTCTCAAATTCTTGCAATTTTGAGATTTATTCTACTGGAATTAGAGTTCGTTGGATTCGTTTTTGGAAGAGGAACAATTCTTATTCAAGGATCAAAAGCTAATTTCAAAGATTTGGAGGTCAATTTGAAGGATTTCTAGATTCTGAACAGTTCGATCACGAACAGTCTGATCAAACATTCAGATTTCGATTCAGAAATTTTCTGCAAAATTTGATCTACACCATCGTGTTAGAAATCTGTTTTGGAACACATCTTCTTCAAAGATCGAAGACTAAATTCAAGATTTTGAGGATCAATTTGAAGAAAGTTGAGTTTTTCTGTTCGGTTCGATCGTATCGTCTGGTTCAACATTCAGATTTCGATTCAGCAATTTTCTGCAAAATTGGTTTACATCATCGTGTTAGAAACTTGTTTTCTAACATATCTGCAAATTTTGGTTGGTTAATTTTAAAGATTTGATGAAGAATTGAAGAGATTTTTGTTCTTGATCATCTTCGAGACTTTGCGCCAGTTCATCTCAGTATTGCACCACCCACTGATGTAGAATTGTGCCACCCACTGAAACCTGTATTGCGCCACCTGAAGCATCAAATTGCGCCACTCACTCTTGCGCAAATTAAAGATTTGCGCTATCAATTGAATCCAATTTGCGCCAAGACTATATTGAAATTAAAGAAAAGTCAACACCATTTGAAGTCAAAACTTGCGGCACTACTGATTTAATTTACAAGTCACCAACATGCTTGCTTCGTTAAACATCATTCAAAGTTTCACCAACATGCTTGCTTCGATAACATCAATGAATTAGTTTCACTAGCTTGCTTGCTTGCTTAATTAGTTTAAGCTACTTGCTTACTTGCTTCCTACATAATTACGCCATCAACTATATACATTTTGCGCCACCAACTGTAGCGCATTTCATACTTTGCGCTAGCATCAGTGAAGAGTTTTAGAGTTCGAATTTTTTCTAAGTACAATTTGCGCCACTTTCTTTGGCGCATTTTCCATTTTGCGCCACCGTCTTTGGCGCATTTCGAGATTTGCGCTACCCTCTTTAGCGCGTTTCTTACTTAGAAAATGTTTTGAGTTTTACAAATTGTTAATTGTTTGAATTTTTCAGATTAAATTTTCAAACATGAATCTACCTCCGGTGCTGATTAAAGATTCCAATTTTCTTCAATGGCAAGATCAACTCATCAACTTCATAGAGAGGCAACCTAACGGAGAGAATATCATGCTATCTCTTACTGAGGGTCCATTTGTCAAACCTTATAAAGAGATTCCGGCAACTGTTAATATTCCTGCTTCAAGGGTTCTTAAATCTACCGATGAGTATACGGCTGAAGAGAATTTGAGATCTCAAGCGGATAGAGAAGCAAAGTCCATTTTTATACTTACTCTTCCGCAACACATTTACAAACGCGTTGAATGTTTCAAAAACAACCCAATGCAGATGTGGAACGAGTTATCAAAGCTAATGCATGGATCTGAAGTTGCATTTAAAAAGAGAAAGGAAGAAGAAAAGAAAGCTGGAAAAGAGGATGCGAAACAGAAATTATCAAATGCTGAAAATGAAGAACTCAAGGAAAAGGTTATAGAGCTTACAAAGAAATTATCTGACACAGAAAAGTTACTAAAAGAGGAAAGAGAAGACCACAGAAAAGAAAGAGTTGCTCTTTCTCAGAAAGTTTTTGAACTTGAACAAGCTTCAAAGACGGAGAAGAAAGAAAATGAAGAAAAGAAAGCTCTTGAACTCAAATGCAGAAAACTTTCTAAACAAAACTCAGATTTTGAGAAAGTTTTATTTCTTGAAAAAGAAAAACTGGAAAAGGAAAGGGTTGAATTTGAAGATAAAAGGAAAAAGTTTGAAGCGAAGAATGGAAAACTGTCAGAGAAAATATATGAGCTTCAAAAGGAATTGGATATAGAAAGACATGAGTTAGAAAAAAGGAAGAAAGTTGATTTTCAGGCCAGGAGTGTTAAAGACGAATTTCATGTTGAAAGGAAGATTTTTCAGCAAGAAATACGAAAGCTGACAAATAATTTGGCTGTGTTATCAACTGATATCATGAAAGAGAAGTTGGTTAAGTCTGATATTCAGAAGAAACTTGATTTGGTGACCAAGGAACGGAACAACTTATACTACAAAGTGAAGTCACTTAACAAATCCAAACGCTATTCTGAATGTCCGATTCGTCCGTCTAATCTCTTCTATGATAACTCAGTGGATAATTCTTCCAAGTTTCAATCTGCTGATCTTCCTTCATACAAGAAAGTCAACTTGCAATGGAGAGTAAAAGGTACGACTCCTGAAAAAGATGTACCAAAATCGTATGTTCCCAAAAAGAACACTAACCTGAAAGGTAAATCTTTTGCTAAACCTGGTTCATTATATTCCGCAAATCATTTAATCAGATTAGCACAAAAGAATTTTTGTTGTTCTTATTGTGGAACTAATGATTTTGTTAAAAATGATAATGCTCAATATTGGTACAGTACTTATCATTTTCCTTCTTATAGAGCTCCGCTTAACAAGCCAGGACCCAAGACACGTTGGGTACCAAAATCTACTTAATCTGTTTTGCAGATTTAGAAGCAAAGCGTTGAACTCTCGGAAGAAGATTACTTGTGCCATTAAGGGGGAGTAAAGAGAATTGGTTTCTAAACACATCAGTTTAGAACTCGGATTTCACAGTTAATGGTTTCTAGACAAAACAGTTCAGGACCCGTACTTCAAAGACTAAGACTTCTAAACAAATCAGTTTAGAACTCATACTTATCAGGTGATATCCTTAACTGTCACATCTTTCAATTCAAGGAACAAGTGGTGAAAGGTAACATTGTATTATGTTTCATTTCTACTGCTTTGAAAATTTGAATCTCAACAAATTTAATTCAATGAGATGAAATTTTTCAATTTTCATTCATGGAATTAAATGTGTGCTAAAAGATGATTTTACAAGTATTGTTGTATTATCTGCGTTTTATTTGCTTCAACTTTCGCTTCTGAAAGAAATCGAAAGGTCAGCAAAACATGAATGGAATTTTGATATATGCGTAAAATTGTGTAAATCTAGACTTATGTAGAATACGATGCTCACAAAGCCTAATTGTCAGAATGAAGAATAGAAATGAAAATATGAGGGAAGCACAAAGTTTTATAAACAAGTGATTGAGATGCAATAATAAAAAAATAAAATAAATAAAAAATCATTAGGTTTGAAAGTTTGTGCCTGTGGCCTATCTGGTTTTGGAGATTAAGTCCAAAGGGGTACTCGATACCTAGCCCCTAAGATCAATTGGTCTGGGATTGGCTGACCCAAATCCTGCTATAGAACCAGATAGAAAGCCATGTCCTACTGGTACAGATGGGATTAGGATATATCGATGTAGCCTTTCTGGTTTGGGAGAGTAAGTTCCAAGGGGTGCTGGTCACCTAGCCCCTAAGGCCAACTGGTTTGGGATTGGCTGATCCAAATCCTGCTATAGAACCAGATAGAAAGTTACGTTTACGGTGTATCTTAGTCTTAATAAACCTTTTGATAAAAAGATGCCAATGTGCACAAAATAAAAGATGCCAATGTGCACAAAATAAAAGATGCCAATGAGCACACATCTCTTATATCTTGGGGAAATAACAATGTCGCGATAAACTTATAAATTTGTGGAATTTCTGATTTCAGTCATATAGTGTGAGTAAGAGCAAAGTATTCTTATAGGTTTCAGAAGTACATTTGATTGTTGCAAATCATATTTCGCATGCTTACACACCAAATAGATTTAATAAAGGGGTTGAAACTGAACATTTTTAACTTGATATGCAATGATGTCTTGTATTTGAATCCAAACACATGCATTTGATTTCATTTGATTGAAAAATCTGTTAAATTTCATTAAGTTGGATTTCTTTTGTAAAGTTTTCAAATGATCAAATGGTAGTAGTTATAAAATGTAGTTCAATGAGTTTTATTTTCTTTGAATAAAATTTTCAACTACTGTGCCTAAATGAAATATATGCATATTTTCAGGGGGAGAAATCAAATTGCTCCAGATTTCTTAGTTTGAGGGGGAGCAAGATTGTTCATTAAGGAGGAGATTGTTAATGATTCTCAAAGACGCGACTGAAATTGAAGAAGGTTTTCGATGTTCATGATGCTCACTTTCATCGAAAAAGGGGGAGAAATGTTTAATTCAATTTCATGTCAAAGAGCTTTCAAGGCAAAGATTCAATTTCATGACAGGGGGAGAAATGTTTAAAGAAGATTTCGTCTCAAGATAGTAAAAGGGGGAGAATTCTTCTTCAAGAGTTTTAGAAAAATCGATTGATCATCCTGTGGTCTCTTTTTCTTAAACTTGTGCTATATTGTGAATATCATTACTGAAGCAAGAATTTCTTAAATCAAAGAAAGAAAAAAAGGGGAGAATTCTTCAAGAGTTTAAGAAAAATCGATTGATCATCTTGTGATCTCTTTTTCTTAAATTTGTGTTTATCAGTACCAAAGTGCCTTGTGTGAAGAAACAAATTCTCCAAATCGAAGAAAGAAAATCTCCGCCAGATCGCCGTCTGAAGATTTTGTGACAAGTTGACTTTGTCAAGCCAAAGACTGTTGTTCTCAAAATGATTAAATCTTGAATCCAAGGGGAGATTGTTAAGTCTAAAATATGTCTTCAAGATTTAATGATAAAGTCAAAGTCAAAGTCAATGTATTATGTGTTTTGAAAGTCAACCTTAGCTTAATGTCTTGTTTAGATCTTAGGTTTAAATAGCTTTGTTTAGACTAATCATGTAACTAAGAAACTAAGCAATAGTGCATAACTCATATCTTGTAACAGTGTGCTTAATAGAATACGAGATCTACTTTCTCTCTCTACTCTCTCTCTCTAGATCTTGTGTGAATTCTTGGTTGTTTGATCATATTGGGACACACACAATTTATGGATCCGATATTAACATTTTGGGTTGTGAGAGTATTCCTATTGGACTGGAAGTTATTAACTTAGGATCCGGTATTATTCTTAGTGGATCCGGACATTTATTGCTTTGGGCTTAGTTTAATTGTGATCCGGTATTTAATATAAGAGGGCCCGAAATTAATTGGTCTTGGGGCTAAATCTAAGGAACCGGAATTAATTGATTTTGGGTACTTGGGCTTGGTCTAATTTTAGATCTGATATTGATTAAAAGGATCCAGTATTTAACAATTGGTCCCAAATTATTATTTGGGCCAGGGTTTCAGAGTAGAGTCGAGTTAGATAGAAAATTTCTTAGACTAATATTTACTCGGGACTCACTACTCCTATTTTAAACATCATAGGCGTTCCTTTAAAATCTGAAGTTTCGAGAAGGAAATTGCTAACGCGCCAGGTGAGTTTTTCTGATCCTAAAACCCTTTTTAAATGTGGAACTTTATGCATGTTTACAATGATAAATGCTCGTACTATTTTTAAACCATGCATGAAAAGTGTGATTTAATTGTGTGGATATAAACTGCTTTTATTTCAAAGCGAAGAGTAAGTATGTGACATGGTTATTATCTAACTGTGTGCTTTTCAACTGCTTTTATTTCAAAGCGAAGAGTAAGTGTGATTTAAATGTGTGTGACCATGCTCTGGCTTTGGTGTGAAATGGGGGTGTGTCCCATAATAATTATATTTGAATTTGTTTCATATATGGGCGGTGTGTGCCCAATTGCGTTATCACAGTGTGTGTGACTATATCGTGTGTGCTCTATTGCGCTGTCACGGTGTGTGTGACTATAGCGTGTGCCAGTAGCATGTGTCATTGTGTGCATAACATTTTAAGTGTGCTTGTTATGATTTGTATAAACTCTTTCATAACTGATTTATAAATTGAGATATTTATGGTGTGACTTGGTGTAGAGGGAACTCACTAGACCTCATGGTCTAACCCTCGCTTTTCAAAACTAAAACCTTTTTCAGGTAAGCAGGTAATCGAAAGCTTGCTTAGATGTTGGCAAGGCGTGGGACGGAGGTTGCATATAGAAGGCTTAGAAGGCTTTCCTTTTATTTTGTAGTTACGCTCTCAGCTGTAGTTAGGGTTATTTCCGCAAACCCAGTTTGTAATATGGATAGTGTGATTACGTTGAGCCATTTTTGGCGTTTTAATTTAAAGATATAGCTTTTGAGCATGATAGTTTGGTGTGGGTTGTTACAATTGGTATCAGAGCACTAGTTTAAGGGATTTAGGTGACCGGATGGGCCTAAACTTAAACCGTGGAGTAGGAGGACACAACTGATATATAGGAAGCCTTTAGGGAAGACCTTAATCATTGAGAATTTAGGACGATGGTAGTGAGGACTCTCATGTAAGGTAAATTCAAATCACATCTGGCCAATGTCATTATGAATTTACAGGTGCATGGGTGTGCTTGACTACCGTTGTTCTGATTTTGGTAGTGTGTGGAGTGTGGTGGATTGAGTGTGAAGAATAATAGTAGTGTGTGGAATGTGGTGATTAATGTGGGGAGAGTAACAGTAGTGTGTGAAGTCTTAACCTTGTCATGATGGCAACGATTTAGTGTGTTGTGCAGATTATTCTTGTGTGATTGATGACACTATCTAGAAGGGTATTGTTTGAATGTGTGGGATGAGTGTCCGTGTGAAGTAAAATCTTTAGGGTTCTTCAAGGAATAGTTGGTTGGAGGTGAGCTCCTAATCTATGATGGATCTTTATTCTGGGAGTTCCCGATGTCGATGGATTGAGATCCTGAGAATTTTAACTCAAGGATCAGTTAATAGAAATGTGCTTCTTACACTCTAGTCAATGGAAGAAGGACAATGGTGGTTGACAAATGATAGTGAGGATTGAACCTCTAGTGTGTGGGGGTTGTGTGGATAAGTTGGTGGTAACTTATACTTAGTGAGCGTGCGAGACATGGTGGTAATGAGTTGCTGTGAGGTTAAGTGGTGGACTAGCGTTGTTATGGGATGAGCGTAGGTGGAGACCTTTGCTCGGGATTTGCTTATAAGTTGTTCAGATGTGGCAAAAATTATATGTGGAGATGCATGGATGTCTAAGTGGCATGTGGTATTGCTATTCGAGAATAAAAGTATGGGGTGGCAGTTGGCGGCTAGATAAGAAGGAAATTATGTGCTTTTGGATTGGTTAATTTATGATGTTTCGTAGTAGATACGAAATCTTTGGGAATGTTGAGCTAATCCTTGTATGTAAAGGAAATGCAAAGGAGTGGGTTAATATCATTTAAGAAACGAGAAGTGTGTGGTCGCTTCGAGCATTGGGTCTTATTTTGGATTGACTTGGTTGAATTTCTCGTATGAGATGTGGTGAAACTGTGGGTTAGGTATAGTAACCGTTGAGATTACGTGTATAGGGTGGTCAATGTTGGACGAGGAATGTTCCATACTAGCCCAAGGTAGTTGGGACGATAGGTTAGAATAAGTGAGTAAACGGGAAGTAGAAAGTGTGGCAAGTGGCATGGAAAGTGGGAAACAATGTTTTCAGAACGTCACCGTCGGGTGCATGAACTTCTGGTGAGAGTATGAGAAAGAGGATTTGTGTGTATGTGATTGGCTTAAGAGTTGAGAAAAGCTAGCTTGTGTGATCGGTCTAGAGTGAGCATCTTCTAGTGAGCTGTCCTTGGGAAACGTGTTTTATGTTGAGAAGGGAGTGGAAGAAAGTAGTCGAATGTAATGCTCGGGGTGAAGGACCATTGGATGGGACTTGGAAGTAGTGTGGGAGTGACGTTGTGGTAAAAGGGTGTGAATCGATTGTTATCATTGGATTGTGGTCAGCATAATTAATGTGAGAAAGTGTTATCTGCCTTAGACGTACTTTGTGTTAGGAAAGTGATTGTAGAATTGTGTGTAACCTGTTGAAGAGAATTCTTAACTGCGAGTTAAGGTGTTATTCAAGGTTGATCTTGTGTTCGGTTGGCAAATTGAGCGTAGTTATTTTTTTAGTAAGGGATTCATGTCGTGGTGACGTTAACTTCGGTAAAATCCGTTCCTTTAAGAAAGTGAAATTTTGTGCGAAACCCTTAATTTGAAGCGTTTTCTTGATGTCACGCGATTTTGTTTTGGGGTAAGAGCTATAGTTAACCGTAAGAGTGATAATTCGTTGGTATACGTCTTTTGTTGAAGAACTATGCATAGTGGGAGCTCATTCGACATCCCACGTGTCAAATCTTAGGAAGTGCTTGGTCGAGGAAAGCATGGTCGTACCGTTAGAAGACGCTGGTGTAAATGAAAGTTGGTTTATGTGGGGGAACCGTTAGCGGTTGTAGATCGCAAGGTTAGAAAGGTGAGGGACCGTTTCCTCGATTGTTTGAAAATGGAATTCCGGGGACAGAATTCTTTTGAGGGGGGGATATTGTAATAACCGGGTTCTATTTTTTTGTCAATAAATAAAAAGTGTGGTAGAAGTTCGAAAATCAGAAGTTTCGTGGTTCAAGTAGGAGAAAGGAATAAATTGGTGGTTAGTTGAGAGAGGTATAAAATGGTGAAAACCCTAGGGATTTAGTCATTTTCTCTAAGCAGAGGGCGGCTACGGTGTGTGTGTGCGATTTTAGTGTGTGAGAGTGTGGAAATCGATTTGGAGTCTCAAGAAAAAAGAATCACAGGCTTGGAGTGAAATTTCAGTTGCTCTAGAGGTAATCTCCTTCTTCCATAACTTGTTAATCTAATTAGAAAATTTGGGAAGTTAGGGTTGAACTGTTGTTGACCTTTTAGAAAGAAAAAAAATGATAGCTAGGTGTTCTTCAAATTCGATTAAGTGTGGGATTAGTTGGATAATTTAACTTGTTAATTGGTTAGATTTTTGATTCCATAATTTATTTCAAAATCGAATGTGGCGTGGGTTACTGTAATCGTTATGTTGTGGTAAAAGAGATTCTCGATGAAAAACCCAGTCATCCGGAACTCGACACATCCGGAAGATTTTTGAGTAGGATCCAGTGTTGAGATACCGGAACCTTGCTGGGAAAAAGGGATCCGGAACCCAAAAAAGTGGATCCGGAACTATTAAAATTAAGGATCCGGAGTCATTAAAATTAAGATCCGGAATTGGACCCGTTTTGTAAAAATCCGGATTTTATGGAAATTATGGTACCGGTATTGTTGTTGAGATCCGGAAATCTTTTCTTAATGGACCATAGTTCCGGAATGCATTTAAGAACCGGTGGGCTTAAAATCCGAAACCCAACTTATGGATCCAGTATTAACATTATGGGCTGTGATTGGACTGGAAGTTATTAACTTAGGATCCGGTATTATTCCTAGTGGATCCGGACATTTATTGATTTGGGCTTAGTTTAATTGTGATCCGGTATTTAATATAAGAGGGCCCGAAATTAATTGGTCTTGGGCTAAATCTAAGGAACCGGAATTAATTGATTTTGGGTACTTGGGCTTGGCCTAATTTTAGATCCGGTATTGATTAAAAGGATCCAGTATTTAACAATTGGTCCCAAATTATTATTTGGGCCCGGGTTTCAGAGTTAGTTGAGAGTCGGGTTAGATAGAAAATTTCTCAGACTAAGATTTACTCGGGACTCACTACTCCTATTTTAAACATCATAGGTGTTACTTTAAAATCTGAAGTTTCGAGAAGGAAATTGCTAACGCGCCAGGTGAGTTTTTCTGATCCTAAAACCCTTTTTAAATGTGGAACTTTATGCATTTTTACAATGGTAAATGCTCGTACTATTTTTAAACCATGCATGAAAAGTGTGATTTAATTGTGTGGATATAAACTGCTTTTATTTCAAAGCGAAGAGTAAGTGTGTGGCATGGTTATTATCTAACTGTGTGCTTTTCAACTGCTTTTATTTCAAAGCGAAGAGTAAGTGTGTGACAATATGTGTGATTTAAATGTGTGTGACCATGCTCTGGCTTTGGTGTGAAATGGGGGTGTGTCCCATAATAATTATATTTGAATTTGTTTCATATATGGGCGGTGTGTGCCCAATTGCGCTGTCACGGTGTGTGTGACTATAGCGTGTGCCAGTAGCATGTGTCATCGTGTGCATAACATTTTAAGTGTGCTTGTTATGATTTGTATAAACTCTTTCATAACTGATTTATAAATTGAGATATTTATGGTGTGACTTGGTGTTGATGGAACTTACTAGACCTCATGGTCTAACCCTCGTTTTTCAAAACTAAAACCTTTTTCAGGTAAGCAGGTAGTCGAAAGCTTGCTTAGAAGTTGGCAAGGCGTGGGACGGAGGTTGCATATAGAAGGATTAGAAGGCTATCCTTTTATTTTGTAGTTACGCTCTCAGCTGTAGTTAGGGTTATTTCCGCAAACCCAGTTTGTAATCTGGATAGTGTGATTACGTTGAGCCATTTTTGGCGTTTTAATTTAAAGATATAGCTTTTGGGCATGATAGTTTGGTGTGGGTCGTTACACTTATCAAATGAATTTATGGCTATATATATAGGGTTGTGTTCCGGTGAGAAGTTCAGGTTAACGTGAGAATCGTGAGAAGTGTTTATCAACCGTTTGATGAGAAATGGACGCACATTAGGATGAGATGCATCGAGATACCAGATCAATTCCCTTCTAATGTGCAATTCATGAGAGAACATTTGATTAAAAGTGATCAACATATCATATCATTTCTCACGGTTCTCACATTAACCTCAACTTCTTAAAATTCATTCACACACACACACACACACACACACACACATATATATATATATATATATATATATATATATATATATATATATATATATATAATACATTAATGTCTAAGTCATATAATGTTGCTAATTTTACTTGGTGTATCCATATTACTACCAAACTACCAAAACAATCAACTTCTCATATCATCTCACTACAAGAAGATACTTTTAATTGTTATAATAGAGTACTTAATTAAAAAAACAATTATGGCATTTGGTAGTATTGAGTGCTAAGAAATGAGAATAATAATAAAAAATATAGTTTGGTTTGATATATGTTAGTGCCTTAATTACCTAGTTGTACCAAGTAGAGGTACCTAATGTGTAAATGCTAAGTTACAAACTATATAATGTATTTTTCTCCTAGATTAGCATTAGGTCATCCATTACTTACACACACTAGTACACACATAGTGCACTTTCTCTCTACATCCTCTAATTGTGTACTTGTTGATCTTTGATGAATAAATGGATGGCCATCTGATTGTTTTCACAATTTGATTACTTGTTCTGGGATCACAATTGGTATCAGAGCACAGTACATCATTTTGATCAGATTAGTTTTAGAGGTTTTTGCAAAAGTTTGAGTGTTCTTCATTTTTTCATCTAATTGATCGATTTTAGCCATTTGAATGCTTCAAATGGATTAGAATTGATCTAGGAGTGTTTGTTGGTAATCCCAGAGTGATTTGATTCTGCAATTTCACTAGGATTAGACTCAGATTGAGCAAACTCTTCATTTTCAGACTTTTTGTAAAAACTCACCGTTTGGGATTAAAAGTCACTGTTCTGTTGGTTTTTGGACGAAACTCGTAGTATTAAAGTTTCCCAGAATATCATTGCGAACCTGCGTACCAATTTTCAGCCAAATTGGATCATTTTTTAGGGTTTGACTTAAGATTGCTTGAATCTTCATCATTATCGCAACCTTGGATCGTCTGAATATTCATCACTATCGCAACCTTGACTGTTCTTCATTATCGAAACATTTGATAAGTAAACAATATAATCTCGCAACTGCCCTTTGCGATAATCCATTTTTATCGCAACTCGTTTTGTGTGAACAGTAATCTATCGCAACCTTCTTTTGCGATAAAATTCATTTTTTTGGAGTTCATCGCAACCTCTTTGTTGCGACAAAACTTTCTTTTGCGACAAAGTTACTTGCGACAAACTCTGTTCTTGCGATAATCTTGGGTTGAGACAAAGTATTGGTTGAGATAAACTTTGTATTGCGATAAGATAAGTTCTTGTGGGTTGAGATAAACTTGGTGTTGCGACAATACTTGGGTTGAGACAACCGTGACTTGCGACAAACAGTGTGAACAACAACTCTCTAATCGGATCAAAAGGGTACTTATCGATCATTAACAAGTAATCTAAAATGACAGCTAAAGACATACTGACTATTGGGTCAAAGGACAAACCACATGTTCTTTTTCCCAAGGAGTTCAAAATATGGAAAGACAGATTTATAGATTACATTGAACGTCAAGAGAATGGGTACTACATTGTTAATTCACTTAAGGAAGGTCCAATGGGAAAGATAAGGAGAGCTGGAATAGCTGCTGATGGTGAGCCAATTCCAGAATGGGTTGAAGTTGAACCAATACATTATGATGTTGATCAAAAGAAACGTTATAATGCAGACAAAGCGGCAAAATCATTAGTTATGCAAGCCTTGACTAATGATATTTATCAGAAGGTGGACAGTAAGAACATTTCTGGGAAAGCTATGTTTGATGAGTTAATTAAGCTGTATCAAGGATCTGAGGTGGAAAATCAAATGAGAGTCTCCAATGCCATAAACAAGTACGAGAATTTTAAACAAAAAGATGGTGAGGCACTTGATCATACCTACGACCGTTTCATCACAATACTGAATGAGTTGAATAGGTACAACATTAAAAAGGAAATAATTGAGCACAACGTGAAATTCTTGAGTGTTCTTCAACTGGAATGGAAGAAATATGCTCATAGGATGAAACAACACACCAAATTAGTTGAACTGCCTTTACAGCAAATGTATGAAACCTTGAAACAAGATGAGGATGATGCTGATGAGAAGAGGAATAAGAAAAAGAAGAAAGAGAATAAATAGAAGAAGGAAGATAAGAAAGAAGTTAAGGAAGAAGAAATTGATCCACTTGCGTTGATATCTACCAAATCCGTCAAGAAATATGTAAAGAATGTTGGTAATGAGTCGTATGACGAACAATATGAAGGAGATGGATTGGAAGATCCTGAAAGCCTGAAACAAGCAATGATACTTCTTACAAAAGCTTTTCAAAAACAGTTTGTGAGAAGGCCTGGTTCTAATAATCAGAGATATGCATCAGGTTCCAAGAATTATGAGCACAAAGAGCATGTCGAGTCAAGAAAGAAGTTTGATGAGAAGAGGGATGACAAGAGGACTGATGAAAAGATGGTGTTTGAGAAAAGGGCTGAAGAACCAAAATGCTATAACTGTGGAAAGACTGGACATTTCGCCAAGGAATGTTGGAAGCCAAAAGTCAGAGATTCCGATTACTATAAGAACAAGATGCTGCTGGCTAAGCAAAAAGAATCAGGGATATCATTGCTGGTTGAAAAGGAATATTGGCTTGATCAACCGATGATGAAGCGGATGATGAGACGGCTGCT
The DNA here is from genome assembly GCA_033807775.1 of Saussurea involucrata. Lineage (NCBI taxonomy): Eukaryota > Viridiplantae > Streptophyta > Magnoliopsida > Asterales > Asteraceae > Saussurea > Saussurea involucrata. Next base: position 145,931,696 of record CM066314.1, read on the forward strand.
CAAACCAATATGTGCTTCATGACGAGGAACACCGATGAGGAAGGGTCAGAATCTACTTTAGAGATAAATGAGGTACATTCCGATCTTTATAATCATTTTTTACTCAACAAGCATATCAACAAAAGAAATTAGAGGATCTAACAAATAAATTGAGAATAGCAGATGAACGAATTTCCACTCAAAGAGAAAGACTGATAGAACAAGAAAGTCACATTGAAAAACTCGAAAAGAAAAAGACTAAATTTGATGTAGGTCTAGCGTATTTTCAAAGTAGAATAACTGAATTATCAGAACTGTTAGAGAGTTCGGAAGCAAAGAAGAATGAGTTTGAAAATCTTCTTTATGCCTATAAAGATAGGAACACTGAGCTGAGCGATAATGTCAAAAGTTTGGAAGACAAATTGTACAAAGCAGGCCAAACTGAACAAACAATTCATATGAATAAGCTGAGTAAATTTTGGTATTTCAATTCCTAGTGGGGCATAGGGTATGACAATCCACATTACCTGAGGAATGCCTTAATAAAATCCCCCACTCTTTATGAATTTGATTTGTTTTGTCTTTCATCGCATCCTAGCTATCAAATCAAATGGCTTAAAAAGGATAATGATGACTATGAGGCTGAGGAAGAAGTAAAAAAGAAAAACCACTGTGAAGATGCAACTTCCTTTTAGGTATGGTCCTGATAATGCGAAGGCATTAGATAACGAGGAAACCTTGCGAAATGACTATTTTGAGAGTTATGCTGTAAAAGAACCAGAGGAGATGGAAAATACTCAAAAAGAAACTAATGAAAAACTAGTTTTTCAGGGTAAAAGGTATTTTCCACCAATAGTTCTTGAACAGAAACTCATGGACCTCGAAAGCAAGATTAAAAGTACTATTCAGGAAGTCAGAAATGACGAAAAACTTGCTTTTGAGATCGAAAAGGAAGTTATGATCACAGTGTTTTCTGAAAGTTTAAAGGAAATTAAAACAAAACTTGAGGAAATATCTGAAGAAAAAGTTCCAAAAGAAAATCAATCTTCAGATTCAGATGTTTCCTCATGCAAAGCTTTCATGGGAAATACTGTTTTTAGGAGTTTGACAGTTGATGACCAAGATGATTCTGAATCTTGGGATTTGGAAAGTCAAATTGTTAAAGCTTCTCCTAAAATGCATTTTTATACAGAAGAAGAAAAAGCTTTTGAAAAAGAACAAAATAAATTCCTCTATCCGAAGTCTTATGGTATCTTTCATTCTTCATTGGATAGTCAGTCTGATTGTGATATCGAGATTGTTTGTGGCGGGAAGAATAAGCAAGCACAAGAAACTGCTGTACAATTTGACTTTAACGCAAAGCTTCCAGATCACACTGATCCTATAATCAAAGAAGAAGCACCTAAGAAGAATTTCTTTAAGGGTGAATCTTCAAAATCTGTTGAAAAACCTTCTGCTAATGATTATTATTCAAAATCTAAACCAAAACAATCATTACAGAAGAAGAAAAGAAAAACAAAAAGAAAGAAGAAAAATAATTCTTTTCAAGCTCAGAATTCCATTGCTTACAACTCCTATCTTTCTGATATTTTAGATCGTTATTTAAGAAACAATACGCGTCTAGAGTGGAGAATAAAGGAGTCCACACAGGATGTGGCCCAGATCAAATCATCCCACGCTGTTTTAAATTCCAAGAAAAACAATTTTGTTTCAAATGTTAGTGATCATGGTGTTGGTAATAGACAAAAACTTGTAATCCCATACAAGGTTTATTCAATGCAACAACTGATTAATTTAGCACATGATCAAATTTGCTGTTATTCTTGTGATGTGGATGATTTTATCTGCAAATCTGATTATAATCATTGGTTTTATTCAAACGATTACTTTAACACAGGTTATAAATATCATAATGTCAAGTCCAAACCTACTAATCAGAAAGGACCTATTTGGAAATGGGTACCTAAAACCATCTAATTTCCCTTTTGCAGCCCAGTCATGTATGGTACTTAGATTCAGGCTGCTCAAAGCACATGACTGGAAGAAAGGAGCTGCTGAGTAATTTTATGGAAAAGTATGGTGGTAGGGTTAAGTTTGGAAATGATCAGTATTCTCCAATTCTAGGTTATGGAGATATCGTCAAAGACAATGTTCGAATTACGAAAGTCAATTACGTCGAAGGTTTAGGACACAATTTGTTTAGCATAGGCCAATTTTGTGATAAAGATCTAGAAGTCCATTTCAAGAAGATCCGGTGTGCAGTTTTAACCGAAGGAGGAAATGAACTTCTAGTTGGTTCGAGGAAGTCAAATCTTTACACTATTGACCTATCAAAGCTCAAACCTAAGAATGACGTATGTCTAATGTCTAAAGCATCAATGGAAAAGAGTTGGCTGTGGCATAGACGACTATCTCATCTCAACTTCCGCTACATTCAAAAGCTGACGTTGGGTGATTTAGTCATAGGTCTACCAGTGCTGAAGTTTGAGAAAGACAACTTCTGTACCGCTTGTGAGAAGGGGAAGATGAAGCGAGCTCCTCACCCCCCGAAACCTGAGCCTAGCATACAGAAAGCTTTGGAAATCCTTCATATGGATCTCTGTGGTCCGATGAAGACTCAGAGCATAAGTGCCAAATGATACATGTTAGTCGTCGTCGATGATTATTCGAGATATACATGGGTCAAGTTTCTACGATCAAACGATGAAACATCTGACTTGATCATCTCATTAATCAAACAACTTCAAGTGAATCGTCAACAAACAGTTCAGACCGTCAGATCAGATAACGGGACAGAGTTCAAAAACAAGACTCTTGATGACTTCTTTAAGTCATTAGGAATATCTCATCAATATTCTGCGGCCAGAACACCTCAGCAGAACGGAGTCGTTGAAAGACAAAACCGTACATTAGTTGAAGCCGCCAGAACGATGTTGTCTTATGCTGATCTACCTCTATTTCTGTGGGCTGAAGCTATATCGACGGCATGCTATACACAAAACCGCTCAATTATCCATCGACGGTTTGGTAAAACTCCATATGAATTGATTAACAATAGAAAACCTGTAATACACTACTTTCGTGTCTTTGGGTGCAGGTGTATCGTGCTGAATGATAAGGACAACTTGAACAAATTCAATCCTAAGGGAATTGAGGGTGTCTTTATCGGATACTCTCTCACATCAAAAGTGTACAGAGTCTATCTCAAGTCTTCCAGAACTGTGATGGAAAGCATAAATGTCAAGTTCGACGAATCTGAAGAAATGGCTTCTGTGCAAAACAATACAGAACCCGCAATATCCGGAGTACTAGCATCTGGACAAATTCGTCCAACGATGACTAGGACGTCAAACACGGATCAAGCTTCCACTTCTAACTCTAATCCTAACGATCTTGATTTATTGTTTGAACATTTTTATGATGATTACTTTGGTAGTGATAAATCTTCTTCATCTGTAACCAACAGGAATCAAGTTGCTACACCACCAGTTCAAGCTACAATGTCAGGACCTTCACCGGTGCTGACTTCTTCCAATACTGGTGCAACTACTCCTGCAACTTCTCCAAGGAACACAACCATGACATCTACGCAAGCAAGACAACAAGAATCTACGAGTGGTGCTTCTTCATCTGGAACAACTTCGAATGTCAATGATCAGAGTATTGAGAACATTCCAGACAAATCAACTGAAGCAGTTCTGGTGGCAGTGCCAGTTGTCTCTTCTGACCATCAAACCGCCTCACGCCCGGAACCAACATTGACGATCGAGTTGAACTTTGATAAAGATCCTACCCTAGTAGACCCCAATGAAGAAGCTATTTCTCTCCATCCACATTCCAAGAAGTGGACACGCAGTCACCCGATAGATCAGGTGATTGGTGAAGTATCTGGACCAGTTAAGACAAGATCTGCATCCGCAAACAAAGTTTTATATGCGCTCTTTCTAAGTCAAGTTGAGCCCTCAACTGTTCAACAAGCCTTAAAAGACCCAGATTGGTTAATTGCGATGCAAGAAGAGCTGAATAAATTTTAAGCTCTGAAGGTGTGGAGACTAGTCCCGAGACCCAAAGGTAAGACAATTATCGGTACCAAGTGGGTCCTGAAAAACAAGAAAGACGAAGTCGGCATAGTTGTGCGAAACAAAGCAAGACTAGTAGCTGAAGGGTATAGGCAACGGGAGGGGATAGACTACGACGAGACGTACACACCGGTTGCTCGCCTAGAGGCAATTCGGATGTTCCTGTCTTTTGCCGCCTACAAGAACTTCACCGTCTATCAAATGGACGTGAAGACTGCATTCTTGAATGGTGTTCTGAAGGAGGAGGTGTACGTATCTCAACCGGAAGGCTTTGTAGACAATGACAAACCAGATTATATGTACATCCTTGACAAAGCTCTTTACGGTCTCAAACAAGCCCCCGTGCCAGGTATGAAGTCTTATCCACCTTTCAACTAAAAGCTGGCTTTCGAATAGGTAAAATCGACACAACTCTGTTTACTTTGCACGAGGAAGTTGAAATTCTTTTAGTACAGATTTACGTTGATGATATTATTTTTGGTTCGACTAACCCTGGACTCTCCACATGGTTTTCTGGCATTAGGATGACTCAGTTCCAAATGAGTATGATGGGAAAGATTAATTTCTTTCTCAGATTACAAGTCAAACAATTCTCTACTGGTATCTTCATCAATCAATCGAAGTACGTGTTTGACATCTTGAAGAAATTCAAAATGGAAAATTGTACGTCGATTGGTACGCCTATGGCTCCAGGATCTAAGATAGGTCCAGATCCAGACGGTATTGATGTTGATGTTAAAAATTATAGAGGAATGATTGGGTCTCTAATGTATCTAACCGCTAATCATCCAGATATAATATTTTCAACTTGTCTATGTGCAAGATTTCAGGCCAAACCTAAGGAATCACACCTCGGCGCCGTCAAGCGAATCTTTCGCTACTTGAAGGGAACACCGTATCTAGGACTGTGGTATCCCAAGGGAACCGGATACGAACTCACCGCATATTCAGACACAGATCATGGAGGAAGCATGCTGGATAGAAAGAGCACTTTGGGGCATGTACAGTTTTTGGGGGACAAGCTCGTAAGTTGGTCATCGAAGAAGCAGAATTGTGTCTCAACATCAACGGCGGAGGCAGCTGTTGTTCACAAGTCCTTTGGATGAAGACCCAACTCATGGACTATGGGTTTAAATATGAGAAGATCCTCATCTACTGTGACAGTAAGAGCGCGATTGCCATATCTGCTAATCCTGTCCAACACACCAAAACCAAGCATATTGACATCAGGTATCATTTCATAAAAGATCACGTTGAGAAAGGAACAATTGAATTGTATTTTGTTACAACGGAGTATCAGCTTGCCGAACTTTTTACAAAAGCCTTAGATGAAAAACGTTTTACTTTCTTAGTATCCAAGCTTGGCATGCTGAATATGAAAGTTTAACTTCCATATATTGATCATATAATAGATGGAAATATTTGTATCCCAATCTAGATATTACATCTAGATTGATACACTCAAATTTTCATCATATTCTATTCTCAATATATGTTATTTAAATTTTCATATCTTAGTTATATTACAAATATTTATTCAACTTGTTATTTCTTTCTCTTCTTTTAAATTCCATATCTGTGATTTGTTATGATATCAGTATCTGCACAAGGTGTGTTCATGGTTTCAGGGGGAGTATAGTACAGGATTTATGCACAAGAATAGGGGGAGTGTGCATAACTGCCAAATCTTGTAAGATCACATGTGACTGTTGCTTTGGAGAAGACAAGGTAAGTATTCTAACTTGTTTTGAACACTAACTCTTAAATGATGAAAACAAATTTTCAAATCTATGCATCATTTAAGGGGGAGTGAAAACTGTGTTTAAAACCTTGAGTGCTTAATCAATTGGAAGTTGGATATCTTCCAATGTGATAAAATCATTTCTGAAACAACTGAAAAATGTCTAAGTGTTCATTTTATCGCAACCTTCTGCTTGCGATAACTAAATGAACAGTGTTTCATCGCAACCCTCTGTTGCGATTAAACATGAAAGGGGTTTCATCGCAACCCTCTTCTTGCGATAAAACTCACTTCATCGCAACCCTTGCTTGCGACAAAGTAAAATGAACAGTGTTTATCGCAACTCTCTGTTGCGATTAGACCCACATATTGTTGTCGCAACCTGTTTCTTGCGATAACACCATGGGTTATCGCAACCTTGTACTTGCGATAACCTGACACTGTGGCGGTCAAACCTTGGACCACTCAAATGATGCCACGTTTCACATGTCTCAACTGTGTATATATACAAACAGTTTGAAATTTTATCTCATTTCAAAACCATTCAAAACCCTCTCAACTCATTCTCAAGAACTGCAATCTGCTTCGAGGTACACTTGCTTAGTGTGTTCGCATCACTTCGAGGTACACTTGCTTAGTTTTTCAGTGCGTTCAAATTGATTTCAGTGTGTTCGCATCACTTCGAGGTACACTTGCTTAGTTTTTCATTCCATTTCATCCACAAATTTATGCTTTACAGTCGATTTAAGTTTATCTTAGGGTTTACATTTTTTCGAACTCATATGTGTCTATTCAGATTAGTGCTTTAAATCGATATGTATGTGCTTGTTTATGCTCTAGATAACTAGGATTAGTCTTCTGTGTTAGATGCGGAACCAATAGAGTAAGTTTAATCAAGGTTTAGTGCGAAAATAATTTTCTGGGGTTAAACACTTAGAAAATATTTAGGGTTCACTTTTATCGCAACACTTGGTGTTCTTCGTGTTCTTATTTATCGCAACCCTCTATGTTCTTCAAGTTCATTAATATCGCAACCCACAGGTAATCATCGTTATCGCAACCTTCGAGTTGCGATAACATTTTGTCGCAACGTATGAGTTGTGATAACTCTTCATCGCAACCCTTGCCTTGCGATAAACAATGCCTTGCGATAACTCCTAGTTGTGTCTTGCGATAATATTTTGTGTTAGTTGAGACAGTTTCTATACTTAGGTTAAAAACAAAAAATACTGAATCCTCATTCTAAGCCCTGTACTGTATATTCACTATTCAGATGGCTCATAATGACGGACATTCATCTGACAAAATCACCGTCATTCCATCACGCCGTTCGTCGCATCCGTCAGTCAACGCCCGAGATCTAGACGAGGAGCTTCTACCGAGAAGTCTCCATCTTGCTCTAGCCGACAACAACCATCACTTAGATCTTAGTGTGGCGTTCGACCACCGCATCATTCTGGAGATATACCGCGGCCATCCTCTCCGAACTGCATTGACCAAGGTAGTCACTGTGCCACTTATCTACTTACAACAATTTTGGCACACACTACGATACCATCCTACACACCGATGGGGTCCGCACTTCTCTGCAAAAGTCTATCATTTCGATGTTCGACTTACAATTAAGCGACTCCGTCTAGCCTTAGACCTTCCTTTTAACCCGAACTTCGAAGACATGGTTCCGGAAGCACAACTATTCGCTGATATCCGTAGTCTAGGATACCAAGACCCACAGAAAACACTTACCACCAGTCTGGTACACCCTATGCTCCATCTTTAACCATTGCATGACCTCCAAACACACTGGTCTTGATAAATGCAACCTTTCCACTCTCCGTATGTTCCATGCCTTTGCCTTCAACCGACGCATCGATTATGCTATTCTCCTATGGAATGAACTGCAAGAGCTAGTCGAAGACAAAACACGACCTGTAAAGAACCGGACCTTTGTACCATATCAACGCTTCTTCCAGATAATCATCCATAAGATTATGGAGGGCAACCATGAAATCCCTAGACGCCCAAAGGTTGTACAATGGCCGACCCAATGGATGCATTTTCTGAAGATGCCCGATCACGATGCCTTCGCTCACATTGCCGTGATACCAGAACCCGTGCTTGCCTATGCCGATCAACAGTCTGAGGTAGTTAGGAAGTATAGGATAGCTAACGCACTAGTGGTCCATCTAGAACCGGCGGGACCTCCCCAAGGTGCAATCCCACTAGGCGATGAGGGTATGAATGTTGAGCAGGTTCAGGAACTTAGGGTTCCTGAACGGGAAGAGGTGAGGTGTATATTAAGACAGAGAGTGGGTGGGGTGGCGAGGACTGCTGGTCAGGCATCCACATCCGGAGCTGTAAGAATTCCAATCCTTGACGATAACGTATCTATGGATTCAGAGGAGGATCCTGACTTTGACCTTGATGCTTCTTCATCCGAAGATGAAGCATCTGACCAACCCCGCAACGATGATGACTCCAACTCTGACTCCGATCCAGATCATGATCCCGATGCAGATCTTATTCCACGTCATGTTGGACGAAGACCTACTTTAGAGAGTTTCGATGCTGATTCCACTTGGAACGTCGGACTCTCCGGCGATTTAGGTGACATTAGGAGGAATGAGGGAGTTGAAGTAGAAAATACTGATATAGTGAGTCGTGTGATGGTGAGAAAAGAAACATGAGAGACTGTTTTAGGATCGGATAAAGTTTTTATAAATCGACTAATAATCGACTAATTAAACTCATGTTTTTATAATCAATTCGATCCCTCGATTGGATCGGGGGCAAACGCCTACAAAAAGATCGCTTGGATTTAAGAAAAGTTCACTTGGATTTATCCTTGGTTTGGTAAGTTTATTTCTTCTCCCTAAAATCCTATTTCAACCGTATTTCTAATTAGAATACATAAATAGGATTTGGTTTGTTTATAATTATCTTTAACTATGTTAAATATGTTATATATAATGTCATTTTTTCCCTTTCCTTGTAAGATAAGGGCGGCGGTGCTCGGCTCGATCTATTTCTTTATCTCCGCGTGAATCGTATGTTTGTAACAATATGGACAAAATTTTAGCAACTCCAATCGATTAGGCGTATTGTGCCGGTTCTTTTGAGTAATATATCTGGAAATGCCCGTTGATGCTTTATTAACACCGTTTCGAACACAAGCGGTACATTCCAAAATAACCGATATTCGCACATCTTTACCCTTGGCCATGAACCTCCTTTGGATTTTTCATTTACTCAACTCTTCCTCTTTCAATCCGAAACGAAGAAAGGAAGGAAAAAACAAACTAGAATTTGTAACTTGCTATCCTCTTATGCAAGATTTCACTACAATCAATATAGGAAATAAGATAGAAAGATTTCTAAACTATATTTCAAATCACAGTACAGTATTTCATATAAGTATCTTGTATAATACTCTTTCCCTAGAACCACAGTTTGTATTCGACTTCCATAGAAATTTAATACATAGAAATTTCATATTAATTTAATTCCAACCTTAACCCGATTAACTAGAATGAAAAAAAGGGGAACGTCAACGCATTCGGGAAAAAACGATTAATCTCTATCAATAAACCTGCCAAAGAAGCGAACCATAGAGTACTTAGTACCGGTGCCACGGAAAGATATGTTTTTAGATCTCGCATTGAAAAACCTCCTTCATTTTATTGTAATACATAAGATAATACATATTGAAATGTACAATCATTAAGTAAATAAGATTTACTTTTTGTTAAATACAGAAAAAAGCGTCCTTTTCTTCCCCAATATTCCCCCAAAAGATTCAAGGGGTTCCGTTCCATATTTCATATAGATAGAAGTATTTTACTATTATTATATGTTAAATGGGACCAAAAACACGAAATGGACATAAAAATTATAGATTTTAATAGAGGAGATAACGATGGGGAAAACAAGACAGGAATTCCCTACAATGACACTGTAGACCAATGGAAAGGATGTAGTGCAACTTGGTAGCGCGTTTGTTTTGGGTACAAAATGTCACGGGTTCAAATCCTGTCATCCCTACCTATTCCTGCTCCTTTGAGCAGTAACAAGGGATTTTTTGAGATCAATTCACATTGGACATATCATATAGAATCTTTCATTCTTATGATACTATATAGTATATGCATACAAGATGTATTGGGGCCAATCCTTTTCTTTACAGTCTTATCTTTTATGAGAAGAAAGCGCTCTTAGTTCAGTTCGGTAGAACGTGGGTCTCCAAAACCCGATGTCGTAGGTTCAAATCCTACAGAGCGTGATTCGGATCTTCTTCAATCGAATTCGGCTGAAACACTAACTTGAACAGTAATCCGAATTTGACCTCCTGGATATTAAAGAAAGGAGGAGGTCAACCAAAAAAAGAGATGTTAATTAATCAAAGGTCAAACTGATCGCCGCGCCTGTATTGTAAATATGCAGTTACAAATAATCCAGCCAAAGTAATAGGAATTAGACCTAACACGATTCCAAATAGAAAAACTTCAATCATTTCAATTTGTTTGAAAGGAGAAAAAAAGAGGTAATATCTATACCTAAATATTAATCCGAATTACCATGAATCTCAATGACCAAGAATTGCCAATTGACACGGTAAGTACCTATACACAGAAGTTCGCAGAAAGATTTCCTTTTTTGAATTGTGCAATTAATTTCAAATAAGTCGTATCTTGCTCAGACCAATAAATAGAGGTGAGGTTATAGTTAAAGCCGTTAGTAGAAAACCGAAATAACTAGTTATGGTAGGCATGAAGGAGCTAAATGAAATATGTTATTTTTATACATATGTTTATAAAAAAGCACTTACCTGAATTTCCTTTTTGCAAAATAGGAGATAAACAAAAATACCAATTGAAAGAATAAGTCCAATTGAAAGTTTTTGATTCATCTATCATTATAGACAACACTAACAAGGATAAAGTCACAACTGTATAAAAAGAAATTGATTAATCAATTGATTAATCATCTGTAACATCTACCCATACCGCGTTTGCAATCAGCGAATTCATTATTGGGTCATTTTTCAACCCAATTTATAACGGAATAATAAGAATTGGGTCGTGTAATTTCGTTTTAAAATGAAACTCTTTTCGAATCATTATGGAATCAAATTAGAATTCCTATTTTGATCATTTTTTAATTCTATCGAATCTATTTTATATTTTAGAGTGAATAGTAATCTTATAAAACTTTTACTTTCATTTTAACTAATTAGATTCCGTAATAGGTTCACTCATATAATATCTTGAATGAATGAGAACAAAAAGTTCTCACATGATCACTCAAAAAATAGGTGTTTTGGTTCAACTATATTCTAAGACTAGTCATTTCTATTATCTTTTGTTTTAGAAGTTCTATTTTGTATCTTTCCATATTAGAAATCCGAGTCTTTGTAGTTAGGTCAAGAAAGAACTTTAGATTTCGATATAATACAACAATGCATGCATCACTATTAGTGATTGCAATTAATAAATTAAATTCTTTGTTCTTTTTCATTTATCGAATAAAATTTCCTATTCTTACTTGTTACTGGACGACTAACCAATTCCTTAAAAAAAAGATTCCAACAAAAACCGCTTCTACAACTATGAATAAAGAAGATTTATAAATATCACATCTACTTACAATTGTGGGAATAGTCTAATGAATTTCATGAATTATTAGAAACTACCTTATCAAATTCACATTTTACCTGATCCTCAAGTTTCTAGCCCTAAACTCATAATGGCGAGAAATATATTATTTTAAATTAAATAATTTTCTATTGAATGGGACATTCTTTTATATCGACAAACAACAAGTAAAGGAAGAAAGAAATTATTTAGCACCTCCTTCCAATACTGATTCAAAGTGCGTTGTTGTGTCAGAAGAAGGATAGCTATACTGATTCGGTATACTCTAAAGACGCCCTCGGTACAATATTGACGATCTCACAAAGATTTTTTCAGTGAATTTCCATTTACTGATACAATCTTTTACGGAATCGATCCCCTTTTGACTGTACAAGAATATGTGGAGCTCAGCATGTCTGGAAGCACAGGAGAACGTTCTTTTGCTTATTACCAGTATTCGCTACTGGGTCATTCATAGTATTACTATACCTTCCCTATTCATTGCGGGTTGGTTATTCGTCAGCACTGGTTTAGCTTACGATGTGTTTGGAAGCCCTCAGCCAAACGAGTATTTCACAGAGAACCGACAAGGAATTCCATTAATCACCGGACGTTTTGATTCTTTGGAACAACTCGATGAATTTAGTAGATATTTTTAGGATTCCTCAATGACCATAGATTGAACCTATCCAATTTTTACAGTGCGATGGTTGGCTGTTCACGGCCTAGCTGTACCTACCGTTTCTTTTCTGGGGTCAATATTTCCTTTTTGGGGTCAATATCAACAATGCAGTTCATACAACGATAAACCTAATCCGGATTATAGAGCTACGACACAATCAAACCCAAACGAACAAAATGTTGAATTGAATCGTACCAGCCTCTACTAGGGGTTATTACTCATTTTTCTACTTGCTGTTTTATTTTCCAATTATTTCTTCAATTAAGAAAACGAGAGATAACTAAAATAATAGAATAATCATTCTAGGTATTCTCTCTCTTAGCCCATTCGGAAGGATTTCATCTCATAATTATCCATGACTGTTTATGTCTCTAGCATGACCACTTGATGAAATGTGGAGGGAAATGGGGTAAATGGCCGATACTACTGGAAGAATTCCTCTTTGGATAATAGGTACTGTAGCTGGTATTCTTGTGATCGGTTTAGTAGGCGTTTTCTTTTATGGTTCATATTCCGGATTGGGTTCATCCCTTTAGTAATCGGATGAATTGAGTTGTAGACATGAAAGCGTAAGAACTCAACGGATTCCCTTCTTTGTTTGCCTGATTTGAGGGAGAAGGTCCCGTTGAGTTCTTAATAATTATAAGTTTTTTTTATAAGTTCATTGAAGAAGTTCTATTTACTCAACAAATTTGCCCCTGCTCTTTTGTTTGTCCACCACTTTTTATATTATATTTATAGTATACGTAATTATTATATGTAGGTTCCCAGATTCACGTTGCATCACAATAATGGTAAAGAAATAGACAGCGAAAGCATATTAAATAAAGCCATTAAAGTGAGTGATTGTGTAAACGATATTGTAACAATGATAATCAAATATAGAACATGATAATGATAACAAGATCAAGTATGAAACGCTGCTCGTATATTGATAATAGATAACACCAAGAACAAGATCAATGGTGTATCCTGAAATCTCACAGGGAACAATATCGTATGGAGGTAGTGCTATGGAATTCTGCAGTGTGTGCTTTAACAATTGTGGAAAACGATTCTTCCAAAAGCTTACAATTGTTGTTCCACTACCTCTCTAGTTATAGCCCTGATAAAGTGTAGACAGTGTACTATCGTACCCTGGAATGACACGTGGAAAGTGTGTCTCCTTTCTTTAGGGCATACGTGGAAAGTATGGACACGTGTCTGACACTTAGGATTTCTACGAGACTTAGGCTTCACAGAGGTCTTCACTTCAACAGAGTTCATAGACCAGAACTCTGTTGGTCTTCGGGTATGAACAGTTCTTCTGTTGATCTTCTGCCAAAGCTCTGTTGAGCTCTGTTGGTTCCACCAGAACTCTGTTGAGTTCTGTTGGTCTTCTTGTTGAGATTCTTCTAAGTATTCTGCTCGATCTCTGCTGGTCTTCTGACTTGATAATATTTTCAATACTTTTACATAACAGATACTTGGGGCTAACAATCTCCTCCTAAGTATTGAAAATAAAAATTTGGAAATACAGAGATGTAAAACAAAAAAAACAGAGAACATTTCCCTCTGTTGAAACCTTGCACTATTCTTTTAAGATATTACAATACAGAGTAAAAAAATAAGTACGTTTAGGCATAATTATCTCCCCTTAGGATTCTGTCGAATCTTCTGATCAGCTCACGGAAGTCCAGCATAAGATCTATCTGTTCGATGCAGAGCTTCAGTTGCTCTTCTGGACACTTTTCTCTTGGTAGATTCTGAATTATGTTCTTGAGATACACCAGCGATCCACTCGAATACTTGTGGGCTTCAGATATTCTGATGGCCTTCTTGATCTTCTTCTGTCGACAGATGAAGACTGGAGGATTTTCAACTACGGTTCCAGTTCTGTAGTGGCCATAACCCTCAAGGTTTTCGTTTGGTGGTGCAATCGCTAGTCTCTCAACTTCGAACTCTATGCCTAGCTGAAAATCAATCTGAGTTCTGAGATTAACGTGCTCTTACATAGCGAATCGAACCTCTGGTAGCGCAGTTCTTGCTGGTTTGTATCTTTCGGAGAAGTTCAAGCAATAGGCGTGAAGCATGATCAGATCGTATGGATTCAGAAGGACAAGATCATTGTCATTGAAGAATTCATTTCTGCCTTCTGTTGATTCAACAGTGTACTCATGGTATACGACTCTGTCATGTTGGAACTTCTTATGCTTGATGTCTAAGATTCTGCGGATACCGAAGTTTATGTCAATGGTTCTGTTCAGATTTGATTTGGTTTGGATGAACTTTAGCCTTGATTCAGAAATGGTGTTTATTCTGATTGGATTGAGGTATGGGTTGATGGGTTTGGCATTGACAGGGATGATGTCTCGTCAGCATAAAGATAACCAAAGAATTCTTCTAAGGATGGTTTCTCCGTATGTTGGTTTGATGGTTCAGGGTTCTGTTCTGGTACCATTGGGTTCTGATCTTCATGGGTTTCTGTTATGAGGATATCAACATGTCGTCCGGGCTCTTGTAGAACTTGGGGTTTGACTTGAGGTTGGGCTTGGCTTGTTTGTTCTTCAGCAGAGATTGGGATTGATCTCTCTGGTTCAGTTCTTGGAGATGTAGGAGGGGTATCAAGACAGATGATTTCTGGTGGTTCTTGCATTGACTCTTCTGTTGGTTTGATGACTCTGTCTTTGAACATGTAGTCGAATTCCACCATAGTCATTTATGGCATGTTTTCTTCTGTTATCCCTTTATCTCCTCTTTCTGCCTCTGCCTCTGTCGTCTCTGTCGCTTTGCCTTTCCCTTTTCCCTTTTCAGCCTCTTTCTCTTTTTCTTTCTCTTTTTCCCTCTCTTTTTCCTTCTCCCCCTTTTGTTGATCTGCGGACTCACCCATTTAGCTATCTGAATGAGCTTCTTTAGCATCTTCAAAATCATCATCATCATCAGATAGTGCAATTCCAGAAGCGGGTGAGCACGGAGCAACAAACTTTGGAGTAGATTTGGCTCTTTTGCTCGAGGGTTCTCCTTCTGGTGCTCCTTCTGCAGGTCGTTTGAGTGTGGCAGTCTGTAAGATGGCATTTGTGAAGTTTGTGACTGCCTTTTTCATTGCGTCTTCAACTTCTGTTGCGGCAGTTCTGATCTCATCTACTTGACTCTCAAAGTTGACTTTGTGAATGTCAAGAGATGCCTGTACGTGTTTCTCTGTCTCCTGTGCCTTCATCACAAACTTGGATGAAATTGTCATCATCCGGCTGAGAACAGATCTGCGGAAGTCACCCATCTGGCCAACTGTCATGGGTAAGTCGTTTGGGTTGGAGCTTGAGATGTTGAGTGGAGTAGCAGATGATGTTGTTGCGTCTTTGATGGCTTTCTTAACAGAGTTGTCAATTAACTCTGTCAAGGTTCTGACGTTCGATTCTGATAAGAGGACAGAAGGTATCGGCAGGGTTCTGTTCATGGATTCCTTGTGATTCTCTGCCAGTATTTTCTTCAGATCAGCAAGTTCTGTCGAAGTCTTTATCATATCCTCTGTTCTGTCTCTTTTCAGATCTGCTATCTCTGTTGTCAGTTTAGTAAATGCTTCTGATCTGGCGCGTTCAGCCTCTGCTCTGAGGTTTTCAGCCTCGGCATATTTCAGAGTTACCTCTGCATGTTTATTAGAGATCTGTTGCAATTCCTCTTTAAGAAGAGCATTCTCCTTGCGGATAAGCTCCTCCTTCTGTTCATTGATAAGTTTATACTCATTCAAGGAGTTGTTGATACTATCACAGAAGCTTTCGAACTCTGCTCTTGTGACCGTGTCAACGGGGGTAACCTTGGTTCCAACACATGGATCCAATTGAACCTCGAGTTCAGAGGTGCCTCCTTCAAGAGTTGTATTGATGTTGGCTCTTGGAGGACTTCCACCCGATCCTTGATGATCCTTTTGAGGGGATACATCTACAGGTGTTCTGATCAGAGGTTCCTCCTCCAGCTCAGGTTCTGAGGAAGGAAATCTGATGTGATGAGAATAGTTTGGATCAAGCAAAGTCTTCCCTTGTTCTACTATGGTCTCCCATTGTCCCTGAGTCGGACAGATGCTACGTGAGATTACAAAGATATCTGGTCTATTTTGTGTCATGTCTATATGAGCCACAGAGGCATCATTGTGTGGAGGTGACCTATTGATGTTCTGGGGCGAATGAACATCACTACCAAAGATAGCTTCCCCGGGTATGTGCGTACCAGAGGCATGAAGAGTCGCCTCTGTCGGTTCTTGCAGGTTAGGGTTCGAGGTGTGCACCTCTATTTCAATAATCCTTTGGTCTTGATCACCAGGATTAGATTGTGTGGAAGCACGGGGATGTTGGTTATGGATACGCTCATCTGTGTTCTCTTGAACATCTTTTTCTAAGCTCTCATCTGCCTCGGCTCTTAGGGGTATAGAACTCTCGGGATTCTCTCTGTCATCCCCTTTCTCACCACTACCAGATGAAATAACTTCCACCTCTAATGTTTCTTTTACTCCCTCATGAACAGTCTCCATATTGGATGCTCTGTTCTCTACTTCCTCCTCCATCACTCTAGAGGAAGACCCCACTTCGGGTACTCTTCTCTCTGGTCTGTTAACTTCCTCTGCTATTTCCTCACTTAAACTCTCCAATGAAGGCTCAGATCCTAAGTATGCTGGGGTTCTCACCTCAAGTTCTTGAGGTTGAGCAACACTCTCATAGTTTTGGACAGAGATGTGTTGAGGATCGATTAAGGCAAGCATTGTACCTGGAATTCTTCGGATAAACGGGTATTCACCTGAAGTCATGGGTTGGAACTTGGACATAACCCAAACAGGTGTAGATTTTCCCTGATGAGTCAATTCCAGTCTGTCGAATGCTCTTCTAATTACCAGATTTGCTAGTGAGGGTTCTGTTCAAGGTGGATAACATGAAGTTCCACATTGTTGGTAGATTCTGTCTTCTGAACTCACCTATTCTGTTCAGTTCTTTATTGTATCCCAAGAACTTCATGAATTCAAGAAGAACAACAACATTGGGGGGGGGGGGGGGGGGGGGGTTTCATAGGCTTCTATTCCAAGTTGTCTTTTGGTCTTCATCCTGAAGATTCTTCTGAAAGTGCTTGCACGGATTCTGATTGTTCCTGCTCCTCCATTTCTCGAGTTGACATTCCCAACAATCCCATCTTGTTCTTCTATGTACTGGCACGTAGTCCAGCATTGTTGGACGTAGATTGCAGGAAGATGATCATCAAACGCTGTCAGGGCTTTAAAGATTTCAGAGTTTCTGAAAAACTCTATGAAGATGTGATATAGGGGTAAATAGAGTCCTGGGTTTGGGTCGAATCGATAGTTGTTGTCAGCTAACTCGTATGGGAGGATAATGATTTCATCGACGGGTCCTATTCGGCTTGAATCAGCAGAGTTTTGAGGTTCTGCCATTGTTGCAGATTAGGGTTTTTTCTTGAAGAACTTGAAGGTTTTGAACTTTTGAGAGGGAAAGATGAAGGGTTTTTGAATGATCAGAAAGCGTAAGAAAAGAAATGGGTCAGGATAATGGATATTTATACGCTAAACATGTGGCTGGGTAATCGTCATAGGTACTGTAGGCACTCGAGTTTCAGATAGTGGGACAGCCTCTACAGTAGAACGTGGAAACAGCTAGTGGTCTGTCTTTCAATCAGAGAATGCCACATAAGATTTGGTTTTGACCGCTTTTGGGCAAGCAAACCGTCACGGTTAGAGATGTGCGGGTGACAAGTAGTTGACGCTTAAAGAATGACCCGCATCTCTGATGACGTGCTTCTGATGACGTGGCAGAAAACCGACAGAGCTCTGGTGGAGCTCAGCACAGTTTTGCCTCTGTTGAAATGACTTATTCATTTCTTTCCAAGTATCCCAAGATGTTTCACCTTTACCCAAAAATCATTTAGAGTTCTGTATCTGATGTGAAAGTGGTCAAAGAACGTCAACAGAACTATCTCAGAAGGTTCACAGAGTTCTGGTGAAAATCAACAGAGCTCTGGTGAAATATCAGAGTTCTGGTAAGTTCTTGACATTACCAAAAAGTTTTCATCAGAACAGGTTTTCCATTCAAAAAGATTTTTGTAGGAACCCAGATTCAACAAGTAACAATAATAATAGCAATAATCTTTGTATTGACTGATAAAGAGGAGTTTACAAGATAGGATTGATGAACACTCTCTCTCTCTCTATACGTCTGACTCTTTCAAATTGAGGCTAGGAGATTTTTGAGGCTTAACCTAAAACTCTAACAAATTAGACATTAAATACTTAGGTTTTAAGGCCTAAGCCCATAAGCCACTAAAGCCCACAAATACAATTTGGGCTTTTACAATTTAAGCAAATACAATTTGGGCTTTTATAATTTAAGCAAGTAATCTTGAATACAATATAAAATAAAAGCTAACAATCTCCCCCTTTGTATTCAAGATTAAAAAATAGCCCGATCTTCCACAAGGTCAGTTGCTTCAATTTCTTCTTTGACTCCCCCTTGATCGTTGCATACTCCTCCTTGATCTTTGTGTACTCCCCCTTGGAGATAGTAGATAAACAACTAGGAGATGAAGAGTAGCAAATACATTCTGCTCATGAGAATCTGCATTAAAGAATAAGTAACCAGGGGTAATCATCTAACATAGAAGCACAATAGCAACTATTATCACAACAATTTATAAAAAAAATGTGTGGCATATGCTCAGAGTTGGCAATGATGAAGCTCTGACAGGACTTCCAGTTATCCTTGAAGTAAATTAAAAAATAAACTTCTCAAACTGTTCTTGGCAATATCACATAGATAAGCATGTGGAATCACAAAGATTCGTGATATTGTGTGGAAGAAAATAGAATATTATCTATTAAGCTCAAAAGCGTGTAAACTGTTTGGACATAACAGGTTTCCACAGACTCAATGTGCATGAGTGAAGTGTGAAGGTGGGGCAAACTTCCTTCTTTTCAATATCCAACCTTCCAAAGAAAGATCGGATAGCATATGTGCTGCTTCCCCGTGAAAAGTGAAACAGTTCCTTGTGGAGAAGGAAGTGAGTGGCTGGTGGGGTTAATCCAAGAGTTGGCATGGGCTAGTTGCATGTTTCAATGATTATCACCAAAGAGTTGTGATAGATCAGAAATGTGGTTTGCCCGACTCAGAAAAGAGATGGTGCAGAGTTGTATAATTCTTTTGACTCTGTTCTCACACCCTCTTTCTTTTTATCATGTAGCTCACATCTAACCAAACTCTCTTTTTAAATTTTACCGCTTAAGCACAATGAGAAAAACTCATATAGTTATCTCCCCCACTCTTTGATGTAGACCCTTCACCTCTCAAACACTCAAGGTTTACTTCTTTGGTAGGAAACACAGGTTTAAGTGATCCATAGAAGTTCTATAAAGCTCACACATTGATCCCATGAAATTGTTGTCCTATAGGTTGGATTGTTCCACACACCGACTCTTTGAAGTCTCAGAAAAACATTTAATATCCAACTTCTATATTTGAAAAAGCATTTTGGCATCTAGAAGTGGTTTGACCATTTGAAAGAGGTTTTATCATTTTAAAGATGGCCTTTCTCTAAAAATGATGATGAGTTTAAAGGTTTAGAAATTCTACCTTTACACGAACATGGTCAAATCTGATTTGTTTTCTCCCCCTCAAATTGAGCAGTAAATTTCATTTAGCTTAATTTGAAATCAGATATCCTATAAGAATCAGAAAGTTGGTAATCATCTTTGATGATTCCACATTTGTTAGGGATATCCAACAGCACAAATAGTTCCACTTAAAAAAAATACAAGGTGCGGGGGATCAGAGTTTAGAAATTACCAGCCAAAACTCTGATTTGAACATATCTGAAGTACTGGTCCTACACTGAGTTATGTAGAAGCAATATTCAGTTGAAGTCCTGGTTCTATACTGATGTGTATAGAAGCAACATCAATCTGATCTGATTATGGCAATGTAGAGAGTGAAGTGATGCTTTCGATCCAGCAAGTATCTACTGACTTTGACAGTGAATTAGGCATATCAGATCACTGAATTTGAGAAAACTCAGAACAGCTGTCAAGCGTATCTTTAAATATCTGAAAGGGACTCAATTTTTGGGTCTCTGGTATCCTCTTAACTCTGGTTTCGAGCTTGTAGCATATACAGATTCAGACTATGGAGGATGCAAGAATGACAGAAAGAGTACTTCTGGTAGCTGCCAACTGCTTGGAGAAAAGTTGGTGAGTTGGACATCCAAGAAACAGAACTGTGTTTCAACCTCTACAGCAGAAGAAGAATACGTTGCTGCTGCTAGTTATTGCTCTCAAGTGATATGGATGAAAACACAACTCAAAGATTATGGTCTGGAGTATGGTAAAATTCCAATTCTGTGTGACTCCAAGAGTGCCATTGCCATAACAGCCAATCCAGTTCAGCACTCGAAGACTAAGCACATCGACATAAGGTACCACTTCATAAAGGATCATGTTGAAAAAGGGACTATTGAAATGTACTTTGTTTCAACAGACTTCCAGCTTGCTGACTTGTTTACAAAAGCCCTTGATGAAAGGAGATTTAACATCTTAATCAGCAAACTGGGTATGCTGAACCTGTCCTCCTAACTCTATTCAAAATTCAACAGAGCCTCTGATGATCCTACCAGAGCTCTGTCAAATAGTTGGGTAGGATAGTTCAACAGAGCTTCAGTTTCTCACCAAAACTCTGTTAAGCATATTTTTTCTCAACACTGTGAACATTCTTTTATTAAAAAAAAAGGAGCTCATTTTTAGGGGGAGCAAGTCAGTACTCAAACGTCAGCATAAAGATAACCAAAGAAAAATAATGCATGGTTTTAGGGGGAGCAAGTCAGTACTCAAACGTCCAAATCCAAATTGACTCTGCTTTTTGATCTTCATTGATAAATCTTTTTGAAGAAAGGAGGAAAATCTGTTATGATGATAACCTTTGTGATAATGTTAAGAATCTGCCAGAACTCTGACTTCTCACCAGAGCCTCTGATGTTTCTCACCAGAGCTCTGTTGTCTGTCTAAGTTTTGTCTGTTCTTTTCCTTCCACACCAGAACAGAATTTTTAAATGTTTTTAAGGTAAAGGTACACCATCTTGGGTTACTTAATACGATGTGAAGAGATCACTCAACAGAAGCAACTTAACAAAGCTCCACCAGAGCTCTGTTAGTTTGTTCTGCCACGTCATCAAAACACGTCATTAGAAGTAACGTCATCAGAGGTGCGGATTATTTCTAAGCGTCAACCACTTGTTACCCACACATCTCTAACCGCGACGGTTTACTTGCACAAAAGTGGTCAGAACAAATCCACGTGGCAATCTCTAATTGAAAGCTAAACCACTAGCTGTCCCCATGATACACAATTCAGGCCACTCCACCTTCTGACACTCGAGTGCCTACAGTATCTACGGCGATTACCCAGCCACAAGCTCTGACTATAAATATCCAAAACCTTGACCCATTTCTTTTCTAAAACTTCCTAAACCTTTCACCTTTCCCTCTTTTATTTAAATCCTCAGTGTTCTTCAAGAAAACCCAAACCTGCAACAATGGCGGAACCCCAAAACTCTGCTGATTCAAGCCGAATAGAACCCACTGATGATATCGTTGTTCTTCCATATGAGTTTGCTGACAACAACTACAGATTTGATCCCACTCCAGGACTCTATCTACCCCTGTATCACGTTTTCATTGAGTTCTTTAGAAACTCTGACATCTTTAGAGCCCTAACAGAGTTCGACGACCATCTTCCTGCAATCTATGTCCAACAATGGTGGACTACATGCCAATACATCGAAGAACAAGACGGGATAGTTGGGAGCGTCAACGCAAGTAATTGAGGAGCGGGAACAATCCGCATAAGAGCAAGAACCTTAAGAAGAATCTTCAGAATGAAAACCAAGAGACAGCTAGGAATAGATGCCTATGAGAAACCACCAAAAACAGCTGTTCTTCTTGACTTCATGAAGTTTCTGGGTTACAACAAGGATCTGAATAGGATTGGAGAGTTCAAGCGACAGAATCTACCCACTATGTGGAATTTCATGTTCTCCACCTTAAACAGAACCCTTACCAGCAAATCTGGTAGTCAAGACCAAGCCACAACAGAAATCCTACAAATCATGTATGGATTGTTCTTCAATCGAAACTTTGACTACGCCAGCATTCTCTACAACAATCTTCTTTCAGCTGTCAACACAAAAACCTCATCCATCGCAAGAGGAGGAGTCGTTGGATCTCACAAGTTTCTGAAGATGATCAAGTTTCCACGCTTTATCAGTCTGGTGATCAGAAGAGCCTTCGACAGACTGGAACTAACTCATCAGGGTCGCTCAACACCCGTCTGGACGATGTCCAAATTCCTCCCCACTACATCAGGCGAATACCCTTTCATAAGGAGAATTCCAGGTACAATGCTTGCCCTTATCGCCCCTGACCATATTTCTATCCAGAACTATCAGAGTGTTGCTCTACCTCAAGAACCTGAGGTGAGAACCCGAGCATACTTAGGATCTGAGCCTTCTTTTGAGAGCTTGAGTGAGGAAGTTATCGGACCAGAGGCAAGAGTACCCGAAGTGAGGTCTTCCTCTAGAAGAGAGGAAGTAGAGGACAGAGCATCTCCTAGAGAGGCTGTCCATGAGGAAGTACAAGAAACACCAGAGGTAGAAACTATCTCCTCTGATAGTGGTGAGCAAGAGGGGAACATCAGAGAGAATCCAGAGAGTTCTACAGCCATAGGAGCCGAGGATATTGCGAGAGTAGAAAAAGATGCTCAACAGAGCACATCTGAGGGTAACCTTAACCAAAATCCCAGTGCTTCCACACAATCTAATCCTGGTGATCAAGACCAAAGGATTATTGAAACAGAGGAGCACACCTCGAACCCCAACCAGCCTATACCATCAGAGGCACCTCTTCATGCCTCTGGTACGCACGAAGCCGGGGAAACTATCTTTGATAGTGATGTTCATTCGCCCCAGAACATCAATAGGTCACCTCCACACGATGATGCCACTGTGGCTCATTTAGAGTCCACACAAAATAGACCAGAGATCTTTGTAATCTCACGTAGTAACTGTCCGACTCAGGGACAATGGGAGACCATAGTAGAACAAGGGAAGACATTGCTTGATCCAAATGCTTCCCATCACACTAGATTTCCTTCTTCAAAACCTGAGCTGGAAGAGGAAACTTTGGTCAGAACACCTGTAGCTGTTTCCCCTCAAAGGGAACATCAAGGATCGGGTGGAAGTCCTCCAAGAGCCAACATTAACACAACTCTTGACGGAGGCGCCTCTGAACTCGAGGCAGAATTGGATCCATATGTTGGAACCAAGGAGACCCCCGTTGACACTGTCACAAGAGTAGAGTTCGAAAGCTTCTGTGACAGTATCAACAACTCTTTGAACGAGTATAAACAACTCTTTGAACGAGTATAAACAAAAGGAGGAGCTGATCCGCAAGGAAAATGCTTCTCTTAGGGAAGAACTGCTGAACATCTCAAACCAGCATGCTGAATTAACTCGAAAATATGCCGAAGCTGAAGCACTTAGAACAGAGTCTGAACGGGTCAGAGGAGAAGAGATTGGAAAGCTGACAACAGAAATAGCCGACCTAAGATCAGTCAGATCAGAGGAAGTTCAAAAGACTTCGACAAATCTTGCAGACCTAAAGCGACTCATAACAGAGAACCACATAGCGCAGATGAACAGAACCCTTCCCATCCCCACGGTTATTCTTTAAGAATCTAATATCAGAACCTTGACAGAGATAATTACCAACTCTGTTAAGGAATCCATAAAAGAAGCAACCACCTCATCTGCTACTCCACTAAACATCTCTAGCCCTAACCCAAATGACCTACCCATGACAGTTGGACAAATGGGAGACTTCAGAAAATCAATTCTTAGCCGAATGATGACGATCTCATCAAAATTTGTAATGAAAGCTAAGGCAACAGAACAACATGTGAAAGCGTCTCTTGATACTCACAAGGTCAACTTCAAGGCTCAAGTAGAAGAGATCAGAGGTGCTGCAACAGAGGTAGAAGATGTGATGACAAAGGCAGCCTCAACATTTACTGATATTATTTTACAAGCCACCTCTACATCAAAAAGACCTGCAGAAGAAGCACCCACAGATAAACCATCAAGCAAGAGACACAAAGCGGGTATGAAGTTTGTTGTTCAGTCCTCACCAAAAGCTCGAATTGACTCCTCTGGCGATGATGATGATTTTGAGGATGCTCAAGAAGGTCAATCAGACGATCGACTGGGTGAGTCCTCAGAACAACAAAAGGGGGAGAAGGAGAAGGAAAAGGAGAAGGAGAAGGAAAAGGAGAAGGAGAAGGAGAAGGAGAAGGAGAAGGAGAAGGAGAAAGAGAGAGAGAAGAAGAAAGAGGCAGAGAAGGAGAAAGAGGTTGAAAAAGAAAGAGAAGCCAAGGGTAAAGGGAAAATCACAGAAGCAACTGAGGAAGAGACTAAAGAAGGAGAAAAGGGGATAACAGAGAAAATCATGACAGATATGACTGAAGTGGCATTTGACTACATGTTCAAAAACAGAGTCATCAAACCGACAGAAGAGTCAACACAAGAACCACCAGAGATTATCTGCCTAGATACCCCTCCTACTTCTCCAACAAAAGAACCAGAGAGGACAGACCCATCCTCTGCTGAAGGACAAATAAGTCAAGCCCAACCTCAAGCTACTCAGAAATCTGCTCACATCGACATTCTTATGGCAGAAACCCATGATGACCAAAACCCAACGGTAACAGAACAAAACCCAGAAATCTCTACCTCTCACACCGAAAAACCTGCCTTAGAAACGGTATTTGCATTTCTATATGCTGATAGAGACATCATCCCTGTAAATGCCGTACCCATTAACCCATACCTCAACCCAATCAGAATAAACACCATTTCTGATGCAAGGCTAAAGTTCATCCAAACCAAGTCAAATCAGAACAGAGCCATCAATATAAACTTTGGTATCCGCAGAATTCTGGACATCAAGCACAAGAAGTTTCAACACGACAGGGTCACATACCATGAGTATACTGTGGAATCAACAGAAGGCAGAAATGAAATCTTCAATGACAATGATCTCGTCCTTCTGAACCCATATGACCTGATCTTACTCCATGCATATTTCTTGAACTTCTCAGAAAGATACACACCGGCCAGAACTGCACTACCAGAAGTCAGATTCGCTATGCAAGAGCACATCAATCTCAGAATACAGATTGATTATCAGCTAGGCATAGAGTTTGAAGTAGAGAAACTAGCGATTGCACCACCAAATGAAAACCTTGAGGGTTATGGCCATCACAGAACTGGAACCGTAGTAGAAGATCCTCCAGTCTTTGTCTGCCGACAGAAGGGCATAAAGAAGGCCATCAGAGCAGCTGAAGCCCACAAGTACTCAAGTGAGTCGCTAGTATACCTCAAGAACATAATCCAAGATCTCCCAAGAAACAAGTGTCCAGAAGAACAGCAGAAACTCTTCATCGACCAGATTGATCTGATGCTAGACTTTTGTACTCTAATCAGAAGATCTGACAGAATTCTTAGGGGAGATAATTATGCTTAAATGTACTGATCTTTTAATCTTTTTGTAATATTCCAAAAGATTAGTGCAAGGCTTCGACAGAGGTAAAAGTTCTCTGTTCTTTTGTTTAATCTCTTGTCAATTGTAAATTTTATTTTCAATACTTAGGGGGAGATTGTTAGCCCCAAGTATCTGTTATGTAAAAGTATTGAAAATAGTTCAAGTCAGAAGACCAACAGAGATCAGACAGAAGACTTGGAAGGAGTTCATCAAGAAGACCAACAGAGCTCAACAGAGCTCTGTCGGATCCAACAGAGCTCAACAGAGCTCTGTCGAAGACTTCCAACAGAACAAGTATTTAAAAGAAGACCAACAGAGCTCTTTCAACAGAGCTCTGGTGAAGTGAAGACCTCTGTCAGCCTAAGTCTCGTAGGAAATCCCAAGTGTTAGACAAGTGTCCATACTTTCCACGTATGCCCTAAAAATAGGAGACACACTTTCCACGTGTCATTCTAGGGTACGATAGTACACTGCCTTCACTTTTTCAGGGCTATATATAGAGAGGTAGTGGAACAAATAATTGTAAGCTTTGGGAAGAGTAGTTTTTCCACAATTGTTTAAGCACACACTGCAGCAAACCCGAGCACTACCTCCGTACGATATTGTTGTCCTATGAGATTTCCGAACACACTTGAACATGTTCTTGGTGTGATTCATTATCAATATATGAGCAGCTTTTATATCTGATCCTGTTATCAATTTACTGTTCAATATTTGATTCTCATAGTTCATTTATCGTTTACACAATCACTCATTTTAATGGCTTTATTTAATATGCTTCCGCTGTCTATTTCACTACCATTAATATGATACAACGTGAATCTGGGAACCTACAATTTTTCTTTTAGGTTCAAGGAGCAAAGTCATTTTAGATTTGAAAAACAGATTTTGACTTGCTCCCCCTAAAATTATGCACGTTTTCCTTTATAGGCTTCCCCTTGAAAGATGAGCTTATATGAAAGATTTGTCTATTCAGCCCCGGAAAAAAAAACTGTACAAACAAAAAAAATATGTACAAACAGATTCACTGAGCTTGTTGAAAAAAAATATGCCTGACAGAGTTCTGGTGAACATCAGAGACTCTGTTGAACTATCCTACCCAACTATTTGACAGAGCTCTGGTAGGATCATCAGAGGCTCTGTTGAGTTATAAACAGAGTTAGGAGGACATGTTCAGCATACCCAATTTACTGATTAAGAAGTTAAATCTCCTTTCATCAAGGGCTTTTGTAAAAAGATCAGCTAATTGGAAGTCGGTTGAAACGAAGTACATTTCAATCGTCCCTTTTTCAACATGGTCTTTTATGAAGTGATACCTTACGTCGATATGCTTGGTTTTGGAATGCTGAACTGGGTTAGCTGTGATTGCTATGGCACTCTTGGAGTCACACAGAATTGGAATTTTATTGTACTCCATGCCATAATCTTTGAGTTGAGTTTTCATCCAGAGCACTTGAGAGCAACAACTAGCAGCAACAACATACTCTGCTTCTGCTGTAGAGGTTGAAACGCAGTTCTGTTTCTTGGATGTCCAACTCACCAATTTTTCACCAAGTAATTGGCAGCTACCAGAAGTACTTTTTCTGTCATTCTTGCATCCTCCATAATCTGAATCTGTATATGCTACAAGCTCGAAACCAGAATTAATAGGATACCAGAGACCCAAGAATTGAGTCCCTTTCAGATATTTAAATATACGCTTGACAGCAGAAAAGTGTGATACTTTAGGATTTACTTGAAATCTGGCACAGAGACACGTTGCAAACATTATATCAGGTCTGCTAGCAGTTAAGTACAGAAGTGACCCTATCATGCCTCTGTAGTTCTTGACATCTACAGGTTCACCATTAAGGTCAGAGTCAAGTTTGACTCCAGTGGCAATAGGAGTTTTCATTGGTTTTGAATTATTGAACTTGTATTTTTTTCAAAATGTCAGAGATGTATTTGGACTGACTTATGAAAGTCCCTCTGATGGATTGTTTTACTTGTAAACCAAGGAAGAAAGAAAGTTCTCCCATCATGCTCATTTTGAATTCACTTTTCATCAATTTCTCAAACTTATCACAGTACTCTTTCCGTGTAGACCCAAAAATAATGTCATCAACATATATTTGTACCAGAAGTATATCATTCTTATACCTCCTAAAGAATAGAGTTTTATCGACAGTACCTTTCTCGAAGTGATTAGTCAACAGAAAGTTTGACATAGTTTCATACCAGGCTCTGGGAGCTTGCTTAAGAAATGGTGTTTATTCTGATTGGATTGAGGTATGGGTTGATTCAGAAATGGTGTTTATTCTTGATTGGATTGAGGTATGGGTTGATGGGTTTGGCATTGACAGGGATGATGTCTCTGTCAGCATAAAGATAACCAAAGAATTCTTCTAAGGATGGTTTCTCGGTATGTTGGTTTGATGGTTCAGGGTTCTGTTCTGGTACCATTGGGTTCTGATCTTCATGGGTTTCTGTTATGAGGATATCAACATGTCGTCCGGGCTCTTGTAGAACTTGGGGTTTGACTTGAGGTTGGGCTTGGCTTGTTTGTTCTTCAGCAGAGATTGGGATTGATCTCTCTGGTTCAGTTCTTGGAGATGTAGGAGGGGTATCAAGACAGATGATTTCTGGTGGTTCTTGCATTGACTCTTCTGTTGGTTTGATGACTCTGTCTTTGAACATGTAGTCGAATTCCACCATAGTCATTTATGGAATGTTTTCTTCTGTTATCCCTTTATCTCCTCTTTTTGCCTCTGCCTCTGTCGTCTCTGTCGCTTTGCCTTTCCCTTTTCCCTTTTCAGCCTCTTTCTCTTTTTCCCTCTCTTTTTCCTTCTCCCCCTTTTGTTGATCTGTGGACTCACCCATTTAGCTATCTGAATGAGCTTCTTTAGCATTTTCAAAATCATCATCATCATCAGATAGTGCAATTCCAGAAGCGGGTGAGCACGGAGCAACAAACTTTGGAGTAGATTTGGCTCTTTTGCTCGAGGGTTCTCCTTCTGGTGCTCCTTCTGCAGGTCGTTTAAGTGTGGCAGTCTGTAAGATGGCATCTGTGAAGTTTGTGACTGCCTTTTTCATTGCGTCTTCAACTTCTGTTGCGGCAGTTCTGATCTCATCTACTTGACTCTCAAAGTTAACTTTGTGAATGTCAAGAGATGCCTGTACGTGTTTCTCTGTCGCCTGTGCCTTCATCAAAAACTTGGATGAAATTGTCATCATCCGGCTGAGAACAGATCTGCGGAAGTCACCCATCTGGCCAACTGTCATGGGTAAGTCGTTTGGGTTGGAGCTTGAGATGTTGAGTGGAGTAGCAGATGATGTTGTTGCGTCTTTGATGGCTTTCTTAACAGAGTTGTCAATTAACTCTGTCAAGGTTCTGACGTTCGATTCTGATAAGAGGACAAGAGGTATCGGCAGGGTTCTGTTCATGGATTCCTTGTGATTCTCTGCCAGTATTTTCTTCAGATCAGCAAGTTCTGTCGAAGTCTTTGTCATATCCTCTGTTCTGTCTCTTTTCAGATCTGCTATCTCTGTTGTCAGTTTAGTAAATGCTTCTGATCTGGCGCGTTCAGCCTCTGCTCTGAGGTTTTCAGCCTCGGCATATTTCAGAGTTACCTCTGCATGTTTATTAGAGATCTGTTGCAATTCCTCTTTAAGAAGAGCATTCTCCTTGCGGATCAGCTCCTCCTTCTGTTCATTGATAAGTTTATACTCATTCAAGGAGTTGTTGATACTATCACAGAAGCTTTCGAACTCTGCTCTTGTGACAGTGTCAACGGGGGTAACCTTGGTTCCAACACATGGATCCAATTGAACCTCGAGTTCAGAGGTGCCTCCTTCAAGAGTTGTATTGATGTTGGCTCTTGGAGGACTTCCACCCGATCCTTGATGATCCTTTTGAGGGGATACATCTACAGGTGTTCTGATCAGAGGTTTCTCCTCCAGCTCAGGTTCTGAGGAAGGAAATCTGATGTGATGAGAATAGTTTGGATCAAGCAAAGTCTTCCCTTGTTCTACTATGGTCTCCCATTGTCCCTGAGTCGGACAGATGATACGTGAGATTACAAAGATATCTGGTCTATTTTGTGTCATGTCTATATGAGCCACAGAGGCATTATTGTGTGGAGGTGACCTATTGATGTTCTGGGGCGAATGAACATCACTACCAAAGATAGCTTCCCCGGGTATGTACGTACCAGAGGCATGAAGAGTCGCCTCTGTCGGTTCTTGCAGGTTAGGGTTCGAGGTGTGCACCTCTATTTCAATAATCCTTTGGTCTTGATCACCAGGATTAGATTGTGTGGAAGCACGGGGATGTTGGTTATGGATACGCTCATCTGTGTTCTCTTGAACATCTTTTTCTAAGCTCTCATCTGCCTCGGCTCTTAGGGGTATAGAACTCTCGGGATTCTCTCTGTCATCCCCTTTCTCACCACTACCAGATGAAATAACTTCCACCTCTGATGTTTCTTTTACTCCCTCATGAACAGTCTCCATATTGGATGCTCTGTTCTCTACTTCCTCCTCCATCACTCTAGAGGAAGACCCCACTTCGGGTACTCTTCTCTCTGGTCTGTTAACTTCCTCTGCTATTTCCTCACTTAAACTCTCCAATGAAGGCTCAGATCCTAAGTATGCTGGGGTTCTCACCTCAAGTTCTTGAGGTTGAGCAGCACTCTCATAGTTTTGGACAGAGATGTGTTGAGGATCGATTAGGGCAAGCATTGTACCTGGAATTCTTCGGATAAACGGGTATTCACCTGAAGTCATGGGTTGGAACTTGGACATAACCCAAACAGGTGTAGATTTTCCCTGATGAGTCAATTCCAGTCTGTCGAATGCTCTTCTAATTACCAGATTTGCTAGTGAGGGTTCTGTTCAAGGTGGATAACATGAAGTTCCACATTGTTGGTAGATTCTGTCTTCTGAACTCACCTATTCTGTTCAGTTCTTTATTGTATCCCAAGAACTTCATGAATTCAAGAAGAACAACAACATTGGGGGGTTTTTTATAGGCTTTTATTCCAAGTTGTCTTTTGGTCTTCATCCTGAAGATTCTTCTGAAAGTGCTTGCACGGATTCTGATTGTTCCTGCTCCTCCATTTCTCGAGTTGACATTCCCAACAATCCCATCTTGTTCTTCTATGTACTGGCACGTAGTCCAGCATTGTTGGACGTAGATTGCAGGAAGATGATCATCAAACGCTGTCAGGGCTTTAAAGATTTCAGAGTTTCTGAAAAACTCTATGAATATGTGATATAGGGGTAAATAGAGTCCTGGGTTTGGGTCAAATCGATAGTTGTTGTCAGCTAACTCGTATGGGAGGATAATGATTTCATCGACGGGTCCTATTCGGCTTGAATCAGCAGAGTTTTGAGGTTCTGCCATTGTTGCAGATTAGGGTTTTTTCTTGAAGAACTTGAAGGTTTTGAACTTTTGAGAGGGAAAGATGAAGGGTTTTTGAATGATCAGAAAGCGTAAGAAAAGAAATGGGTCAGGATAATGGATATTTATACGCTAAACATGTGGCTGGGTAATCGTCATAGGTACTGTAGGCACTCGAGTTTCAGATAGTGGAACGGCCTCTACAGTAGAACGTGGAAACAGCTAGTGGTCTGTCTTTCAATCAGAGAATGCCACATAAGATTTGGTTTTGACCGCTTTTGGGCAAGCAAACCGTCACGGTTAGAGATGTGCGGGTGACAAGTAGTTGACGCTTAAAGAATGACCCGCATCTCTGATGACGTGCTTCTGATGACGTGGCAGAAAACCGACAGAGCTCTGGTGGAGCTCAGCACAGTTTTGCCTCTGTTGAAATGACTTATTCATTTCTTTCCAAGTATCCCAAGATGTTTCACCTTTACCCAAAAATCATTTAGAGTTCTGTATCTGATGTGAAAGTGGTCAAAGAACGTCAACAGAACTATCTCAGAAGGTTCACAGAGTTCTGGTGAAAATCAACAGAGCTCTGGTGAAATATCAGAGTTCTGGTAAGTTCTTGCAATTACCAAAAAGTTTTCATCAGAACAGGTTTTCCCTTCAAAAAGATTTTTGTAGGAACCCAGATTCAACAAGTAACAATAATAATAGCAATAATCTTTGTATTGACTGATAAAGAGGAGTTTACAAGATAGGATTGATGAACACTCTCTCTTACAATTGAAGCTCTCTCTCTCTCTCTATACGTCTGACTCTTTCAAATTGAGGCTAGGAGATTTTTGAGGCTTAACCTAAAACTCTAACAAATTAGACATTAAATACTTAGGTTTTAAGGCCTAAGCCCATAAGCCACTAAAGCCCACAAATACAATTTGGGCTTTTACAATTTAAGCAAATACAATTTGGGCTTTTATAATTTAAGCAAGTAATCTTGAATACAATATAAAATAAAAGCTAACAATCTCCCCCTTTGTATTCAAGATTAAAAAATAGCCCGATCTTCCACAAGGTCAGTTGCTTCAATTTCTTCTTTGACTCCCCCTTGATCGTTGCATACTCCTCCTTGATCTTTGTGTACTCCCCCTTGACTATTGCATTACTTTTCTGGTCTCAGTTATCTCTCAAACGATCAGAGAACGATTTGATGTGCGGAAGCTTGTATAACCAGTTTGAGTAGTAACCGATAGTAGATAAACAACTAGGAGATGAAGAGTAGCAAATACATTCTGCTCATGAGAATCTGCATTAAAGAATAAGTAACCAGGGGTAATCATCTAACATAGAAGCACAATAGCAACTATTATCACAACAATTTATAAAAAAAATGTGTGGCATATGCTCAGAGTTGGCAATGATGAAGCTCTGACAGGACTTCCAGTTATCCTTGAAGTAAATTAAAAAATAAACTTCTCAAACTGTTCTTGGCAATATCACATAGATAAGCATGTGGAATCACAAAGATTCGTGATATTGTGTGGAAGAAAATAGAATATTATCTATTAAGCTCAAAAGCGTGTAAACTGTTTGGACATAACAGGTTTCCACAGACTCAATGTGCATGAGTGAAGTGTGAAGGTGGGGCAAACTTCCTTCTTTTCAATATCCAACCTTCCAAAGAAAGATCGGATAGCATATGTGCTGCTTCCCCGTGAAAAGTGAAACAGTTCCTTGTGGAGAAGGAAGTGAGTGGCTGGTGGGGTTAATCCAAGAGTTGGCATGGGCTAGTTGCATGTTTCAATGATTATCACCAAAGAGTTGTGATAGATCAGAAATGTGGTTTGCCCGACTCAGAAAAGAGATGGTGCAGAGTTGTATAATTCTTTTGACTCTGTTCTCACACCCTCTTTCTTTTTATCATGTAGCTCACATCTAACCAAACTCTCTTTTTAAATTTTACCGCTTAAGCACAATGAGAAAAACTCATATAGTTATCTCCCCCACTCTTTGATGTAGACCCTTCACCTCTCAAACACTCAAGGTTTACTTCTTTGGTAGGAAACACAGGTTTAAGTGATCCATAGAAGTTCTATAAAGCTCACACATTGATCCCATGAAATTGTTGTCCTATAGGTTGGATTGTTCCACACACCGACTCTTTGAAGTCTCAGAAAAACATTTAATATCCAACTTCTATATTTGAAAAAGCATTTTGGCATCTAGAAGTGGTTTGACCATTTGAAAGAGGTTTTATCATTTTAAAGATGGCCTTTCTCTAAAAATGATGATGAGTTTAAAGGTTTAGAAATTCTACCTTTACACGAACATGGTCAGATCTGATTTGTTTTCTCCCCCTCAAATTGAGCAGTAAATTTCATTTATCTTAATTTGAAATCAGATATCCTATAAGAATCAGAAAGTTGGTAATCATCTTTGATGATTCCACATTTGTTAGGGATATCCAACAGCACAAATAGTTCCACTTAAAAAAATACAAGGTGCGGGGGATCAGAGTTTAGAAATTACCAGCCAAAACTCTGATTTGAACATATCTGAAGTACTGGTCCTACACTGAGTTATGTAGAAGCAATATTCAGTTGAAGTCCTGGTTCTATACTGATGTGTATAGAAGCAACATCAATCTGATCTGATTATGGCAATGTAGAGAGTGAAGTGATGCTTTCGATCCAGCAAGTATCTACTGACTTTGACAGTGAATTAGGCATATCAGATCACTGAATTTGAGAAAACTCAGAACAGCTGTCAAGCGTATCTTTAAATATCTGAAAGGGACTCAATTTTTGGGTCTCTGGTATCCTCTTAACTCTGGTTTCGAGCTTGTAGCATATACAGATTCAGACTATGGAGGATGCAAGAATGATAGAAAGAGTACTTCTGGTAGCTGCCAACTGCTTGGAGAAAAGTTGGTGAGTTGGACATCCAAGAAACAGAACTGTGTTTCAACCTCTACAGCAGAAGAAGAATACGTTGATGCTGCTAGTTATTGCTCTCAAGTGATATGGATGAAAACACAACTCAAAGATTATGGTCTGGAGTATGGTAAAATTCCAATTCTGTGTGACTCCAAGAGTGCCATTGCCATAACAGCCAATCCAGTTCAGCACTCGAAGACTAAGCACATCGACATAAGGTACCACTTCATAAAGGATCATGTTGAAAAAGGGACTATTGAAATGTACTTTGTTTCAACAGACTTCCAGCTTGCTGACTTGTTTACAAAAGCCCTTGATGAAAGGAGATTTAACATCTTAATCAGCAAACTGGGTATGCTGAACCTGTCCTCCTAACTCTATTCAAAATTCAACAGAGCCTCTGATGATCCTACCAGAGCTCTGTCAAATAGTTGGGTAGGATAGTTCAACAGAGCTTCAGTTTCTCACCAAAACTCTGTTAAGCATATTTTTTCTCAACACTGTGAACATTCTTTTATTAAAAAAAAAGGAGCTCATTTTTAGGGGGAGCAAGTCAGTACTCAAACGTCAGCATAAAGATAACCAAAGAAAAATAATGCATGGTTTTAGGGGGAGCAAGTCAGTACTCAAACGTCCAAATCCAAATTGACTCTGCTTTTTGATCTTCATTGATAAATCTTTTTGAAGAAAGGAGGAAAATCTGTTATGATGATAACCTTTGTGATAATGTTAAGAATCTGCCAGAACTCTGACTTCTCACCAGAGCCTCTGATGTTTCTCACCAGAGCTCTGTTGTCTGTCTAAGTTTTGTCTGTTCTTTTCCTTCCACATCAGAACAGAATTTTTAAATGTTTTTAAGGTAAAGGTACACCATCTTGGGTTACTTAATACGATGTGAAGAGATCACTCAACAGAAGCAACTTAACAAAGCTCCACCAGAGCTCTGTTAGTTTGTTCTGCCACGTCATCAAAACACGTCATTAGAAGTAACGTCATCAGAGGTGCGGATTATTTCTAAGCGTCAACCACTTGTTACCCACACATCTCTAACCGCGACGGTTTACTTGCACAAAAGTGGTCAGAACAAATCCACGTGGCAATCTCTAATTGAAAGCTAAACCACTAGCTGTCCCCACGATACACAATTCAGGCCACTCCACCTTCTGACACTCGAGTGCCTACAGTATCTACGGCGATTACCCAGCCACAAGCTCTGACTATAAATATCCAAAACCTTGACCCATTTCTTTTCTAAAACTTCCTAAACCTTTCACCTTTCCCTCTTTTATTTAAATCCTCAGTGTTCTTCAAGAAAACCCAAACCTGCAACAATGGCGGAACCCCAAAACTCTGCTGATTCAAGCCGAATAGAACCCACTGATGATATCGTTGTTCTTCCATATGAGTTTGCTGACAACAACTACAGATTTGATCCCACTCCAGGACTCTATCTACCCCTGTATCACGTTTTCATTGAGTTCTTTAGAAACTCTGACATCTTTAGAGCCCTAACAGAGTTCGACGACCATCTTCCTGCAATCTATGTCCAACAATGGTGGACTACATGCCAATACATCGAAGAACAAGACGGGATAGTTGGGAGCGTCAACGCAAGTAATTGAGGAGCGGGAAGAATCCGCATAAGAGCAAGCACCTTAAGAAGAATCTTCAGAATGAAAACCAAGAGACAGCTAGGAATAGATGCCTATGAGAAACCACCAAAAACAGCTGTTCTTCTTGACTTCATGAAGTTTCTGGGTTACAACAAGGATCTGAATAGGATTGGAGAGTTCAAGCGACAGAATCTACCCACTATGTGGAATTTCATGTTCTCCACCTTAAACAGAACCCTTACCAGCAAATCTGGTAGTCAAGACCAAGCCACAACAGAAATCATACAAATCATGTATGGATTGTTCTTCAATCGAAACTTTGACTACGCCGGCATTCTCTACAACAATCTTCTTTCAGCTGTCAACACAAAAACCTCATCCATCGCAAGAGGAGGAGTCGTTGGATCTCACAAGTTCCTGAAGATGATCAAGTTTCCACGCTTTATCAGTCTGGTGATCAGAAGAGCCTTCGACAGACTGGAACTAACTCATCAGGGTCGCTCAACACCCGTCTGGACGATGTCCAAATTCCTCCCCACTACATCAGGCGAATACCCTTTCATAAGGAGAATTCCAGGTACAATGCTTGCCCTTATCGCCCCTGACCATATTTCTATCCAGAACTATCAGAGTGTTGCTCTACCTCAAGAACCTGAGGTGAGAACCCGAGCATACTTAGGATCTGAGCCTTCTTTTGAGAGCTTGAGTGA
Organism: Saussurea involucrata; assembly: GCA_033807775.1. Taxonomy (NCBI): domain Eukaryota; kingdom Viridiplantae; phylum Streptophyta; class Magnoliopsida; order Asterales; family Asteraceae; genus Saussurea; species Saussurea involucrata. The sequence continues at coordinate 145,968,040 of CM066314.1, forward strand.
GGAAGTTATCGGACCAGAGGCAAGAGTACCCGAAGTGAGGTCTTCCTCTAGAAGAGAGGAAGTAGAGGACAGAGCATCTCCTAGAGAGGCTGTCCATGAGGAAGTACAAGAAACACCAGAGGTAGAAACTATCTCCTCTGATAGTGGTGAGCAAGAGGGGAACATCAGAGAGAATCCAGAGAGTTCTACAGCCATAGGAGCCGAGGATATTGCGAGAGTAGAAAAAGATGCTCAACAGAGCACATCTGAGGGTAACCTTAACCAAAATCCCAGTGCTTCCACACAATCTAATCCTGGTGATCAAGACCAAAGGATTATTGAAACAGAGGTGCACACCTCGAACCCCAACCAGCCTATACCATCAGAGGCACCTCTTCATGCCTCTGGTACGCACGAAGCCGGGGAAACTATCTTTGATAGTGATGTTCATTCGCCCCAGAACATCAATAGGTCACCTCCACACGATGATGCCTCTGTGGCTCATTTAGAGTCCACACAAAATAGACCAGAGATCTTTGTAATCTCACGTAGTATCTGTCCGACTCAGGGACAATGGGAGACCATAGTAGAACAAGGGAAGACATTGCTTGATCCAAATGCTTCCCATCACACTAGATTTCCTTCTTCAAAACCTGAGCTGGAAGAGGAAACTTTGGTCAGAACACCTGTAGTTGTTTCCCCTCAAAGGGAACATCAAGGATCGGGTGGAAGTCCTCCAAGAGCCAACATTAACACAACTCTTGACGGAGGCGCCTCTGAACTCGAGGCAGAATTGGATCCATATGTTGGAACCAAGGAGACCCCCGTTGACACTGTCACAAGAGTAGAGTTCGAAAGCTTCTGTGACAGTATCAACAACTCTTTGAACGAGTATAAACAACTCTTTGAACGAGTATAAACAAAAGGAGGAGCTGATCCGCAAGGAAAATGCTTCTCTTAGGGAAGAACTGCTGAACATCTCAAACCAACATGCTGAATTAACTCGAAAATATGCCGAAGCTGAAGCACTCAGAACAGAGTCTGAACGGGTCAGAGGAGAAGAGATTGGAAAGCTGACAACAGAAATAGCCGACCTAAGATCAGTCAGATCAGAGGAAGTTCAAAAGACTTCGACAAATCTTGCAGACCTAAAGCGACTCATAACAGAGAACCACAGAGCGCAGATGAACAGAACCCTTCCCATCCCCACGGTTATTCTTTCAGAATCTAATATCAGAACCTTGACAGAGATAATTACCAACTCTGTTAAGGAATCCATAAAAGAAGCAACCACCTCATCTACTACTCCACTAAACATCTCTATCCCTAACCCAAAGGACCTACCCATGACAGTTGGACAAATGGGAGACTTCAGAAAATCAATTCTTAGCCGAATGATGACGATCTCATCAAAATTTGTAATGAAAGCTAAGGAAACAGAACAACATGTGAAAGCGTCTCTTGATACTCACAAGGTCAACTTCAAGGCTCAAGTAGAAGAGATCAGAGGTGCCGCAACAGAGGTAGAAGATGTGATGACAAAGGCAGCCTCAACATTTACTGATATTATTTTACAAGCCACCTCTACATCAAAAAGACCTGCAGAAGAAGCACCCATAGATGAACCATCAAGCAAGAGACACAAAGCTGGTATGAAGTTTGTTGTTCAGTCCTCACCAAAAGCTCGAATTGACTCCTCTGGCGATGATGATGATTTTGAGGATGCTCAAGAAGGTCAATCAGACGATCGACTGGGTGAGTCCTCAGAACAACAAAAGGGGAGAAGGAGAAGGAAAAGGAGAAGGAGAAGGAGAAGGAAAAGGAGAAGGAGAAGGAGAAGGAGAAGGAGAAGGAGAAAGAGAGAGAGAAGAAGAAAGAGGCAGAGAAGGAGAAAGAGGTTGAAAAAGAAAGAGAAGCCAAGGGTAAAGGGAAAATCACAGAAGCAACTGAGGAAGAGACTAAAGAAGGAGAAAAGGGGATAACAGAGAAAATCATGACAGATATGACTGAAGTGGCATTTGACTACATGTTCAAAAACAGAGTCATCAAACCGACAGAAGAGTCAACACAAGAACCACCAGAGATTATCTGCCTAGATACCCCTCCTACTTCTCCAACAAAAGAACCAGAGAGGACAGACCCATCCTCTGCTGAAGGACAAATAAGTCAAGCCCAACCTCAAGCTACTCAGAAATCTGCTCACATCGACATTCTTATGGCAGAAACCCATGATGACCCAAACCCAACGGTAACAGAACAAAACCCAGAAACCTCTACCTCTCACACCGAAAAACCTGCCTTAGAAACGGTATTTGCATTTCTATATGCTGACAGAGACATCATCCCTGTAAATGCCGTACCCATTAACCCATACCTCAACCCAATCAGAATAAACACCATTTCTGATGCAAGGCTAAAGTTCATCCAAACCAAGTCAAATCAGAACAGAGCCATCAATATAAACTTTGGTATCCGCAGAATTCTGGACATCAAGCACAAGAAGTTTCAACTCGACAGGGTCACATACCATGAGTATACTGTGGAATCAACAGAAGGCAGAAATGAAATCTTCAATGACAATGATCTCGTCCTTCTGAACCCATATGACCTGATCTTACTCCATGCATATTGCTTGAACTTCTCAGAAAGATACACACCGGCCAGAACTGCACTACCAGAAGTCAGATTCGCTATGCAAGAGCACATCAATCTCAGAATACAGATTGATTATCAGCTAGGCATAGAGTTTGAAGTAGAGAAACTAGAGATTGCACCACCAAATGAAAACCTTGAGGGTTATGGCCATCACAGAACTGGAACCGTAGTAGAAGATCCTCCAGTCTTTGTCTGCCGACAGAAGGGCATAAAGAAGGCCATCAGAGCAGCTGAAGCCCACAAGTACTCAAGTGAGTCGCTAGTATACCTCAAGAACATAATCCAAGATCTCCCAAGAAACAAGTGTCCAGAAGAACAGCAGAAACTCTTCATCGACCAGATTGATCTGATGCTAGACTTTCGTACTCTAATCAGAAGATTCGACAGAATTCTTAGGGGAGATAATTATGCTTAAATGTACTGATCTTTTAATCTTTTTGTAATATTCCAAAAGATTAGTGCAAGGCTTCGACATAGGTAAAATTTCTCTGTTCTTTTGTTTAATCTCTTGTCAATTGTAAATTTTATTTTCAATACTTAGGGGGAGATTGTTAGCCCCAAGTATCTGTTATGTAAAAGTATTGAAAATAGTTCAAGTCAGAAGACCAACAGAGATCTGACATAAGACTTGGAAGGAGTTCATCAAGAAGACCAACAGAGCTCTGTCGAAGACTTCCAACAGAACAAGTATTTAAAAGAAGACCAACAGAGCTCTTTCAACAGAGCTCTGGTGAAGTGAAGACCTCTGTCAGCCTAAGTCTCGTAGGAAATCCCAAGTGTTAGACAAGTGTCCATACTTTCCACGTATGCCCTAAAAATAGGAGACACACTTTCCACGTGTCATTCTAGGGTACGATAGTACACTGCCTTCACTTTTTCAGGGCTATATATAGAGAGGTAGTGGAACAAACAATTGTAAGCTTTGGGAAGAGTAGTTTTTCCACAATTGTTTAAGCACACACTGCAGCAATCCCGAGCACTACCTCCGTACGATATTGTTGTCCTATGAGATTTCCGAACACACTTGAACATGTTCTTGGTGTGATTCATTATCAATATATGAGCAGCTTTTATATCTGATCCTGTTATCAATTTACTGTTCAATATTTGATTCTCATAGTTCATTTATCGTTTACACAATCACTCATTTTAATGGCTTTATTTAATATGCTTCCGCTGTCTATTTCACTACCATTAATATGATACAACGTGAATCTGGGAACCTACAATTTTTTTTAGGTTCAAGGAGCAAAGTCATTTTAGATTTGAAAAACAGATTTTGACTTGCTCCCCCTAAAATTATGCACGTTTTCCTTTATAAGCTTCCCCTTGAAAGATGAGCTTATATGAAAGATTTGTCTGTTCAGCCCCGGAAAAAAAAACTGTACAAACAAAAAAAATATGTACAAACAGATTCACTGAGCTTGTTGAAAAAAAATATGCCTGACAGAGTTCTGGTGAACATCAGAGACTCTGTTGAACTATCCTACCCAACTATTTGACAGAGCTCTGGTAGGATCATCAGAGGCTCTGTTGAGTTATAAACAGAGTTAGGAGGACATGTTCAGCATACCCAATTTACTGATTAAGAAGTTAAATCTCCTTTCATCAAGGGCTTTTGTAAAAAGATCAGCTAATTGGAAGTCGGTTGAAACGAAGTACATTTCAATCGTCCCTTTTTCAACATGGTCTTTTATGAAGTGATACCTTACGTCGATATGCTTGGTTTTGGAATGCTGAACTGGGTTAGCTGTGATTGCTATGGCACTCTTGGAGTCACACAGAATTGGAATTTTATTGTACTCCATGCCAAAATCTTTGAGTTGAGTTTTCATCCAGAGCACTTGAGAGCAACAACTAGCAGCAACAACATACTCTGCTTCTGCTGTAGAGGTTGAAACGCAGTTCTGTTTCTTGGATGTCCAACTCACCAATTTTTAACCAAGTAATTGGCAGCTACCAGAAGTACTTTTTCTGTCATTCTTGCATCCTCCATAATCTGAATCTGTATATGCTACAAGCTCGAAACCAGAATTAAGAGGATACCAGAGACCCAAGAATTGAGTCCCTTTCAGATATTTAAACATACGCTTGACAACAGAAAAGTGTGATACTTTAGGATTTACTTGAAATATGGCACAGAGACACGTTGCAAACATTATATCAGGTCTGCTAGCAGTTAAGTACAGAAGTGACCCTATCATGCCTCTGTAGTTCTCGACATCTACAGGTTCACCATTAAGGTCAGAGTCAAGTTTGACTCCAGTGGCAATAGGAGTTTTCATTGGTTTTGAATTATTGAACTTGTATTTTTTTCAAAATGTCAGAGATGTATTTGGACTGACTTATGAAAGTCCCTCTGATGGATTGTTTTACTTGTAAACCAAGGAAGAAAGAAAGTTCTCCCATCATGCTCATTTTGAATTCACTTTTCATCAATTCCTCAAACTTATCACAATACTCTTGCCGTGTAGACCCAAAAATAATGTCATCAACATATATTTGTACCAGAAGTATATCATTCTTATACCTCCTAAAGAATAGAGTTTTATCGACAGTACCTTTCTCGAAGTGATTAGTCAACAGAAAGTTTGACATAGTTTCATACCAGGCTCCGGGAGCTTGCTTAAGGCCGTACAGAGCTTTGTCTAGCTTGTAAACATGGTCTAGAAACTCTGAACATTCAAAACCTGGTGGTTGCTGAACATACACTTCTTTCTGTAGACCTTGAAACCCTTGTGAGCAGCATAGGCTAGGAAGATTCTGATGGCTTCTAGCCTAGCCACAGGTGCAAAGGTCTCGTCATAGTCAATGCCTTCTTCTTGGCTGTATCCCTTAACAACCAATCGGGCTTTGTTTCTGATGATAATCCCATCTTCATCCTTTTTGTTTCTAAACACCCACTTGGTTCCGATGGCAGCTTTGCCTTTTGGAAGTGGAACCAAGGACCAAACTTTGTTTCGTTCAAACTCCAGAAGCTCCTCTTGCATAGCTTCGATCCAGTTTGGGTCTTCAAGGGCTTCAGTGATCTTCTTCGGCTCAATCATGCTTAGAAAATTTACAAAGAAGGCTTCATTGATTGTGGCCGATCTTGTCTTTACACCATCTTCAGCAGCACCAATTATAAGATGATGAGGGTGATCCTTTGTCCATCTTGTCATGGGAGCATGGACAACAGGTGGGGTTTGTGCTTCTGATGGGAAAAGACGATCTTCAGCATCAGAGCTCTGTGGATTGGCACAAGGGCTTTGTGGCACACAACTCTGGAGAGTGGCCTCATTGCTCTGTGAGTTGCCAACAGGGCTCTGTGAAGGTGAGCTTTCAAATAGGGAATCTCACCCAATATTAGTTAACAGGGGTGATGATGGTTCTTGCTCAGGTTCTCTTTGTGGTTCCTCATTTCTCTGAATGACACCTGTAGACAGAGAAGTAGATGGTGAAGTATTAGAGGGACCAGTAAGAGTTGTACCTGTCAGATTCTGTTCTGTTGAATTCTGAGCTTGATCGTCTTTGTTGATGTTGACAGAGGAATCATCATCATCGAATAAATCATCGAACACGAGATTGATATCTTCTTCCCTTGTTTTTGAAGAACTTGGCTTCTTCTGCTCTGTTTGTGTCCCCTCTGTTGATTTGCGATCAGAGGCACTTGATGTACTTTCATCAAAGGACACGTTTACACTTTCTTGAATGACACGGGTTCTGGTGTTGTAGACTCTGTAGGCTTTAGAGGTCAAGGAATAACCAATAAAGATTCCTTCGTCCGCCTTCTTATCGAATTTACTCAGCTGTTCTCTGTCATTCAAGACGTATCACTTGCAACCAAAAATGTGAAAATATTTCACGTTTGGCCTTCTGTTGTTGATGAGTTCATAGGGAGTCTTCTTAAATCTCTTCACTATTACAGCTCTGTTTTGGGTAAAACAGGCTGTTGAGACTGCCTCTGCCCAGAAGTTGATAGGAAGGACAGAACCGGCCAACATGGTTCTGGCGGCTTCTACCAGAGTTCTGTTCTTTCTCTCCACCACACCATTCTGTTGTGGAGTTCTGGCAGCTGAGAAGTTTTGGGATATTCCTTCTTCTGAAAGATAAGCATCTATTCTTGCGTTCTTAAACTCTGTCCCATTATCACTTCTCAACTTTTGAACTTTTAGTCCTAACAGAACCTGTATCCTTCTCAACAAACTTATCATAATTTCTGGGACATCAGATTTTACTCTGATGAACTTAATCCAAGTATATCTAGAATATTCATCAATAAGCACAAGTATATACTTCTTGCCCGACAGACTTTGCACAGAGATTGGACCACAGAGATCCATATGAAGCATATGCAAAGGTCTGGGACAATTGTGATCGCTCTTAGTTTTGTGTGAAGATCTTTTCATCTTACCCAATTCACAGGCAGAACAGAGATGGTCTTTGTCAAATTTTAGCGAAGGCAGTCCTTTCACTAAGTTCAATTTCATGAGCTTGTCAAGATTTGAAAATTTTACATGGGCAAATCTTTTATGCCAGAGCCAGGCATCTTCATTTTTCAAAGACACTAAACAGAGTTTCTCTGTTGTAGAGTTTTGATTTGGATTAAAGTTCATTTTGTACAGATTGCCTTTTCTGTCGGCTCTTAAAAGTTCTTGACCAGACTCGGAAAGCAACAAGGAACAGTACTTCTTCCTAAAATTGACATCGAATCCATGATCACAGAGTTGACTTATACTGAGAAGATTATGATTTAATCCTTCAACATAAGCAACCTCAGAAACTGAAACACCACCATTAACTAAAGTACCATATCCTCTAATCTGTCCACCATTGTCTCCTCCAAAGGTTACTGCACTTCCCTTCTTGTTCTTAAATGAAGTCAGCAGCTCCTTATTGCCTGTCATGTGCCTGGAACATCCGGAATCTAGGTACCAGATCTGCACATGAGGCTGCTGCAAGACAGATTAGTTTCTTTTAGGTACCCATTGCAAGATGGGTCCTTTCTTGTTAGGCTTTGGGGTGTTAACAGTCTTTCCTACAGGCTTTACATTCTTTGATGTTGTGCCAGAGGTCATTCTCTGTGTATTCTGAATAGTCTTAGGATTTTTCATTTGTGGTGACTGATTCAGAACACAATGGGGACCATTCATGTGATTTTGCAGTTTTAACAACAGTTGAATGCAATTGCAGTTGATAGAACATGAAGATAACTGATGCACATTGCTGTTTTTGTTCAAAAACTGTTGTTTGAATGGTACTTGATTCTGAAAAACCTTAGGACCATACATTCTGTCCTGTTTTTGCTTGAAAGAGTTGTTTTTCTTTGGAACAGACTCATTTTGCCAAAAAGAGTTTATTCTTTGATTTACACCAGAATTGGGAATAGGTCTGTCATTAACTATCCATTTGCCCTTCTGTTCTGGAGTAAATTTCACAGGCTTAAAAGCTAAGGGAACAGAGGTATTGTTGTTTACAGGAACATTTATTGCATTCTCTCTTTTCTTCACTTTTATTGTGTTAGAAGCAAGAACCCTAAAGCTTTTGTTATCAAACTCAGTCATTGGTATAAATCTAACTTGTTTCTTAAAGAATGCGACATCCTTTTTCAGATCAAAACATCATGCGGGTATCTTCTTTGGTTTATGCAAAACTTTCTTTTGAGTACAGAAAATTTGCTCATCTACCTCAGAGTCAGAGTCTAGAAAGTCTCTGGTGGCTCTGTTGAGGGTGTTAGACTCTGGGGTTATCACTGAGATATTGGTTTTGACAGACTTAAACTTTCTCAACTTTGGTTTCAATGCATCAGAAACAGCATTTTCCTCAAGAACTTTCATGAGATCTTCTTCAAAAGATGTTCTAATTGTTTCTGAAGTGGGAGAGAAGACTGGTGCTTCAGGGTTGAGCTCGCTCTGTGATTTTTCAACAGAGGACTCTTCCACAGAAGTAACAGACTTCTGTTCCTTGAAAGAATTGAAGTTGAAAATCTCTGTTGGATCCAGACTATTAACAGAGTTAGGAAGTATGATTCTAGCTCTTCCTTGATCGAGAATAAACTTTAAAGATGGTTTAATAACCTTTTCATGATTCAAGGAGTCATAGCTAACATTCCTAAAGTCTAGCCTTCTGGTTTTTTTGTAAACATCTGAGGTTTTGATTCTTTTGAAAGCAGCAGTACCAGAGATCACATCCTCTTGGATTTTCCCAACACAAAAAGCAGAGGACAGAGATGTCTTCGTCTTTTCGTTATAGGGAGCAAGGTCAGAGAAACCGAGACCTTGTGTATCCATCTGTGAGTTTATCTTAATGTGCACATCTTGTGCATCCTGGTACTTTTTGATTTGAATTTCTTTTCTCTGTAGGGATTGATGTAAAACCTCCCTTTCTTTTTGAAAAAAGTCCTTTAAGGCAACAGAGTTAAGTCTTTCATTTTCTGACTTTTTCACCTCTTCAGTCTTTTGTTTCAAAACATTTTCAAACTCTTTAATCTTTTCAGAAAAAATGCTTTCCTTCTTCTGTTGCAAGATCTCTAGATCAGATTTCTCTTTGAATATTTCTTCTTTTTCCTGTTCCAAGAGAGTTTTCTCTCTCTTGTAAAATGACAGATCCTTCTGAGCTAGCTTTCTTAACTCTTTTTCCTCAGAAAGCTTTTGTTTTAAGAGTTAAAACTCCTCTGTTAGCAAAGACACATGCATTTCCAACTCAGAGTCGGACTTGGATTCAGATGAACATACCTTGGCACTGGGTCTGGTAGTCTCCAGCGCTCTGTTGTCTGGCTCTGTTACGGTTAGAGCAAATGCATGAGCTATATCTTCCTCTTCAGATCTTTCTATCCTTTCTCCGGTCATCCAATCAACTTCTCCCAAACTTTCATCATCCACAGCAACATTGGCTTGCTCTGGTTCATCGTCAGAAGATGAATCAGAAATCCAATTCTCCATCTCAGCAACGTAGCTTCTTTCTTTGTAATTGTACTTGTATTTGTTCTTGTAGTAGTCCTGGTATTTTACCAGTTTGCCTATACAATTAGCAGAGAAATGACCAGGTTTGCCACATCTAAAGCAACGTCCATCATTCTGATTGATGGGTTGGGCAACATCAGCCTTCTGTGGAACTGGAGCATTGTACTTCTGTTGTGGTTGCGGTTGTGATCTCTGTTCTGTTGGAGCTCTGTTCTGGTGGTTCTGTTGTGGAGGTGCAACATAACCTCTTCTGTCATCTTTTCCTTCTCTCTCGTATCTACCTCTTCTGTCAAATGCTCTGTTGCCAAATCTCTTGTTAAATTGTTGAGTTATTAACGCAAGAAATTTAGCAAAAGCATTTATATCGTCATCCTCTGATGAGATTTCTTCATCATCACTTTCCGCTACCAAACTTTTCTTACCCTTCTTCTTCTCTTTCTTCTTGTCTCTGTTGGAACTTTCTCTGTTGGATTTTCCTTCAGTGGTGTTCTTTGACTCTGAAACTAAAGCAATAGGACCTGCAATGGTGGATTTGCCCTTTTGTTTGACAACATCCTTCTCTTGTGCGGCGAGAGTGCCATACACATCAGTGAGAGACCATGCATCTAGATCCTGGTTAGCTTTTAAAGACATGGACAGATTTAACCATTCATCATTCAAACTTTTCAAAAACAGAACATTGTTGTCTTCCTTCGACCTAACAACCCCACACTTTTTACATTTGTTGATTAGAACATTGAATCTGTTGTAGGTTTGTTGTAAGGTTTCCTCAGGAAGTGCCTTAAAATCGTTTTATTCATTTATACATTAGGTCCTTCTGTTCTTTTGGGTCTTAATTCCACCCTCAAGTTGATTTAGAAGTTGATCCCAGATTTCTTTAGCTGTAAGACATGAATCTAGTTCTTGAAATATCTCGTTTGGAATGGCCATAATCAGAAGTCTAACTGCTTTAAGGTCATTTTCCATTTGAAGTTTCTCTTCATCAGTAAACCTGGTGGTTTTAGGTTTAAGATAAGCAGGAATCTCAGCAGTAGTTTCTGTTGCGGGCACATGTGGAACCAAAACCATAGGTTGGCAAGGTCCATTCGTGACAGAACGCATTAAATCCTTGTCCATTCCATCAAGGAAGTTAACCATCCTAATCTTCCATTGAGGATATTCATCTCTCAGAAGAGTAGGAGGCTTGGTCAGAGAACCAGCAGTATAAATGGCGTTGATGTTGTTTGCCATTTTTCAGAAAAACAATGTAAAGCGGTTTCAAACGGTTTTGAAAGAGTATAAATTGAAAGTAAGTGAACAGTAACCAATGGAACAGTAATGAACAGTAGAGAAGATCTTTAAACTAGACTGGAAAGCTTTAAATGATATTAAAAGAACTCTGAAAAACTTGTTTTAATCTTTAACCAGTAAAAACAGAGTATATTAGGAAGCTTTGAAACACACACACAATCAACAACAGTGAATCAACCTTGGTAGATTGGATGCGTTGATTTGAGAAAATCAAGCAAGCTCTGATGCCAACTGTAGGTTCCCAGATTCACGTTGCATCACAATAATGGTAAAGAAATAGACAGCGGAAGCATATTAAATAAAGCCATTAAAGTGAGTGATTGTGTAAACGATATTGTAACAGTGATAACCAAATATAGAACAGGATAATGATAACAAGATCAAGTATGAAACGCTGCTCGTATATTGATAATAGATAACACCAAGAACAAGATCAATGGTGTATCCGGAAATCTCACAGGGAACAATATCGTACGGAGGTAGTGTTATGGAATTCTGCAGTGTGTGCTTTAACAATTGTGGAAAACTATTCTTCCAAAAGCTTACAATTGTTGTTCCACTACGTCTCTATTTATAGCACTGATAAAGTGTAGACAGTGTACTATCGTACCCTGGAATGACACGTGGAAAGTGTGTCTCCTTTCTTTAGGGCATACGTGGAAAGTATGGACACGTGTCTGACACTTAGGATTTCTACGAGACTTAGGCTTCACAGAGGTCTTCACTTCAACAGAGTTCATAGACCATAACTCTGTTGGTCTTCGGGTATGAACAGTTCTTCTGTTGATCTTCTGCCAAAGCTCTGTTGAGCTCTGTTGGTTCCACCAGAACTCTGTTGAGTTCTGTTGGTCTTCTTGTTGAGATTCTTCTAAGTCTTCTGCTCGATCTCTGTTGGTCTTCTGACTTGATAATATTTTCAATGTTTTTACATAACAGATACTTGGGGCTAACATTATAAGATAATATAATAATAAATAAAATAGGTAATAACTCTAAAAAACGTTCTGATACGTCTGTAAAAAATCGAAACTAACACTAGGAATCTTTGACGAACAGTATCACGAATCATTATTATTTCGACACAAGAAAAGGATTTTTCACACCCTTTTCGTGTGTCGAAGACTTGGAAGACGAATAACCCCTCCCAGAAATATTTGTTCCCTTCATTTATCCGTTCTATTTCGCGTTTACTTTTGGATAGGATCTAGCCGAAGTGAATTGTATTAGAATCAAATGCAGTTTATTACATTTCAATCTGACAATAGCAACATAATAACATCACCCCAATTTTGAAAAAAAAAACAAAGAGAGAAGGGGTCAAGTCAAATAGTCTTCTTCACAATCTACATACTATGGCTAGGAATGTGGTACAAGGAATTCCCGGCATCTCGTAGAAAAAGAGTATAAACAAACAAAAGGCTTTTTAGAATTTCATTTTTTTATCATAGATATTTCATTTTTTATCATAGATATAGATAATGGTAATTACTAAAAAGAATTTGGTTCTTTTTACAAACTTGATGTCGATAAATCCGCGAGTCTAGAAATTCATTTCGGACAATTGAACCTTCTCGAACTGTTTCGTTTTAAGAACCAAAAATATTTGTGCCAAAATAACAGATGCGAAGAAGAACAAAAGGCCTTGTACACGTAATGGATCTTGAAGTACTATTTCTGCATCTCCCTGACCAAATCAGCCCACATTAGGATTACTTGTCAACGGTTGATCAAATTTGATAGATTCCCCTTCTGAAACCAGAAGTTCTGGCCCCGGAGGGATAATATCAACCACTTGACGTCCATCTGATGCATCCGCTATGGTTATTTCGTATCCCCCCTTTTCTTTTCGTAGGATTTTGCTTACTATACCTGATGTTGTAGCATTATAAACTGTATTGTTACTCTTGCTCCCGTCAGGATAAATCTGGCCCCTTCCCCTATTTCCGCCTACGTATATAGGATATTTTAAGAAGTGAATCTCTTTCTTAGTAGCGGGGTCGGGGGAAAGAATAGGAAAGGTGATTTCACTATATTACTGACCAAGAACAGGGCCTATGACAAGAATATTTTTTTGATTGGGGCGATAGCTCTGAAAAGACAGATTGCCCATCTTTTCTTTTATCTCGGGGGAAATACGATCGGAAGGGGCTAATTCAAAACCCTCTGGTAAAATAAGAACAACCCCTACATTCAAACCCCCTTTTTACCATTAGCAAGAACTTGTTTCAGTTGCATATCATAAGGAATTCGAACAACTGCTTCAAATACAGTATCGGGAAGTACCGTTTGCGGAACCTCAATATCCACTGGTTTATTAGCTAAATGGCAATTGGCACATACAATACGTCTAGTCGCTTCTCGTGGATTTTCATAACCCTGTTGTGCAAAAATGGGATATGCATTTGAAATGGATGTACGAGTTATGATATATATCATGAGCGATACGAAAATAGATCGATTAATCTGTTCCTTTATCCAAGAAAAAGTATTTCTAGTTTGCATGGTCCAACCACTGATCCCAAAAATTTATACAATAAATTGGGATAGGTCACTAATGGAGTTTCCTTTCCACGATTCTGTTATTTACTGGAATAATTTGACTGGATTAATATATAGGATGAATCTCCGGGATGGGTAAAAAGATAAAGAGTAAGTACGATTTTCAATGTTTTGCTTATGTACAACTGCAAAGTAAGAAACATTATAATTATAATTGGATTAGGTAGATAATTTTTTTAGTCATTCATTGAATGATACATCACTACAAGTGACGGAGATACGCAATTTAAATAACGGAAAATCCAAATCTTTTAAAATTGTATCTAGAATGACTGGAAAAGTGGAAACAAGGCCATATATAATTTGATCATTATGAACAAATCCAAAATCCTTGTAGACAAAGCCAATCATCATTTCCCAACCATGGGGCGAATGAAATCCAATACATAAATCAGTTAATAAAAGAAGAGAAAAAGCTTTTATTGTGTCACTTAAGTTATATAGGAATTCCTGAGCCCAAGAGTTAAGAATAACAAGTTCTTTATTACCTAAAATAGAATAACCACTTAGAGTAATGAAACAGATTATATTTGTCGAGAAGTGCAAAATCGTATGAATACGACCCTCGTTGTGTATCTTGATTAATTGGATTGTTTCTTTGTGAATTCCTATACGAAGGTTTTGTAGATGTGTCTCCGAGTATTCCTTGATCATTTCCTCTAAGAAGAGGAGTTCCTCTAATTCTATGAATTTTTCTAGAATACTCTTTTCTTTAATATCATTCAAAAAAGTTTCGGATTGCCTAGTATTCCACCAATTAGTAACCCAGGATTCCAAACTTTTTTGAAATGAGAGAGAAATCCACCAGGGCAAAAATACTATAGATGCAAGAAATAAAATAGGAGTGAATGCTTTCTTTTTTGCCCTTTTTTCATCTGTGAATTGTTAATAAACCCATCTCATTCATCGACTCTGTGTAATCTAATATTTCTCTCACGCATCAGTTCTATTACAAGTTATCGAACCTATGAATCTATGCACTCTTTTTTATTTGTGATTTCGTGGTTAGACCTTGAATCTCGAAAAAAATACAGAAATATGCGAAAAATTCGAATGAATAAATAATCAAAAATATTGTTTCCCTATATCTCAATTGGCCAAATTCGAAGCACATATCTCCTTTCGATGAATGCCCAGAAGAATTTAAATAATGAATATGAATATTATTCATATTTTGAGACGAAATAACTCCTTTTCTATCATTATATCAAAATATCTTATATTTCAAAAAAATGTAACTGACTATGAGTAGTCAGGGATAGAATAATTGAGGGAAATTTCTGAAGAATATTGTGAAAAATGAGTGGCAAAAAACGATAAATTGGCTAGTTATCATTATAAGAGATCCAATTTTTTGGTCATTAAGAAGCACAAAAAGTATAAAAAGAAACTTCTAAAAAATTACAAGATATGATCTATCTGAATCTAAAGTCTCAATTCCAACAAGTAAAAAAGGGGGGAATTTCCTTATTTCGAAATGGTTGATTATGAGATATTTCGATTTATTTCTGATTTTTTATTGAATTGAGTTGTGTATTTCGATACATATAAAAGATCCCCAAAAGAGTTTTATTTTATACTTGTTGCATATATGTCTGCTTTGACTCGAATGAATGTTCTGAAGAAACCTCAATTAAGTTATGTTATAGAAAAAGAGGATTCTTGCGTTTTTACCCTCCTGCTGAGAAAGCATTGATTTCTTGGCTCATTTCTTAAAATATTCAATTGGTACACGCAAGAAATAGGCCAATTCAGCAGCTTTTTGTTCCATTTCCTGTGGAGTAAAATTCTCATCAGTACGAGTCAATGGAATGGCTCCCTGGCCTCTGATATCCATATAAAGGACACGACGAGCATAAATACCCTCTTTAACTTCTATTCTGACGGTCTGAATATCTTTTATAAGAAATCGGAGGAAGACCCGACGATTTTTTCCAAGAAATCCCCATCGAAAGATACACACTATTCCGTCTTTTCTATCAAATCGATCATAACCACTACCTACATTCCACGAAATTGTGCACCATAAATAGGAGCTAATAAAAAGACCCGTGATCCCATAGAAAGACATCACAATTCCTTGTGGAAAAAAAACTATTTCCTGAGATGGAAATAAAGATATCAAATTTCTACCATGATAACCGGAGGTTCCAACCAACAAGAATCCTAATGAACCTAAAAAAAGGATAACAGCCCAGCGGAAATTACTTGTTTTTCGAGCCCCCGTTATAGGTTCTATCCATATATGTTCTGACACATCTTCTACCAACGAGCGTTCATCGCCGTTGCGTATTGAACAAGCCATGGTGGACCCAGCCATGCATAGCACAACCCCTCTCAGCCACTCATCGACATCTCAATTTGCCGGTGTTTCATTTTACACAGGGGATTTAGCTCATATGCTATCGGCGACACTCGGTGTCTGCCGGTATTGAACAAGGTAGGCTCCTTCCCCGATCACCGCCTTTTATTCCATGCACGTTGAGTCTAGAGCCATTTGGACATACATCTTTTCCTAGGCCACGCGCGTCGGTATCTCACCAAGTTATGGGCTTTCGTGCCCCAACCGGAACACCCCGAGTGCGGCCGCCATTTGTTGGTGCCCCACGAGGATCGGGTGGAAGTCCTATCATAGTCAACACCATGCCAGCTATGAACACAGGCAGTACGATTGCTACAACCGCTACTTTAACCGGTAACCTAAGTGGTCCGGAGGTTAGTATCATGTTTCCCAATTTTCCACACGAGCAGGTAGTGCGTATGTTAGGCCCGTATCCGCATTATATCACTGTTCCGCTACTTGCGTCTGCTTTAGGCTCTATCGACCATGCCTACAAGCAACATCGCAATGCCATGCAACAAACGGTTGACCGACTCGCAAATGAGGTCAGTAGAGCAATAAAGGGAAAAACTATTGCTGAATCATCATCAACTCCTCAGGATCCACCATCCAGCACTCAAACCGAAACACAACCACCACCATCAGTTCCTTTACACCAAATCCCCACCAATCAACTCAAATCTGAGTTGTTAGCCCGGTTATTAGCACAAGGAGATATGAATACGGCGGAAGAAGTTGACCTTGTTGGATTACTCCGACAACAAACCCAACATCAAACCCAACCTCAAACCCAACTGCCCACCAGCACTGACTTCCAAACCTTGAACAACACCATGAAAGAAATGACCCAAGCCATGCTTTCGGGATACCAAGAGTTATCTAAAAGATTAGTTGTGGTAAAACAGGCGTGTGGAGTTCAGGCTCAAGCTTCAAACAAAAGAAGACATGATGATCAGGAGGATCCTGATCAACATGAGGGGGAGAAGAGAGCCAGGGTTGGTGAATCAAGTGGCACAGTTGCGGAAAATGTTGGCGGTTCAACAAACGAGGGGGAAACGGGAGCAGGTGGACCAGGTACTGATGTGGTCCAGGTTGTTGATGACACTGTAGTTCTAGCTGATGTCATAACTGGGGTTGAAAAGCCTTCGGTTGTTGACAATAGAACAGTAGACGAAAGGATGGCGGATGCTATGCTCGTTGGTTACATTTATATTGACTCTGAGGAAGAGCCAGAGACGATGACAGTACAGATCAAAGAGGAAATAGAAGACATATTTGATATCACCGGGGCTTTAGCGATTGCTTCGGATTTCGATAATGACATTCCAGATGATACAACTCAACCGCAACCACCGAATGATCAGGGTGCAGGTACTTCCGCTCCTCAGGCTCCAGAAGTTCATGAGAATGCTCCAGCAGTTCAAGTGAATGCCGATGGCAGAACCAGAGATCCAGTACTCGAAGCTGAACTGGCACTTTATCAGGAGGTGATAGATGCTGAGCCAAGGTATGTGGCTACAGGTGAAAGGGTAAGGATCTTGATTCCTTATCAAGAGAGCATCAGGAAAGATTTGTTTGTGAAAGACGTCCATAAGATCGACCTAGAAAAGGTATACGGCGTTGAGAATTGGCCATCTCTTCAAAAGATTGAATTTCTACACGTAATGGGCAACAAAGATCTAGAGACAGTCGTGGTTAGATCTGATAAAGCCATTATGAAGGTGTTGAAGATAGAGTCATACAAGCTTGTCAACGTCTGGTACCCGCAGTTCACTGTTAGAAGATCTGATGGCTCCGAACACGTGTAAAGCCCGTATCCCGGTATGTGATTTATTAGTATTAATTCTTTTCTTTTAAGTTCGATTTAATGTGGTTTCCATTAACGGGGTTAGTCGAGTTGGACCTAATCGTTAAAATGTCGGAATTTTGGGTTAGTTGCGAGAAGGTTTAAGTGGAGGGACTAGAAGTGTCAACGGGCCAAAACATACATAGTTTGGCCCATGCATTCCTAAACCAAACCCAATTGTTTTTGAATTGTTTGTGTTGGTAACGTGATGAGCAAACAAAGAAAAAAAAAGAGAAATCACAAAACCCAAAACCGTAACTATGTGTTTTGTGTGTGTTTGTCGTGATTAGAAAGAAAAGAAAGAAATAGGAATAGAAAAGAAAACCCTATACGGCTTTAGTCCCCCTCCCCTTTGGTTGTAGTCGGCCGTGAGTAAGAAAAACCGAGAGTAGAGAAGAGGGAGTTCGCCGGAGAAGAGAGAGTTCGCTGGAGAAGAGAGAGTTTGCCGGAGAA
Organism: Saussurea involucrata; assembly: GCA_033807775.1. Taxonomy (NCBI): domain Eukaryota; kingdom Viridiplantae; phylum Streptophyta; class Magnoliopsida; order Asterales; family Asteraceae; genus Saussurea; species Saussurea involucrata. The sequence goes on from CM066314.1 coordinate 145,986,104, forward strand.
GAGAGAGAGACGCCGTCGTTTTGCTGCCGGAAAAGAGGAGGAAGAAGGGCTCGTCGAGGTAAGTTTGTTTCCTTCTCGATGTTGTCGTTGCTTAAAATTGCCGTGAACCTCCACCACCACCGCCACAGCCACGGCTGCCGGCGGTGGGGCCGCCGCTGCACGCCGCTGTGGTGGCGGCAGTGGGTGCGTGGGTGTGTGGGTATGTGCGGGTGTGACGTTGCGGGGGAGTCGGGAGTGGGTGACATTGGGAGGTCTCGCCGGAGGGTGTTACCGTAACCCTCGTCGCCGCCGCCTACCACCACCGCCGCCGGAGGCGGCAGGGGGTGGTGCACGGTTGTTGTCCAGCGTAGTACAGCCCTTTCCAGTAAGCTTGTAGGCTGTTCGGGTCTGTTTGGGTTAAGCTATGTCTTAATGGGTTTATAAACAATATTTGTCATTTCATGTGAAAACGTTTGTCTGCCACTGTTTTGCGACGACATAACTTTTCCATCGTAGCTCGGATTGAGGCGAATCCGGTGCCCACGGTTCACATTCTGTGCCGGGCACACTTTTCATGTTTTAGCGGAAGTCCGGTTCGGCCTCTAGCTAGGCGTAATTTGGCTGTTTATACATCAGGTCCGGATGTGGCAGATTCGTTCCGTTTTAAAAGTCACAGTTTCTGCCACTGTTTTGGGAAAGCCATAACTTCTGTTAGGAATGTCGGATTGGGATGAAACCAGTGCCAAAAGTTCCCATTCTGAGTCTAGTAAGTTTCTTATGTTTTGCGGAAAAACCAGTTCGGACCGTAGCTAGTGTCAAACTGCTGTTTTATAACGAAAGGTGCTGTTTTTCGCTGTGCAGTTAATCAGTTTTGTAAAATCCATAATAAATTGTAGAAATATCGTTAGGAGGTGTATAATATGTCCTTGGAACCCTAACTCTGAGCACTTTCTGGTTATGAAATTTAATTGAGGATTTTCTGGGTTTATGGAGGTCGGAACAGGTCCCGAACAGACCTGTTTGGTTAGACCGAAAAGTCGTTTTAGTGACGATTTAAGGGTGCGTCGTGTTTTAGGGTCCGGGTCTCGTGTTAATACGTTTTAACGTTCGTTTAGGTGTCGGGAAGTGATCTTGGATTTGTGGAGCTTGAATTATTGTTTGTGAGCTAGGCGCGCTTACGAGGTGAGTTCTCTCACTATAACTAATGTCTGTTACTTTTTACATTACGATTTGTACGTGTGTGGTAGTTTTAATTGTTTGTGATGCGAGACTAAATAGTGGGGCGTCTAGTCGGACCTTTATTGTTATGACTACGCGGGTGGCGTAGGAGTTCGGTGGGGCCGAGGTTTATATACGCGGGTGGCGTAGTGATTCGGCGGGGCCGAGGTTTATATACGCGGGTGGCGTAGAAACCCGGGGGAGCCGGGTAATGATTGCACGGTTATTGTGTGGTCGGGTGGACCAACTTATGCCTTTGGGTGGGATGGTGTAGGTATGCATGTTTATGATTTGTTCGTAGACTTGTATGTTGGTTATGTGCATTTATCTGTTTAGAGGTGGTGTGGAAATAATTGTGTTATTTATGGTGTCTGAATTCACTAAGCTTCGTGCTTACCCTTTCCCAATAAAATTGTGGTTTCAGGTACGAGTGGCTCCAAGGCGTGACGAGTACACACTGGCGCGTGGGAAGAGTTGATTACTTTTATGATTTTAATTTTAGACATATATTCCGCTGTTTATTGTTCGTAAGGATATTAAATATGAGTTTGCAAATGAGATGATTGAATTATTAATTGAGTTTTTATTAATGAAATGTTACTTTAAAAATTTTAAATTCCTTGTAATTTTTGGGACGTTACAACTTGGTATCAGAGCACGGCTTGAGTGAATCAAACGCATTTCGGTGTGTTTGATCTCAAGTTTGCGGCTATAAAACTTTCTTTAAATTTTCTTTAAATTTTTGGGAAATAAAAAGAAGGAAAAATCCGTTTGAGGAACGGTGATCGAGGGAGCAGTGTGTACAGTCAGCCGGAGCCAAGGGGGAAAGGTACAGTACTTAGTGTATTTATCGCTTTCTAGATCATAGGTTATGCATGCTAGACTGCTTATGTGGTTACAATGTACTGTATGTTGATTGCTTGCTAGTGGGAATTAATGCTAGTTATAATAGGTTGTTAAGTGAAGGCCCTATAGGTTGTATGCAGTAAGAATCATATAGCCTTAGAATATTTGATTTAGTTCTATTGCGCAGCTCTTGTTTGAGTCCAACCGTTCTAGGATAGAATCTTGTATTCGAATGTCTATTTGATTCACGCTGCATGCGACTGGGTATTCGCGAGGCAACTCGTTATGGCTAATGGGGATTCCGTGGTAGCAAGGGTAGTGGGATGAGATGAAATTCCTAGTGAGCTAGGAATAGCGTTTACATATGAGTACGTATGCAAAGTTGCTTTCTAGAACATAGGAGTATGTATGCTAGATTGCTTGGTGCTTAATACACTGTATTGTATGGTTGTTACTTGCTATTAGGAACTTATGCTAACTTTGATAGGTTGTTAAGCGAATGCACTATAGGTTGTATGCGGTAGGAACCGAATAGCCTTAGAATGTTGGATTTCGTTCTATTGTGCAGCTCTTGTTTGAGTCCAACCGTTGTAGGATAGAATCTTATATTCGAATGTCTATCTGGTTTCCACTGTATACGATTGTGCGTTCACGAGGCGACTCATCAGGGTTAGTGGGGATTCCGCCCTAGCAAGGGTAGTGGGGTATTATGTTTATTCCTAGGGAGCTAGGAAGAGTGTGTATATGCGTCAGTATGGTCATACGTGTATGGTTTTTGTTTGGGCGAGCAACTACTTGGATACTCGGGATGGGACTCGGAGCGGACAGTGATAGGTGTAGATGGTAGTAGTAGAGCTCCTACTACCGGAAGCACAGGATCAATGTTCGAGTCGGGGAAAGTCACGAGGAATCCAAGGAGTTGAGCGTGAGCGTTGTTAGTGTGAGTTATTATGCGCTAATAAATCGTTGTAATATCTACCCAGAATAGCCATCACAAGGAGGAACAACTATGGTAAACCTACTAGTACAGGTGTGTACTTGTTTTGCTTTGATGGGATGATCGTTGGGGTAGTGTCGAAGGTTATAATTAGTAGTCGTTGGAATAAAAGGACGATTCTAGTATTAGTCACTTGGAGTGACGATGAGGATGATGTTTGTTTTGGGCCAAGATGGATGATTGTGCTAGAATCATAGGCTTATAGAGCCGACTTTGATTTGAGGAAAAATCGTTGGGATTATTTGACGTAATTTCCCAACTTGCCTAAGAGGTTTAAATGTCCGGATGACGTTAGTGGATCGGAGAGATTTGGAGGAGTAGGAGTCGAGGCGTAGAATGCCGACTGAGTCATGCACAAGGTTTGATTTTGAAATAGATTGTATTAACAAATTCTTGTGCTTCAAATCATTTATTGGATGGTGTTTTGGAATTTTGGGAAATGTTCAGCACACACACAAGATTTTGAAATATGGTTTTGAAAGTGTATGAAATCGTTTTATCACGGGAGTGCAAACTTTGTTAGAATTTGTCTCATTTCGTTATTTTTTCAACGGTTCTTTCGGGTAAGATGATATCCGTGTTTTGTGGTGTTTAAAATGTCGGGCAAGTGGCTACGGCTTGTGACTTTAACATTGGAACTCCTCCACATATGTTAGAGTTGAGGCGGAAAGTTACATTCCACGATGTCTGTATAAAGCTTTTCGAATGATTTCGTTAAAATAAGTTTTGTTTTACGGCGTCTTGAATCGTGTGAGTTTAATTTCACGAGGTGCATATCTTATTTGTTTATGTGACCATTTGGGGAAATCTTGGAAATCAATTTAAAGAACCCCACCTTTTGAGATTTTATGAGGTTTTAGTCGATATTTTCAAATGATGGAAACGGATTGGTTTTTATCTTTAAGTTTGAAACTTACACGAGACAGTTGTGTTTTAACAAAAATGTATTTGTAAACCGTTTCATCGTTTTGTATGACTAGCCGGCGCGCGTAAGATTTGTCGGTGAACCCTGTGCCACGACATTTTATGTTGGAAAAAGAGGAATTTTGGGGTCAAATGTCGTGGAACTGATTTTGAAATTATGTGCACACTTTTGTCGCACCCGGTGTAAGGTCGAGCGGTTACTTTAAATACATGTCATGAGTCAATTCATACTAGAACCGTGACAGTTCATTTTCAAAGAAATTATTTATTTCGCTTTACGTTTTGTGAGTAAACTAAGCTGCAATGAAATGATTTTCATATGTGGGACGAGCGTGTCCATTTTTGCGTAACTACCGACCTGGTAATAGTAGTTTTATTGCTTACGGTCTTTTTGAAATGAAAAATCTTGACGTTGAAAATATTTCGAAAATGATTTGGTAAACCATTTGGGAAGTGCGCTTATAAGTGTTATGTGTCATTTTGAGAATTTTAAGGGTGTGAGTCCTTTTGGAAAACTCTTTGGTTTAACCCGTGTCGAGGTTGGGACTAATGTTGATTTTAGAGTATTGCTTGCTTAAACTTTATTTAAACGCGTTTTTTACCGACTTATGGGTCTAGCAAGCGTGGAGCGTTTTGCTCGGTTTTGACTTTGAGATAGTCATGGGTCAATTGCACGGTTTTAATGGCTCGATGTGGAGTTTTGTTGATGGGTTGTTTTGTTGCACAGTTTTGCATTTATTGCACGTTGAATATTTACATGTTTGGGTGAGTGAGTCATTCCGGGATAGGCATGTTGTTGGTAGACTGTTTGCATTGGATCCTTGGTCATGTCAGTCAGTCGTTGGTAATGATCGGTTGAGTATTTCGGGGTGGGACCCCGGTATTCTTGTGTTATGACCTTGACTTTCCAGTAGACACTGGGAGGATATAGTCTTGGGCACTTACCTGAGAGGTAGTTCCGATGTGTCGGGCCTTGAGACGTACCTGGGAGGTAGGCGTTAAGGCGTATCTTGATACAGTGTAACTAGGTTTCCTAGAGCGAGCGTGGAGGATAAGTAGACGGTGGAAGATTGGGTATTCCACACGTGTTGTTAGTGTAGACCGAATTGTGGCGGTTAAGGGAATGATGCCCTTTGTAATTAAGAGAATAAATGCGCAGTAACCTTTTTGAAGTAAGTAGTACATTAGGGCGTCGACTTTTGGGCTTAAGGCCAAACACCTTTAGTGTAATCGGAGATTTGTAGCCGATTTTAAAATAATTATGGTGATGGTAGTAGTAACCCTGAGATGCTTAATTGTGATGAATGGTTATAGTGGAGTGACCTTCGTGGGTGATTATCAATTTACTGGTTTGATGATGCGTGTAAGGTAAGTTTTGGGAGTCTATTAGAACTCGTAGGAGTTAATCGACAGTTAATGGTAGGAATGATCGGATCCGAGTATCCAGTTGGGTATAGTGGTAGGCAACTTTAGAATGGTTAGAGCTTGAGAGTTGACTCGGGATGTATGGAATATCTAAGGTTGGGAGGCAACCGAAGTCGCTTGGCTAGGAATGATTCCAATTGTTGGGGTGTCCTGCCGATCATAATTTTAGTGTCCTAGAAGGAGTACGTTAGTTAGAAAAGTATTCGAGAAGTTTTAGAAGGGATTTCAAGTGGACTTAGGAACCTGAGGTTGAGATGAGGGAGAACTATCCGGAGCTATTCGTAGGCAGAGACTTCGAGGACGAAGTCTGATCCAAGTGGGGGAGAGTTGTAAAGCCCGTATCCCGGTATGTGATTTATTAGTATTAATTCTTTTCTTTTAAGTTCGATTTAATGTGGTTTCCATTAACGGAGTTAGTCGAGTTGGACCTAATCGTTAAAATGTCGGAATTTTAGGTTAGTTGCGAGAAGGTTTAAGTGGAGGGACTAGAAGTGTCAACGGGCCAAAACATACATAGTTCGGCCCATGCATTCCTAAACCAAACCCAATTGTTTTTGAATTGTTTGTGTTGGTAACGTGATGAGCAAACAAAGAAAAAAAAAGAGAAATCACAAAACCCAAAACCGTAACTATGTGTTTTGTGTGTGTTTGTCGTGATTAGAAAGAAAAGAAAGAAATAGGAATAGAAAAGAAAACCCTATACGGCTTCTTCCCCCTCCCCTTTGGTTGTAGTCGGCCGTGAGTAAGAAAAACCGAGAGTAGAGAAGAGGGAGTTCGCCGGAGAAGAGAGAGTTCGCTGGAGAAGAGAGAGTTTGCCGGAGAAGAGAGAGAGACGCCGTCGTTTTGCTGCCGGAAAAGAGGAGGAAGAAGGGCTCGTCGAGGTAAGTTTGTTTCCTTCTCGATGTTGTCGTTGCTTAAAATTGCCGTGAACCGCCACCACCACCGCCGCAGCCACGGCTGCCGGCGGTGGGGCCGCCGCTGCACGCCGCTGTGGTGGCGGCAGTGGGTGCGTGGGTGTGTGGGTATGTGCGGGTGTGACGTTGCGGGGGAGTCGGGAGTGGGTGACGTTGGGAGGTCTCGCCGGAGGGTGTTACCGTAACCCTCGTCGCCGCCGCCTACCACCACCGCCGCCGGAGGCGGCAGGGGGTGGTGCACGGTTGTTGTCCAGCGTAGTACAGCCCTTTCCAGTAAGCTTGTAGGCTGTTCGGGTCTGTTTGGGTTAAGCTATGTCTTAATGGGTTTATAAACAATATTTGTCATTTCATGTGAAAACGTTTGTCTGCCACTGTTTTGCGACGGCCATAACTTTTCCGTCGTAGCTCGGATTGAGGCGAATCCGGTGCCCACGGTTCAGATTCTGTGCCGGGCACACTTTTCATGTTTTAGCGGAAGTCCGGTTCGGCATCTATCTAGGCGTAATTTGGCTGTTTATACAGCAGGTCCGGATGTGGCAGATTCGTTCCGTTTTAAAAGTCACAGTTTCTGCCACTGTTTTGGGAAAGCCATAACTTCTGCTAGGAATGTCGGATTGGGATGAAACCAGTGCCAAAAGTTCCCATTCTGAGTCTAGTAAGTTTCTTATGTTTTGCGGAAAAACCAGTTCGGACCTTAGCTAGTTTCAAACTGCTGTTTTATAACGAAAGGTGCTGTTTTTCGCTGTGCAGTTAATCAGTTTTGTAAAATCCATAATAAATTGTAGAAAAATCGTTAGGATGTGTATAATATGTCCTTGGAACCCTAACTCTGAGCACTTTCTGGTTATGAAATTTAATTGAGGATTTTCTGGGTTTATGGAGGTCGGAACAGGTCCCGAACAGACCTGTTTGGTTAGACCGAAAAGTCGTTTTAGTGATGATTTAAGGGTGCGTCGTGTTTTAGGGTCCGGGTCTCGTGTTAATACGTTTTAACGTTCGTTTAGGTGTCGGGAAGTGATCTTGGATTTGTTGAGCTTGAATTATTGTTTGTGAGCTAGGCGCGCTTACGATGTGAGTTCTCTCACTATAACTAATGTCGGTTACTTTTAACATTACGATTTGTACGTGTGTGGTAGTTTTAATTGTTTGTGATGCGAGACTAAATAGTGGGGCGTCTAGTCGGACCTTTATTGTTATGACTACGCGGGTGGCGTAGGAGTTCGGTGGGGCCGAGGTTTATATACGCGGGTGGCGTAGTGATTCGGCGGGGCCGAGGTTTATATACGCGGGTGGCGTAGAAACCCGGGGGAGCCGGGTAATGATTGCACGGTTATTGTGTGGTCGGGTGGACCAACTTATGCCTTTGGGTGGGATGGTGTAGGTATGCATGTTTATGATTTGTTCGTAGACTTGTATGCTGGTTATGTGCATTTATCTGTTTAGAGGTGGTGTGGAAATAACTGTGTTATTTATGGTGTCTGAATTCACTAAGCTTCGTGCTTACCCTTTCCCAATAAAATTGTGGTTTCAGGTACGAGTGGCTCCAAGGCGTGACGAGTACACACTGGCGCGTGGGAAGAGTTGATTACTTTTATGATTTTAATTTTAGACATATATTCCGCTGTTTATTGTTCGTAAGGATATTAAATATGAGTTTGCAAATGAGATGATTGAATTATTAAATGAGTTTTTATTAATGAAATGTTACTTTAAATTTTTTAAATTCCTTGTAATTTTTGGGACGTTACAACACGTCTTCTCAGAAGTAGACTTCAAGAGTCTAAAGCTTGATGATCTCATAAGTCTATATGATATTCTGGCACGGGCTCCTGAAAAGAAGATAGAATGGTCTGGCGCATATCATAGCGTCAAGAGGTTCATGCAGAATATCCTAAAATTTTCTTATCTTACAGATTTCCAAATGGCCTTGGAATTACACTAGACTAGGGTAAACCTTAGAGCACCAAAACGGTGACTGTCAGACATCCAAGGTATTCCCGCGTATACTGTTCTCAAGAAACCTGAACTTGGGGTTGTTTACTGTAACCAAGACTCAAAGAAAAGATTCATGAGAGTATGTGAATCCAACAAGTTCGGTGATGGAACTTTCAAGATAATTCAGATCAACCTTGAGAGCAAACTGCGTCTAGATGCAAGCGGGGAGGTGAAGCTTAAAGACAAGGAGAAGGAGCTGATCAAGCAAGCCCTGGATGCCATTAACTATCGGAAGGAGTACCGGAATGCACTGCGGAGGTTCGAGATCATTTTTGGGATTCGGAAGAAGCATGTGTTCCCGGTGGATGCTTAGTCTCTTTGCCTCTACATTAGTACAAAGGGGGAGATTGTTAGTGCCTTAATTACCTAGTTGTACCAAGTAGAAGGACCTAATGTGTAAATGCTAAGTTACAAACTATATAATGTATTTTTCTCCTAGATTAGCATTAGGTCATCCATTACTTACACACACTAGTACACACATAGTGCACTTTCTCTCTACATTCTCTAATTGTGTACTTGTTGATCTTTGATGAATATATGGATGGCCATCTGATTGTTTTCACTATTTGATTACTTGTTCTAGGATCACAATATAACATGATGGACCCATAACTCAAGAACTATTAATTTTCATACCTTAGTAAATCGGAGGAATGCACATTTTATTCCTATTCCTGATCTCTTGCATTCTCAATTTCAGTTTTATTCTCATTTCTTAAAATGAACCAAACACCTCCTTAATTGAAGTAAACAATTATATGTTTTATAGGAAGACATTGAACATAACTTGTTAGCGAATAGCGACACAATAAGTTATATTCTTATGAAACAAAAAATTATTAAGAAGATGTTTGGCAACCTGGTATGACTCAAGAAGTAAATCATCATATTAATACCAAAACAGGGTTGCAACGTTCAGCTCAGCTTAATACCAAAACAGGGTTGCAAAGCCACCTCGACCACTCTAACTTTCTGCCGTGAAATCTCCTTGAAATCCACTCGAAGCTGCATCGTTGAAATTCGAAAAATAAATCCGCTGCGTTTCTATTGTCTTCCTTGAAAACAACTTGGTTGCGCTGACTCCAAACGAAGTATAAGATTGACCACCAAACCACTGTCTGTATACCTGAAAGATTCAAGTCTGTTGCCAAGTTGTCTTCTAGATTTAGAACTTCGTCTACCGACTCGATTGAATCTTTCCGAATCTTCCACCATTTAAACGCCTCTTTCCACACCCTTTGCACTTCACCACATTTAACCAAAGCATGCTCAATGGACTCCACCTCCAACCCGCACCTTGGACAAAGAGTCGAATGGAGGTCAATACCCATTTTATCAAGAGTCTCTCTACACGGTAGCCGTCCTAGACTCGCTCTCCACACAAAAATACGGACCCACCTTTTTTGGGACTATTTTTAGCCATTAAGGGTTTTTTTTATTTTAAAGTGAATATTTTTTTACCTCTAAGTATATAAATTTTCTTTGGCATGTCGCAAATTTATATTTCTCTTCAATTTGTAGTCAATAATCTCGAGACTACAAATATATTCAGTGCTGGACATCCATAAAAAATGGTACCCATTTAAATCATGAAAAAAGAAACAGTTTCATAGTTTAAAAATTAAAACTGAGTTTTACACTTAAAAGAGTACTGATACTCAGGGACTGTTTAAAAAACGCTTACCCGGGTAAGTGCTTACCAAGTCACATTAGCTTACTGGATGAATATGACAAGGAATAAGAATTTTACCCGGTAATAGCGGAAGCAAGGACCGAGAGTCGAAAGCATGGACCGAGAGTTTCACCCGGTAAGTGAGTGTGATGGCTCTTATCACGGTTAGCGCTTACCGGCTAAATTGTTGCATACGATGCCATTTTGATGGACTAAAATCTTACCCGAGAAATAAGTAAAAGTGTTGAATTTTACCAGTAAGCACTTACCCGGGTAAGTGATTAGGAAAACGTCCCTTACACTGCATCAATTAAAAATATTTAGAAGATGTTTGATCAAAAATAACAATAATATATATTTGATATAAAGTGGAATTTAGCATTGTTGCATTATGAGGAACTTATTCCTATATGGAACACAAGATTAAATTCTTTATCTTTATTGATACTGGTTCAATGGTTATGCTATTGATACTGGTTCAATGGTTGTACAAGTGTGCATCCACGTGTCGATGCTGTGTGTGCAGACGTGGCATTATATATATTATAACCTAGACTAATTTCTTAACAAATTATAACTGTAAGACATCAGTTCTGATTAAACATCAGTGACCACAATTATTATGACGTGGAATTATATTCATGTGAGAGAAATAATCAAATGGATATAATCCTATTAATTGGTCAAATAATGCATAATGGAATCATGGAAATTAGATGGGTATTTTTGGAATTTTATTAATCCAAGAAATATTAACTTCCCATAAACTTTATTTAAAAAAATAATAATTACCTACAAAAACGTAACGAAAGGTGACATGTTGTTTAGTGGTGGATCTATAAATTTTTACCTAAGTAAAGTATTTTTAAGATAGATTCGTTCAAAAGATTTGCTCAAAATTTTTGTTTGATTTCAACAGATTCTTTTATTTTTAGTTTCTTACGGTATACTTTCTTTGAGGTTTTTTTATTTGCGAAAAAATGTTGAGAAGAACTAAGCTAGAAATTAAAGTCGATAAAAAATTGTTTTTTTTCCATTTTAATGGTCACCCATCCACCACCAAATACATGTCATATCGGTATATCGACCCTGATGTTGTGGAGGTTTATTTAAAACCTAACCGAAACTTCTTGGAATCCAATTTCTAAGAATGCATGACATATCAAAATAAAGTGTCATGTCCGATTGTTAAATGTCTTAAAACATTTTTTGATAAGAAACACATTCAAATATTTGGAAATATTTTGGAGTCATGGTTATAATCAGAAGGCTACTTTAAAACATGATCATCATGTTATAAAGTTAGCTGGCGTTGATTAGGTTAAAAACATTTAAACAATCTAACCTAATGTTGGCAATTTGAAAAATTCCGACCCAACTCAACCAAAACAAAAGTGCAACCCAACCCACCTGTTCGGTTTGGTCGGATTATACTAAAACAAAGTAAAATCACTTTAGTAACATAAAAATAAAGAAAGTTTTCACTTGAAATAAGATCAATTATTCAAGAGAATATATGAGTTCATCAAATATTTAAGTATTAAAGAGTTCGAAATATAAATAATTTTCGAGAACCCGTTAAAACTTTCATCGAGTTATCGGGTTGGTCGGGTTTCTTTGTGCCTAACCCAATAAATTCAGTTTTCCTTGATTTTGTATCGATTATACGTCAGGTTACCTTGCGGTTATTTTTTTTGGGTTTTCTCGAGTCAAATTGGTCAGTTTTTAAACACCCCTAATACAGTAATAGGACGATAATCAAATGAGAACCACAAATATGTTACAAACCCGTGAGAACCAATATAAAAATATTTGTTTACATATTTTTTTCATCAAAACTTATGATTTAAGATATTGTTACACATATGTTCGTGTTCACCTTATGAAAAGAATACATGTGAAAAACGAAATTTGTTTCACCTAGTGAAATGAAAAATACTCGTAAAAAATATTCACATGGTGAAACAAATCTATGTGAAACTATCATATTATAAAACACATATATTTGAAGTAAAATATAATAAATCCTAGCATTTGATGAAAAAATATCATGTAAAAATATATTTTTTATATCGATTCTCACAGTTTATAACATATTTGTGGTTCTCATTTGATTTAACCCCTACAGAAATATGTCTTAAATAACCTTAATTTAATCATGATGTTTATCTAAACCTCATGGAGGTTTTTGGAATCCGGTTCTAACAAAACTATTCTCTAACATTGTCACGTTCTATAATTAAATATCCTAAATAACTTTTGATGAAAAGAAATTACGCAAACCGTTCATGAATTAGCTTGGAATCCAAAGAAGGTTCTTTAAAAAAAAATGGTAATTACAAGAAGGCTATTATGAAGCACATGTAATATATACTTTGTAGTTTGTAGCTCTTTGAATGTCTTAAATACTCTTAATAATAATAATAATAATCGCTTTGATGTTTTTCTTAATTAAAAAATAAAGGGTAAATATTTTTTTTATTAAAAAATGGTTATAACTAGCTTTTAATTCATAATCATTGGATCATTTTAATCTAACAGCTTGGATGGTTTCTTTGATTCTTTTTTTTCATGGTTCTCTTTCAATCTCATCCATATATATATATATATATATATATATATATATATATATATAGAGAGAGAGAGAGAGGTGAGTTCAAACGAGAACACTAACTATTTACGAGAACACGAGAACGGCCGTCCATTTACAAAATCACATGTGATTCACGTACAAAATCACATGTGATTCACGTACAAAATCACATGTGATTTTACACTACCTGGAAATCTGGACGTGAATCACATGTGATTTTGTACAAAATCCAGGTAGTGTAAAATCACATGTGATTTTGTACATGGACGACCGTTCTCGTGTTCTCGTAAATAGTTAACGTTCTCGTTTTAACCTTTCTTTCTCTTTCTCTCTCTGTCTCTGTCTCTCTCTCTCTCTCTCTCTATATATATATATATATATATATAGAGAGAGAGAGAGAGAGAGAGTCAGGTTCAGGGGAAAACCTCAAAAAAACGAAAAACTGAGGAACACCCTGGTAGCCCTTCATCTGGACGATATGCACTTGTGCATACAAGTAATTTGTAGCATGCACACATACATATGCACAAATGAATAATGCACAGGTGCATAAAACCCAAAAAAACAACTTAATTTACTTGTATGCATTTGTGCATACCGTCCAGATGAAGAGCTACCAGGGTGTTCCTTAGTTTTCCAGTTTTTTGAGGTTTTTCCCTTGAATCTCTCTCCCTCTCTCCCTCTCTCTCTCTCTCTCTCTCTCTCTCTATATATATATATATATATATATCATTCTATTTATTTTCTTAAACATCCTTCTAAATGACATTTTATAAAACATATGGTATATATTTGCAATAATGTTTGAATATTTACTAGATGTATATGTTTTCGTTTTTTTATTTATAAAAAGTGATAGAAGAATATAATTTTTTTCATAAAGGGATGACTTTATATTTCAATTCACTTTCTGGGGCCCTTTTTCTAAGTATATAAACCATTGAGGCTCATTCAAGAAAATTACAAACTCCATTGACATATATATACATACATACAATTACTTTTTTCTATCGTTTTAATCTCTTTAAAATCAAACAAAAAGCAAATGAGCAGCGGGGATTGGATGTGTGGTGCATGCCAGTATTCAAACTTTAAGAAACGTGATGTTTGTCAAAGATGTCAGTGCCCCAAATTTGCGACACCAGATGAGATTACAACTCATGCAAACAAAACAAAGGTGTTGGCAGGTGACTGGTACTATTGTTGTGAAGCACACAACTTTGCCAACCGAACTGAGTGTTATAGATGTGGTGCACACAAAGATTATATCACGATGATGGCATTTGCAGCATCTAGTTATTCTTACGAAGCTAGCATTCTTCCAGGAGGAAAACTTGGTGATTGGATGTGCATGAGGTAATCAATCATCTAAAGATCAATAATCATGCATACCCTATCAAGATTATATATATATATATATATTGTTAGCTTGTGCTTTTAATTTGCTATGATTATAATTGTCATAACCTACATTTTCATGGCTTCACACAGGTGTATGGGACACAACTTTGCAACTAAGATGGAATGCTACAAATGCAAATCACCAAGGGAATAGGAGTATAAAGTTGTATTCATGGAGAACTTCCTTGTTCTTCAAGAATGCTATATTTGTTCTCTTGATTTTGTCAATTTATGCCCAAAAGTCAATCACATACGTTTGGAAGTCGAGTCATGTTTTATTAATAAAAGACATTGCTCAATTATTATGTTATATTGTATTTTTTTTCTCTAAACACAATAATAATCTTAGAGCAATGTATTTTGAAAAGTCCATTGTCGAGTATGATGATATGGGGATTCATCAAAAAAAATATGATCCATGTATGGGTACAAGATGGGGATCTTATATAACAAACATGACTAGCTATGAGAACATTGCATTAAATGTCACATGAAAGTCACAAGTGTTTCCTTATTTGGCCATTGTATACACAATCTTTTGACTTGATATCTAGAGTTTGAGTATGTGAGTTATATGCTTTGACATTGATTCTAATCACGCAATTAAAGGACAAAATGGTTGTTGGATATGTCATATATCACTTAGTATTACTAACATGGATCAAGAAAAGATTTGTCCCTTATGTATGACAAGAATAATGTCTCTAGATCCCTTGATTGAATAGTATCAAGGAAACATATACATAACCAGATAGTTGCAAATATTGGATGTTGATATTTGTTTTGTTAGTGCATTTGAGAATTAAGAAATTAGAGGTTAGACATAACGAGTATGACATATGCTTTGTATACAATCTGGATATCAAGAATACATGTCGAATAAGACGACCTTTTTGTTTTGCTGTTTTTCAATGCTACAGTCACCAAGGAGTATTTAGCCTTGCAAGATGGCCATAGATTTATTTACTTAAACCACTTGGGTTCTGACACACTAGTTAAGCCTTATGGGATGTAGTGTAAAATATCATCTACCTTGGGTTCGAATACAGACGCTACCAAAGCCCTTGTGCACATGGAGGTTCACCTGCGATGACTCCAAACCATTTATGGTCGCTCCGACTCAATTGGTACGCGTAGGTTGGCCCAAAAACCCATGGTTACCAAAAAATATCTATTATTTATTTTTGGAGGGCATTTAAACGTTGATTTTTTTGACACAACAATACACTTTGAATCAGTATCGGAAGGAGGTTTATAACTTTTGTTAAGATTTCACGTTTGAACTACATAAAACTAATGACAAAAACATTTAAATATATGATAAACAGTAAACCCTATATACTAATACGACATAATATTTCATAAATTTCAGTATTTATTTTTGCAATAATGAATTAAATTACGGTTCAAATGGATTCCTAAAAGTGTTATGGTTTTGTTATCATCAAACATGTATGCCTACTTTTATTATCATGAGTTCAAATCACATAGTTTAAAAAATTGCATTGATTCTAATTTCGTTTTCCTTAATCTGAAAATAAAACTCATATATGCTGATATTGATCACTTTGCTTCAGTTTCCACAATTTATTAGATGGTCTTTACTTCATTTCCTTTTTTATTTTATACGTTATCACATTAATTAATTATTAGTTTATATATATTAAAAAGGGTAATTTATTAAAATACCCAAAGTTTGACTTTGACTTGCAGAAATACACAAACCTTGGAACCGGTTTGCAGAAATGCCTCGCGATCCCGCGATGGGCTCCGCGATCGCGGACCAGGCCCACGTGACTTGCGATTTGGTCCCGCGGTGGGCCGAAATTTTCACTTTTGGCCCCTCCCTCGACGGGGGCCGCGATTTGGAGCCGAAATTTTCACTTTTGGCCTCTTTTTCACGTTTTTTTTGCATGTTTTTACGTAGATCAAAATTTACACGATTTGGGGCCAAAATTTACAGTTTTCACGTTTTTTTTTCTAAATTACAACGTAGATCACTTATGTTTGATAAGTTACATGGGACGATAAAGTAGATAAAATCATGTTATATATAAAACAAGAGCACTAAGCATACAAGATTTATCGTCCCAATCAAATGAAATCAATGTTCAGATCAACGCTATCATATCTTATACTTCCATATGGTTCAAGCTCCGACGGGCCCTGCGTGTTACTTAGTTGGCTGACTGAACGTCTACTCCTTGGCACGCTTGAAGGGGCGGGAGTTGGACATTCTTCACGAGTATGTCCTACTGCTTGGCACCGAGTACATTTACGCTGTATCGGATCTTCACCACGTGATGGACGTCGATCGTTCTTTCTTGGTCTCCAGACTCTATTCTTAGTGTTTAACAGTGGATAGCATGGCGAAAGGGGGTCGGGGGGGGGGGGGGGGGGGGGAGACACCCATGATTCAGGGGGTCTAGTTGGATTTATTACCTCCACGTATGTTGCCCGGTAAGTTTCGGACGTGAAGAAATTTACAGCCAACTCGCTGCAATCTCTACGACCCATATGTCTTGCAGCAACGATGGCATGACCGCACGGTAACCCAGATTTTTGCCATTGAAAACATGAACAAACATGGTCGGTCATATCGACAATCGCGTCAAGATGGTTATCCCGAACTTGGTACTTTCCATACCCAATTTCGCTTACCCTCCATGCCGAAGCCTTTCCCGTCCTGAGGAGAATTATCTCCTCCGCCTTTGGTGTGAGTCTATTACGCATCTCACCTCCTTTTCGGCGTCGAAGTTGGTACCACTCTTGTTGAAAGGTCCAGAAGTACTCCATAAGTTGTACAATCGGTAATCTACGAGCAAAACGGGAGAGTGCATTCACCGACTCGGCACTATTGGAGGTCAAAATGTCATAACGTTGTGCAGGAAAATGGGCCGTCGACCACCTCTCCGGTCCAACATCGTCCATAACTTTTGCTGCATCCTTTGCATTAACGCGTAGTGCATTCATGTACCGGTCAAACTCCCTGTAACGTCCCAAAAATTACAAGGAATTTAAACTTTTAAAAATAATGCATTTTATTATAATCAAACCACAAGTTAACACATCCCAATACAATAAAATAAACGTCGTTATTTAAAACCGTCAACAAGGTTTAAGCAGCGGAAAAAGTTATATAATTAAATCCTCATTTAATAAAAATCAACTTAAACAATCTTCGCCTTGCGCCCGTGTGTACCGTCAAGCCCGACTGCTACTCGCACCTGAAATCATAAGATATTGGGAAGGGGTAAGCACGAAGCTTAGTGAATTCAATCCATACATAGGATCGCAATTATATCCGCATCACCCTTAAACATACCAGCACATAAATTTCTTGGAACATCCATCAAGAAAATATATCACGGTTTATAATAATCCTTATGCTCCTTGGAACGGCCATCAAGAAGACATAATCACAACACATTATACCAACACGTATACTCCTTGGAAACAACCATCAAGAAGTAGCCTTATACTTCTTGGAACGACCATCAAGAAGATATAATCACAACTCATTATACAAACGCATATACTTCTTGGAACAATCATCAAGAAGATATAATCACAACCCAAGCATACACTTTGCCAAAAAGCCCAATAGGTCCCTGTACTTTAAACTAAAACACTATTATTCCAAAATTAACATGTTTGGTCAACCGAGCCTAACCCCCGTTAAAAAGTTCCGCTAGGAGAAAAATATAAAACAATTAAATAAAATTCAAACCTGGACACGGGCTTTACAACTCTCCCCCACTTGAATTAGACTTCGTCCCCGAAGTTTATGTCCACGAACAATTCCGGATAGTTCTCACACCGACAAAAAAATTCTTTGAATACTTTCCTTACCAACAAAATTCCTTCAAAGACACTGAAAATATAATCGGAAGAACACTCCAACAATTGGAATTATTCCTAGTCAAACGATTTCGGTCGTCTCCCAACCTTAGATATTCCATACATCTCGATTAAAATTTCGAGCTCTAACCATTCTAAAGTTGCTCACCAAAATACCCTACAGGGTACTCGAATCCGATTATTCCTACCATTACTGTCGATTAACTTCCACGAGTTCTAACAGACTCTCAAAATTTATCTCACACGAATCACCAAACCAGCAGATTTATTAACCACACACGAAGGTCATTCAACCCAAACCATTCATCACAAATGAGCATCTCGGGGTTACTACTACCATTACTATAATTATTTTAAAATCAGCTACAAATCTCCGATTACACTAAAGGTGTTTGGCCTCAAGCCCAAAAGTCGATACCTAAATATGCCACTTACCTCAAAAGGTTACTGCGCATTTACTCTCTTAAGTATAAAGAGCATCATTCCCCTTAACCGCTACTATTCGGCCTACAGTACTAACACGCGTGAAATATCCAACCTTCCACTGTCGACGTATCCCCCACACTCGCTCTACGAATCCAGGTTACACCGTATCGAGGATACACCTTGACGCCTACCTCCCAGGTAACACCTCAAGGCCCAGCACATCGAAACTACCTCCCAGGTAAGTGCCCAAGACTATATCCTCCCAGTGCCTACTAGAAAGTCAAGGTCATAACACATGAATACCGGAGTCCCACCCCGAGATACCCAACCGACCATTACCAACGACTGACGTGACCAAGGATCCAATGCAAAACAGTCTACCAACAACATGCCTATCCCGGAATGACTCACTCACCCAACCATGTAAATACTCAACGTGCAATAAGTGCAAAACTGTGCAACAAAACAACCCATCAACAAGAATCCCCATCGAGCCATTAAAACCGTGCAATTGACCCATGACTATCTCAAAGTCAAAACCGAGCAAAATGCTCCACGCTTGCTAGACCCATAAGTCGGTCAAAAACGCGTTTAAATAAAGTTTAAGCAAGCAATACTCTAAAATCAACATTAGTCCCAACCTCAACACGGGTTAAACAAAAGAGTTTTCCCAAAAGGACTCACACCCTTAAAGTTCTCAAAATGAAACATAACACTTAAAAGCGCATTTCCCAAATGGTTTACAAAATCATTTACAAAATATTTTCAACGTCAAGGTTTTTCATTTCAAAAAGATCGTATGCAATAAAACTACTATTACCAGGTCGGTAGTTACGCAAAAATGGACACGCTCGTCCCACATATGAAAATCATGTTGAAAATCATTCCATTGCAGCTCAGTTCACTCATAAAACGCAAAGCGAAATAATTAATTTCTTTAAAAATGAACCGTCACGGTTCTAGTATGGATTGACTCATGACATGTACTTAAAGTAACCGCTCGACCTTACACCGAGTGCGACAAAAGTGTGCACATAATTTCAAAATCAGTTCCACGACGTTTGACCCCAAAATTTCTCTTTTTAAACATAAAATGTCGTGGCACAGGGTTTACCAACAAATTCTTCGCGCGTCGGCTAGTCATACAAAACGATGAAACGGTTTACAAATATATTTTTGTTAAAACACAAATGTCTCGTGTAAGTTTCAAACTTAAAGACAAAAACCAATCCGTTTCCATCGTTTGAAAATATCGACTAAAATCTCATAAAATCTCAAAAGGTGGGGTCCTTTGAATTGATTTCCAAGATTTTCCCAAATGGTCACATAAACAAATAAGATATGCACCTCATGAAATTAAATCCACACGACTCAACATGCCATAAAACAATACTTATTTTAACCAAATCACTCAAAAAGTTTTATACAGACATCGTGGAATGTAACTTTCCGTCTCAACTCTAACATATGTGGAGGAGTTCCAATGTTAAAGTCACAAGCCGTAGTCACTTTGTAATACCCCGGGTAAATCCGTTAGTTAAAAATCTAATGCCGTTAAGTTTATTTAACTTTAAAGTTTCTATTTAGGGAAAGTTTGGATAAGTTTATAAGTTAAGGGTGTTTGGGTTATTGTTGAATAGTTTAAGGGCTAAAAGGAAAATTGAGTTAGATATTATCTCTTTAGTGTTTAGATATTTCACAAAATCAGATTTTTAGTGTGTGTGTGTGTTTTGGGAGAAAAAGAAGAAGAAGAAGAAGAAAAGCTAGGTTAAGGCTTCAATTGATATGCTTGGAAGTGAATCTGAGGTATGTCTCTTTGTATTTTATGTTTGTAATTACTTTTAGATAGTTCCTATCGGAGTAGAATAGTCAAAATCACATCTGTTTATGATTCATCCAATTTCTGGGTGAAAATGGGGTAAACCGACAGAGGTGTCCGGATAAGTTGAAGGTATCCGGGTAGTTTCTTGGGTGGTGTCCGGGTAGTTTATTGATAGTGTCCGGATGATTTGTTTGAGGGTTTCCGGGTGATTTAGAGTCTGGATGGCATCCGGATTCCTTGTATTGTCCGGATAAATCGTGTTGTCCGGATTAGTCTTGATGTCCGGATTACTGAGGTTGTCCGAAAAAGTCATGTTATCCGGAAAAGGTGGTGTTGTCCGGGTTGTTTGGGTTGTCCGGATACTTTAGCTGTTTTGGTCACTTTTGAGGATTTGAGTTATCTAGAGTCCTTGGTCTTCTAGTACGTTTTATGTGATCAGTTAGTAAGGGGATATTTGTATTTAACCTATTTGCAGACTCTGTGGATTGGGATTGATAGACTGAATATTTTGGAGAAAAGCTTGAAAGTGTTTATGGATAAGCGATCGAGGTGAGTTTTGCTTTAAAACGTTTTGAACTGGAATACATATATATGTGTATAAATATATATATGAGATGATTATGTGGTAGGAATATGATTATGTGTATATAAATGACAATATGATGTAATAAGATATATATTGTATTTATATAAGCTTTGCACTACACGAGTGCACTTGTTGCCGGGTTCCGGTGTGCGGACCGGTGTGTAGCCGGGTTCCGGTGTGCGGACCGGTGAGTAGTCGGGTTCCGGTGTGCGGACCGACAGGTAGCCGGGTTCCGGTGAGCGGACCGGTTGTTGATTTATTAGTTGGCTTGCTACCAACTAATATGGCCATTTGTGGAGGAATAAGGTGAATGAGATGTACACGATGCACGAGTCTGGATTGGTGTTTAAATACGTGTGGTATGTTTATATTTTACGAAAGAATTACCAAAGGTTTATCTAAACTATTTTGATACAAATGATTTACACGAAAGGTTTTATGATGATTTTGGAAAGGACCGGGATTAACTCACTAGACCCGTTTGGTCTAACCCTCATTTTGTTTTCAAAAATATGTTTTCCAGGTTAAGGATCGGCAGGAGAGGATGAAGTGTAGGAAGCTTTTGATGAATGTTGATTAGGAAGCTTTTATATATTTTGTAATGTCAAGACTTTTGAGACCGTACTTGGTTTGTGATGTATCTTTTCTTATGAATGTAATGAAGTTATGCAATGTATGTTATTTGTTGTATGTTTGGGAAACCGGGTCGTTACAAATGGTATCAGATCCCTAGTTTAAGGGATTTAGGTATTTTTACCCGTACCTAGACTTAAACTGCATGTGAAGTAGGATGTCCTCGATATATTAGAACCTTGGGATGATGAAGTATAAAAGGTAGAAGGAACATCATGTAAGGTAATTTCATATTACACCTGGCCAGTGTAATTGTGATCTTACAGGTGCATGTTTGGACTGGAATACCTTATTATATGGGGTATGTGCTTATGTGTATATTAACTCTATAAAAATCAACAGAGTGGCAGATCGGACTCGACGTATGGATAGATATGAAGACAGGTATATTTCTATAAACTCTATACGTGCTAAGGTGTTATCTGACTTGGGTGCAAACCGATTTTTTTTTGGTGTTTTCAATTTTATTATTTGTGTTAGAAAAATATTTGATAATTGTGTTAGAGATATAGAAGGGTGTGTTTAATTATTGTTGTTTTAATTTGTTAGTGTATGGAGTGTGATGGCTTGAGTGTAAAGAATAATAGTAGTATGTGGAACGTGACGATTATGTGTAGAGAGTAACGGTAATGTGTGAAGTCTTGACCTTGTCATGAAGGCGACGGTTTAGTATGTTGTGAAGATTATACTTAATGTGATTGTTGACGCTATCCAGAAAGGTATTGTTTAAATGTGTGGGGTAATGTGGATAAGATGATGGCAGTTTATAATTAGTGAATGTGCGAGGTGTAGTAGTAATGAATTTCGTGAGATTAAGTGGTGGATTTGTGATGATATGGGGTGAGTATAAGTGGAAACCTCTGCTCGGGATTTTGTTTATAAGTTGTTTAGATGTCCCAAAAGTATGTGTGGAGAGGCATGGATGTCGAGGTGGTGTGTAGTAGTATTATTCAAGAATAAGAGAATG
This sequence comes from Saussurea involucrata, assembly GCA_033807775.1. Lineage (NCBI taxonomy): Eukaryota > Viridiplantae > Streptophyta > Magnoliopsida > Asterales > Asteraceae > Saussurea > Saussurea involucrata. The sequence continues at coordinate 146,008,366 of CM066314.1, forward strand.
GAGTGGCAGTAGATGGTTAGCTAAAGAATAGAGTATTACCGTTTGAGAAATGGAAAATGTGAAGTTATATTAGCATTCAGTGTGATTTTGGATTGACTCGATTAAGTTTCTGATATGAGGTATGGTGAAGTTGTTAGTAAAGTATAGTAATTGTTGAAATTGGGTGCGTGCAATTGGTTTGGAGGTGAAAGAAAGCTAGCTCATAGGATCCGTTAAGAGTGAGTACCTCCTAGTGAGCTATCCTTGGGAAAACGTGTTTTATGTTGAGAAGAGAGTGGGAAAAAGTAGACGAATGTAATGATCAGAGTGAAGGACCGTTGGATAGGACGTGATAAGTAGTTACCCTCGTTTATTGCTTAACCGAATTCCGGGACGGAATTCTTTTAAGGGGGGGATAATGTAATACCCCGGGTAAATCCGTTAGTTAAAAATCTAATGCCGTTAAGTTTATTTAACTTTAAAGTTTCTATTTAGGGAAAGTTTGGATAAGTTTATAAGTTAAGGGTGTTTGGGTTATTGTTGAATAGTTTAAGGGCTAAAAGGAAAATTGAGTTAGATATTATCTCTTTAGTGTTTAGATATTTCACAAAATCAGATTTTTAGTGTGTGTGTGTGTGTTTTGGGAGAAAAAGAAGAAGAAGAAGAAGAAAAGCTAGGTTAAGGCTTCAATTGGTATGCTTGGAAGTGAATCTGAGGTATGTCTCTTTGTATTTTATGTTTGTAATTACTTTTAGATAGTTCCTATCGGAGTAGAATAGTCAAAATCACATCTGTTTATGATTCAGCCGATTTCTGGGTGAAAATGGGGTAAACCGACAGAGGTGTCCGGATAAGTTGAAGGTATCCGGGTAGTTTCTTGGGTGGTGTCCGGGTAGTTTATTGATAGTGTCCGGATGATTTGTTTGAGGGTTTCCGGGTGATTTAGAGTCCGGATGGCATCCGGATTCCTTGTGTTGTCCGGATAAATCGTGTTGTCCGGATTAGTCTTGATGTCCGGATTACTGAGGTTGTCCGAAAAAGTCATGTTATCCGGAAAAGGTGGTGTTGTCCGGGTTGTTTGGGTTGTCCGGATACTTTAGCTGTTTTGGTCACTTTTGAGGATTTGAGTTATCTAGAGTCCTTGGTCTTCTAGTACGTTTTATGTGATCAGTTAGTAAGGGGATATTTGTATTTAATCTATTTGCAGACTCTGTGGATTGGGATTGATAGACCGAATCTTTTGGAGAAAAGCTTGGAAGTGTTTATGGATAAGCGATCGAGGTGAGTTTTGCTTTAAAACGTTTTGAACTGGAATACATATATATGTGTATAAATATATATATGAGATGATTATGTGGTAGGAATATGATTATGTGTATATAAATGACAATATGATGTAATAAGATATATATTGTATTTATATAAGCTTTGCACTACACGAGTGCACTTGTTGCCGGGTTCCGGTGTGCGGACCGGTGTGTAGCCGGGTTCCGATGTGCGGACCGGTGAGTAGTCGGGTTCCGGTGTGCGGACCGACAGGTAGCCGGGTTCCGGTGAGCGGACCGGTTGTTGATTTATTAGTTGGCTTGCTACCAACTAATATGGCCATTTGTGGAGGAATAAGGTGAATGAGATGTACACGATGCACGAGTCTGGATTGGTGTTTAAATACGTGTGGTATGTTTATATTTTACGAAAGAATTTCCAAAGGTTTATCTAAACTATTTTGATACAAAGGATTTACACGAAAGGTTTTATGATGATTTTGGAAAGGACCGGGATTAACTCACTAGACCCGTTTGGTCTAACCCTCATTTTGTTTTCAAAAATATGTTTTCCAGGTTAAGGATCGGCAGGAGAGGATGAAGTGTAGGAAGCTTTTGATGAATGTTGATTAGGAAGCTTTTATATATTTTGTAATGTCAAGACTTTTGAGACCGTACTTGGTTTGTGATGTATCTTTTCTTATGAATGTAATGAAGTTATGCAATGTATGTTATTTGTTGTATGTTTGGGAAACCGGGTCGTTACAAATGGTATCAGATCCCTAGTTTAAGGGATTTAGGTATTTGTACCCGTACCTAGACTTAAACTGCATGTGAAGTAGGATGTCCTCGATATATTAGAACCTTGGGACGATGAAGTATAAAAGGTAGAAGGAACATCATGTAAGGTAATTTCATATTACACCTGGCCAGTGTAATTGTGATCTTACAGGTGCATGTTTGGACTGGAATACCTTATTATATGGGGTATGTGCTTATGTGTATATTAACTCTATAAAAATCAACAGAGTGGCAGATCGGACTCGACGTATGGATAGATATGAAGACAGGTATATTTCTATAAACTCTATACGTGCTAAGGTGTTATCTGACTTGGGTGCAAACCGATTTTTTTTTGGTGTTTTCAATTTTATTATTTGTGTTAGAAAAATATTTGATAATTGTGTTAGAGATATAGAAGGGTGTGTTTAATTATTGTTGTTTTAATTTGTTAGTGTATGGAGTGTGATGGCTTGAGTGTAAAGAATAATAGTAGTATGTGGAACGTGACGATTATGTGTAGAGAGTAACGGTAATGTGTGAAGTCTTGACCTTGTCATGAAGGCGACGGTTTAGTATGTTGTGAAGATTATACTTAATGTGATTGTTGACGCTATCCAGAAAGGTATTGTTTAAATGTGTGGGGTAATGTGGATAAGATGATGGCAGTTTATAATTAGTGAATGTGCGAGGTGTAGTAGTAATGAATTTCGTGAGATTAAGTGGTGGATTTGTGATGATATGGGGTGAGTATAAGTGGAAACCTCTGCTCGGGATTTTGTTTATAAGTTGTTTAGATGTCCCAAAAGTATGTGTGGAGAGGCATGGATGTCGAGGTGGTGTGTAGTAGTATTATTCAAGAATAAGAGAATGGAGTGGCAGTAGATGGTTAGCTAAAGAATAGAGTATTACCGTTTGAGAAATGGAAAATGTGAAGTTATATTAGCATTCAGTGTGATTTTGGATTGACTCGATTAAGTTTCTGATATGAGGTATGGTGAAGTTGTTAGTAAAGTATAGTAATTGTTGAAATTGGGTGCGTGCAATTGGTTTGGAGGTGAAAGAAAGCTAGCTCATAGGATCCGTTAAGAGTGAGTACCTCCTAGTGAGCTATCCTTGGGAAAACGTGTTTTATGTTGAGAAGAGAGTGGGAAAAAGTAGACGAATGTAATGATCAGAGTGAAGGACCGTTGGATAGGACGTGATAAGTAGTTACCCTCGTTTATTGCTTAACCGAATTCCGGGACGGAATTCTTTTAAGGGGGGGATAATGTAATACCCCGGGTAAATCCGTTAGTTAAAAATCTAATGCCGTTAAGTTTATTTAACTTTAAAGTTTCTATTTAGGGAAAGTTTGGATAAGTTTATAAGTTAAGGGTGTTTGGGTTATTGTTGAATAGTTTAAGGGCTAAAAGGAAAATTGAGTTAGATATTATCTCTTTAGTGTTTAGATATTTCACAAAATCAGATTTTTAGTGTGTGTGTGTGTGTTTTGGGAGAAAAAGAAGAAGAAGAAGAAGAAAAGCTAGGTTAAGGCTTCAATTGGTATGCTTGGAAGTGAATCTGAGGTATGTCTCTTTGTATTTTATGTTTGTAATTACTTTTAGATAGTTCCTATCGGAGTAGAATAGTCAAAATCACATCTGTTTATGATTAAGCCGATTTCTGGGTGAAAATGGGGTAAACCGACAGAGGTGTCCGGATAAGTTGAAGGTATCCGGGTAGTTTCTTGGGTGGTGTCCGGGTAGTTTATTGATAGTGTCCGGATGATTTGTTTGAGGGTTTCCGGGTGATTTAGAGTCCGGATGGCATCCGGATTCCTTGTGTTGTCCGGATAAATCGTGTTGTCCGGATTAGTCTTGATGTCCGGATTACTGAGGTTGTCCGAAAAAGTCATGTTATCCGGAAAAGGTGGTGTTGTCCGGGTTGTTTGGGTTGTCCGGATACTTTAGCTGTTTTGGTCACTTTTGAGGATTTGAGTTATCTAGAGTCCTTGGTCTTCTAGTACGTTTTATGTGATCAGTTAGTAAGGGGATATTTGTATTTAATCTATTTGCAGACTCTGTGGATTGGGATTGATAGACCGAATCTTTTGGAGAAAAGCTTGGAAGTGTTTATGGATAAGCGATCGAGGTGAGTTTTGCTTTAAAACGTTTTGAACTGGAATACATATATATGTGTATAAATATATATATGAGATGATTATGTGGTAGGAATATGATTATGTGTATATAAATGACAATATGATGTAATAAGATATATATTGTATTTATATAAGCTTTGCACTACACGAGTGCACTTGTTGCCGGGTTCCGGTGTGCGGACCGGTGTGTAGCCGGGTTCCGATGTGCGGACCGGTGAGTAGTCGGGTTCCGGTGTGCGGACCGACAGGTAGCCGGGTTCCGGTGAGCGGACCGGTTGTTGATTTATTAGTTGGCTTGCTACCAACTAATATGGCCATTTGTGGAGGAATAAGGTGAATGAGATGTACACGATGCACGAGTCTGGATTGGTGTTTAAATACGTGTGGTATGTTTATATTTTACGAAAGAATTTCCAAAGGTTTATCTAAACTATTTTGATACAAAGGATTTACACGAAAGGTTTTATGATGATTTTGGAAAGGACCGGGATTAACTCACTAGACCCGTTTGGTCTAACCCTCATTTTGTTTTCAAAAATATGTTTTCCAGGTTAAGGATCGGCAGGAGAGGATGAAGTGTAGGAAGCTTTTGATGAATGTTGATTAGGAAGCTTTTATATATTTTGTAATGTCAAGACTTTTGAGACCGTACTTGGTTTGTGATGTATCTTTTCTTATGAATGTAATGAAGTTATGCAATGTATGTTATTTGTTGTATGTTTGGGAAACCGGGTCGTTACAAATGGTATCAGATCCCTAGTTTAAGGGATTTAGGTATTTGTACCCGTACCTAGACTTAAACTGCATGTGAAGTAGGATGTCCTCGATATATTAGAACCTTGGGATGATGAAGTATAAAAGGTAGAAGGAACATCATGTAAGGTAATTTCATATTACACCTGGCCAGTGTAATTGTGATCTTACAGGTGCATGTTTGGACTGGAATACCTTATTATATGGGGTATGTGCTTATGTGTATATTAACTCTATAAAAATCAACAGAGTGGCAGATCGGACTCGACGTATGGATAGATATGAAGACAGGTATATTTCTATAAACTCTATACGTGCTAAGGTGTTATCTGACTTGGGTGCAAACCGATTTTTTTTTGGTGTTTTCAATTTTATTATTTGTGTTAGAAAAATATTTGATAATTGTGTTAGAGATATAGAAGGGTGTGTTTAATTATTGTTGTTTTAATTTGTTAGTGTATGGAGTGTGATGGCTTGAGTGTAAAGAATAATAGTAGTATGTGGAACGTGACGATTATGTGTAGAGAGTAACGGTAATGTGTGAAGTCTTGACCTTGTCATGAAGGCGACGGTTTAGTATGTTGTGAAGATTATACTTAATGTGATTGTTGACGCTATCCAGAAAGGTATTGTTTAAATGTGTGGGGTAATGTGGATAAGATGATGGCAGTTTATAATTAGTGAATGTGCGAGGTGTAGTAGTAATGAATTTCGTGAGATTAAGTGGTGGATTTGTGATGATATGGGGTGAGTATAAGTGGAAACCTCTGCTCGGGATTTTGTTTATAAGTTGTTTAGATGTCCCAAAAGTATGTGTGGAGAGGCATGGATGTCGAGGTGGTGTGTAGTAGTATTATTCAAGAATAAGAGAATGGAGTGGCAGTAGATGGTTAGCTAAAGAATAGAGTATTACCGTTTGAGAAATGGAAAATGTGAAGTTATATTAGCATTGAGTGTGATTTTGGATTGACTCGATTAAGTTTCTGATATGAGGTATGGTGAAGTTGTTAGTAAAGTATAGTAATTGTTGAAATTGGGTGCGTGCAATTGGTTTGGAGGTGAAAGAAAGCTAGCTCATAGGATCCGTTAAGAGTGAGTACCTCCTAGTGAGCTATCCTTGGGAAAACGTGTTTTATGTTGAGAAGAGAGTGGGAAAAAGTAGACGAATGTAATGATCAGAGTGAAGGACCGTTGGATAGGACGTGATAAGTAGTTACCCTCGTTTATTGCTTAACCGAATTCCGGGACGGAATTCTTTTAAGGGGGGGATAATGTAATACCCCGGGTAAATCCGTTAGTTAAAAATCTAATGCCGTTAAGTTTATTTAACTTTAAAGTTTCTATTTAGGGAAAGTTTGGATAAGTTTATAAGTTAAGGGTGTTTGGGTTATTGTTGAATAGTTTAAGGGCTAAAAGGAAAATTGAGTTAGATATTATCTCTTTAGTGTTTAGATATTTCACAAAATCAGATTTTTAGTGTGTGTGTGTGTGTTTTGGGAGAAAAAGAAGAAGAAGAAGAAGAAAAGCTAGGTTAAGGCTTCAATTGGTATGCTTGGAAGTGAATCTGAGGTATGTCTCTTTGTATTTTATGTTTGTAATTACTTTTAGATAGTTCCTATCGGAGTAGAATAGTCAAAATCACATCTGTTTATGATTCAGCCGATTTCTGGGTGAAAATGGGGTAAACCGACAGAGGTGTCCGGATAAGTTGAAGGTATCCGGGTAGTTTCTTGGGTGGTGTCCGGGTAGTTTATTGATAGTGTCCGGATGATTTGTTTGAGGGTTTCCGGGTGATTTAGAGTCCGGATGGCATCCGGATTCCTTGTGTTGTCCGGATAAATCGTGTTGTCCGGATTAGTCTTGATGTCCGGATTACTGAGGTTGTCCGAAAAAGTCATGTTATCCGGAAAAGGTGGTGTTGTCCGGGTTGTTTGGGTTGTCCGGATACTTTAGCTATTTTGGTCACTTTTGAGGATTTGAGTTATCTAGAGTCCTTGGTCTTCTAGTACGTTTTATGTGATCAGTTAGTAAGGGGATATTTGTATTTAATCTATTTGCAGACTCTGTGGATTGGGATTGATAGACCGAATCTTTTGGAGAAAAGCTTGGAAGTGTTTATGGATAAGCGATCGAGGTGAGTTTTGCTTTAAAACGTTTTGAACTGGAATACATATATATGTGTATAAATATATATATGAGATGATTATGTGTATATAAATGACAATATGATGTAATAAGATATATATTGTATTTATATAAGCTTTGCACTACACGAGTGCACTTGTTGCCGGGTTCCGGTGTGCGGACCGGTGTGTAGCCGGGTTCCGATGTGCGGACCGGTGAGTAGTCGGGTTCCGGTGTGCGGACCGACAGGTAGCCGGGTTCCGGTGAGCGGACCGGTTGTTGATTTATTAGTTGGCTTGCTACCAACTAATATGGCCATTTGTGGAGGAATAAGGTGAATGAGATGTACACGATGCACGAGTCTGGATTGGTATTTAAATACGTGTGGTATGTTTATATTTTACGAAAGAATTACCAAAGGTTTATCTAAACTATTTTGATACAAAGGATTTACACGAAAGGTTTTATGATGATTTTGGAAAGGACCGGGATTAACTCACTAGACCCGTTTGGTCTAACCCTCATTTTGTTTTCAAAAATATGTTTTCCAGGTTAAGGATCGGCAGGAGAGGATGAAGTGTAGGAAGCTTTTGATGAATGTTGATTAGGAAGCTTTTATATATTTTGTAATGTCAAGACTTTTGAGACCGTACTTGGTTTGTGATGTATCTTTTCTTATGAATGTAATGAAGTTATGCAATGTATGTTATTTGTTGTATGTTTGGGAAACCGGGTCGTTACACACTTGCCCAACATTTTAAACACCACAAAACACGGATATCATCTTACCCGAAAGAAAACGTTGGAAAATAACGAAATGAGACAAATTCTAACAAAGTTTGCACTCCCGTGATAAAACGATTTCATACACTTTCAAAACCATATTTCAAAATCTTGTGTGTGTGCTGAACATTTCCCAAAATTCCAAAACACCATCCATAAAATGATTTGAAACACAAGAATTAGTTAATGCAATCTATTTCAAAATCAAACTTTGTGCATGACTTAGTCGGCATTCTACGCCTCGACTCCTACTCCTCCAAATCTCTCCGGTCCACTAACGTCATCCGGACATTTAAACCTCTTAGGCAAGTTGGGAAATTACATCAAATAATCCCTACGATTTTTCCTCAAATCAAAGTCGCCTCTAAAAGCCTATGATTCTAGCACAATCATCAATCTTAACCCGAAACGGTCTACTTAAAAAACTATTACATCAGCAACCTCATCCACAAGTGGACAACCTAGCCGTCCTATACTACGGCCCAAACGCTCACTACAAGTGATTAATACTAGAATCGTCCTTTTATTCCAACGACTACTAATTTATAACCTTCGTCACTACCCCAACGATCATCCCATCAAAGCAAATCAAGTACACACCTGTACTAGTAGGTTTACTATAGTCGTTCCTCCTTGTGATGGCTATCCTGGGTAGATATTACAACGAGTTATTAGCACATAATAACTCACACTAACAACGCTCACGCTCAACTCCTTGGATTCCTCGTGACTTTCCCAGACTCGAGCACTGATCCTGTGTTTCCGATAGTAGCAGCTCTACTACTACCTTCCACACCTATCATCACTCGTTCCGAGTTCCATCCGATGTGTCCAAGTAGTTCCTTGCCAAAAAACTACACACATATGCCCGCGCCGGCATATGTACACACTATTCCTAGATCCCAAGGAATTCCACCCAATTCCACCACCCCTGCTATGATGAAATCCCCACTAGTCATGACGAGTCGCCTCGCGAATGCACAGTCGCACACAGTGTAAAACCAGATAGACATTCGAATATAAGATTCTATCCTACAACGGTTGGACTCAAACAAGAGCTGCGCAATAGAACTAAATCCGACATCCTAAGGCTATTCGGTTCCTACCGCATACAACCTATAGTGCATTCACTTAGCAACCTATCAAGGCTAGCTTAAAACTCCTATTAGCAAGCAACAAACATGCAGTACAGTGTAATAAGCACCAAGCAATCTAGCATACATACTCATATATAAACACTCTTCCCAGCTCACTAGGAATTTCATCTCATCCCACTACCCTTGCTACCACGGAATCCCTATTAGCCATAACGAGTTGCCTCGCGAATACCCAGTCGCATGCATCGTGAATCAAATAGACATTCGAATACAAGATTCTATCCTAGAACGGTTAGACTCAAACGAGAGCTGCGCAATAGAACTAAATCAAATATTCTAAGGCTATATGATTCTTACTGCATACAACCTATAGGGCCTTCACTTAACAACCTACTATAACTAGCATTGATTCCTACTAGCAAGCAATCATCATACAGTACAGTGTAAACAACATAGGCAGTCTAGCATGCATACCCTATGATCTAGAAAACGATAAATACACTAAGTACTGTACCTTTCCCCTTTGCGTCGGCTGACTGTACACACTGCGCCCTCCATCACCGTTTCCCAAACGGGTTTTCCTTTTTCTTTCATTCAAAAAGATTTTAGTAAAAGAATTTGAAATTTCATAGCCGCAACTTGAGACCAAACACACCGAGATGTGTTTGATTCACTCAAGCTGTGCTTTGATACCAAGTTGTAACGTCCCAAAAATTACAAGGAATTTAAACTTTTAAAAATAATGCATTTTATTATAATCAAACCACAAGTTAACACATCCCAATACAATAAAATAAACGTCGTTATTTAAAACCGTCAACAAGGTTTAAGCAGCGGAAAAAGTTATATAATTAAATCCTCATTTAGTAAAAATCAACTTAAACAATCTTCGCCTTGCGCCCGTGTGTACCGTCAAGCCCGACTGCTACTCGCACCTGAAATCATAAGATATTGGGAAGGGGTAAGCACGAAGCTTAGTGAATTCAATCCATACATAGGATCACAATTATATCCGCATCACCCTTAACCATACCAGCACATAAATTTCTTGGAACATCCATCAAGAAAATATATCACGATTTATAATAATCCTTATGCTCCTTGGAACGGCCATCAAGAAGACATAATCACAACACATTATACCAACACGTATACTCCTTGGAACAACCATCAAGAAGTAGCCTTATACTTCTTGGAACGACCATCAAGAAAATATAATCACAACACATTATACCAACACGTATACTCCTTGGAACAACCATCAAGAAGTAGCCTTATACTTCTTGGAACGACCATCAAGAAGATATAATCACAACTCATTATACAAACGCATATACTTCTTGGAACAATCATCAAGAAGTACATCAATCACAGATCAATATATATATACACACACACATATATATATATTCCATAACACAATAATATCAACAAACAATCGTAATCAACACACTCGAACTACAACAACACAAATATAATTCCCATCCTATATAGTGAGAGAACTCACCTCAAACGCAAAGCTTATGACCTCAACAGCAACACGAACCGGCCAACACCAGTTCACCTTTTTCCACCTAAATAAGTGATATCAAACGTCAAAGTGAAGTCCTAACCCAAAGCCACGACTACTAAAATATAGAATACATTTTCCACCTTTTACTCTAAAAACACAGGTCTGCTCGGGACCTGTTTAACCCCCTTATAAACCGATAAATCCAGGAATATTATTTCATAATCACAAAGTCCCATGCCTTAGGGTTCCATGGACATATCTCACGCGCTCTAACGATTTTTCTACAATTTAATATGGATTTTCTAAAAAAAACGGGACGCGAAACTGTCAATTCCGGACCTGCTGTATAAACAGCCATTATACGCCTAGTTAGAGGCCGAACCAGACTTCCGCTAAAACATGAAAAGTGTGCCCGACACAGAATGTGAACCGTGGGCACCGGATTCGCCCCAAACCGAGTTACGACGAGAAAGTTATGATCGAAATAAAACAGTGGCAAAAACGACGTTTTCACATGAAATGACGATTTATAAAAACGGTTCAAGGTTTATTCGATTCGGGTTTACGCGATCAGGTCACGGGTTAGAGTTCCATGGTGACTAGGGTATGGACTCGACCGCGCACCACCCACTGCCACCTCCGGCAGTGGTGGTCTCCGGCGGCGGCCGGCGACGACGATTAAGGTTTACGAATTCGGCGATAACATATGAAACGAAACCCTTACCCTATCCCGACCTCCAGCACACTACGCGCAAACTGCTGCCACTCGCGGTGGCGCATGACGACGGCCACACCGCCGGTAGCCAAGGCTGCGGCGGCGATGGCGGTTCCGGTGGCAACGAAAAGAAGCAAACGAAGGGAAACTTACCCTACGATGAAACTCAGCAGCTAACGTACGGAAATCCCGATCACCGGCTGCTCCCTTTCACTCTCGCTACTCTCTCTCTCTCTCTCGCCACTCTCTCTCTTGCTGCTGTCTCTCTCTCTCTCGTCGGCAAAGATCACGACGGCGCTGATGGTGGTGCTGGTGGTTCACGGCGCAAGGAATGAAGAAGAAAGAAAAAGGAATGCAAGTAGGGTTTTCTTATGGTTTGATTGTTGTTGGCGTGCGACGGAAACTAGAAACGAAAGGAAGAGGGGGTCGGTTCCTTCACATGGGCCGACCCCAAGCATACACTTTGCCAAAAAGCCCAATAGGTCCCTGTACTTTAAACTAAAACACCATTATTCCAAAATTAACATGTTTGGTCAACCGAGCCTAACCCCCGTTAAAACGTTCCGCTAGGAGAAAAATATAAAACAATTAAATAAAATTCAAACCTGGACATGGGCTTTACACTCCCGAACCGTATACGCTCTGCATGCCTTCCAGTAGACGGCGGGGTGAGTTGTAATACGTTTGTCCTTGGATTTGGCGTTCATCTCCAAATGTCGACAACATAAGGCGTGAGGGACGTTTGGGTACGTGGCAGAGATTGCGGCGCTTATGGAAGCAGCCCTGTCGGACATAAACACCAACCCTTTCGGGTCTCCGATAGCTTGTCTCAACATGGAGAGAAACCAACTCCACTCCTCCTCGGTCTCGGACTTGCCTACTCCGAAAGCTACGGGCACGATGTTGTTATTCCCGTCCATGGCAACCGCGAGGAACATCATGCCCAAGTAATGCCCCTTTAAATGGGCAGCGTCTATTACCAAGACACGACGCAGATTTTTCAGAAATGTGCGGATCTGCAAAAACGTAGGTTGTTTCCCTTTGTAAATGTTATAAGTTATAATGTGTAAACATATGACGTGTTAATATACGTACCGCGGGTCCAAGGGTAACGAAGCACAACTCAAAACGTCCCTTTGAATCGGTCATCCAATTACAATTATCTCTCACACATACAACTTCGTATCTGGTTTTGTCGGATTTCTGCGTGTAACTTTCGAAACCATCTTCTATGAACTTAATTCCGAGCAGTGTGGCCAACTCATCATTCGAATCAAATATTTCACCTACTTGTATCCTTGAACTACTATTATAAGGTGCAGGTTCGTAGGTTTGTGTATGGGTATCCAGGGTTGGAAGAATAGGAGGCATATCAAAAAAGTCATTTAACTGACTAAATGATTTATTACTAGGGGTATATTTTCCTCCTTCTTCGTCCTCATCACTATCGGTACCTGATCGGTCTATATCAGATCTACCTATTGTGAAAACATGGGTTTCGTCATCAGCAACTCCAGCAAAACATCCTTCTTCGTCTTCTTCTTCTTCTTGTTGTTGTTGCGTCTCCGAAACAAAATCAGGATAACAGTCGTGAAGACCATATGTATGACCTGAATAAACTGTTGGGTCGTAGGACGCCTGAAATTGAGAATCAGGCTCCTCCAGTTGGAAGTCTTCATCATCACCTTCGTCATCACCTTCGTCATCGTCTTCGTCGCACACCAATGAATAGGCAAACACAAAAAGCAATGGAGGTCTTTTTGACTCGGCTGCAAATTGCAGAAAACCAGAGATATCTCCATCGTTGGATAACTCCACAATTGACCCATCACCATTTTAAACACTAACTTGCAAACAACAGAAGGGTCGATTCCACATTTTTGCATGGCGTATGCAACAAACTTCTCATGCGTAAAGTTTACTGACAATTTTACACCATGCTTAGATTTATAAGCAAAATTCCACGCATTGTTGTCTTGCACCCAATCACCATCGTAACAAAAAAATAGCTTAGCTTCTGCAACAGATGAACTCATTTTTTCAGTAGTATCTCAGAAAAGAAAATACTCAAATGATGAAGAAAGAAAGCAAGAAAGAAGGATGGAATGGATGTGAATTATGGAATGCATTTTACTGATATTTATGGATGAAATTTCATTGAGGAAGATGAATTGCAACCACAATTTGGTCTTCCAAGTACAATAATTCAACATTGATGAAACAACCAAGATGAATTGCAACCACAATTTGGTTTTCCAAGTACAATAATTCAATATTGATTAAAAACAAGACAGTGAATTTTAATCACAATTTGGTCTTCCAAGTACAATAATTCAATATTTATGAAACAAGCCAGTGAATTTCAACCACAATTTGGTCTTCCAAGTACAATAATTGTGCAAAAAAAGAGTAAAAACATGCAAAAAAACGTGAAAACTGTAAATTTTGCCCGCAAATCGTGTAAATTTTGATCCACATAAAAACATGCAAAAAAAGGTGAAAAAGGGACCAAAACTGAAACTTTTGGCTCCAAATCACGGCCCCCATCGAGGGAGGGGCCAAAAGTGAAAATTTAGGCTCCAAATCGCAGCTCCCATCGAGGGAGGAGCCAAAAGTGAAAATTTCGGCCCACAGCGGGACCATTGCGGAACCAAATCGCGGGCCACGTGGGCCTGGTCCGCGATCGCGGGGCCCATCGCGGGGCATTTCTGCAAAACGCTTCCAAGGTTTGGGTATTTCTGCAAGTCAAAGTCAAAGTTTGGGTATTTTAATAAATTTTCCTATTAAAAATATGTTTCTCTTACAAATTATACTGTTAGAAAGGTCTCGTCGATACCTTCAAAAAGAACCACATATTGATTTTTTTTAAATTAATTATATTTTTAATATTAACACAAATAAAAAATAACATATTTTTAACTTAAATAGCATGCGTGTGTGATAAATGCAATATTTAATTTCCATTAAATACACATTTGCCTTTTGATACAACTGACAAAAAAATCCTAGACCTGTTGTTGGGTACATCTCTAATGAGGGGTGCTCACGTGTTGAGTTGATCAGGTTGAAGACATTTGAACAACCAAACCCAATGTTGACGGTTTCAAAAATTTTAATCCAACTCAATCCAACCCAAACAAAAGTGCAACCCAACCTAACTTGTTCGGGTTGGTCGGGTTGTAAAATCAACAATGAAAACATAAAATAGAGAAACCTTCATTTGAAATACGACCACTCATTCAAGACTATATACGAGTTCATCAAATATTTAAGAATTACATATACCTTTTCCATGATGTTCTCTTATGAGTTGCATTGCTCATTGTTGCCGAGTTGTTTTTGGTAACTTATAAATATTAAAACAGAAATACAAATATATTGAAATAAGCCGCTAAAACTTTCATCGGGTTACTTTGGGCCTAACCTAATATCAACCCAATAGATTCATGCTGTTCTAATTTTGTATCGATTATATGTTGGATTACCTCGGGTAGAACTTTTTTTTTCTCGGATTGGGTTGGCCGGGTTGCTCGGGTTGGTCACTACTAGAAATTTCATTATTTCCGACGGAAATTACCGAAGGACTCAAATTACCGTCGATGTATATCGATGGATTTTGGATTTTAGCGACGAATAACTTCGCCGTCGATCGATCGATCGATCGATCGATCGATCGAGAGAGAGAGAGAGAGAGAGAGAGAGAGATTTGTACGGTTCCATAAACTTCATGTAAGAAGAGATTACACGGTACATAAAGTCAGAAACTATCGATCTCTAAGGCAAAAAAACAAGTAGCTAGATTGCTTCATACCGAAGAGACAAGTTAAGAGAAGAAACAAAGAAAAAAAAAGCAAAGAAAAGATGTCCGTTGAAGCGCAGGATTCTCTTCCTCGATCGATTTCATTTGCATTCTGAAAAGCAAAGCAAAACTTTACTACATTGATGGGAAAAACCTTTATACAACATATATACTTTAGAGAAATGAAAGATTGCTTAATTACCTTAACTATTCCCTTGGTGATTTGCATTTATAACATTCCATTCTACTTGCATAATTGTGCACTCCACAACCTAATCTGCATAAAATCAAACAATGAACAAAGATTTAACATAAGTTTATATATCGGTTTAGTTTCACTTAAAACTCTTATTTAATTTATACCTGTTGCAAATCCAATCTCCTGTTTTCCAGCCCGGAACAACACTAGCATCGTAGCCATAACATGTGGTGGTCGATGCTGCCATCTTAGCACTGTAATCTTTGAGTGCACCACACCTATAACATGCATTTCTGCTAGCATAATTATGTGTCCCGCAGTTGAATGTAGCACAATACCAATCACCAGCCAACACCTCCGTCCTGTTCATCCCATAAGACGAAATCTCATCTGGGGATGCAAATTTGGGACCATGACATCTTTGACAAGGGTCGCGTTTCTTGAAGTTCATATGTTGGCATGCAGCACACATCCAGTCTCCACTGCTCATCTTCTCTTGTTATAAGTTTAACTTATAACCTGACCACATCAACATACAAAAATGTCACATTTCAACTACTTTGAAGATTTCAACATCTATATACAAAATCATGATCATCCATAGCAAATTGTCACATTTTTCATTTTGTTTGAAAAGATCAATCTTTTAAAAGAAGTACCAACCTTTGAGAAATCTGGTAGTGAAGGAGATTAAATGAAGCAAAATAGCAACAGGAGAGATGATATGACAATCTTGGAGTTGGTGATTTTCTTGAATGAAACTGGAATGGTTTATATACTTGCCAAAAGATTCTCAAAAGTAGGAGTGTAGGACCCATGTAGAAAATGAAGTAATAATCTTTTTTCCCCAAGACATCGTCTATAATAGTTTGTTGTCATATGGTCTTACTCTTGGAATGAGATTCCAAAAGTAGAAAAAGTTCCATTTTGGTCTAGATAAACCTTTCTTATTAGTTTTATCTTGCTTCAGTTAAACCTTCCCATCTATGAACACTTTCTTGTCCCTACAACTTGGATCCAAATGCATCTAAAACATGATCATATATCAGTTAAAAAGGTATAAAATCTTGTAACATGTATACGTTGGTTCAATTTACCATGTACTATTTGCCTTTTATTTGTATATTAATCCGTGTCGAATTCAAATTTTGTCGGTACACCGTTGGTAAATACCCTTCCGTCGATAATAATAAAGGTTTCCGACGGACGCTATAATATTTTAATTTTGATTTATTTTTAATATAAATTCCATCGGTAAATAATCAAGATGGCCGTTGGTAATCCGTCGGGAAATCTTGGTCCGTCAACAATCCGTCCGGAAATCATGGTCCGTCGGTGAATCTTTATCGTCGCTTATGCGTCGGTAATCCGTCGATAAATTCCATCGGTGATCCATCGGAAAACCAAATGCCTACCAAATAATTTCCAACCCCGAATACCGACGGATTACCGATGGAACGGGCTGTCGGAAATAATTTTTTTTGTTTTTTTGTAGTTGGGTCGGTTTTTTGAGCATCCCTATCTCTAACCACTAGCTCTACTTTAGGCATACACTTCTTGCAACGAGATGTGAATTTGTTGCAATGATGTCTCAAGGATGTACCGAGTAAAGTCCACATCAATAAAAAGAACCAACCCTTCTGATATCATATCCGATATCTCGACATAGGTATCTAGTGAACGATTAGAGACGTTTTATGGTTCCATCTCTGATTAAACCATGTTTGAAATGCTTGAAGTTCAAGATCCGTTTTTGAATTAACTATCACAAGTCATTAAAAACCCTAAAATTTTGACCTTTTGAAGGGTTAATTAGGTCTACAATAAAATTTGGGTTCTTTGAAAATCCTCTTTTATTAGATTATTTGTAGAACCCTATAAAGTTAATTAAGATGTACATAAACTATTAAAAAGACCCATACATGTTTAAAATGACCCAAAAATCTAAAGGAGAGAAAAAGAAGAATATTCAAAAACACAAAAGCAGCGGCTATTCGCCGCATCACATGACTTGATGTAGATTCCTGAGTTATAATTGAGGGACAAATGACTCCATTATTCCTTCATGAACACCTCCCCCTCATGTCTTGGAATATTCATCTTGTCCAAAGGATGCTGACTAGGATTCTTTGTTATCCAATCCTAGGTTGACAGCCAAGCATCCGAGTCACCAGCATGGAATCAACTAAGGCTTGACATGTCAGCAAAATATTGACCAATTAAGTGGGAACCTTTTTAGTGACCATTTTATGGTCCTCCATATAAGTATATTCTTATTTTGGGAATTTTAAGATCTTGAAAACCCATAATTTCTCTTGTACCCCACATGGGAGCTAGCTAGGTATGGAATAAGTTTTCAAACCACCCAAAATATCATATACGATTGATGGTAGCAATTTAATTTGTTTCCTTTCTTGTATATATGACGTATTTGTGATCGGTTATTGGATAACACATATATATATATATATATAGGGGTCGATTATTTTATAAACCACTGAAATCTAACAAACTGTATAAATCACGTTCAATCAATCATATTTTTTCTTTTTCTTTATTATGGGGGTTGATTAGTCAATAATACATGAAACAATTTTATCAAGAATATATAAAGGTTGATAAATCAACAATATATGAAACAAATTTCATCAAAGTGAGAAATAAATGAAACAATTTCATTGTTACATAAAAACAAAAATATATGAAACCATTTTATCAAAAAAAGAATTATATGAAACAATTTCATCATATGAAACACTTTCATGAAACAATTTCATTCAATTAAACATTGAAAACAAGAGTTTGTACGATTTGTTAGATTTCATTGGTTTGTAAAATAGTCTTGGCCTATATATATATATATATATATATATATATATAAAGGGTTGGGTTCACGTGAGACCAACCTGTTTTCGTGAGACCACAAAATAACACTAAAACTTCACAACGATTCATTGTGAAGGTAAGCAAAACAGCGAACATTCACAGCAAAAACACTGTGAAGGTTTACCTTCACAGTCTTTTACTGTGAAAGTTTAGTGTTATTTTTTTGGTCTCACGGGTCTCACGGAAATGGCTTGGTCTCACATGATCTCAAGTCTCTCTCTCTCTCTCTATATATATATATATATATATATATATATGTATGTGATATATGAATTCAAGCTCTTTCTTCAGATCATTTTCAAATAAATACATTTGACTGTCGAAATGATTTTGTTAAGAACAAAAATCTTATGCATACTATATATTATATAGTCATAGAAAACGAAAATTCGAATACATAACATGAATGTGGTTTAGCAATTTATCCACTTCCATACATGGTTATGACCAAGACTCTTATTATGCCTTGTATACTTGTTGTAGTTTTAAGAATTTCAATACATGATATCATGTGGGTACCATTTTATATACTTGGATAATTTTGTTTCCGAAAAATATTCTAGGACCCATGTGTGTGCTATCGTTGTAGTTATGTATCTATGTACGTATAAAACATCAGTTGCTTTAAAACACTACTACTGCTTTAGGCTTGAAATTCGTCACTTTTAAACGAATGTGTGCATACACAAAATATGTTTTTGTGTGTAAGTTTAAAGACAAAGGGGGAATGGGGTTTGAATCGATAGCGGTTTCATTAAGCCATAATTACCATCCAAAAAACGATGTTAGATATGAGTCGAACTTCTGTACATAAAAGCCAGAGCAAAAATGAATCTTTTAAGTGGGGATTTGAATTATTGCCGCAGAAATAATCGAAGGCGAAGAAGAATAGAATTTTGTAATGGTGCATTGTTGTTTTAAAAGGAATTTATTCTTATACAGAATAGAAATAGAATTTTACCTTCTTAATTATACAAACAGATAACTATAAGCATGTATTAATCATAAGTGCCAATCAACATATAGAAATTAAGCTACACTTGGAAAGGATTTTAAGTATGGATGTATGTGCATGCATGTCTATGTCATGTCATGTCATGAGTAGGGCCATCCATGTGAGAAGGTAATGCAGGATGGATAAAAAGATATATGAATGCATCACATACAAACATTCCTGATTAACATTCAAGATATATCACCAAAAGTGGAAATAGTATGAAAGAGAATAACTTGGAAGCCTTTTTGGCTCAAATAATGCAAAAGGAATCATGTAAAGAGGGGCATTCTTGGAATTTAAATCTTGAAAATTTTGTTCCTTGGAAGATTACCGGTCTCCATTTTAAAAGCCACCATCATCAAAATATACTACAATAAAGTTAAGTTTACAGGACATTTAAATGTCTAGATGTTATTGTAATAAAATGTTTATTACGACTTAACTTTACATGACCAAACAATAAAATATCATATTTAAAAGTGTTACAATAAGTTTAATGGACATTTTTGATCGTTTTAACAAGTTTTTATCACTTTTATTATGTGTCGTGTTAACTATTTTATATGACACTATTTGAAAAGTATCTTATAAACACATTTGTCATGTAAAAAGATGAGTTTATAGAACGGTTCTAAAATGTCATATAAAATAACTAATACGACACTTTATTTAAAAAATGTTCTAAAACTTGTTAAAAATGCCTAATTAAGAGTGTCCTATAAATTAACCTAATGTTACATTTTAAGATAAAACGTTTTATTGTTTGGTCAATTAAACTTAAGTCCTATGAAACATTGTATTAACACATTTAAATATTTTAGACGACCTTTAAACCCAATTTATTGTAGTGATTTAATACTAAACATGCTATGAATTAAAAACTCAAGATCCATGATTTAAAAAATAAGCCAAAAACCATAATTCGTAGTAGATTGCCAAGTTAACTCAAATTTTAAACTTGGGGGCAAAACAAACACAACACCCAAGTACGTTTTTGATTTTTTATAGGCCCTGAACGAGATGTAAAAGGGGTCCTTGATAAGTACGAGATATTTTTCAATATATTGTTTTCTTATCATAAAAAATAATATTGAATTCAAGAAATACTAATAAGTAATATAAACCGTTTTTCTGAGAATTCTAGAAGCAAAATCAATCAATAGTTATTTCTAGATTTATATTATCCACAATATTATCTATACACATCATAAATTTGTCTCATTGTCAAACACATCATTTAATATATAGATTGATATCATTTTGGGTCACATTGTCGACTATTCGAAGTAACACTCTATGTAAATCAATATAAATCAGATGAGTTTTCATGTTAACGTTTTCATCACCAGCTTAAACTTTTTAGGTTAATACAAACTTTTTAGGAACCACCAATCCTAGAATCAAAAGTCCATGTTGTTTATAGTTTGAGATCTTATTATTGTTTTAAAGATACTAGGTAATAAGGAGTCCATAATGTATGAAAATCAAGGTAGTTTTGAAATCATATATATATATATATATAAGTTGGATAGTATCATTTTTAATGGTTGGTAATTTTTTCAAAAGATAAACGTTTTTTTAGTTAATAACAAGAAATCTACTATATTTTAATACAAAAATACAACTCATGCGGGTCATGTAACGCCTACGATTCTTGACACTTTTATTTGGATTTTTTAGGAAACCTTTTAACCATTAAGATGGAAATTTAGTAATTATATATATATATATATATATATCTTAATGGGTTTAACGAAGATCAAATCGAGCGCGAAAAAAGGGGATTGCCGCGAGTTGCCACACGACTTACCTCACGAGCAAAGTCGCGTTGGCCACTGCTTTGGTGAGTTTAAGTTTTGGGCGACTTTCCACGCGACTTAAGTCGCAGTCAAAGTCGCGTGGTGGTGCGGAAATAAACGAAGAGAAATTTTTCATACGCATCACATGGAGACCCTGAACTGCTTAAATGTCGAGATTGTAGGGTTTTCTTCCACATTTCTCACTCTTTTTTCACTTTCTTCCCTGTTTAGCGATTTTTGGCAACCTTGGGGTCGACTTTGGAGGGTATTTGGAGCAAAATGAAAGGTTTAATATGGGAATTAAAGATCCTTGGTGGATAGTTTAAGATCTAGAGAGGTAAGTTTTGTGTATTTTGATATTTGATTTGGGTTTGGTTGGGGATCCAATTCATGGTTGTATTTGGTATATTTCTAGACTTGCATTATTGCCTAGAGAAAATTTCTAGGAATCCTTCTTATGGATTCAAGTCCTCATCTTTTGGAAGCTAGAAATGAGTTTGAAAATTAGGTTTAACCTTACCTAGCAAGGTGAGTTCAAGTTGGTTTATGTAAACTATGTACATGCAAAAATAATGTATTAAAATGTTTTCTTTGACATTTATCAAATGTGCTAATTATTTGACGAGGTTTGTATTTAATTACAATTAGTTTAGAAATCTTGAGCAATGCCCGAGCCCAAAGCTCAAAAACTCAATTGACCATCAAACAAAGGTCCTCAAACAATAAACACATTTAATCGGCGTTTATGCAAACTGTTAGTGCCTAAAATTCTAGTTGTACTAAGTAGAGGGGCCTATCTTGTAATAGGGTGATTCTTTACCCTAGGTATATAATGTTTACTTACTTTCCTTATTAGGTCTAGCAATCACAAGGGTCACCTACACACACTAGCCACACACACTTAATTTGTTTTTCATTGTATTGTGTGAGCTTTGTTTGAATCATTGAATATAGAGGTGGACATTTTATTGTTATTGTATTGATTACTTGTTTATGGGATCACAATTGGTATCAGAGCAATGTATTCATTTAGATCAGATTAGATTTTATTGAGAGTTTTTGCATTTTGAGTGTTCTTCAAGTTTTTCATCCGTTTCTTATTGATTTTGATCATTTGAGTTCTTCAAATGGATTAGGATTGATATAGAAGTGTTTGATATTCATTTCTGTGTGTTTTCATTCCATAATCACACCAGAATCGATCTCAAATCGTGCAAACTCGGATTTTCGAACTTTTGTGCAAAAACCTACTGTTTTGGATCGAAAATCACTGTTCTAGTGGTTTTTGGACAAAACTTGAAGTAGTAAAACTGTCCAGAATCGCATTTCGACCTTACCTACCAATTTTCAGATCATTTGGATCATTTTTGAAGAATCAACTCCCGATCATTTGAATCTTCATCGAAATCGCAATCATCATATATTCATCGAAATCGCAGTGAACGTCTAGTGAACAGTACAAAGTCGCAGTGACCTGTTGCGACTTGACTCCCAAATCGCAGTGACCTATTGCGACTTCGATCCCGAATCGCAATCCATTACCCCGTGAACAGTAACAAATCGCAATCCTCTATTGCGACTTGAGTGAAATTTTTACTCTGTTGCGATTCCATTTCATTGCGATTCCATTTGTTGCGATTCCATTTGTTGCGATTCCAACTGCTGCGACTTCATTGCATTGCGACTTTAGTGGGTTGAGACTTCAATTTGAATTTTTTTTACTAATCAAATCTAAAGAATACAAACGATCAAAGACAAGTAATCGAATATGACTGCTAGAGATATACTAACGATTGGATCTAAGGATAAACCACCGGTTCTTTTTCCCAAAGAGTTTAAAATATGGAAAGACCGTTTTATGGATTATGTGGAAAGACAAGAGAATGGGGAGTTCATTTCACACTCACTGATTAATGGACCGATGGAAAAGATAATGAGAAGAGGGATTCTTACTGACGGGGAACCAATTCCTGAATGGGTTGAAGTTTTACCAATTCACTATGACATTGAACAGAAGAAGAGATATTATGGGGATAAGATGGCAAAGTCCTTTGTAATTCAAGCTTTGACTAATGATATTTACCGAAAGGTAGATATCAAGAACCACTCCGGGAAAGCCATGTTTGATGAATTGATAAAACTTTATCAAGGTTCTGAGATTGAAAACCAGATGAGAATTTCAAATGCTATTAATCTTTATGAGAGTTTTAAACAGAAAGATGGTGAAGCTCTTGATTCCACATACGACCGTTTTACCACGATTTTGAACGAACTGAATAGATACAGCATCAACAAGTCTATAATTGAGCATAATGTAAAGTTTCTGAATGTACTTCAACCCGAGTGGAAGAAGTATGCTCATCGTATGAAACAAAATTCAAGGTTGAATGTTTTGCCTCTTCAAGAGATGTACGAGACGTTGAAACAGGATGAAGAAGATGCTGAAGCCAAGAGGACAAAGAAAAAGAAGAAGGACAATAGGGAAGAGAAAAGAGAGGATAAGAAGGAAGAAGAACTAGAACCGCTTGCTTTGGTGTCTGTCAAACCAAACAGAAATTATTCAAAGCATTCTGATGATGAACAGGGTGAAGATGGTGAGATAGATGAAATTGAAAGTATGAAGCGAGCAATGGCACTTCTTACTAACTCTTTTTAGAGAACGTTTGGAAAATCTCCCGGGTCCAACAATCAAAGGTATGCGTCTGGTTCCAAGAATTTTGAACACAAGGCGAATGTTGAGTCGAGTAGAAGGTTTGATGATAAGAAGGTTGAGTACAAGAGAGAGGAGTACAAGAAGCCTGAGTATAAGAAGCCGGAAGAGAAAAGGGTGTTTGAGAAGAAAGAGGAAGTTCCGACATGCTACAATTGTGGGAAGCCTGGTCATCTCTCTAAAGAGTGTTGGAAGCCAAAAGTCAGGGATTCTACGTACTACAAGAACAAGTTGCTGCTTGCCGAAAAGAAAGAATCGGGGATAACACTGTTGGTCGAAGAAGAATACTGACTAGATATGTCTGATGATGAAGCTGAAGGTGAGAAAGCTTCTCAGACTAAGATGTGTTTCATGACCAAGAAAACCGATGGTGATGGTTCAGAGTCTACTTCCAACGAGGTACATTCCGCTCTTTACAATCAATTCTTTACTCAACAAGCTTGTTTATCAAAAAGATTAGAAAACTTAACAAAAGACCAGGAAAGAGCAGACGAGTTAATTTCCACTCAAAAGGCTATAATAATAGATCAAGAAAGTAAAATTAAAGTTTTTGAAAAGAAAAAAGGCCGAATTTGAGATTGGTCTTGCGTATTTTGAAGAAAGAATAACTGAACTATCGGATAAATTATTGAATTCGGAAGTTAAGAATAGCGAGTTTGAGAGTCTTTTGCATGCTTACAAAGATAGAAATGATGAATTATGTGAAAATGTCAAGGATCTGGAAAATAAATTGTACAAAGCAGGTCAAACTGAACAAACAATTCGCATGCATAAACCAAATAAGTTCAGATATTTCAACTCAAAATGGGGAATCGGGTATGACAATCCACAATACCTGAGCAATGCTTTATCAAAATCTCCCACTTTGTACAAATTTGAATGGATTGGACTTGCCGTACATTCAAACTTTCAAATCAAGATGGATGATGAAGACTATAAGGCTGAAGAAGAAATAAAAAGGAAAACCACAGTTAAGATGCAACTTCCTTTTTGGTATGGTCCAGACAATGCAAAGGCATTGAATTCCAAGAAAACCTTACCAAACAATTATTTTGAGAGTTATGTTGTTAAAGAACCGGAGGAGAAAGGGAATACTCAAAAGGTTGAAACTGTCAAACCAGTTTTTGAAGGTAAAAGATACTTTCCACCAATGGTTCTTGAACAAAAACTCATGGACCTCGAAAGCAAGATCCAAAGCAACATTCAAGAAGTCAGAAATGACGAGAAGCTTGCTTTTGAGATTGAGAAGGAAGTTTTGCTCACTGTATTTTCAGAAAGCTTAAAGGAAATGAAAACAAAACTTGAGGAAATATCTGAAGGAATAGTTTCAAAAGAAAAACAATCTTCAGATTCAGATGTTTCCTCATGCAAAGCTTTTATAGGAAATGCAATCTTGAGAGACTGGACAACCAATGACCAAGATGATTTTGAACCTTGGGATTTGGAAGATCAGTTTGATAAAGATCCTCCTATATATTTTCCTACGGAAGAAGATAAAATTTTTCAGAAAGAGTTTAATGACTTTCTTTTTCCCAAGTCTGATGATATCGGCAAACCATCCTATGATACTGATACTGATATTGATATTGATTTTGAAAGCAAGAATGTTGGTAAGGACAAAGGTAAAGGTGTATGTGAAGTGCCAGTTCAATTTGATTTCTGTGCCAAACTTCCAGATCACACCACTTTTCTAATAAATGAAGAGAAACCTGAAAAGATTATTTTGGAAGGGGAATCTTCAAAATCAGTTGAGAAAATCTCTGTTAACGATGTTCATTCTAAATCCAAATCAAAACCATCATTACAGAAAAGGAACAGAAAAACAAAAAGAAAGAAGCATGTTAACTCTTTTCAGACTCAATATTCAAAAGCTTACAACTCTTATTTGTCTGGTTTTTCAGATCGTAATTTTTCAGATCGTAATTTGAAAAATAAAGGAGTCCGCACAGGATGTGGCCCAGATCAAATCATCCCACGTCAATTCAAATGTTTTAAATTCCAAGAAAGACAATTTTGTTTCAAATGTTATTAATTATGATGTTGGCAATAGACGAAAACTTGTAGTTCCTTACAAGGTTTATTCAATGCGACAACTGATTAATTTGGCACGAGATCAAATTTGTTGTGCTTCTTGTGGTATGGATGATTTTATCTGCAAATCTAACTATAATCGTTGGTTTTATTCAAATGCTTATTTTAAAACCGGTTATAGAAAGCAAAATGTTAAATCCAAGCCTACTAACCCAAAAGGACCCGATTGGCAGTGGGTACCTAAAACCGTCTAATTTCCATTTTGCAGCCCAGTCATGTATGGTATTTAGATTCAGGCTGCTCAAAGCACATGACTGGAAGAAAAGAGCTGCTAGTTAATTTTGTTGAACAAGACTGTGGAAAGGTGAAGTTTGGAAATGATCAATATGCTTCAATTCTGGGTTATGGGGATATTGTAAAAGATAATGTGCGAATTACAAAAGTCAATTATGTCGAGGGCTTAGGACACAACCTGTTTAGTATAGGTCAATTTTGTGATAAAGACCTAGAAGTCCATTTCAAGAAAACCCGTTGTGCTGTTCTTACCGACGGAGGAGATGAGCTTCTAGTTGGTTCTAGGAAATCTAATCTATACACCATTGATCTATCAACACTCAAGCCCAAGACTGATGTATGCTTGATGTCAAAAGCGACGTTAGAGAAAAGCTGGTTATGGCATAGACGACTATCTCATCTTAATTTTCGCTACATTCAAAAGTTGGTTTTGGGTGATTTAGTCATAGGTCTACCAGTTCTGTCATTTGAAAAGGATAATTTCTGTATTGCTTGTGAGAAGGGGAAGATGAAGCGTGCTCCTCATCCACCGAAACCAGAACCCAGCACCAGCAAAGCTTTGGAAATACTTCATATGGATCTCTGCGGTCCGATGAAGACTCAAAGTATTAGTGCCAAACGTTACGTGTTAGTTGTCGTCGATGATTACTCGAGATACACATGGGTCAAGTTCCTACGCTCAAAGGATGAAACTCCTGACTTGATCATCTCGTTAATCAAACAGCTTCAAGTGAATCGTCAACAAACAGTTCAGACTGTTAGATCAGATAATGGGACAGAGTTTAAAAACAGAACTCTTGATGACTTCTTTAAGTCATTGGGAATCACTCATCAATATTCTGCGGCCAGAACACCTCAGCAGAACGGTGTAGTTGAAAGACGTAACCGTACACTTGTTGAAGCGGCCAGAACGATGCTGTCTTATGCTGATCTACCACTATTCCTATGGGCTGAAGCTGTTGCAACGACATGCTATACACAAAACCGTTCAATCATACATCGACGGTTTGGCAAGACTCCATATGAATTGATTAATAATAGAAAACCTGTTATACACTACTTTCGTGTTTTTGGATGCAGGTGCGTGGTGCTGAATGATAAGGATAACCTGAATAAATTCAGTCCTAAGGGTATTGAGGGTTTCTTTATCGGATACTCTCTCACATCAAAAGCTTACAGGATCTATCTCAAATCTTCCAGAACTGTGATGGAAAGCATTAATGTCAAATTTGATGAATCTGAAGCAATGGCTTCTGTGCAAAACAGTACAGAACCCGAGTTATCTGATATTCTAGCATCTGGACAATTTCGTCCAATGATGACTAGATTGTCAAACAAGGATCAAGCTTCCACCACTAACATTCTCCCCCTTTGTACAAGTAGAGGCAAAGAAATTAGACATCAACTGGATTCACAGTACGTTTACGGAGACCAAAGATGTGTTCGAATCGGCGCAGTTCCAGACGGTAGTCTTTTCGGTAAGATATGGCTTTCAGCACTTGGTCGATCAAATCCTTTTCTTTATCAGAGAGCTTTACTTCTCCATTGGCATCCAGACGAAGCCTGCTTTCCAGATGAACCGATATGATCTTCAAAGTGCCCTCACAGAACTTGTTCATTTCAATGACTCGCAAAAATTTCTTCTTTGAGTCGGTATCAATGTAGACAACTCCAAGTTCTGGCTTGCTCAGCACGGTGTAAGCTGGGATACCTTGAATATCTGATAGGCGTCTGTTAGGTATTTTCAGGTTCACATTCGCTTGAAAGGATTCCAAGCCCATCTGAAAATCAGTGAGGTACGAGAACTTGAGAATATTCTTCATAAAGTTTTTCACACTTCTGAAGGCAGCTCTGTAAGGTATTCTGTTCTCAGGATTCTTCAGCTCTGGATGCTCAATAAGAAGGTTGAGAAGACTTAGAAGATCGTTCAACCGCAGACTCTTGAAATCAGCTTCAGAAAATATGCTTTCAGACCCATCTGATCTCAAGACGGTGAACTCTGGATAGAAGACGTCAAACAACTTCTTAGATTCAACTTTGAGTATCTTCATTATCATGTTGTCTGACTTGACTTCTTCTGATCCTCTATCTTTGTTCTTCATTACATATAGGAATTCGACCTTCCTCAGTGATGGCCAATTTTCAATACCGTATACCTTTTCCAAGTTGACTCGCTGGACTTTCCGCACGTAAAGTTCTTTCCTTAAAGTTTCTAGGAAGGGAGTTCGGATTGAAACTCTCTCCCCAGTGGCTACATATTTAGGTTCAACATCAACGATAGCTTGGAAAAAACGAAGTTCAGCTTCAAGTACTCGATCTCTAATTTTACCATCCGGTATTATCGGAGCATGTGGAGCTAGAGTACCTGAGCTTGGACCTGCAGATTCGACGTTTGATGGAGCATTTTCTTGCACGGCCGGGACATCTTCTTCGGACTCTGTATCCATATTCTGATCCCTAGTATCTGTCTCACATTCAAGCTCATCTAAGGCAGCAACCATTTCTTCTTTGATCTGGAAGTTTAGAAGATCAGGTTCTGCATCTGAATCAATCTCTACGACTTCAGTTCTATTGTCAACAGCCGCAGGCTTTTCAACCCCAGCTATGACATCAGCTAGAACTACTGTATCTTCCACTATCTCCATCACAGTATCCGTTCCACCTGTTCCCTGTTCGCCAGTTGGCTGATCTGAGCCATGAACAATTCCAGCAGCTGTCCCACTTGATTCAACAACTGCTGTAGATCTCTTCTCCCCCTCATGTTGATCAGGCGGATCCTGATCATCATGTCTTCGTTTCTGGGAGGTTTCAGCTTGAACGCCACACCTATCTTCAACAACTGCAACCCGTGAGGCAAGAACCTTATATCCATTCAGTAGGGCGTTGGTCATATCTGAGATAGCATTAGTTTGCTTCTCATACTGAGTGTTTAGTGCAGCTAGCCCATCTGAGAATGTTGACGATTGAGGTTGGGGTTGAGGTTGTGATTGTTGGCGCAGTAAAGAAACAAGATCCACTTCTTCGGCAGTGTTGGAGTCGCCTTGGGCTAATAGTCGGGCTAACAGCTCTGATTTGAGCTGGTCGGTTGGGATCTGGTGTAATGGAACTGGTTGAGATTGTGGGTCAGGTTGTGTCGCGGTAGAATCTGCAATGCCTTTTCCTTTAACAGCGCTGGATACATCTTGAGACAACTTTTTCATCTCTTCTTTCATTTCGGCCATATGAGCTTTATAGGAGTTGCTCAAGGACTTGATGGCAAGCTGCAAAAGGGGCACTGTTACAAGGTTATCCGGTCCAATAGAGGACCGTACACGTTCAGCATCAGAGGGACTAACACCCAGACCACTTAGGTTACTGGTTGAAGTAGCGGTTGAAGCAACCGTACTACCTGTGTTCAAAGCTGGCATGGTGTTAGCAATGACAGGTCTTCCGCCCGGTCCTCGTGAAGCACCAACGAATGGCGACGACACTCTGGGCGTTCCGGTTGGGGCACGAAAGCCTCCAACTTGGTGTTGTTCCAACAATTGTGTCATAGGAAAGAATGTTGTACCAAATGGTCCTAGACTCAATGTGCGTGGAACAAAAGGCAGTGGTCGGGGCGGGAGCCTACCTGATTCAATACCAGCAGACACCGAGTGTGTCGCCGATAGAGTTTGTGCTAAATCCCCTGTGCTAAATGAAACACCGGCCTGTAGAGAGACCGATGAGTGGATGAGTGGGGTTGTGCTATGCATGGCTGGGTCCACCATGGCTTCTTCAATACGCGACGGCGACGAACGTACGTCGGTAGTAGATGTGGCTACCCGGCTTGTAACGGTTTGGGGAGAGTCGGTAGTTAAAACTTTGTCCGACTCTATCACAGCTTCACTCATTTCTTTTCTCCCTCTTTCCTCACCACTACCTATCTCTTCCACTACTACTTCTTCTTCTACTTCTTCGTTTATCGTAGAAGTAACCGCAGCAGCAGTAGCAGTTTCGAGCAATCCGGTGGGACGAGTAGACTCGGTATCCGGACTTACAACACATGGCCTTTTGCCCATGTGTCTCGGAATCAAATTCGCTGAAGGATCATGTCCTAAGTCGTCATCACCATCATCATCATCATCGTGGGGAGGAATGAAAGGTTCTATTTGGGCATCTGGATTGGCTGTATCATCATCGGGAGATGATGCAGCAGCATAAGCTTCATCCCAGGTTACATCGTCATCAAATACGTTCACTGGAGGAATATGAGGTGGTGGTTGAGCTGGTCGTGAAGAGGATGCTTGGCCAACAGTCCGTACTCTTCTCCCGACGCTCTTTCTTTTTGTTCTCCTCACCCCTCGTTGTTCAGGAACACCCCCTTGTTCCTGAACCCCCTCAACTCTTAGACCCTCACCGCCTAAAGGAATTGCATCGTGGGTAGGTCCCTCCGGCTCTGGCTGGACCGGCAATGCATTATCTATTCTATACTGCCTAACTACCCTGGACTGTTGGTCAGCATAGGCAAGTAGGTCTTCTCGAAGAACGGCGGTATGAGCAAAATCCATCGCCTTGGGCATTCGAAGAACGTGCATATATTGGCTTGGCCCTCGGGGATGTTGCTCACGACGTGGGATCTCGGCGTTGTCAGTCATAGCTTGATGTATCAAGATCTGGAAGAACCGCTGAAAGGGGACGAAGTTACGTCTCATCTTCGGTTTTAGCTGATCGGCAGCAAGTTCTATCATTTCGTTCCAGATCAAGACAGCATAATCAATGTTGTGGTTAAAGACGAACGCGTGGAACATTCGTAAGGTTGCAAGGTTGGTCTTATCTAATCCTGTATGCTTAGACGTCATACATCTGTTGAAGACAGAACATATTGAATAGTATAGTGGCGGTAGGTAGTTGCGTCTGAACATTGAAGATCCGGTCAGTGGTAGATTGGGTGGAGGTTGATAACCCAAACTTTGAATATCCGCACGAAGCTGAGATTCAGGAATCGGATCCTGAATGTTTTCACTAGGTAGGTTTAGAGATCGTCTAAGGCCTCGAAGAGTGAAACGGACATCAAAGTGGTCAACCTTGGCTGTGAACTTAGGTACTCGATCCGTTGGTCTGTAGGTTAACGTACTCCAGAATTGTTTGAGGTAGATTGCAGGCACGAGCTCGACCTTTGTCAATGCAGTCATTACTGGATGATGACGGATAATTTCAGTGATGATTGGATGTTCGAAACGAACTGCAAGATCTAGATGGTGGTTGTTGTCTATAAATTGCACAGCCGGGCTCGTCGACGGATAGATCTCCTCGTCTAGATCATGTGCGTTCACTGACGGAAGTGACGAACGATGCGAACGGATAATGGCATTATCATCCGAAGCATAGTCATCTTGATCAGCCATCTGGAATAGTACACAGTTAAGAATCGGACCAAAATCGAGTTTGCCTTGAATTTTTATTTTATTTTATTTTTTTTAAATTCCCATGTGTTAGTCCCATTTAAACAAGGCAACGATTCATATATTGTAGAGATTGGTAACAAGAAGATAGATAATCAAAGTGGTGTATTATTCAATGAAAGCATCCTAGAGAGAGAATGGTTCTCTCTCTAGAACACACACATACACACTAGGAGGCTACATTGCAATGACACTCACTTAACCCTAATTACACACACTAAACATTATATACCCCTTGTTACATAGTTAAGCCCAAGCCCATATAACATAACCCAAGCCCATATTACAATTAATACCCCTTTACAAAACTATCTTATAATTGGACATTTTGTGTCCTAACACAAACACATATCTCAAAGACATGATTAACTCAAAAACTCATCATTGGTTGAGATAAACCATTTTCCAATTAAAATCATACCCTTATACTTCCAAAATGCCTCACAACACGATAACATGCATTTTCCAAACAATTCATAAAACCAAATACACTAAAAATGCATACATCATCTAATAGACTCCATTTGTATAATAAATCACCAAAAGAACACATTCTTGAGATTTACTCATCAAAATATTCAAAAACCAAAATATAGGCATTTTACAAGGTTTATCAACCCAAATTTACTGAATATGAAAATCCCGACAAATACTCAACACATGATATTTATCAAACAAATACATTATTACTTAAAAATACACATTTTGTCTTGTACATAGTTTTTACAAGGCAACTTGAACTCACCAAAACTTGAGTCTCCTTTGATGAAAATTTTACACCTTGCTAGATTTACGCTAAATCTAGGTTTTCTCCCCAAAACTTGAGTATCCTTTGATGAAAAATTTGAAATCTCCAAGCAATCTCCCTAGATCTTAGATCCAATACTTCCACAAGGTTTCCTTCACCACACAAGTCACCAAAATCACACTAAAGTTAAAGGATGTATGGAAAAAGGATGAAACATCACACCCTAGCTTAACAATAAAAGAGATATAGGGCTTACCTAAACAAAATACTATTGTATCTTCCAATATACTTCCATTATCTTGTTATAATATTTAAGATCTCCCAAATCGAGTTCATAGCAAAATGAATCACCAAAATCGGAGTTGAGATGCAAAAGTTATAAGGAAATGAAGATGATCCAAGAAAAATTAGACTTTATGTAGATATCAGTGTCTCACACAACTTTCCAGCAACCTAGGTCGCGGGAAAAGTCGTCCGAACCTCCAAAGTCGCCCGAAACACTACTCGCTCCCGATCACTGTTTTGGCCATGACTTTCTCTTTTTAGCTCCGATTTTGCTCTGGAAAGAACCTCGTTTTTGAATTCTCTATCCAACAAGACTATGAAATCTTATTTCTTCTATTTCTATTAGAATATTGATTTTTGTACTAACTTGAAATCGTACATACCCAAAAGTTAGGGTGTTACAACTCACTGTGATCCCAGAACAAGCATTCAATATATCACAATGAAGATTAATTGGTCATCCCTCTCATTAAGCATAAATTCACTAAGTACAATGATGATGAAATGGAGAGAAAAGTGTAATGTACTTGGAAAATGGGAATGACACACTGAAAATTACAAGGGCTAAAACAATATATAGTAGGTAAATAGGAAAGTTACGGAATAGACCCTCTACTTGATACAAGGTGCTAAATATGGCACTAACAATCTCCCCCTTTGTATCAAAGTAGAGGCAACAAATTTAGGCTTGTACTGGAGCAACGTATCTTTTCCTGACCCCGAAGATGATTTCAAAATGCCTTAGTGCATTTCGGTACTCTTGTCGGTTCTTGATGGCTTCCAGGGCTTGGTTAATCAGTTTCTTCTCTTTTGGCTTTAGCTTGACCTCCTCCTTCTCATCGAGCCTGAGTTTACTCTCCAATTGGATCTGAATCAGTTTAAACGTCCCATCACAGTATTTGTTTACTTAAGTGATTCTTAGAAACCTCTTCATCTTCTCCTGATTATAGTAGACAACTCCGAGTTCTGGTTTATCTAGCATGGTGTAAACAGGGATACCTTGGATATCTGAAAGTTGTTTGTTGGGTCTACGGAGGTTAACTCTAGACTGATTTGCTTCCAGAGCCATCTAAAAGCTAGTGAGGTAAGAAAACTGTTGATCCAAACCCTTAGTGATTTGATAATGACCCTCTCTTATATACTTAGTGAAAATTGTAAGTAAACAATATGTATCAGAGTTTCATTATCGCTGATAAGTATTAAGATCTTACAGTACCGCTGATAGGAACTCTCGCTCTTTAGATTAAACATTCAGCGAACACTGTTCACCATAATACTCTGAGTCTGTTCAGTCCTTATGGTGATCGCTGATAAGTTAGTTGTTTACTTATGATCTCTGAAGACAAGTTTCACGTCAACATAGGTTCTACGCTGAAGTCGAAGATCAAGCTCAAGAACCAGCGACAAGTCTCCTAATGAACTGATGCGGATCAGCGAAGACTCATATTTGTCCACAACGTGAAGTATCAAGTACAAGACTTCAGCTATCGCTTAACTCTATCATTCACTGATATAGAATGATAGATCGCTGAATCAACGAAAAGCTGATCATGAAGTCCTCCGTACAAAGTACTTTTGTCTTAACCACCCTTTCACGACTCCGTACGATATGTCAGAAAAAGAACCTCCTTATTGTCTGAAATCGTACAACCACTCTGATACTACACTGTTCAAACATGCGGCTACTAAGGTTGTCAACAAAGGTCAATGACGTACAACCAATGAACTGCTGCCACGTGTAAAGTGTAAACTGCCATGCATTAAATGCATGCAGTATATAAGAAGAAGAACTCACTTCATTTTGAAGTAACTTGCTAACTCTGGACAAGTTCATCCTTCTTATCTTGAGATAGGTTATTATTAGTAATTTCCTTCTTTTTCTTAGTGCAAGAAACTTAGTGTTCCAACTTTTTTAGATTTAGGTTTATCCTTAATCTTGTTTCCGCAACAAGCTGTAAATTGTTAATGATTTATCAATAAACAATTTAGAAAAGTAAAATCTGTGTGTTTGTATTCAACCCCCCCCCCCCTTCTACAAACTTGTATAGCCCTTCGGGACCAACAAGTGGTATCAGAGCAGATTTGTTTAATCTAATAAACAAGATCTAATCTATACTAAGATTTCTCTTCCTTGCTATTTCTGAAAATGGCCACCAACACAAACACAAACTATATCGACAATGGTTCTCTTGCTAAACCCCCTAGATTCTCCAGAGATAATTTTAATCTATGGAAAAATAGGATGATTCTCTTCTTAGAAGGTGTAGACCCTACTATGCCTTACTATCTTGAAAACGACCCATATATTCCTGTAAGAATTGATGCTGCAGTACCAGCCGCTGAGAATAGACCTGCTATTCCAGAAAGGCTGATACCCAAGGAAGTTCATATGTGGACTGACGAAGATAAGAAGAAAGTGGCTATCGACACAAAAGCCAGATCCATACTATCCATGGCTCTTCCTGACGAAGTCTACCATTCCGTCATGAACCTAAAAACCTCAAAAGCTATGTGGGACACAATATGTGTTCAGTATGAAGGTACTTCAGAAGTCCAGGACTCTCGAAAGATCAACATGGTAAGACAGTACGAAAGTTTCATCTGTGGTAAGAATGAAACTCTCTCTGAAGTTCACCAACGTTTTAACTGTTTATTAATAGATCTAAAAACTGTTGGTAAGAAATATTCTAACTTTGAAGTGCTGACAAAGTTTTTAGAATGTTTACCTGAAAGCTGGGACAGTTATTCTATGTGTCTCAAGCTGTCAAAGGATCTAAGATCAATGACCCTTGCTACCTTATATGGCACGATGCTGAATCATGAGCAATCGAGTCATCTTAAGAAGAATCTTGTAAAAGATTCCAAAAGCACTCCTGTTGCTTTAATCTCAGAGGAACCTTCTACTCAGCGACCCTTGGTCACTATCACTGAGTTAGAAAGTAACTCTGAAAGGTCATCAGAATATGACTCTTCAGATGATGATGAATCTTTGGCTCTCCTCACTAAAAAGTTCAGGAGATTCGCCAAAAAGAAAATGTTCAGAAAGAACAAACCCCTTTCTATTAGTGATAAGCCAAGATCATCAGCTCCTGTTGATAAGGCTACTGCTACTTCTTTTAACTGCGAAAAGCTAGGACATTTCGCTAACGAGTGCAGGTCTAAGAAAGTTTCGAGAAACTCAGCGTTTCCCAAGAAATCCTTTATTCCCAGGAATAAGGATGACAAATACGCTAAGTTGAAAGAAAAGTATGTGAAGCTGAAAAGCTTTAAGAAGAAAGGCAAAGGCCTGATGGCTTATGATTGGGCTGCCTCTGATGAAGAAGAATCATCATCTGACTCTGAAGATGATGAAGCCAATATATGTCTTATGGCCAAGATTGAAGATGAGGAAGAAAGCTCAGACATTCCCTCTACTTCAACATCTGCTATTAAGGTATCACCTTCCTTCTTTACAAATATTGCAAATATTGATGAAGCTGATAGTCTTCATAAAATCGATCTCTTGACTTGAAGTTTATATGAAGCCATGAATGGCAAAACTGTAGTTGAAAATCAAAACCTTGAACTCGCTGAACAGCTCCAAAACTGTCACCTTCAAATAGAAAAGCTTTCTAAAATTGAAGAAGATTTTAAAGATCAAGTGCATTTAAATCAGCTAGTCAAAATCGAGCGAGAAGAAGCTATCTCTGCTTTAAGAGCTGAAAAAGCTACTGTTGAAGGATGGTGTAATTCTTCAACAAAGATCACTGAGATAATTAAGTCTCATATTCCCCTGAGTGATAAACGTGGTCTTGGTTACAAAGCTGATAATCTAGAACCAACCACAGATCATTCCATGCTCTTGTTTGGAACTTTCGTATCCTCAGTCGCTGATACTTCATCCTCTCAGTGTTCCTCGTCCAGACCGCCTATCCCTGAGGAAATTTCTACCTCTTCAAAAGGTAAATAGAAAATGGTTTATCCAAAACCTACCTCTGTCTTTAAAGATAACGGTAAAGGAATTGCTTTTAACCAAAATCCTAAGAAGGGTACCTTAGTACCTAAGCTGAATGCTTCTAAAGATTTAGTGATTCATTCCTCTGGATCAAGGAATCAGATCTCTGGATCTACTCAGCGTTGATCTATTCAGCGATCTACTCCTAGAATCAGAGTGGATGTCTCTAGTAAGAAATCCGAAGAACTAAATGTTCCTCCCATTTCAAAAGCCATTAGCTTACTTGGTGCTGGTGATAACGCCACTTTTTGGCGTTATTTCTGGTTCTCAAACCAATGAGATTGTCTTGTATTCAAGTAAAAAGGCGTGTATTTTACGGTTTATCTAGTGATTTACACAGGTTATCTAAAAGGCGGCATTCCTCGAGAAAAGAAGCTAAAAAGAGCCCAAAACGATTCCAAACGAAGCCTAACGGAAGCCCACGAGTCAAGCCCAAGACCCACGACCGAACCAGGACCCGAACCGCGAACCAGAAAACGACCCACGCAGCTAATTGGACACGCGCGACTTACCACGCGACTTGCAAGTCGCGTGGCAAGTGGCGTAACCCACTGTTTCGCGTTTTTCAGCTACAAAATCCGATTTTAGGTCATTCGTTCGATATCCAACTTTCGGCAGACGACCAGGGGCGATTTTGGGGCGATTTCCGGCGACTTTTCGGAGTTTTCAGAGTCACGTTAGAGGGCCGATCACGGAGACAATCATCACGGAACGTAGATACAAGCACGATTGAAGGGAGTTCATCACGTTATTTTTCATGTTTTTAATCTTTCGCGTTACCATGTTTACATACGTAGTTTCATCTTTCTCTCTTGTGTTTGAATCCACCACCGACATGAACTAACCGGTTCGTGTTGGGGGTTGGAATGAATTCGGTTTATAAAGCATGTAACCAAATGATTTGAACTTTTATTGGTTTTTCCTTGATTAATGAAGCATGTGATTTTGTGTTTAATGCCTTTGAAAGTCTAGCTAGCTTTTAATTGATTTATTATTTCCAGTTGAGTTCGATAGAATTAACTGTTAAATAGAACTAGGAATTGCATGCCTAAGACGATAAATCAGTGATAGAGATATACTGAATAAGTCTTAGTCCCATTTAAACCGTTAGGTTGATATCGAGAGATGAAATCTAGCCAATTTAACATAAATCGAGTACTTAATGTGTTTTGGAATCCATAGGTGAGATCGAGAGATTAAACCTATCCTTTTCAAAATAAAACCCGTTGTGGCTTGAAAGAGAACAACGGTGACTTTAAAAGATTTGGGAATCATTAAGGGGATAAACTGGTAATTGTTTGAGTTGTTTGTGTGCATGTGTAGAACCGGAGGATTTCCAACCCTCAACTTTTCTCTCTATCGAAGTTCCTAAATTGTTCTTTGCTTTGTTTGCGTTTAAGTTGTGATTTGCTAGAATTTAGTTTAATACCCATCTTCCAAATTCGACAGTCTAGTTAATAAAGCTTATAGTAATTGTGATACTTAGTTCCTAGTTCCCCGTGATTCGATACTCGTACTTCTAAAGTACTATTACTTGACTTCGACCCGTACACTTGCGGTAAGATCCTCGGGGTGTGAAAACCCCGTGTCAAGTTTTTGGCGCCGTTGCCGGGGAACTAGTTGTAATTAATAGCACTACCATCTATAAGCACTATTAGATTGGACATTTTCTTTTATTTCGTGTTTTATTCCATTTCTTTTAGTTTTTTTGGATTACTGACTTTGTTTTTCTTTCTTTTCAGGTACCACTTGGTTTATGCCAAGGACGGCCCGAGGGAAAGAAATTGAAGAACTCGATCCGGAAATAGAGAGAACTGCTCGTCGCCTACGTAAAGAGTCGAAAGCTAGAAAGCAATTGAATATGGGCGACGAGAGACCACCTCCAGAAAGGGTGCCTATGCGGTCGTTTGCCGACCCGAATGTGGCAGCGACCCGCATAGGTATTCAACCACCCACCACCGCGGCTAATTATTTCGAAATCAAGCCGAGTACCATAGTAATGGTACAACATAATCAGTTTGGAGGAGCACCGACTGAAGACCCCCACGCGCATCTACGAGCCTTCGAACGGATATGCAACACGTTTAAGATCAACGGAATGGAGGAGAACGCAATCAAGCTAAGGCTCTTAAGCTTTTCATTAAAAGGAAGAGCAGAAATTTGGATAGAGGGCCTTCCATCAGACCTTATCACCACTTGGGCACAACTGAAGGCAGCGTTCCTCCAGAAATTCTTCCCACCGGGAAGAACCGCGCAGTTAATGGCCGATATCACGCACTTCGCGCAATGGGACCAAGAGACGCTATACGAGGCATGGGAGAGGTATAAGGACATGCTGAAGAAATGTCCACATCACGGTCTTCATGGGTGGATCATAATCCAAACGTTCTTTGGAGGCCTTCACCCGCAATTCAAGAATGACATCACTGCTGCAGCGGGTGGGGCACTCATGAACAAAACCTATGAAGAAGCAGTCGAGCTGATCGAGAACCTCACCAAACATAGCTACTCCACTCCACGATCATCCATTGCACGAGTAGCGAGTGTTCGGGAATCGGATGAGCTTAAGGAGATCAAAACCCAATTAGCAGCGATTACGAGCCATTTGCAAGCAAGCAGTATTCAAGAATCTGATCAAGTCCATTTTGTGGCAAACCGGAACCAACCGAGAAACGATCCTTTCTCGAACACATATAACGAGGGGTGGAAAAAGCATCCCAATCTTTCATGGAATCAGCCCGGGCAACCACAGTCAGGTAATTTTTCTAACTCATCTAATTTTCCTAATGCTAATAATGTATACCGTCCTCCAGGTTTTCAGCAAAGAAACGAAGGACCATCCGGGGAGAAGAAGCCGGGCCTCGAAGACATGATGATGAAGTTCATGTCAAAAATGGACAGCACGGTCGGAGAGCTAGCGAGCACGGTGAATACGGTGAAAGCCGCAACTGAACAAAATACCGCGGCAATAAAGATTCTCGAGAGGCAAGTGGGGCAGATTTCTGAAGCCCTACAAACCCGACCTGCTGGTACTTTCCCGAGTATGGCTGAAAATAGAAATCAAGAACATTGCAATGCCATTCATCTGAGAAGTGGCAAAGAGTTGATTGGAAACCCGGTAAGCAAGTCCTCCCCAAAGAGAGCCGAGGAAGATTCCGAGATGGTAGATGCGGGTGAGTTAGAAGTTGATAAAGAGAGTGAAGCTGATGAAGAGCGTACGAGGAGAGAGAAAGAGATCGAGAGCAAAGTGAAGGAGTAAGAGCAACCATCGGTCAAGCCGGTGGTACCTACAGTGCCTTACCCAAGCAGGCTGAACGCAAATAAGGATCAAGTTAACTTTTCTAAATTTATAGAGGTGTTTAAAAATCTAACGATTAATATTCCTTTCGCAGATGCTCTCACCCAAATGCCCTCTTACATGAAATTCATGAAAGAGATCCTTTCCAAAAAGAGGGCACTTGATCATCAGGCTACCGTTGCACTCACTGAAGAGTGCAGCGCCATCTTCCAGAATAAGCTTCCCCAGAAGCTCAATGATCCAGGGAGTTTTTCTATCCCTATCCAAATTGGGAAGTTTTCATTTAATAAAGTGTTATGTGATTTAGGGGCGAGTATTAATTTGATGCCCCTTTCTATTTTCAGGAAACTTAGATTGGGAGTGGTGAATCCCACATTCATGACGCTTAAGCTGGCTGATCGGTCGATAAGGTATCCATATGGGGTGATCGAAGACGTGCTAACCAAAGTTGGTAAGTTTTACTTCCCTGTCGACTTCGTGGTGATAGACATAGATGAGGACGAAGAGGTCCCGATGATCTTGGGACGATCTTTCCTGGCCACGAGCCGGGCTCTGATTGATATGGAAGAGGGTGAGATCACGTTCCGAGTTGGCGGTGAAAACGTGAGATTCAAGTTGCTGGAAAGAGGAAGTGGTGAAAGAAAAGAAGGAGGAGAGAAATCCGCGGGAAATCGCAAGTGTAGGCGATTCGAGTCCGCGGATACTGAGCCGAGTTGAAACCGCATAGTCGTGTAACGACTTTAAATACGGCGCTGGGTGGGAGGCAACCCACCAAGGTTAGTTTCCGTTCTTTATTATTATTTTTATCTTGTGTGTTTTAATTCCGAAAAAAACCCCATAAAAATCGAAAAAATCGAAAAAGTCAAAAATAGCTGAAACAGGGACATACGCGACTTGTCATGCGGTTTGCATACCGCACAGCAAGTCGCGGGGCCCTCTGTTGGTTTTCTGAAACAGAGAGTTATGCGGTTTGACACGCGACTTGCAAGTCGCGTGCTAAACCGCGAAAGTCCATTTGCCTCGTTTTTCGTTTTGCGTGAAGATTTTCTTTCCTTTCTTGCTTTGTGTGTTTCTGTTTTCTTGTTTTTCTTTCGTCGTTTGTTTGTTTCTTTTGTGTGTGCGTGCTCTCCCCTCCTTCTCCAAATGCTCAATCTTTCAAGAATCTCCTCTGGCCGGGCAAAACAGGTATGTTCTAATCATTTCTCTACTAAAAGAGTGGTGTTTGATGTGTTGTTCTATTTTAATTGCACGAGATGCAACAAACCTAAGTTTCACTTAGGTTTGGGGTGCCTCATTTTTGAACCATCTACACACTCACATTAGACCCTGTGCAAACCTCGGTTTCACCGAGGTTTGGGTTGGCTTTTATTTGGCAAACCTAGGCCACGGCCTAGGTTTGGGGTGCCTATTTTTGGAAACTTTGGGTAGTCTTTTTATCTTATGCTATATGATGCCTTGCCTGCTCTTCTTAATCACTGCACAATGACTGCGTCGCATCACCTAAGACTTTACTTGCACATTGGGGACAATGTGTGGGTAAGGTTTGGGGTTGCCCAATCGGGCCCAAGTTATTCCAATAGAATTCCTACACTTCTGAGTGTCGAGATCAAAGTAACTAAAATTTTTGTTTTGAATGATTGAGACCAACCATTGTGGGAAGAATCTTGTGATAGTGACGTGACCGTTAGGGAAAGACCGGGAAAGGACATGACTAGGGACATTAGTGGAGACCACCCGATAGTGAGTTTTGAGCCTAATAAGACGTTTTTCATTTCGAGGGATTCATACACGTAATTCTTATACACGTTTCGAATTCCTTGTCGTGAATGTAGAATGATCTCGCTACATTATTGCATTGAGTAGCAAAGACGAACATCGGGATATTAGGTAAGGGTACAGTAAACCATATCGTGTGGACCTTAAGACATGATTCCAGGCATTTTGTTTCTGTTTAAACCCAGTTTGGCTATCGTTCCCTTTCACCCTTTCATGTATATCCATTAACCACTTTGCAGCCAAACACTCACCTTTTCGTTTCTAAACCCATCATTACACCCTTAGCCATGAGCCTTTGCCAACCCTATCCGAAAGTGTGTCAATCGGAAGCAGTAATGAACTTAGAGAGATAGAGCGGAAAAGAAAGAAATCAGGCCAATCACGATAATAAAATGGGTCAATGCAACCCATGAATTAGAAAAGAGGGCCAATGATGCCCCAAATAAATAAAGAGGACCAATGAAGTCCCAACTTGAAAAAAAAAGTAAATAAATACCGTTAGTTAGATAGTCTCTAGTAGAGCTGCATAATAAGTGAGTCAAAGCGACTCCAATAGTGACGAAAAAGGACCAAGTGAGCAAATGTGAAGCAACGAGAAGTTCAGAACTGCCAATGATTGACACGCCGATGATTTTTGATCCTTTTACCCTTCGTTTCTCAGCCTTAACCTTAGCCCCGTTACAACCGTTATAAAGACCTGGATGATCTTCTAGAAAACGTGATTAGAGTCTAGGACCACCTTTACCGATACTCCCTGTCTTGTTATTTGATTCCTTCTGAGATCAAAAGTTTGGACATTTGTTCATCTTTCCTTAGAGTTGTCATGTAATAATTTGAGTATTCTTGTACATAACCTCCTTAAACATGACAACACGAGCGATAACCTAGGTTCGAGCGAAATGAGAGTATCCCGTGAGGTAGGGTCGAGGCGAAATGTTTTCCCTAGTATGTTCGGACTTAGTCTAACCCTAATGTAATCGGAACGGTCACGAGTTCAACTCACAATGGAAGGTCATAGGTCAAACGAAATAAGAATGAGGCGAGAGTGAGATAGATATTCACGGGTATAGGAAATCACCGATGCATCACTTGGT
Source organism: Saussurea involucrata (assembly GCA_033807775.1). Taxonomy (NCBI): domain Eukaryota; kingdom Viridiplantae; phylum Streptophyta; class Magnoliopsida; order Asterales; family Asteraceae; genus Saussurea; species Saussurea involucrata. The sequence goes on from CM066314.1 coordinate 146,050,851, forward strand.
ACCGATTGGGAATTGTGCAGTTATTAAATTTTCACTGATATGTACTTTAATTCTGTTTTATCGCTAATTTGCTTGGGGACAAGCAACGCTCGGTTTGGGGTTGTTGATAACGCCACTTTTTGGCGTTATTTCCGGTTCTCAAACCAATGAGATTGGCTTGTATTCAAGTAAAAAGGCGTGTATTTTACGGTTTATCTAGTGATTTACACAGGTTATCTAAAAGGCGGCATTCCTCGAGAAAAGAAGCTAAAAAGAGCCCAAAACGATTCCAAACGAAGCTTAACGGAAGCCCACGAGTCAAGCCCAAGACCCACGACCGAACCAGGACCCGAACCGTGAACCAGAAAACGACCCACGCAGCTAATTGGACACGCGCGACTTACCACGCGACTTGCAAGTCGCGTGGCAAGTGGCATAACCCACTGTTTCGCGTTTTCAGCTACAAAATCCGATTTTAGGTCATTCGTTCGATATCCAACTTTCGGCAGACGACCAGGGGCGATTTTGGGGCGATTTCCGGCGACTTTTCGGAGTTTTCGGAGTCACGTTAGAGGGCCGATCACGGAGACAATCATCACGGAACGTAGATACAAGCACAATTGATGGGAGTTCATCACGTTATTTTTCATGTTTTTAATCTTTCGCGTTACCATGTTTACATACGTACTTTCATCTTTCTCTCTTGTGTTTGAATCCACCACCGACATGAACTAACCAGTTCGTGTTGGGGGTTGGAATGAATTCGGTTTATAAAGCATGTAACCAAATGATTTGAACTTTTATTGGTTTTTCGTTGATTAATGAAGCATGTGATTTTGTGTTTAATGCCTTTGAAAGTCTAGCTAGCTTTTAATTGATTTATTATTTCCAGTTGAGTTCGATAGAATTAACTGTTAAATAGAACTAGGAATTGCATGCCTAAGACGATAAATCAGTGATAGAGATATACTGAATAAGTCTTAGTCCCATTTAAACCGTTAGGTTGATATCGAGAGATGAAATCTAGCCAATTTAACATAAATCGAGTACTTAACGTGTTTTGGAATCCATAGGTGAGATCGAGAGATTAAACCTATCCTTTTCAAAATAAAACCCGTTGTGGCTTGAAAGAGAACAACGGTGACTTTAAAAGATTTGGGAATCATTAAGGGGATAAACTGGTAATTGTTTGAGTTGTTTGTGTGCATGTGTAGAACCGGAGGATTTCCAACCCTCAACTTTTCTCTCTATCGAAGTTCCTAAATTGTTCTTTGCTTTGTTTGCGTTTAAGTTGTGATTTGCTAGAATTTAGTTTAATACCCATCTTCCAAATTCGACAGTCTAGTTAATAAAGCTTATAGTAATTGTGATACTTAGTTCCTAGTTCCCCGTGATTCGATACTCGTACTTCTAAAGTACTATTACTTGACTTCGACCCGTACACTTGCGGTAAGATCCTCGGGGTGTGAAAACCCCGTGTCAAGTTTTTGGCGCCGTTGCCGGGGAACTAGTTGTAATTAATAGCACTACCATCTATAAGCACTATTAGATTGGACATTTTCTTTTATTTCGTGTTTTATTCCATTTCTTTTAGTTTTTTTGGATTACTGACTTTGTTTTTCTTTCTTTTCAGGTACCACTTGGCTTATGCCAAGGACGGCCCGAGGGAAAGAAATTGAAGAACTCGATCCGGAAATAGAGAGAACTGCTCGTCGCCTACGTAAAGAGTCGAAAGCTAGAAAGCAATTGAATATGGGCGACGAGAGACCACCTCCAGAAAGGGTGCCTATGCGGTCGTTTGCCGACCCGAATGTGGCAGCGACCCGCATAGGTATTCAACCACCCACCACCGCGGCTAATTATTTCGAAATCAAGCCGAGTACCATCGTAATGGTACAACATAATCAGTTTGGAGGAGCACCGACTGAAGACCCCCACGCGCATCTACGAGCCTTCGAACGGATATGCAACACGTTTAAGATCAACGGAATGGAGGAGAACGCAATCAAGCTAAGGCTCTTAAGCTTTTCATTAAAAGGAAGAGCAGAAATTTGGATAGAGGGCCTTCCATCAGACCTTATCACCACTTGGGCACAACTGAAGGCAGCGTTCCTCCAGAAATTCTTCCCACCGGGAAGAACCGCGCAGTTAATGGCCGATATCACGCACTTCGCGCAATGGGACCAAGAGACGCTATACGAGGCATGGGAGAGGTATAAGGACATGCTGAAGAAATGTCCACATCACGGTCTTCATGGGTGGATCATAATCCAAACGTTCTTTGGAGGCCTTCACCCGCAATTCAAGAATGACATCACTGCTGCAGCGGGTGGGGCACTCATGAACAAAACCTATGAAGAAGCAGTCGAGCTGATCGAGAACCTCACCGAACATAGCTACTCCACTCCACGATCATCCATTGCACGAGTAGCGAGTGTTCGGGAATCGGATGAGCTTAAGGAGATCAAAACCCAATTAGCAGCGATTACGAGCCATTTGCAAGCAAGCAGTATTCAAGAATCTGATCAAGTCCATTTTGTGGCAAACCGGAACCAACCGAGAAACGATCCTTTCTCGAACACATATAACGAGGGGTGGAAAAAGCATCCCAATCTTTCATGGAATCAGCCCGGGCAACCACAGTCAGGTAATTTTTCTAACTCATCTAATTTTCCTAATGCTAATAATGTATACCGTCCTCCAGGTTTTCAGCAAAGAAACGAAGGACCATCCGGGGAGAAGAAGCCGGGCCTCGAAGACATGATGATGAAGTTCATGTCAAAAATGGACAGCACGGTCGGAGAGCTAGCGAGCACGGTGAATACGGTGAAAGCCGCAACTGAACAAAATACCGCGGCAATAAAGATTCTCGAGAGGCAAGTGGGGCAGATTTCTGAAGCCCTACAAACCCGACCTGCTGGTACTTTCCCGAGTATGGCTGAAAATAGAAATCAAGAACATTGCAATGCCATTCATCTGAGAAGTGGCAAAGAGTTGATTGGAAACCCGGTAAGCAAGTCCTCCCCAAAGAGAGCCGAGGAAGATTCCGAGATGGTAGATGCGGGTGAGTTAGAAGTTGATAAAGAGAGTGAAGCTGATGAAGAGCGTACGAGGAGAGAGAAAGAGATCGAGAGCAAAGTGAAGGAGTAAGAGCAACCATCGGTCAAGTCGGTGGTACCTACAGTGCCTTACCCAAGCAGGCTGAACGCAAATAAGGATCAAGTTAACTTTTCTAAATTTATAGAGGTGTTTAAAAAGCTAACGATTAATATTCCTTTCGCAGATGCTCTCACCCAAATGCCCTCTTACATGAAATTCATGAAAGAGATCCTTTCCAAAAAGAGGGCACTTGATCATCAGGCTACCGTTGCACTCACTGAAGAGTGCAGCGCCATCTTCCAGAATAAGCTTCCCCAGAAGCTCAATGATCCAGGGAGTTTTTCTATCCCTATCCAAATTGGGAAGTTTTCATTTAATAAAGTGTTATGTGATTTAGGGGCGAGTATTAATTTGATGCCCCTTTCTATTTTCAGGAAACTTAGATTGGGAGAGGTGAATCCCACATTCATGACGCTTAAGCTGGCTGATCGGTCGATAAGGTATCCATATGGGGTGATCGAAGACGTGCTAACCAAAGTTGGTAAGTTTTACTTCCCTGTCGACTTCGTGGTGATAGACATAGATGAGGACGAAGAGGTCCCGATGATCTTGGGACGATCTTTCCTGGCCACGAGCCGGGCTCTGATTGATATGGAAGAGGGTGAGATCACGTTCCGAGTTGGCGGTGAAAACGTGAGATTCAAGTTGCTGGAAAGAGGAAGTGGTGAAAGAAAAGAAGGAGGAGAGAAATCCGCGGGAAATCGCAAGTGTAGGCGATTCGAGTCCGCGGATACTGAGCCGAGTTGAAACCGCATAGTCGTGTAACGACTTTAAATACGGCGCTGGGTGGGAGGCAACCCACCAAGGTTAGTTTCCGTTCTTTATTATTATTTTTATCTTGTGTGTTTTAATTCCGAAAAAAACCCCATAAAAATCGAAAAAATCGAAAAAGTCAAAAATAGCTGAAACAGGGACATACGCGACTTGTCATGCGGTTTGCATACCGCACAGCAAGTCGCGGGGCCCTCTGTTGGTTTTCTGAAACAGAGAGTTATGCGGTTTGACACGCGACTTGCAAGTCGCGTGCTAAACCGCGAAAGTCCATTTGCCTCGTTTTTCGTTTTGCGTGAAGATTTTCTTTCCTTTCTTGCTTTGTGTGTTTCTGTTTTCTTGTTTTTCTTTCGTCGTTTGTTTGTTTCTTTTGTGTGTGCGTGCTCTCCCCTCCTTCTCCAAATGCTCAATCTTTCAAGAATCTCCTCTGTCCGGGCAAAACAGGTATGTTCTAATCATTTCTCTACTAAAAGAGTGGTGTTTGATGTGTTGTTCTATTTTAATTGCACGAGATGCAACAAACCTAAGTTTCACTTAGGTTTGGGGTGCCTCATTTTTGAACCATCTACACACTCACATTAGACCCTGTGCAAACCTCGGTTTCACCGAGGTTTGGGTTGGCTTTTATTTGGCAAACCTAGGCCACGACCTAGGTTTGGGGTGCCTATTTTTGGAAACTTTGGGTAGTCTTTTTATCTTATGCTATATGATGCCTTGCCTGCTCTTCTTAATCACTGCACAATGACTGCGTCGCATCACCTAAGACTTTACTTGCACATTGGGGACAATGTGTGGGTAAGGTTTGGGGTTGCCCAATCGGGCCCAAGTTATTCCAATAGAATTCCTACACTTCTGAGTGTCGAGATCAAAGTAACTAAAATTTTTGTTTTGAATGATTGAGACCAACCATTGTGGGAAGAATCTTGTGATAGTGACGTGACCGTTAGGGAAAGACCGGGAAAGGACATGACTAGGGACATTAGTGGAGACCACCCGATAGTGAGTTTTGAGCCTAATAAGACGTTTTTCATTTCGAGGGATTCATACACGTAATTCTTATACACGTTTCGAATTCCTTGTCGTGAATGTAGAATGATCTCGCTACATTATTGCATTGAGTAGCAAAGACGAACATCGGGATATTAGGTAAGGGTACAGTAAACCATATCGTGTGGACCTTAAGACATGATTCCAGGCATTTTGTTTCTGTTTAAACCTAGTTTGGCTATCGTTCCCTTTCACCCTTTCATGTATATCCATTAACCACTTTGCAGCCAAACACTCACCTTTTCGTTTCTAAACCCATCATTACACCCTTAGCCATGAGCCTTTGCCAACCCTATCCGAAAGTGTGTCAATCGGAAGCAGTAATGAACTTAGAGAGATAGAGCGGAAAAGAAAGAAATCAGGCCTATCACGATAATAAAATGGGTCAATGCAACCCATGAATTAGAAAAGAGGGCCAATGATGCCCCAAATAAATAAAGAGGACCAATGAAGTCCCAACTTGAAAAAAAAAGTAAATAAATACTGTTAGTTAGATAGTCTCTAGTAGAGCTGCATAATAAGTGAGTCAAAGCGACTCCAATAGTGACGAAAAAGGACCAAGTGAGCAAATGTGAAGCAACGAGAAGTTCGGAACTGCCAATGATTGACACGCCGAGGATTTTTGATCCTTTTACCCTTCGTTTCTCAGCCTTAACCTTAGCCCCGTTACAACCGTTATAAAGACCTGGATGATCTTCTAGAAAACGTGATTAGAGTCTAGGACCACCTTTACCGATACTCCCTGTCTTGTTATTTGATTCCTTCTGAGATCAAAAGTTTGGACATTTGTGCGTCTTTCCTTAGAGTTGTCATGTAATAATTTGAGTATTCTTGTACATAACCTCCTTAAACATGACAACACGAGCGATAACCTAGGTTCGAGCGAAATGAGAGTATCCCGTGAGGTAGGGTCGAGGCGAAATGTTTTCCCTAGTATGTTCGGACTTAGTCTAACCCTAATGTAATCAGAACGGTCACGAGTTCAACTCACAATGGAAGGTCATAGGTCAAACGAAATGAGAATGAGGCGAGAGTGAGATAGATATTCACGGGTATAGGAAATCACCGATGCATCACTTGGTACCGATTGGGAATTGTGCAGTTATTAAATTTTCACTGATATGTACTTTAATTCTGTTTTATCGCTAATTTGCTTGGGGACAAGCAACGCTCGGTTTGGGGTTGTTGATAACGCCACTTTTTGGCGTTATTTCCGGTTCTCAAACCAATGAGATTGGCTTGTATTCAAGTAAAAAGGCGTGTATTTTACGGTTTATCTAGTGATTTACACAGGTTATCTAAAAGGCGGCATTCCTCGAGAAAAGAAGCTAAAAAGAGCCCAAAACGATTCCAAACGAAGCCTAACGGAAGCCCACGAGTCAAGCCCAAGACCCACGACCAAACCAGGACCCGAACCGTGAACCAGAAAACGACCCACGCAGCTAATTGGACACGCGCGACTTACCACGCGACTTGCAAGTCGCGTGGCAAGTGGCATAACCCACTGTTTCGCGTTTTCAGCTACAAAATCCGATTTTAGGTCATTCGTTCGATATCCAACTTTCGGCAGACGACCAGGGGCGATTTTGGGGCGATTTTGGGGCGATTTCCGGCGACTTTTCGGAGTTTTCGGAGTCACGTTAGAGGGCCGATCACGGAGACAATCATCACGGAACGTAGATACAAGCACAATTGATGGGAGTTCGTCACGTTATTTTTCATGTTTTTAATCTTTCGCGTTACCATGTTTACATACGTACTTTCATCTTTCTCTCTTGTGTTTGAATCCACCACCGACATGAACTAACCGGTTCGTGTTGGGGGTTGGAATGAATTCGGTTTATAAAGCATGTAACCAAATGATTTGAACTTTTATTGGTTTTTCCTTGATTAATGAAGCATGTGATTTTGTGTTTAATGCCTTTGAAAGTCTAGCTAGCTTTTAATTGATTTATTATTTCCAGTTGAGTTCGAGAGAATTAACTGTTAAATAGAACTAGGAATTGCATGCCTAAGACGATAAATCAGTGATAGAGATATACTGAATAAGTCTTAGTCCCATTTAAACCGTTATGTTGATATCGAGAGATGAAATCTAGCCAATTTAACATAAATCGAGTACTTAATATGTTTTGGAATCCATAGGTGAGATCGAGAGATTAAACCTATCCTTTTCAAAATAAAACCCGTTGTGGCTTGAAAGAGAACAACGGTGACTTTAAAAGATTTGGGAATTATTAAGGGGATAAACTGGTAATTGTTTGAGTTGTTTGTGTGCATGTGTAGAACCGGAGGATTTCCAACCCTCAACTTTTCTCTCTATCGAAGTTCCTAAATTGTTCTTTGCTTTGTTTGCGTTTAAGTTGTGATTTGCTAGAATTTAGTTTAAAACCCATCTTCCAAATTCGACAGTCTAGTTAATAAAGCTTATAGTAATTGTGATACTTAGTTCCTAGTTCCCCGTGATTCGATACTCGTACTTCTAAAGTACTATTACTTGACTTCGACCCGTACACTTGCGGTAAGATCCTCGGGGTGTGAAAACCCCGTGTCAGCTGGTACTTCTAATTCAAAATCTAAAGCTCAACATTCAAATGGTCCTAGAACTACTTTTAGTTATAGGAAATGTTATCATTGTGGACTCACTGATCATATTGCTAGTAAGTGCCCCACAGCCACCAAAGCTGAAAAGATAGCTAAGGTGAAGATTGCCCCCAAGTCAAAGAAGACCACTGAGGTTAAGAAATTAACCAAAGTGAAGACTGACAAAGCTGAATCTTCAAATGCTGCGAAGATTGCTGAACCTTCCATTCCAACTACTTCCACTGACAAACGTATACACATTGTTAAGTGGGTACCCAAGAAAAACTAATCTTCCTTTGTGATACAGGTTAAGAAGGGTATCTGGTATCTCGATAGCGGATGCTCTAGACACATGACTGGAACGAAAAGCCTGCTCGCTGAATACAAGGAAGAGAAAGGCCCCTCTGTGACTTTTGGAGGAAATGGAAAAGGACATACCCGAGGGTTTGGTGTACTCTCTAATGGTACAACAACCTTCAGAAGAGTCGCATATGTTGAAGGGCTGAAGCATAATCTTTTAAGCATCAGTCAGCTTTGCGACAAAGATAACATGGTAATCTTTACCAAGGAATCCTGCTTTGTCACTGACAAAAAGGAGAAGATAGCTCTCAGTGGTTATCGTTTGGAAAATGTTTATGTAATAAACATGGACTCAACAACCACTGAGAACTCCTTTTTTTTCTCAAAAGCCTCATCTGATGTCAACTGGCTATGGCATAAGAGGCTTTCTCATCTGAATTTCAAGATACTAAACACTCTTTCTTCAAAAGAGTTAGTCACTGGTCTACCTCAGCACTCATACGCCAAATAGTCTTTATGTTCAGCGTGTGAGAAAGGGAAGCAGACCAAAGCAAGCTTTAAGTCAAAACAAGTCTCCTCAGTGTCATCTCCTATGCAACTTCTCCATATGGATTTGTTTGGCCCTGTTAACAAGCAATCCATCGCTGGAAAGAAATATACACTGGTCATAGTTGATGAATTCTCTCGTTATACATGGGTTATTTTTCTCCGTTCCAAGAGTGACACCCCTGAAGAACTCATCACCTTTGTTCGGAAGATGGAAACCCTGAACAACCTGACCGTTCGCTCAATAAGGGGTGATCATGGGACTGAATTCAAAAACAGTTCTCTTGATTCCTTCTTTGAGAGCAAGGGTATTTCTCACAACTTTTCTTCAGTGAGAACGCCGCAACAAAATGGAGTCGCTGAAAGAAGAAATAGAACAATTATTGAAGCTGCACGTTCAATGCTCAACGATTCTCACCTGCCTACTCAGTTTTGGGCAGAAGTTGTCAACACTGCTTGTTTTACGCAAAACAGGTCGCTGATAGTCAAAAGATTCAATAAAATAGCCTATGAACTTTTTCATGGGAGAAAGCCTTCAATCAGCTTTCTTCACATATTTGGATGTCAGTGTTTCATAATGAACAACAGAGATGCCCTTGGAAAGTTTGATCCTAAGGATGACGATGGAATCTTTCTTGGATATTCTTCAATCTCCAAAGCCTTCAGAGTCTTCAATCGAAGAAGACAAACTGTAGAAGAAACTATTCACGTCACGTTTGACGAATCCCGTTCAGCGAACTCTAAACCGTCCGCTGATACTGAAGAACTGAATCAATGGATGTTTTCTTATCTTGGTGATTCAGAAGATATTCCCACTCATACTCATAGAGTTGAAGATGATAGTCCTACTATCATTCCAAATATGCAGAATAGTGAAGCTGAAACATCATGGGTCTCAGCTGTTCCTTTAAACACTATACCTGCTTCTGAACCAAATGTCTCAGACATTCCATCTACTTCTCAGCAATCAGTGAATATAATGACAACTGCACCCATTCCTCTCTTAGCTGATACTCCAGAAGTTGCTGAAGCCTCATCTTCAGCTACTCCAGTTCAGGTTGAGTCAACGCCTCACGCTCCGGCTCAGCGATGGACTGTAAATCATCCAATCGATCAAATTCTTGGTGATCCAAACGCTGGTGTTCAGACTCGACGAAGTGCAGGTAATATTTGTTTATTTGTTAACTTTATTTCTCTGACTGAACCAAAGAAAGTAGATGATGCCCTCAAAGATCCAAACTGGGTCAGCGGCATGCAAGAAGAGCTGACTGAATTCGAAAGAAACAAAGTTTGGAAACTTGTTCAAAGACCAACTGATAAAACAATGATAGGCACTAAATGGGTCTATCGAAACAAGTTGGACGAACATGGAACTGTAACCCGCAACAAGGCTCGTCTTGTTGCTCAGGGATACAGACAAGAGGAAGGCATAGATTATGACGAAACATTTGCTCCAGTATCAAGACTAGAATCTATTCGTCTATTCTTAGCATACGCTGTACACAAAGACTTCAAAGTATATCAGATGGATGTTAAGTCAGCGTTTCTAAATGGAAAGCTAAATGAAGAAGTCTATGTGGAACAACCTCCAGGATTCTCAGATCCTAAGCGTCCAGGTTATGTTTATAAACTGGATAAGGCACTTTATGGCTTGAAGCAAGCTCCACGTGCATGGTATGACACTCTATCTACTTATCTCCATATTAAACAATTTGAGCGAGGTAAAATCGACAAAACTCTATTTATCAGGAAAGTAAAAGGTCATATCATTCTTGTTCAGATATATGTTGATGACATTATATTTGGCTCTACTAACCCTGATCTTTGTGCTCGTTTCGCTGATAGAATGAAAGATGAATATAAAATGAGCATGATGGGTGAACTAAGATATTTCCTTGGTCTTCAGATAAAGCAAAATGAAAAAGGAACTTTCATTAATCAAGGAAAATATGTTAAAGATATGCTGAAGAAATTCGACTTAACTCAAAGTTCAGCTATGAAAACCCCTATGGCACCACCGCTGACACTAGATAAGGATACTAAGGGTATTCCTGTTAATGTCACGCTGTACCGTGGGATGATCGGCTCTCTCTTGTATCTTACAGCTAGCCGACCCGATATTATGTACGCAACCTGTGTGTGTGCACGATATCAAGCTGAACCCAAGATATCTCATATGACCGCTGTAAAGAGAATTTTTCGATACCTTAATGGTACTGCGAATCTAGGTCTTTGGTATCCCAAAGACTCAGGGTTCGATCTAATCGCCTATTCAGATAGTGATTTTGCAGGTTGCAAATTGGATAGGAAAAGCACCACAGGAGGCTGTCAGCTCCTGGGTGGAAAGCTGGTGAGTTGGACAAGTAAAAAGCAAAACTCAGTGTCCACCTCCACAGCTGAAGCTGAGTATGTAGCCGCTGGAAGATGTTGTTCTCAGGTCTTGTGGATGAGAAATCAACTACTGGACTATGACCTACAACTATCAAATATTCCAATCTATAGCGACAGCACGAGTGCCATCACTATAGCCAACAATCCAGTGCTACACTCAAAGACAAAACACATCGAAATCAGGTATCATTTTATCAGAGATCATGTGATGAATGTTGATATAGAACTTCACTTTATCCCAACTGATTATCAGTTAGCTGATCTGTTCACCAAACCTCTTGATGAGACAAGATTCAACTTTCTCATCAGCGAGCTTGGAATGCTGAACTTTGAAGAGTAAAATCTTCAGTGATTCACATTTGATCAGCGATAGGTTAAAATCGACTTGTATAACCCATTCTATCATCTTCTCTCTGAATAAACTTGATTCGCTGATATTAAGGTATGTTTTCTCTCTGACAATCGCATGTAAATGCAAGATTTCAAAATAAATTGCATCGCTGAATATCTCTTCCTTATCAGCGATACTTTGAAATTTCTAAAACCAACTGATATTTCTATTCAGTGCTTCATTTTTTTCAAAAGAGTCCCTGAGTTTTCAAAACCTCAGAGACATCCTGAATATGAAAGGACAGTTGTGACGTCATTGCAACGGATAAGCCCCGACACGTTCTTTTTTCTGACACACGTTTGCACGTTTCATTTACCGTCCAATCAAATGCAAACACGTGTCCGTGTCATGATGAAAAACTTTCCCGCTCGAGTTTTTCTCTCTCTCTAACCTCTCTATATAAACACATTCTGGGTTTATATTTCTCTTTTACGCGAAAAACTTCTCCTCCAAGCAAAGAAAAATTACTGTTGCATTTGTGCTCTCAAGTTTTTCAAGAACTCAAGAACTTCATCTTCTTCAACGAACCAGGTTAATAATTCTGTTATTTACCTGTTTCTTAAACTTGTTAATGATCTTCTCTTTGTTTTTAAAAGATCAAACAAAAGAACTTTTTTCAAATGAAATCATGTCTTTCATGATTTTATGAACACAACCTTTCATGGTTGTTCTTCAAGTTTAAATGCAAAATCTTAAACTTGTTCTTCACACATTCGTTTTTCCAGAATCCTTATTCTCAAAAGAAACTGGAAAACAAGATTTTCATTGGGTTTGCATTTCGTTTTTCAAAAACAAGAAAAACCCTAATCTTCATTAAGACATTTTTGTCTGAATGAAATGGACAAAATTCGAACCATCTTATTGGAAAATCTTTCCACATTAAGATTATTCTTATTTGTTAATCTTTGGTTGAACTGAAATACAGAAATGGCATCTTCTGACATTTCCTCTGCCAAGAACACCATCGCTGAGAACACTGCTGCTGATAATACTACTGAGGAATTGGAAATCATCAAGGCTCCTCAGGTTAAGTTCTCTCTTGAAGAACTGGATTGGACAAAGTCAAATAACCTCTATGCGCTTCTCGAGTTTCCTCCTCGAAAGCAAGTCACACATCTGGATGATGCTGTGAAATTCCTGAAAAATTGTTGTCTATCTACAGCCCTGACCATAACACCTCCTGCACATCAGCTACTGCTATCCCAATTCTGGTATTCTGCCAGACACTCTCAGCTACCATCAACCAAAGACTCCTCAAAGACAATCGACTGTATCCTCTGTGATACTGATTATGGCACAATAAATATCACCCCAACCATTATCCGCAAAGACCTGAGCCTTCCCATCGCAACCAAAGAAAAACCTTTTGTTCCCCTCCCTGACCACAAGAAACACTCAGATAGGGAAGCCATCACTACATTCTTCAATGCAATGGGCTATGTTTGGGAAACTGGGAGGGACAAGAAGCCTGAGAAGAAGCTGACCCTCATCAAGAAATCTAAAATGCCCAGCGAGATGAATTTCATCTTCGCTCACTTAATCAGCTGCATGACTGCAAAGACCGGCTCCTCTGATCAAGCCGCTCAACCTCAGCAAGCAATGGGGTATGCTTTGCTGAAAGGTCTACATATAGACTGGGCATCGATAATCTACGATGATCTGGTACTCAGAGTAGACTCCGCCGCTGACAGATCTCCATGGGTTCCTTATCCTCGATTCATCAGCGCCGTCTTCCAAACATTCCTGAATGACAGCTACCCAAAAGAGGGTGACATGAAACTCTCTCAGGTTGGCCTTAAGGTTCTCGACTTCAAACCTATGGAAAACGAGGTACGTCTTTCTACACTTTTAACTCTTCTCAACCCCACTTCTTCTACTTCTGCAGCTCCTTCAGCGGACAAACCCACCGCTGATACCCAGGCTGCAACCTCCATTCCTTCTCTTAAAAGGAAAAACTCTCATACCCAACTTAGTTCCAAAAGAACTAAGAAAACCAAGGAGCAACCCCAGCAATCTCTTGCTGAAGACTCCTCAGCTCATCTCGAAAAGCTGAAGGAACGTTCAGTGGTACGCTCTGCCATAGCTGAACAAGCCACCCATTCTATCTCAGCCTTAGCGTCTCTAAACGTTGAGGTTATAAACTTGGAACCTACCCAACCTCCTTCAGTCTCTCCACAGACTGAAGAAGTAATTCTCAGCGGATCCAACGCTAAACTCCGCACCCAACCAACATTCTCAACCTTCACTCCTCCCACTACTCAATTGGACTCTACTCCAGTTGTCACTGAAGCACCTGTCATTCCTCTAGAAGCTAAAACTGATACTCTTCAAGGAATGATGGATGTAGGACCTGCAGAGCTGACCATGCGTACACGCACTCTCGCTGAAGACATGGAACTTTTCTCAGGACACCGAGATTTTGATGAATCCACCAATCCTCCTGCAGGTATACACCAACCCCTATACACTGTAACTGAACCCCAAACTTCCGAGCTTTCCTCTATTCACAAGTTCTTATATCTTACAGGTCCTAATTTGGGAGACATCAACACCTCTCTGAAGACAATAGAGACGAAGCTGACAGGTCTCACTACTACTCTTTCCGACAACTCTTCAGCTGTAACAAACGCTGGAGAGAATCTTACAAAGCTGACAACAGTGGTGGAAAAGAATGCCTCCAAAGATGACTTGGAGAAGGTTGATAAAACTCTCAGCAACTTTGCCAAAGTTCTCGCTGACAACTACATAGACTACCTCGCCATCAAAACATCACTTCACACCATGTCCAGCGAAGTCACAACGCTGAAGACATCGGTTGGAAAATTCGAAGGAGTTATGTCTGCTGTAAAGACCGACGTGAGTTCCTTGAAGACTGACGTAAGTTCCTTAAAAACTGACGTTAGTTCTGTAAAGACTGACGTAGGTTCGATGAAGACAATGATGCAGCAGATCCTGCACAACATGACCGTCCCTGCTCCTGCACCTGAGCATTTTACTACGGCGGATCGTGCTGAACTCGTGAAGATCAATCCTGCTATTTCTGGTCTAGAAAACAGACTAACAGCGATTGAAATTTGTGTGGGGATCCCTGGCCAAGAAGACAGGGACCCAAAACCAGCTGCTGAGTCATCACATTCTTCCCCCACTCATCATGAGGAAGGGGGGGGGGGGGAGAAGAGCGCTGAAGACCTTCCCCATGATGAATCTATCAGGGGGAGAAGACTGAAGACCTTACCCTTGTTGAAGAGGGTGAGAAGAGAATTGAAGAAGCAACCGCTGGACCTCAGGGAGATGAAAACCCTGAGGGAACCGAGAAGCTTACCTCTGTATCTGAGGGGGAGCAACTCGAAGAAGAAGCTGAAGAATCTGAGTCTAAAGCTGAAGATGAAGAAGCCGTCGACTTATCTGATGATGAACCATCCTCTTCTCCAAAGAATGATGATGATGAAGATGATGATGATGATGACTCTTTTATCGTCAAGCCTGCTCAGAGGTCTAAAGTTCTTAAAGGGATCGTGATAAACGAACCTTCAGGGGAGCGGACCAAATCAAAGCCTTCAGCGTCTGAAGCTGACAAGGGCAAAGGAAAAGGTGTCGCTGAAGACAATGACAATCTGATGATCTCGCTTCCAAAGCCAGTTTGTCAAGTACACTAAATCTTCCTTGCTCTCATCCCTCCTCTCTATACACATTATCAGCTCTACTCTCCACAAAACCTCTATACACAACCACATTCTTTATCTATCCCTATTCTACCCAAGTTCTTACTCGAACGATCGATGTGTTTCAGCTAGTCCTCTCCCCTGTTTGAGGATATCACTGAAGTTCCTACAGCTGCGACTTCACCAACAATAATCCCAGCTCCCAAAGCTGAAGAAATAATCTCGGTCTTGGATTTGATCTCTGAGACTGATGAACCTGAAGAACAGATGCTCTATCACAAAAACAGACCTTCCTTGGTTCCTCAAAAACCAAGTGAAGAGGAGCAGAAAAGAAGAGATGAGATAATAAAGAAGTTAGAGGCTCAGCGAATCATTCTGAAGCGTGATCAACTTCCTTCCGTTCCTCCAAAGTTCATAATTTCTCAAAAGGAATACAAGGAACACCTCAGAGCTGAACGCTTAATCGCTGAAAGAAGAGAAGTTGAAGAAAAAGACAGAGAACTCGCCATCCAGCTTACTCAAAAATCGGTGAAAGACCCCAAGCTGAAAATAGCTCCAATTGAAGTTCAACGTCAGCTATGGGAAGAAGCCAAGAAGATCGTTGAAGAAAATAGATCTGTGTCTCAATCTACCTTAGCCTGGTGCAAAGAAAAGGTACACTTCAGACATCGACCTTCCAGAATAATCAAGGTACTCATCACTGGAAGATCAACCCTCAAAGTTTCTATCGCTGAAGTCGAGATATTCAGAGAGAATGGACAGTACGAAAAATTCTATGCTGAAGCTATCACGCAGTACGGTCTCTCTGAATGGTTGGAGATCAGATTAGCCATCCAGAAGTCTCAGTCTAAGTACAAGGATCATTTTGAAAAGCTGATAAACAAGCAAATCGACTTAGTCTATTCTTGTGTGGATATTCCTCCTCATCCTCCTCTCGAAAGTCAGAAAAGAAAGGCCTCTGCAAAGAAAAAGTCTAAATCTTCAGAAGATGGTCCTCAGATACGAAACGAAACAGGTATTGGTTTTTCTCTAGCTGAAGTCCTTGGTCCAGAACCTGACCTTTCTGCACTTGACACATCTCTTCCTCCTGATGAGACGTTCATCCCTGGGAAAGTCTTAAGCAAACCCTACGGGATATTCTTCATTGACTGGGATGGACGAAAGCGTTTTCAACGTATCTCTGAACTTCCCATCACTCCCATCGAACAGCTGAAAGATCTCATCTACTGGTGTGATTTCAAAAACGACATTCAGGCACGACATCTTAAACCCTTGATTTTTGAAGAAGCGCTGAACAAAAGGAATCAAGGAGTAAATGTCCCTGACTGGATGATTCCCACATCAAAGACCCTTGATGAACTTCTCATTAAGGAAGAACCTTTATAAACTGATAGGATCGCCTTATTCTTCTATTGTATTAGTTATTCTTTTGTACCTGTAATTGTATTCGCTGTACTTGTAATTTTTCCACTTCCCTCTGTAATCTTTACAAAGTTTAAAGAAAAATTTCAGCGAATGTACTTTACTCCATCAGTACAGAAAAGATCCCAGAAAACAGTAAAAGGGACAAATATTTTATGAGTTCTTTTTATCCTTATGTTTTCATTAAATAGCAATTTTCTCTGTTGCTATGTCATAATCAAATAGGGGGAGATTGTTGATCCAAACCCTCAGTGATTTGATAATGACCCTCTCTTATATACTTAGTGAAAATTGTAAGTAAACAATATGTATCAGAGTTTCACTATCGCTGATAAGTACTAAGATCTTACAGTACCGCTGATAGGAACACTCGCTCTTTAGATTAAACATTCAGCGAACACTGTTCACCATAAAACTCTGAGTCTATTTAGTCCTTATGGTGATCGCTGATAAGTTAGTTGTTTACTTATGATCTCTGAAGACAAGTTTCACGTCAACATAGGTTCTACGCTGAAGTCGAAGATCAAGCTCAAGAACCAGCGACAAGTCTCCTAATGAACTGATCGGATCAGCGAAGACTCAGATTTGTCCACAACGTGAAGTATCAAGTACAAGACTTCAGCTATCGCTGAACTCTATCATTCGCTGATATAGAATGATAGATCGCTGAATCAACGAAAAGCTGATCATGAAGTCCTCCGTACAAAGTACTTTTGTCTTAACCACCCTTGCACGACTCCGTACGATATGTCAGAAAAAGAACCTCCTTATTGTCTGAAATCGTACAACCACTCTGATACTACACTGTTCAAACTTGCGGCTACTAAGGTTGTCAACAAAGGTCAATGACGTACAACCAATGAACTACTGCCACGTGTAAAGTGTAAACTGCCATGCATTAAATGCATGCAGTATATAAGAAGAAGAACTCACTTCATTTTGAAGTAACTTGCTAACTCTGGACAAGTTCATCCTTCTTATCTTGAGATAGGTTATTATTAGTAATTTCCTTCTCTTTCTTAGTGCAAGAAACTTAGTGTTCCAACTTGTTTAGATTTAGGTTTATCCTTAATCTTGTTTCCGCAACAAGCTGTAAATTGTTAATGATTTATCAATAAACAATTTAGAAAAGTAAAATCTGTGTGTTTGTATTCAACCCCCCCCCTTCTACAAACTTGTATAGCCCTTTGGGAACAACAAAAACTTCACCGTATTTCTCATAAACCTTTTGACAGACTGGTAAGCGGCAGACCATTCAATCTTCTTATCGGGGATGCTTCCTAGAGTGTGATATAGGTTCAAAAGGTCGTCTAGCTTTAGGCTCTTGAAGTCAGCTTCAGTAAAGAACCATTCTTTGCCATCGGATCTTCTGACTGTGAACTGAGGGTACCAAATATTCAGCAGTTTCTTCGACTCTATCTTTAAAACCTTTATAATTTCCTTATCTGACCTAACTGTATCCATCTCCAGGTCTTGGTTTTTCATGACGTGCAAAAATTCGGTTTGATGTAGAGCTGGACATTTCTCAACCACATACAGTTTTATCAGATCAATCCTTTAAACGTTGCTAAAAAACAAATCCTTTCTCACACTTTCCAGAAAAGGTGTCAAGATCCTTACCCTTTCCCCTCTTCCAACAAAGTTCGGTTCATCGTCAATCAGAGCCTGATAGAATCTCATTTCGGCATCTGAGACGGGATCTCTAATCTTGCCATCTATAGATACTAGAATATTTTGCGCATAAGTAGTTGCACCTGGATCATTCGGTTGTTGCGGCTGATTGTTATCATCTTCAGAATCGGATTCGGATTCAACCACTTGTGCTTTGGTTGTGTCAAATACGTCGTTCAATTCCTCTTTAATCTTGACCTTTGTTCTCTCCGGTTCCTCCTAAGAATCAATGTAGATATAATCAGCAATCAAATCATCCGCCATCCTCTCTTCATCCGTTCTATTGTCACCACCTTGAGGCTTTTCAACCCTAGGTGTGACATCAGCTAGAACTTCATCACAATCAACTTGGACATTTTTAGTACCTTGTCCTTCTGCCTCCTCTGTTACAATATGATCTGATCCCCCAGTAGTTTCAACATTTACACCACTTGATTCTCCAACTCTAGCTCTCTTCCCCCTCATGTTGATCAGGGTCATCCTGATCATCATGCCTTCTCTTCCGTGTAGATTGGGCTTGAGAACCCCAGGTTTGCTCTAAGATGTCCATACGATCAGATTAGGATTTGAAGTCGGTAACTATGGCTTTTGTCATGTCTTGGATAGAGGCTTGGAGATTCTGGAAATCGTTGCTTGTGGGTAGTTGGGTTTGGGTCTCAGTTTGTTTACGGAGTAGGCCTACCAAATCTACTTCTTCATTGGTTTTTTGGTCTCCTTGATCCAGTAACCGGGCTAGAAGTTCAGATTTGAGTTGATGGGTTGGTATGGTATGTAGAAGGTGTGATGATGTAGGTTGTGATTTAGGTTGAGCATCGGATGGTGGAATATCAGGAGTTGATGGAGATTCTGCTATATCTTTCCCTTTGATGGCTCTGCTGACTTAAGTTGATAACTTGTTTACAGTCTCTTTCATTTCATTACTATGGAGCTTGTACGAATTGTTGATTGAAGCCAAAGATGCTCTCGGGAAGTCCAGAGTGATGTAATGCGGGGGCGGACCTAGCATCTCAAATAATTGATCAGGAGAAATATGGGTAATGTTACCATCCGGACCACGTAGGTTACCGGTTGACGTTGCAGTTGTAGAAACTGTACGGCCTGTGCTCAAATCTGGCATAGAATTAGTAATGACAGGACTTCCACTCGGTCCTCGCGAGGCACCAACGAATGGCGACCTAGCTCTGGGTGTTCCGGTTGGAGCACGGAAGCTTCCAACAAATGGTGGTATCGGTGCTTGTGTCCTAGGAAAAGATGTTCTACCAAAAGGCCCTAGACTCGATGTGTGCGGAATAAAGGTCGGTGGTCGGGGCAGTAGCCTACCTGTTTCAATATCAGCAAACACCGAATGTGTTGCCGATAGAAGTTGTGCTTGATCCCCTATGGAAATTGAAACACCAGTCTGTTGAGAGACTAGTGAGTGGCTTGGTGGGGTTGTGCTTTACATAGCTGGGTTCACTATGTCTGTTTCAATGCGCAATGGCGACAAACGCACGTCGGCAGTAGATGTGGCTAGCCGACTTGACACGGTTTGGGAAGAGTCTTTGGTTAAAACCTTTGTTGACTTTGTCACAGCCTCTCCCAATTCTTTTCTCACACTCTCTCGGCTCACATTATCAATATTTTCAACTAAAGCTCCCTTATCCCGCCTTATGTCACCGATATCTCCAGAGTGTCCGATGTTCCTGGTGGAATCAGCATCGAAACTCTCAATATTATGTCGCAGACCAACGTGTCTCGGTATCAAGTGTGCAGCTGGGTCATGATCTGAATCTGAGTCGGAGTCGGATGCAGCATCAACATCACCTTTTCCTTTTGGATGGGCAGAGGCCTCATCTTCAGAACTAGAAGCAGATATAACGTTGTCAACATCATCTTGGGAATCCCAAGAAACATCATCGCCAAATATTTGAGTATGGTCGACTCGAGACGTGGATGCCAAACCAGCAGTATCCTCAACTCCTGTACCCCCCTCAACAATATTTTCCCTCACCTCTTCCCGTTCAAGAACCCCTTGTTCTTGAACTTGCTCAACTTGTACACCCTCACCACCTAAAAGGTTTGCGCCGTGGGGAGGTCCCTCCGGATCTGGCTGGACCATCAGTGCATTTTCTAACCTATACTCTCTCACAATCGGAGACTGCTGATCGGCATAAGCTAGAACGACTTCAAGTATAACGACAGTGTGGGCAAAGTTGATCTCAGCGGGCATCTTGAGAAAATGCATCCACTGTCTTGGTCCTTGAACAACATTTGGGCGGCAGGGAATCTCTGGGTTTGAGTCCATGATGCTCTGGATAATGATCTGAAGGAATCGTTGATAGGGAACAAATTTTTTGGCTTTGTGTGGCTTGGTCTTGTCACCAACCAGTTTAATGAGCTCGTTCCAGATGATGATGGCATAATCTATTTTTCTGTTGAACGCCACGACATGGAATAGGCGTAAAGTAGCAATGTTGCACTTATCCAAACCCGTGTGTTTTGGAGTCATGCACCGGTTGATTATGTAGAATAGGGTATACCATATTCGGGGTTGGTACTGACGTTTGAATTTGGAAGACTGAGTGAGCATAACCCCATCAGCAGGTTGATATCCCAGACTGTGAATATCTGCACATAGTTCGACTTCGGGAATTTGGTCTTCAAAATCGATTTGATAAGGTAAAACAAGTACAGTGCGAAGACGCTTCAGAGTGAGTTTGGTGTCAAAATGGTCGACTTTAGCAGTAAAGTGTTGGCCATGTGGGTGAACGGGATGGAAATTTAGGGTATTCCAAAACTGTTGTAAGTATATGACATGAGGGTTCCAGATTAGTGCATATAACAATAGAAATCAACAGATAAACAACAAGTTCACTATGAATATTAGAGAGAATTACAATGCAAAGCGTTTGAATGATATGACGATTAACTCTAAAATCTGAGCTAACAAAGCATTATATACCATGGGCCCTTAACAGACTAGCCCATGGCCCATTACACATTAAAGGCTCAAAATGAATATTAGCAGAATAACCCTTGAACTTCTATTCAACCTGATTTTATCCCTAACAATCTCCCCCTTTGAATTGAAGTTCGAGTTCGCGCCAGTTCTCGACGTATCTCTTTCGAAGCGCAAAGTGGATCTCGAACATTCGGATGGCTCGGCGGTAGTCGATGCGGTCTTCTATCACTTCTAATGCTTCTCGTGCGGTTGTCTCATTTGAATTGGGGACACACGACGATTTTCGATTTTTGGATTCATAAGTGATGATGTTACGAAGAGCATCTCTGACCTTGAGGAGTGTGTCATCGCAGAATCTGTCGACCTGACTGAAGCGAAGGAACCTCTTTTCTTTCTGATCATTAAGGTATACAATCCCAAATTCTGGTTCTAGAAGTAGTGCGTTCTCGGGATACATCTTCAGCTCGGGTTCTTTCAGGTTCGGTTTCAGCAGGTTTACCTTCTTAGCTCTGTTCTCGATTCCCATTTGAAAGTCTGTGAGGTAGGACATCAGGATTGTGTGAATCAGGAATCGATGGACAGCCTCGAGCGCTTTAGTTACATGAAGAGGTCGGATGGTTCTGGTTCAGAGGTCTTTCAGTATAGCGAAAAATTCGAACGGTCTGAGGTTCTTAAAGTCATCTTCGGAAAATCTCCATTTATTACTGTCTTCGCGTCGAACGGTGAATACTGGAAACATGACTCTAAGGATTCGGCCTGTTTGGATGTTGAGCACTTCAGAGATTTTGTGCTTGGTTCGGACTTGGCTAACTGGCAGACACCGCTTCATGGCTTTTATGTACTAGCTTTGGTATTCCTTATCAAAATGAGAAATCCCAAGGAAGAATGTTGGCTCGATGGGGCGTAACCTGTGAACATATAGCTTCTTCAGTGATTCCTCCAGGTGAGGAATAATGATCATGATCTTCTCCCATCTGATTTGTTGTTGTGGAGGAGGAGGATGATCAGAAGCTGTTGGTTGTTGAGGAGATGTCGGTGGAATAGTAGAAGTCTCGGGAGCCTGTGTAGAGTGGGCAGGTGTACCATACAGATTTTGTAGCATAAACTGGTCATAATCAACATTGTCGTCTTCATCAGTAGGAAAGATCAGGTTTACCTGGAGATTTATTGCACTGGCGGCTTTTTCCTACCATGCATTTTCGGTCTCGGAGAAGAATGTTGGCTCGATGGGGCGTAACCTGTGAACATATAGCTTCTTCAGTGATTCCTCCAGGTGAGGAATAATGATCATGATCTTCTCCCATCTGATTTGTTGCTGTGGAGGAGGAGGATGATCAGAAGCTGTTGGTTGTTGAGGAGATGTCGGTGGAATAGTAGAAGTCTCGGGAGCCTGTGTAGAGTGGGCAGGTGTACCATACAGATTTTGTAGCAGAAACTGGTCATAATCAACATTGTCGTCTTCATCAGTAGGAAAGATCAGGTTTACCTGGAGATTTATTGCACTGGCGGCTTTTTCCTACCATGCATTTTCGGTCTCGGGGTCGATCTCGGAATCTAGATCAATCAAATCAAGTGCAGGCCTTTCAGATGCAGAATAAGTGACCAATTCCTGTTATTCTCCCTCGGGCTTTTCAACCGTTGGGTCTTCGTCGTCTGAGATATCCATGTCGATAACCATCTCAGCTAAGCTCAACTGGGCTTCAGGTTCGTCTTCGGTTGCAGTTGCCACAGTTGATGGTTTCGGTTGAACCATGGTTGTTTCAGAGATGATTGGGGCGGACTCAGACAACCGTTGTCTCTTGTTCTCCCCCTCACGGTGTTCAGGATCATCCTGGTCATCGTGTCGTCTTTTGAGTCGACCAGCTTGACCCTTGCAGGTGTCTTCGAGTGAGCCTTGCAGGTTCGTCTTTTGACTCTTTCGAACATCGTTTTGAGCGCTTGTTGAACGTCCTTGAGAGTCGCGTCAAGCTAGTCCAATCTGGTGGTTATGGATGATGAAGGAGCAGATACCTGGGAGCGTAGAACTTATACTAGGTCCGCTTCAGTAGAGGCATCGGTGTCGGTGTGTTGGAGCAGTTGAGCTAGAAGCATAGTCTTGAGCATATCCAGCGAATAAGATGGCTGAAAGGGAGCCGGTGGATGTGTTGGTGCGGTTACAGATTCGACTACCTTTTCTTTACCTTTGATCAGGCTCTTGAGTTTGTCGAGCTCGGTGGTGAACGGCTGCTCCATAGCCTCACGGACAGCCTTTAGGGCACCGTCCAGATATTCCCTTGACAGAAGGTCGGGTGACCTAACTCCGGGATCACTTAGATTACCCGTTGAGGCATCTACCTTAGAGGTAGAGCCACCTACGTTCACGGATGGCAAAGGGGTGGCCGTGGTAGGATTTTCTTCCGATCCTTGCGCTCCGCCCAATGGCGGAGACACTACGGAAGTTCTGATCGGGTCACGAAGAGTACCGATTTGTAGAATCTCGTCCTGTGTCCTAGCCGAAGAATGTGTTATATCAAGTGGCTCTAGACTCGAACGTGCAGCGAAAGAAGACGAGACCGGGGGACACTGGTCTCTTGTTTCAATACCAATACTCTCCGATTGAGAGATCGGTAGACGTTGTGCTAAGTCCTCATGCAAAAGTGAAACACCCGTCTGTTGAGAGATGGGTGAGTGGCTAGGAAGGTCGTGCAACTGCGCCGCTAGGTCCACAGAGGCTTCTTCAATACCTTGTCCCAACGGATGAGACAAGATAGTAGATGTGGCTACCTGGAAGACGCTGGTTAGGGGTCGCTCACGAGCCTCGCTAGTCCTAATGCTCGTCCACTCTTGGTTTTGTTTTGATCTCCATTCTCTCCGACTCGCCTGTTCAAGATTTTCAACTAATTCTCCCTCCTCTCTCCTTGTGTCTCCCGTAACAGGATGGGAAGTAGGAATGATGGGGGCGTAGGTGAGTCAGAAGGAGATCCTTCAATCAGTAGAGGTCGATGACCGATATGGGGTGGAATCAAGGATGCACGGATGACTAAGTCCGTATCGGTGTCAGTGTCGGAGTCGACAGTTTCGACCTAGGCAAAGGGTGACATCGGCTCTGTTGTGTCAGTGTCGGGATCCTCTTCGAGTAGAGGGGCATTGACAACCGGGACCTCGTGTAGGCTAGTCGACGGTCCGGCATCGTCAGTCATTTGGGTGGTTCGTACGGGTGGCTGCCGGCTAGTTCCGAGTCGGCTGGTTTGGGTAGTACTGGCATGCCTATACAATGCACCGCCCGCGCCTGTTCCCCTCCCGTGTACTCTCAATACACCCCGTCCGGGAGCCCCAGCTACCCGGACTCTACCTCCTCTCGTCCTTGGACCCTCACGCCTCTCAGATCTATGCCCCTAGGGATGTCCCTCCGGCTCTGGTTGGACCATGGGAGCACCTAACTCTTGTCTATACTCTAATACACTCGGTGCATTGGGGTCCGCATATGCCAGTAGGGCTTCAGATAAGGGCATGGCTCTGGCCTCGGATGGGTAGCCAATGACAAGATAGCGTAAATGAAATGGGGGACATACCGGATGGTTCATGCGTCTCGGTATTCCTGGATTCGCGTCCATATGTTGTCTCACTGCCAGTGAGAGGAAACATGGGAACGACAGGAACTTCTTTTGCTTTGTGCCACCAATTTGTCGGATGGCTTGTACTAACTCGCGCCATATCACCATCGCGTAGTCGATGTGGCGGTTGTAGCATACAGCGTGAAATAAGCGCAGTAAGTCGCCGGTACACTGATCTATGCCCCTCCATCTAGAAGAGAGACATCTGTTTAGAATGGTGAACAGTGTATACCTGATGGGCGCCAGATATTTGCGGTTGAAGGCCGAAGGGCGCTCGAGGGCGTGGTTGTATCCGAGTACTCGGATCTGCGCACAGAGTGTTGTGTCATTGATTGCAGGGTCGTAGGCTGCGCGGCCGCCGGCGGTGGCTTCGGGCAGTGAGAGCAGACGGCGGAATGACTCAGGTGTAAGCGTGAATGGGTGATTGTCTATCCGCGCCGTGATCATTTGAGAGTTGGCGGCCGGCACGAATTGGGCTGAAAGCTAGACCTGATAGATGTATAACACCGGGACGTCGGACGTTGCAGTGAGGGCCTCACAGAGAGGGTGACCAAGTAGGATGTCGATGACCACACGGTGTTGTGGTCGGAACTCGGCGGCGTCCAGTTGATGGTTGTTGGCTTCTATTTCAATGTCGTGGTCAAGGTGGACCAAAGCATTGTCGGCTGCTTCATCAATGAATTCCTCTTGAGGAGGAATTTGCTCTTGTGGCTGTTGTTGTTCTTGATCCGCCATTTATAATACCTGAAAGGGATCAATGTTAGCAAACAGACGGAGGAACAATTGTCGACGCGTACCTTTGCGATAATCGGCTCAATCTGGAACAAATTGAGGACTGGCAGTGAGAGAAAAGAGTACTGGAATGTTGAAAATGAAAGTGTCCGGAAAACATCATTTTGAAACAAAGTTTCCGGACAAACCAAGTTGTCCGGACAAAGGTATCCGGACAAACCAAGGTTTCCGGATGTGTTACTGGTTTCCGGATAACAGGGAGTATCCGGACAAAATGAGGTTACCGGATGATTTGGTTACCGGATGTTATTGGTTACCGGACACCCTCACAATCCGGATAGTTAAACTTACCGGAAACCCTTAGGTTTCCGGACAACTAGGGTTACCGGACGTTGTTGGTATCCGGATAAAATATCTTGTGCATGGTAGTTTCCGGACGTTTTGAATGTGTCCGGATAGTTTGAAATTATCCGGACGAGATCCAGATGGATCAAACTCAGCCAAAAGTGGTGCGAAACTCAAATCTATTCGGTATAAATGTTAGGTATCAATCAAGCATGCATCAATGTACCAAATAACGGACCTAAACTTGAGAATTTTAGGTCGATTTTGAATCGACCCGCAGTCGGGGTTTAATAACCCCCGTCGAGCCTCAAATCTGGAGATTTGTCGGATAATAACTAGAATATCTTTGAGAAAAGCAGTAGTAATCGATGAGGGAACACATAACGATAGTGGAGTTCGAAAACGTTGAAAATGAGTGATTGGGGATGGTTTCCGATTGCGAGAGAGAAGTCGTGGGGTTTCTTTGGGGTTTTTGAAATATCCAGAAAAATGACTGTGGTGTGTCCGGAATGCTTATATAGATGACCACTTTCCGGGTGGGTTTTACCCGGATACCCATCCGGCCCGGATAGGTGTCCGGTCCGGAAACCAATCCGGATAGGGGTATCCGGAAACCTGTCCGGAAAGTTGGGAACAATTCCAATTTTGGTCCTTGAGGTTCAAAAATCCCAAAACGTGTATCTGTTTGACATGGAAATAACATTCTCTCACTCCCCCTCGAACTGAGCATGGGAATTTCGCTGCTCCCCCTCGGATTGTGCATGTGTGTGCAATGGAGAGATGAACACACAAATAAAAGACTTTGACACATGTAAAGAAAAAGGTGTGTCGCTCCCCCTCAATTGATGAACATATAGTAATATGCTCCCCCTCGGAATGTGCGCGTAGAGTGAAATGAAGCACACTTTGAGTGTCCACACAAAAAAGAAACTTTTGACAGTTAGAATTGTGTGACACTCCCCCTCAAATGTAGAAATACTTACCTGATACCTTGCTAGTGCTCCCCCTGAACACATGAACAACTTGTGAAAGCACATATATAAATATGGAAAGTAGACGACAGTAATTAATAGAAAAAGGAAACACGCGTTAAAAGAAAGCAAACAAACGAAATCTACCTAATTAATACAGAGATTTAACCGAAAAATGTAACTGACACAAGTAGAATACATATGTGAGAAAGTGTGTACTCAATCAGCTGAAGTGTGACCAACAGATGATGATTAGACAGTTTCTCGTAGATGTATAGAACTTGTATCGGGCACACAATCAGATCAAGTCTTCAGATTTAGCATACCTAACCTGGACACTAGATAATTAAAGCGTTTTTCGTCCAAGGGTTTTGTAAACAGGTCTGCTAACTGATGTTCTGTATTCACAAAGTAGAGTTCGACTGTACCTCTTTCGACGTGATCCTTGATAAAATGGTACCGAACGTCTATGTGCTTCGTCTTGGTATGCTGGACCGGATTGCTGGATATTGCAATAGCGCTCTTCGAGTCGCAGTAGATGGGCACCTTGGTGTATGTGAAACCATAATCCTTGAGTTGTGTGCGCATCCATATCACTTGTAAACAGCAGCTTTCGGCGGCCACGTATTCCGCCTCGGCAGTCGACGTAGAGACACACTGCTGCTTCTTGGATGCCCAACTCACCAGACTGTCGCCCAAGAACTGCACATGACCTGATGTGCTCTTCCGATCCATCATGCTGCCCGCGTGGTCTGCATCAGATTATGCCGAGAATTCAAAACCTGTCTCTTTCGGGTACCACAAGCCAAGATCAGCAATACCTCTCAAATAACGAAATATTCATTTAACAACAATTAAGTGAGACTCCTTAGGTTTTGACTGAAACCAGGCGCAAAGAAACGTTGAAAACATGATGTCCGGTCTACTAGCAGTTAGGTACATTAAAAAACCGATCATTCCCCGGTATGTTTTAGTGTCCACATCCTTTCCATTAGGATCGGCGTATAACTTTGTATCGGGTGCCATGGGAGTTTTCATCGGTGAGGACTATTCCATCTGGAATTTCTTAAGAATATCCCGGATGTATTTGGCCTGATTTATGAATATCCCAGTCGACAGGTGTTTAACTTGAAGACCGAGGAAAAAATTCATCTCACACAACATACTCATTTAAAAAAAAATTCCCATTAAAGTGGCAAAGTTCTTACAATATAGTGGATTAGTAGAACCGAAAATTATGTCATCGACATACACTTGAACTAACACGATATGACCTTTTTCGTTTTTAATAAAGAGAGTTGTATCGATTTTACCTCGTGAAAATCCCGATTTTATTAAAAACTTGGATAACGTATCATACCAGGCCCGTGGAGCTTACTTCATACCGTAAAGCGCCTTGTCTAGAATGTAGACATGATTAGGCTTCTTCTCATCCACGAACCCATCCGGTTGCGACACGTACACCTCTTCCTTGAGTTCGCCGTTGAGGAATGCGGTCTTCATATCCATTTGGAAGACCGTGAAGTTTTTGTGCGCGGCGTATGCAAGGAACATACGTATTGCTTCGATTCTCGCCACCGGTGCGTATGTCTCGTCATAGTCGATCCCTTCTTGTTGACGGTATCCCTTGTCCATGAGACACGCCTTGTTTCGTACTATGATTCCATCCTCGTCCTTCTTGTTCTTGAAGATCCATTTAGTGCCGATCACTGTCTTGTGCTTTGGACGTGGGACAAGTCGCCATACTTTGAGGGCCTCGAATTGATTGAGTTCCTCTTGCATGGCCATGACCCAGTCCGGATCTTCTAAGGCTTCAAAAACGGTTGTAGGCTCGATCTTACTTAGGAAACCAGAGAAAAGGCAGAAATTGGCAGATGCGCCTCGCGTTTGGACTGGAGTGGAGGGATCACAGATAATCTGGTGCAGGGGATGAGCTCTTGTCCATTTGGTGGTGTGTGGAAGCGGTTGCTGATTTGAGTGTGAGGTGTCCGAATCCACGTATCCACCAGTTGGAAGGTCTTGAACGGCTTCAAGTGTAGCAGGTTGGTTTCTCGGAGGAGACTTGGGTGGATTCGTCGAAGGTTGAGCAACTTCTGGTTCCGAGGAAGGCAAAGGTTGATCTACGAGTGAAGTAGAGGACGAATCTTCGGGAGCGATCTCCGGGTTTTGAACTGGTTCCTTCGGGGGGATGGTTGTATCAGATGATGTCGATGATGAGGGTTGAGGTGTCTCCACAGTAATTGTTGGAGTGTTGGTCGAAGGCGGCGGACCAGAGAGATTCGCCGAGTCCTCGATTTGAGCAGCTTCAATCCTTGGTTGCGCTGAGACACGAGGGGTAGAAGTGTTAAACATATCATCATAAAAGTATTGAAACAGTAAATCTAAATCAGAAAGTTGAGCATTCGACGTAGATGAATGATTCAGATTCACTGCCGTTTGTGCAGATCCCGAACGTGAAAGGTCGAAAGCTAGCACACCAGTTAAACCATGTTCTGAACTGATATGTTCAGAAGCCAAATCTGCGGCTTCGTCGAATGTCACGTTTACACTCTCAGTAACGATTTTGGTCCATTTATTGTAAACGTGATACGCCTTAGCCTGCATGGAGTATCCTATGAAAACTCCTTCATCTGCCTTCGAACTGAATTTGCCGAGATCATCTTTGTCATTGAGGACGTAGCACGTGCATTCGAACGCGTGGAAGTATTTGATGTTCGGGATGCGGTTGTTGATGATTTTTTACGGCGTCTTATTGAACCGCTTGTTGATGATAGAGCGGTTTTGCGTATAGCATGCAGTTCACACCGCTTCAGCCCATAGAAATAGAGGCAGCTTTGACTGTGACAGCATCGTGCGAGCGGCTTCGACTAGGGTACAGTTGCGTCTCTCCACCACTCCGTTTTGTTGTGGAGTGCGTATGGCCGAGATGGTTTGCGAGATACCGACGGATGTCAAGTATTCGTTCACCGTTTGGTTTTTGAATTCCGTCCCGTTGTCGGTCCTGATGGTCTGAACTTGCTGTCGAAGGTTTAGTTGGATAGTCTTTAGGTGGATGATAATTAGCTCCCGGGTTTCGTCCTTCGAGCGTAGGAACTTCACCCAGGTGTAGCGTGAGAAGTCATCCACCATCACCAGGACATACTTGCGTTTGTTGATGCTCTGAACACGCATCGGTCTACACAAATCCACATAGATAAGTTCGAGGGACCGGGACGTGCTCGGAGCGGCGTTCGGTTTGTGCGTCGCTCGCTTCATCTTTCCCATTTTGCATGCCCCGCGGAGTCGGTCCTTCACGAACTGAAGGTCGGGCATGCCTTTCACGTGTCCGCCAAGCACCAGTTTGTTGATACCCTTGAAGTTCAGGTGCGATAGACGTCGATGCCAAATCCATGTTTGCTGGGAATTGGCCTCTTGGGTGTAGGTTTAACCTCAGTAAGAGGAACCTGTTTTGAAATGGGTTTCCTTTCTTTCTTGGGTGTAACCTCTGATTGGGGACCCCGTTTTGTATTTGGTTTCTTTTTGCTTTTACGGGGTTTGCGTTTGGGTGCAGAATTATAAGCATGATATGACCCAAACCAATCAGTTGAATTATTAATGTCATCAAAGTCATTCCAACCACAACTAGAACAACACAAACAATCATGTGATAATTGAATCAATTGCTGAATAGAATAAAGTTTAACCGGAAATTTAATTTCTTGTTCAACAAAATCATTCTTATGATTTAAAGCACAATCATTCTTGTTCATTCTAGGATAGAAAATAGTGTTAATGACTTTGATGCAGCATTGTACTCGACCGATTCCTTGCCTATCCACTTTGGTTTCTCTTGTTTGGCCCGACCATTTTAATCTGAAACAGGATTAACAGTATGATCAGTGGATTTGGAGGAAACAGGATTTTTAGCAGTCGATTGACAGGTCTTTTGCCGCGGCTGTGATTGTTTTTGAGAACATGACTTATTTTTAGAAACCTTGATCACATCCTGGGTCTTCGGTTTTGTGGAACATTCGCCTTTTTGAAAATTGACCGGTCGATTAACCACTGGCGAAAGAAAGTCAGTATGACTCGAAAGAGGTTTGTCAAATGGGAACGTTTCAAACTCTTCATCAGATTGCCCTCGGAATTCATAAATTCTGAAAAATCTATATCAGGAATCACTGGACTTGGATTGGTTGAGGGAAGTGAGGAACACTTTGTATCGGTGTGCTTAGGTGAATCTGGTGCGGAAGCTAAGAAAAAATCAGATTTCAGATTCTTTAAAACACACTCATCTTGAGACCCTTTACCATTTGGTGAAGATGTTTTTCCCATGAAAGCTTTACACGAGGATGTGTTAGACGAGTCCGAGGAAGATTCGGGTGAAATCGTCTTTTCTTCTTGGAGTAGGTCAAGCTTCTCTTGAAGTTGACCACTTCTCACATGCTCCTTCATCGCTTCTGTCACCAAGGCAGACAGTTTTGATGTGAGCCGATCGATTTCAGTCCGAAGGATTTCCTATGCTTTATCCGACACAGACTCGGTTTTAACGGGTTTAAGTGCGTCAAGTTCAGTTATGAGCGCTTGCTTTTCCTTTTGAAAATTTGATCGTTCCTTCTCGAGTGACTCCTCTAACTCAACTATTTTTGCTTCCAGAATGAGAGGCGGGATATAAAGTTTAAACTCATCCGTCTCATTTTTGAGTTCAGGTGCTTGGGCCTCATCCTTTTTGGCGGAATCATTGGCGTCGCAACCTTATAGCCGTCGAAGTAGTCATTCGAGAGGTATTTCTTTGGATTATTCTTATAATAATAGTTCATAGGCTCATAGCAAAAAGGAAGTTTCTTTGGTGTGTTTGCGCTTATATTCCTCAGTTTCCTCTTCTTTCTCAGGTTCAAGAGGACCAGTCCATTGTATCTTATATAAAGGAAACTCTTTGTCCCGACCGAAATAACCAAAGTCATACAGTGTCGGTGTTTTGAATATACCCTTTTTCAAGTATTGTGGGTTATCGTATCCGATTCCCCATTCCTTGTTGAAGTATGTGAATTACTTGGGTTTATTTATGTGAATGGTCTGATTTGTTTGGCCTCTTTTGTGGAGTTTTGTTTCAAGATCAGTTATTTTGGAAACAAACTCTTTGTGCTGAATTTGAAGAGAAGAGCATTGATAAACAATCTTTGTGTTCTCATTCCTGCACTGATCCAACTGTGAATTCAGATCAGATATTTTGGCCCTTAAGTCCTTAGGTGCTATTGCAAGATTTGTACATTTTTCTTTTAAAGTAGCATTTTCGGACTTATACTTTTCAGTTATTCGCTTTTAAACATCTAGCTTTTCAGTTAGTGATTTAATCTCAAGCAATTGTTCATTAATGGTGGCTTTATAGGAATCTGTTCATGCAGCAATAGATTCAAACTGTTTGGCGAAGCCTTGATAGATAGGATCACATACCTGGCACAACTTTGCCTGTTCTTCTGGAGGAGAGTGGTAGCCTATGAAAGCGTCGGCATCCTCAGATTCGCTTTCATCATCAGAACGACCTACCTAGTGGTCATCTTCAACAAATAGAGATTCGCCCCTTCCTTTTGTTCTGCCAGTGCGAGCTTTGCCTTGTAGTATTGAGCGTTCTTTACAACAGGCTTCCTACAATCCTTCGCAAAATGACCTAGCTTCCCGCAGTTATAGCATGTCACGGGTTCGTCTTTCTTCTTTGTTTCAGGTTTGCGGTCATCTTTCTCAGTCTTCTCCTTCTTATCAGACTCCTTGTGCTCGTCGGACTTCTTCTTGCCTTCGTATTTATCCTGATAATCATGGCGCTTGTTGGAGGAAGTGGAGTAGCGCTGATTATTGGATGTGGGCTTCTTGTAGAACTTCTGTTGTTGGAAGGATCTGGAGAGCAAAGCCATTGCTTTCTTAACAACTGTTAATTCAGGATCAGAATCACTGTCCTCTTCTTCCTCAGACTCTGGCTCAGACTCACTTGGCTCTTGGGCACGTTTGGAATGACGGCCGGAAGATTTGCCTCGTTTTGAAGACATGAGAGCTAGTGGATCAGCAGGTGACTTGGACGCAGACTTCTTTTCGCTCAGAATCTCCATCACTTCATCTTCGTCCTGGAGAAGCATCTCATATAGTTCGTGTATTGAAACGTTCTCCATTAAGTGATTGTGCTTGACATAAGAAGCAAACACTTTCCATTCAGGAAGGAGGTTGTTCATGAACTTGAGTGCATTCTCCGTATTAGAACGAGTGATTTTGTTTTTGGAGAGATCGTTTAGTAGGAGGCAGAAACGTTCATATGCCTGGGAGAGTGATTCGCCGGTGCGCTGCTTGAAACCATCAAACTTGGTTATGCAGCTATTGATCTTCAGTTGGTTGCCGACTCTACTTCCACTCATCATTCTCTCTACCTGATCCCACATGCCCTTTGCTGTGTCCTTGTAGCTATCTATGGCAGTGTAGATCTGATTTGGTAGAGCCTGGACTAGATACCTCTTGGCATGCTTTTCACCATCATGCATGCCCTTTTCGGCCTCGCTCATCTCCAAGTATGTCTTTGCTACATAACGAACTTGTGCATCTGCTGCTGTTGCTTCTAAAGCTCTCATGGGTTTAGGTTGTGGACCATTGGATAGAGCTCGCCAGATGTACTCGAAATTATCTTTCAACTCGATGAAGATCATGAATCTATCCCGTCATTGGTTGTATTCTCCCTGGTAGAGGGTTGGCGGTTTGGAGTCGGTGCCGACAGCGAGAGCATCTCGAGAAGACATCGTCGTTGATTGCACTAAGGTGATCGTCAGACAATTGTTCGATTCAAAGCGGTTTCCTAACGCAAGGCACTAAGAGTGATGTCCTAACGCAGGTTCTAAGAGTGATTTAGGCTAAACGGGTAAGAAACTAGCTAATCAGAACTTACCGGATAGGAATCCGGATGAAAAGGGTCTGATCTGGAAGTGTCTGGATCAGATGTGTGTGTAAGTGTTCAGATTAGCAGAAGTATCCGGATAACTTCAGAAGTGTCCGGATGAACTTAGGTTTCCGGATAACAGGAAGTTACCGGATGGCCTAGGTTACCGGATAAGTGATAGTTACCAGATGAATGATGTTTCCGAATGAAAATATGAAAAATAATACTTACCGGATGAAATAAGTTTTCGAATGAAATACTTTCCGGAAGAAGGATTTATCGGATAGTAGTGACTTACCGAGCGATTTTCCGGATAGTATGGATTATCCGGAAACAAACAAATAACCAGAAACTTGGAGTTGTCTGGGTAAATTGGATTTACCGGACACTTTGGTTACCAGATGAGTTTTGTCCGGAAAGCAATGAAAAGAGAACTTACCCGGAAAGATTTAAGGATGTTCTGGAAAGTTGGGCTGGTATCTGGAAACTGCGGCTGTGGTTTCCAATTCGATGGGAATTCGATTAGGGTTGATGGGAAACTTCCTGAAACATTAGAAACCTTCCAAAAGGAGCAAAATAACAATACCCAACTCGATAATCAAGCAAAATAGCACGATTTTGAAGGAAAAATTGGATTTTTGATATGAACAGAACACAAAAACCACAAACTTGATTTTTCTTAAAAAAAGCACTCAGATGATCAAATTGGTACGAGAAAAATTGCAGAATCGCTAAGTAAGATGATGCTAACAGAATGCAATAAACGAAACGAAGCAATTTTACCCGAAACAAAATATGGAATAATGAACCCAAGACCACAGTCTATAAAACTAAACATAAATCTTACCAGAAACCTTTTATCACCTTGAATCAAATCGTCCGTATGCTCTGATACCAATTGAGGGTTCCAGATTAGTGCATATAACAGTAGAAATCAACAGATAAACAACAAGTCAAAATGATTTCCACTGGTCATCCAATTCACTATGAATATTAGAGAGAATTACAATGCAAAGCGTTTGAATGATATGACGATTAACTCTAAAATCTGAGCTAACAAAGAATTATATACCATGGGCCCTTAACAGACAAGCCCATGGCCCATTACACATTAAAGGCTCAAAATGAATATTAGCAGAATAACCCTTGAGCTTCTATTCAACCTGATTTTATCCCTAACATGACAGGTACGATTACGGTTTTGGTTAAGGCTGTGAGGAGTGGGTGGCCTTTGAGTATTTTCAGGATAATACGGTAGTCGAAGTTACACAAAGGTCTAAGGTATGGTTGTTGTCGGACAAAGCAAGAAAATACCTTCGGGGCAATAACTCCTCATCAAGATCCCTAGCGTTCATAGATGGGCGCGAGGATCGGTGAGATGGAATCACAGTGTTCTCGTCTGACGAATTGCCATCATTTTGTCTCATGGCTGTCATCTGGATAGAATGATATCAGTGAAGTGCTCAAAAATGGGGTTTGTTGAAAAACAGTTCAAAAATAGCCTAAGTATGGATTTTATTGCACAACGCATCAGGAGTTTATCGCACATCACACTTTATCGCATGGAACTGTGTGCGATAAAAAGTTATCGCACACAGGCATGTGCAATAAAGATGAATGTATGTTAGGTGCGATAAAGATGATAATGAAGAACACAGAACCCTGCGATAAACTTGAACACGATGAGTTCTTCTAAGTGTTCAACCCAAATTTCAAAAAAATTCGCACAAAAGGATTTTTCAACTATCACACAAGGATCGTCTAAGTGCCAGAAACATTTCCTAACAATTTTAACACCTAAAACTAACATATGAGTAGATTATAGGCAGGAATACGAAAGGACCCATATGGGTTTCGACCCTAAAACCTTAAAACAGACAGTAAATCGATAAAAAACATGGATAAAAGGACTTGAAAAGTATAGAATACTAACCTCGAAGTGAATCTGAATGCAATGAACTCGATTAGAACACGAAAAACTTCGAAAAATTTCAGAAATCGATCAGTGGCTTGAGAGGGTTTTTAGGTTCGAGAAAAAAACAAAGTTTGAAAAAAACGCTCTATAAATAGGAACATGAGGATGGTGACACGTGGCAATCGAAGAATGGTCCAACGGTTGACCTGCCAACATGTCAGGTTATCGTACGAACAAGGGTACGATAAACCTTCAAAGTTATCGTGCACAACATGGTGCGATAACAAGGAGAGAAGTTTAATCGCACACGACAGGTGCGATAAACACTGTTCATAAGGTTTAATCGCATACCACAGATGCGATAAAAATGGTTGTCACGGTTTTATCGCATGAAGCATCGTGCGATTAAATAAGTGGATGTTATCGTGCATAACAGCGTGCAATAACATCAACACTTAGACATTTTTCAAAATATTTTTCAAGAAATTCCAAATATTTGATCACAGTGAAAGATGTCCAACTTTCAATAGATTAAGCTCTCATGTTTTGAAAACAAGGTTTTTCACTCCCGCTTAAATGATGCATAGATTTGGAAAATAATATTCCATCATTTAAGAATGTGTGCAAAAAAAAAACAGATTTAGAATACTTACCTTGGTGTCGTCAAATGTAAATCCCATGGCATGTAAGCTCACAAAATGTGACAGTTATGCACACTCCCCCCAGATTTATGCATATACATTGTAATACACCCCCCCTGAGACCATGAACACACCTTATGCAGACACAAGTATCATGTATAATCACAAATAAAGCATTTAAAAGAAAAGAGATAACAAGTTGAATAAACGTTTGGAATACAACAGAATTATGAAAATTTAAATAACATATATTGAGAATAGAATATGATGAAAATTTAATTGTACCAATCCAGATAAAAATAGCTAGATTGAGACACAAATATTTCCATCTTTTATATGATCAATATAGGAGAGTTAAACTTTCATGTTCAACATGCCAGGCTTGGATACTAAGAAATTAAAGTGTTTTTCATCCAAGGCTCTTGTGAAAAGATCGGCAAGTTGAAATTCAGTTGTAACAAAGTATAATTCAATTGTACCTTTCTCAACGTGATATTTGATAAAGTGATACCTGATATCTATGTGTTTTGTCTTGGTGTGTTGGACAGGATTAGTAGACATGGCAATAGCGCTTTTTGCTGTCACGTAGATGGGGATTTTCTCATATTTGTATCCGTAGTCCATGAGTTGGGTTTTCATCCACAGGACTTATGAACAACAGCTGGCCGCGGCTACATATTTAGCCTCCGCAGTTGATGTCGACACACAATTATGTTTTTTAGACGCCCAACTCATGAGCTTTTCTCCCAAAAATTGTACATGACCGGATGTGCTCTTCCTGTCTAGCATGCTTCCTCCATGATCAACGTCTGAATATGTAGTGAGTTCGTATCCTGTCCCCTTGGGATACCACAGATCAAGATACGGTGTGCCTTTCAAATATCGAAAGATTCGCTTGACGGCTCCAAGGTGTGATTCCTTCGGTTTAGCCTGAAATCTCGCACACAAACAAGTTGCAAACATAATATATGGACGACTCACAGTTAAGTACATTAATGACCCGATCATACCTTTATATGTATTAAGATCAACATCCTTACCGTAAGGATCCAGACCAATCTTAGATCCTGGTGCCATTGGAGTACCAATCGATGTACAGTTTTCCATCTTGAATTTTTCAAGATATCAAACACGTACTTAGATTGATTAATGAAGATTCCTGTTGAAAACTTCTTGACTTGTAGTCCGAAAAATAAGTTAATCTCTCCCATCATACTAATCTGGAATCTGGTCACCATAATGTTATAGAACTAGGTACATAACAAAGGATTAGTCGAACCAAAAATTATATCATCAACATAAATTTGTACGAGAAGAATTTCACCTTCCTCATGTTTGGTAAATAGAGTCGTGTCGATTTTACCTTTTTCAAAGCCGTATTTTAGTAGAAAGGTGGATAGAACCTCATACCAGGCATGCGGGGCTTGCTCGAGACCGTAAAGAGCTTTGTCAAGGATGTACACATGATCTGGTTTATCTTTGTCTACAAAGCCTTAGGGTTGAGACACGTACACTTCTTCTTTTAGTACGCCATTCAAGAATGCAGTCTTCACATCTATTTGGTAGACTGTGAAGTTCTTGTAGGCAACAAATGCTAAGAACGTCTGAATTGCTTCCAAGCGAGCAACCAGAGCGTACGTCTCATCGTAGTCTATACCCTCTTGTTGCCAGTATCCTTTTGCTACTAATCGTGCTTTGTTCCTCATAACTATACCGTCTTCATCTTTCTTATTTTTCAGGACCCACTTTGTACCAACGACTGTTTTACCCTTGGGTCGAGGAACTAGTCTCCACACTTTCAAAGCTTCAAATTTGTTCAGCTCATCCTGCATAGCAATTATCCAGTCCGGATCTTCCAAGGCTTGTTGAACTGTGGTTGGCTCAACTTGACTTAGAAAGAGCGCGAACAAAACTTCATTTGCAGTTGTAGATCTGGTCTTTACAGGGTCAGACACTTCTCCAGTTACTTGATGTAATGGGTGACTCTGTGTCCACTTTATTGAATATGGGTGTGGGGAAATTGCATCTTGATTGGGGTCAACTAGTGTATGATCCTTATCAAAGTTCAACTCAATTGTCAACGTCGCATCCGGATGTGAGGCTGGTTGGTTGTCAGAAGTGACAATTGGCACTGCCTCGGGAACGCTTCAGTAGATACCTCAGGTAAGTTAGTAGTACTCTGGTCATTAACATTTGAAGACGTACTTGATGAAGAAGCACCATTAGTTGATATTGGTTGTATTGCTTATGTAGATGTCATGATTGGATTGCTTGAAAAAGATGCAAGAGTCGTTGCACCAGTATTAAATGATGTCGGTACCGTTGAAGGACCTGACAATGTAGCTTGTACTGGATTTTGAGCAACTTGATTCCTGTCAGACACATTTGAAGATGAGTTATTACTTCCAAAGAACTCATCATAAAAATTCTCAAACAATATATCAAGTTCATTAGAATTAGAAGTGGAAGCTTGATCTTTGTTTGACTTAGAAGACGTTGGACGGATTTGTCCAGACGCTAGAAGTCCAGGTATTGCGGGTTCTGTACTGCTTTGCACATAAGCCATTTTTTCTGTCTCGTCAAATTTGACATTTATGCTTTCGATCACAATTCTTGAAGATTTGAAGTAGACTCTGTATGCCTTTGAGGTTGATGAGTATCCGATGAACACGCCTTTGGACTGAATTTGTTCAGGTTGTCCTTGTCATTTAACACGATACACCTGTAACCAAAGACACGAAAGTAGTTTATGACCGGTTTTCTATTATTTATAATCTCATATGGTGTTTTGCCAAACCGTCGGTGTATGATAGAACGATTTTGTGTGTAGCAAGCCGTTGACACCGCTTCAGCCCACAGAAACAAAGGAAGATCAGCATAGGACAACATCGTTCTTGCATCTTCAACTAGAGTACGGTTTCATCTTTCAACTATCCCGTTTTGTTGTGGTGTTCTTGCCGCAGAGTATTGACGCGACACTCCCAATGATTTAAGAAAATCATCTAGAGTCTTATTTTTGAATTCTGTCCCATTGTCTGACCGGATTGTTTGAACTGATTGTTGAAGATTGACTTGAAGCATCTTGATTTAAAGATATGATCAACTCGGGTGTTTCATCTTTGGAGCATAGAAACTTTACCCATGTATACCTCGAGTAATCGTCAACGACCACTAACACATACCGCTTGGTACTTATACTCTGAGTTTTCATCGGCCCACAAAGATCCATATGTAGAATTTCCAAAACTTTGTGTGTACTGGGCTAAGGTTTTGGCGGGTGAGGAACTCGTTTCAGCTTTCCCTTCTCACAGGCGGTGCAGAAATTGTCTCTTTCAAACTGCAGAACTGGTAGATCTTTGACTAAATCACCAATCATCAACTTTTGAATATAACGGAAATTAAGGTAGGATAATCGTCTATGCCACAACTAGCTCTTTTCCATAGAAGCTTTAGACAGCAGACGACACACGTCGTTCTTAGGTTTGATTTTGGACAGGTCAACAGTGTAAAGATTTGACTTTCTCGTACCAACTAGAAGTTCATCTCCTCCTTCGGTCCGAACTGAACACCTTGTCTTCTTGAAGTTGACTTCTAGGTCTTTGTCACAGAATTGACCTATACTAAACAAGTTGTGTCCCAAACCCTCAACATAGTTAACCTTTGTAATCCTGACGTTGTCTTTAACAATGTCTCCATAACCCATTATCGGTGAATATTGATCATTTTCGAATTTCACTCGACCACCATATTTCTCCACATAATTATTGAGCAGCTCTTTTCTTCAGTCATGTGTTTCGAGCAGCCCAAATCCAAGTACCACACATGACTGGGCTGCAAAAAGGAAATCAAGTGGTTTTAGGTACCCATTTGTAAATGGGTCCTTTTGGTTTAGGAGATGGTACTTGTTTGGATTTAGTACCATTCTTTCTAAAATTCTTTTATGATAACCATTTGAATAAAAATGTTTCGGACCATAAGTATCATAACCGAACCAATGAGAATAATCAGACATGCAGATAAAATCATCCACACCACAATATGAACAACAAATTTGGTCATGTGCTAAATTGATCAATTGTTGCATTGAATAAACCTTGTTAGGAATAACAAGTTTTTGTTTAGTGCAAACAACTTGATTTCTTACAGCAGAAACAAAATTGTTTTTCATGGAATTAAAAGCAACGTGGGATGATTTTGTCTAGGTCACATCCTGTGTGGACTCCTTTATTCTCCACTCAAGTCTCGTATTGTTTCTCAGATAATGATCTGAAATGCCAGAAAGATAAGAGTTGTAAGCTTTAGAGTGTTGAGCTTGAAAAGAGTTGTTTTTCTTATTTCTTTTTGTTTTGTTTTTCTTTTTCTGTAACGATCTTTTGGATTTTGATTTTGAATAATAATCGTTAACAGGAGGTTTTTCAACAGACTTTGAGGATTCACCCTTGAAGAAACTCTTCTTAGGTTCATCTTTTTTGATTATGAAATCAGAATGATCTGGAAGTTTTGTCTTGAAATCAAATTGAACAGGCACTTTACTTACACCTTTACCTTTGTCCTCACAAACATTCTCACTATCAAGATCCGACTGACTATCATAGGATGTATGAAAGTTACCAGAAGACTTAGGATAAAGAAAATCATTGTATTGTTTTCGAAAAGCCTTATCTTTTCCGGTAGGAAAATATTTCTCATGAGAAGCATTAACTAATTGATTTTCCAAGTCCCAAGATTCAGAATCTTCTTGGTCATCAATAGTTGTGCTTCTGAAGATAGTATTTCCCATAAATGCCTTACACGAGGAAACATCTGAATCTAAAGAATGTTTTTCTTTTGAAAATTTCTCTTCAGACATTTCCTTTTGTTTTGCTTTAAATTCATTTAAGCCATTTGAATATACAGTCAACATAACTTCCTTTTCAATCTCAAAAGCAAGCTTGTCATCATTTCTGATGTCTTCAATTTTGCTTTCGAGTTCTATTATCTTTTGTTCAAGAACCATAGGTGGAAAATATCTCTTTGCCTTAAAAACACATTTAATTTCAGCTTCTTTTTTACTATTTTCCTTATCCTTTGGTTGTTCAACAATGTAGCTTTGAAAATAATCTTTAGGCAAAGATTTCTGGTTTTCCAATGCCTTCCTATTTTCGATGCCATAATAGAACGGAAGTTGCATATTAACAGTTGTTTTTCTTTTAACTTCTTCTTCAGCCTCATAGTCTTCACCATCCATTTTAAGCCATTTGATCTTATAACAAGGATGCAGTGATGTAAGAACAAACCATTCAAATTTATAAAGGGTAGGGGCTTTTGATAAGGCATTCTGCAAATAGTGAGGATTGTCATATCCTACGCCCCACTTAGAGTTGAAATATCTAAATTCACTTGGCTTATTCATGTGGATTATCTGTTCAGTTTGACCGATTTTGTAAAGCTTTTCTTCTAATCCTTTAACATTACTACTAAGCTCTGTGTTTCTGTCTTTATAAGCATGTAAGAGTTTTTCAAACTCATTCTTCTTTGCTTCAGAATTCTCAAAATTTTCAGATAATTCAGTCATTCTCTACCTAAAATACGTTTGGTGTTCATCAAACTCAGCATTTTTTTCAAATTATCAATCAGAATCACTTGTTCTTTCAATTTTTCATTTTGACAAACAATAGATTCTTTTTTATTTTCTTAGTTTTTCCGTTAGATCATCTAACTTATTTTGTTGAACTTTTTGAAGTTGAAGAAATTTAACAAGAGGGTCGGGATGTACCTCATTTGTCTCTGACTACGATTCTGGCTTAGTTTCCTCGGTGTCCCTGTTCATGAAGTACAACTTTGCAAGAGCTGTTGTTTCCTCTTCCTCATCATCATCGGTTTCATATAACCAATACTTCTCTTCAGCCATTAATGCTTTCCCTGATTCCTTTTGTTTAGCAAGAAGCATCTTGTTCTTGTAATAATCCGAATCTCTAACCTTTGGCTTCCAGCATTCCTTTGCAAAGTGACCACTTTTCCCGCAGTTATAGCACTTTGGCTATTCTTCTAGTTTCTCAAACACTTTCTTTTCCTCAAACTTCTTATCCTCCCCTTTTCCCTCATCCTTTTTCTCACAAAATTTTCTCTTTGATTCTATACGATCCTTGTGTTCAAATTTCTTGGAGCCTGATGCATACCTCTGATTGTTAGAGTCTGTCTTCTTAACACATTGCTTTTGAAATTCCTTTGTTAAAAGAATCATTGCCTGTTTCAGACCCTCGGCTTCATCTAACCCATCACTTTCATACTCACCAATATCTTCATCAGACCCGATACTATTTGAAGATCGTTTTTCGGACTTGCTGGACATCAAGGCGATTGGATCAATCTCTTCTTCTACTTCCTTCTTTTCCTTTTTATCTTCCTTCTCATCTTTCTTTTCTTTCTTTCTCTTCTTCTCTAGTTTTTCCTCTGCATCATCTTCATCTTGTTTGAGCATCTCAAACATATGTTGTAGGGGTAACACATCCAACTTAGAATGTCGTTTCATCCGATGAGCATATTTCTTCCATTCTGGTTGGAGAACACTTAGAAATTTCACATTGTGCTCGATTACTTTCTTCTCAATACTGTGTCTGTTCAGCTCATTCAGTATGGTAGTGAACCTGTCATAGGTGTGATCAAGTGTCTCGCCTTCTTTTTGTTTAAAGTTCTCATACTTATTGATAGCATTGGCAACTCTCATATGGTTTTCAACCTCAGATCCTTGATAAAGTTTAACTAATTCATCAAACATCGCCTTTCCAGATATATTTTTACTGTCAACCTTCTGGTAGATGTCATTAGTTAAAACTTGCATAACCAAAGACCTAGATGCTTTGTCTGCATTGTATTTCTTTGTTTGTTCTGCATCATAAAGATCAGGCGGGACTTAAACCTCTACTCCCGGTGCTCCACCCTCAGCAACTGGACCTGTTCTTTTAACAACACCTATAGGACCATTTTCTATCGACTTTATAATGTAATACCTATTATCTTGTCTTTGTACATAGTCCATGAACCGATCCTTCCATATTTTAAAGTCTTTAGGAAACAGGACAGGTGGTTTATCCTTAGAGCCTATGACTAACATATCCCTAGTCGTCATTTTGAGAAAACTTGTTTACGATCGTTTAGCAACCTTCTGATCTGACAAAAATTACAACTCAGATACTGTTTTATCGCACAACATAGATTGTCGCACACCAAACAACACGATAAAAGTTATCTCAGGGTAATCACATACTCTCGTTGCGATGAAAGTTTATCGCATACATAATCACGCGATAAAAGAGAACTCGGGTTTATCGCACCAGAGCGGTGCGATAAGTTACTGTTCACGAGAAGAAGGACGCGATAAAATGCTTTGTCGCACGATACTTTGTGCGATAAAAATCCTTGCGATGAAACTTGTGCGATAACCAAGAACAAAAGTCGTTCGATAATGATGAACTCTCACTCGTGCGATAACAATGATAATCAGATCAAGCCTACGTGAAATCCTCAAATCAAATCCAATCGATCTGAAAATTGGTACGTAGGTGCGCAAGATGATTCTGAACACTTTTAATACTAGCAAC
Organism: Saussurea involucrata; assembly: GCA_033807775.1. Taxonomy (NCBI): domain Eukaryota; kingdom Viridiplantae; phylum Streptophyta; class Magnoliopsida; order Asterales; family Asteraceae; genus Saussurea; species Saussurea involucrata. The sequence goes on from CM066314.1 coordinate 146,094,383, forward strand.
TTGTCCAAAAACACTCCAAGACAGAAAATACGATCTAAAAACAGTAACTCTTCACTTTTTTCACGAAAAAGACAGATCTATCAAATCTGGATTGGATTCCAGTGAATTTGCGGAACCCGTTCACATAGGAACACTCACCAACCAATCCTTGATCAATTCGGATCCATTTGAAGAACCCAAATGATCAAAATCAATCAAAAAAGATAGAAAATGAAGAAAACTCAATGAAGCTCAAATCTCATGAAAATCAAATCTGGATCAGAATGAATTGCTATGCTCTGATACCAATTATGATCCCAGAACAAGCATTCAATATATAACAATGAAGATTAATCGATCATCCCTCTCATTAAGCATAAATTCACTAAGTACAATGATGATGAAATGGAGAGAAAAGTGTACTGTACATGGAAAATGGGAATGACACACTGAAAAATACAAGGGCTAAAACAATATATAATAGGTAAATAGGAAAGTTACGAAATAGACCCTTTACTTGATACAAGGTGCTAAATATGGCACTAACACTCACCTTGATGGGCTTTGTAGAAAACCCAAACCCTAAAAGATGAAGATGAAGATGAAGACTTGAAGCTTGAATTCTAGAAACTTTCATTCACTTAATGTAGCCCACCTAAACCAAAGAAAACATCTAAGTCTAAGCTGCCAAAACCCAACAAATGACTCAAAATCGGATTGCACCCTTTAAATCTTGTTGATCCAAATTCTCTCAGTGATTTGATGATGACCCTTATACTTAGTAAAAATTACATTAATTAATCAGTGTATAATGTAACAACCGAGTTTCTAGCAAAGCTTTAGGAGTTTGGTGGCTAATGTCTAAATAATGAAAGTTGATGATAAGGGGCCTCGTTGCAATAAAAGGGAAATATAAATAGGGATCAGATCCCTAGGTTTTCTATTATTATTGTTCTTGCATTCATTGTGGCGGCTGAGAAGAGAAACGGGAAGAAATAGGAAGAACGATTGGCAACGATTTCATTAGGAGAAGCTCTAAATTGGTAAGCAATCAATCTCTCTATGTTATTTCCCGCTTAATAGAAAACTGGGTAAACCAATTTCTGGTTCTCCTTATTGTTTGAGCTGTGTAAACAAGGTAAGAGCAATAATGGAGTTTTAACTCTAAATTGGATTGTTAAATGATCGGATTAATTGTTTATATGAGTTTTGAGGTTAGAGATTAGCACATTGTTAGGGCAGGTTTTAATGTTGATTTAAAGTTCAAGGGTTGAATTGTATTTGTTTAAATTAGAGCTTATTAGTGAATGGGGCATGGGCTTGTTAACCACGGGCCCGATGTATTTAATGTGTGATTAGCTTGGAAAAACAAGCTAATCATCTCTTTAGCTTTCTATTCGTATTGTAAACATTCTCTCTGAAAGTTAATGAAAGGGATGACAGTTGGAAATCATTGTTCTTATTGATTTATCATTACGATTTCTATATTGTTGCACGGATCTGGATTTAACAATTGGTATCAGAGCCAGACGGACGGATTCGATTCACAGATTCATTCACTGATTTCTGGTTAGTTTGACTTTTTCACGTCTGACCATTCTTGAAATTTTCAAATCTTTGATTCTAGCTAAATTGTTCAATTATGTTTATTGGGTTGTGTTAGCATTATGCTTGTTAGTATTTCTACAACTTTTCACATTCCAATTCGATCGTTTGAGTGGTCAATTTAGCAAATTAAGTTTAAAGTTTTTTGGTTGTGTTCATCAAGAAAGATCGAATTTTTACCATTAAAAGGTGCTCTTTTTGCTTCAAAATCGATTAGGTTAGTGTTAGTTTTGTGTCTGGTAGTGTTTCTAACCTTTCAGGAACCTTCTTGTGCAACCCTAATCGAAAATCGATCGTATTGAAAAAGTCAGCCGAGTTTTCCGGATAACCCAGTCGTGGTTTCCGGACAAGTTGATAGTTCCCGGACGTTTGTGTGATTTCCATCCGGGTATCTCCAATTCCATCCGGACTCCTCATTTTTCCGAGTAAGTTCTGCAATCCGGGTAAGTCACTATTTCTTATACTATCCGGGTAACATTTGTATCCGGAAACCCAGTGTTTCCGGACATATCTTATCTGGACAATCCATTGTACCCGGAAACTTCAGTGTATCCGGAAACATCTTGTTTCAATTTTTCCATATCCGGAATCATTTCACTTCCGGTAACTATCGTATCTGGAAACCCCATTCGAACACTTTAAGGTATCCTGTAATTACTGTACCTGGTAAGCTCTTCTTGTCCGGTAACTACAATTTTCTGGATTCTTTATCCGGAAACCACCCGGATTCCATAATCCGGGAGCTTTCCGAACCCTCATTTTAGCGGGACCCCCGTGCTAAGTCGCAGGAGGGGGACATTTAAGTATCTTTGATACTATTCCACTTTGAATCGAACAATCGTCTGACGATCACTCCAGTGCAACTGAAGATGTCTCCTGCTGAAGAAGACATGACAAAGCCGTGTCAGGTATGTGAACCTATCTTTTCAGAACTTTATGACCGAATGAAACCTCTTGCTGAACGGGTAGATTCCTTTAAGGCCACCTCTAATGAACAACTGATTGAGATTAGATCACTATCTGAAAAGCTAGATGTTCAAAAGAGAATAACTGAAAAATATAAGTCTGAAAATGCTAATCTAAAAGACAAATGCAAAAATCTTACGATAGCACCTAAGGACTTACGGGCCAAATTATCTGAACTTCAGTAACAGTTTGATCAGTGCTTGAATGAAAAAGCAGAAATTGTTTATCAATGCTCTGCTCTTCAAATTCAGCACAAGGAGTTTGTAAATAAAATCACTGATCTTGAAACAAAACTCCACAAAAGGGGTCAAACTGATCAAACCATCTTTCTGAATAAACCTAAAGAGTTCACATACTTTAACAAAGAGTGGGGAATCGGATATGATAACCCACACTATTTGAAAAAGGGAAGATGGCATGTACCCACTCTGTATGGCTTTGCTTGTTTTGGGTTAGATAAAAAGTATCCTGAATATGGAATTCAATGGATTGGTCCTCTTGAACCCGAAAAAGAGGAGGAAACCGAGGAATATAAGCGCACACACAAACGAGGAATTCAACTTCCATTTTGTTATGAACCTTTAAACTACTCGTATAAAAAGGACAAAAAGTACCTCTCCAATGACTACTTCGACCCCTACAAGGTTGCTACACCCAAGGATTCCTCCAAAAAGGATGGGGACCTAGCACCTGCAACCAAGACTGAGACAGATGAGTTTAAACTCTATGTTCCCTCTCTCATCTTGGAAGCAAAGATAGTCGAGTTGGAGGAGTCAATTGAAAAAGAAAGGTCAATGTTTCAAATGGAAAAGCAAGTCTTAATTACAAAGCTTGAGAATCTACAACCGGTCAAAACCGAAGTTGTGTCTGGTGACGGACAGGAAATCCTTCGGTGTGAAATCAATCGACTCACATCACAACTATCTGCCTTGGCAACAGAAAAGATGGAAGAGTACACGAGAAATGGTCAGCTTCAAGAGCCAATTGTCCAACTGCTATCTGAAAAGCAGATTTCACCCGAACTTTCCTCAAATTCATCCGACACGTCTTCGTGCAAAGCTTTCTTAGGCAAGATTTCTAGTTCACAAGACGGTCAAGATTCTCAAGACGAGAGTGTTTTAAGGAATTTGAACTCTGATTTTTTCTTAGCTTCCGCACCAAATTCCCCAAAGCACACAAGCACAAAGAGCTCCTCGCCTTCCTCACCTGATCCAAGTCCAGTAATTCCCGAGATAGATTTTTCAGAGTACATGAACTCCGAAGGTAACTGTAAAGAAGAGTTCAAGTCGTTCCCCTTCGACAAACCTCTTCCGAGTCATACTGATTTTCTGTCACCAGTAGTCAATCGGCCGGTCAATTTTTTAAAGGGTGACTGTTCTAAAACAAAGGACCCAGCTGTGATTAAGATTTCAAAATCAAAGCCTGTTTCACAAAAACAATCACAGCCGAGGCAAAAGACCGGCCAATCACCTGCTAAGATTCCTGTTTCCTCAAAAGTCACTGACCGCACTGTCCCTGTTGATTCGGATAAAAACGGTCGCGCTAAACAAGAAAAACCAAAGTGGCTAGCCAAGGAATCTGTCAAAGATGCAGCATCAAAGTCTTTCAATACTGTGTTTTACCCTAGAATGAACAAAAAACAATTGTGCTTGGAATCATAGGAATGATTTTGTTAAAAGAGATGTTAATTTTCTGATGAAAATTTATTCCACTCAACAATTGATTCAATTGTCGCATGATTGCTTATGTTGCTCTAGTTGTGGTTGGAATGACTTTGATGATATCCATAACAATGATTGGTTTGGGTCATATCACATGTATAATTCGACACCCAAACGCAAACCACGTAATAACAAAAGAAAATACTATAAACAACGGGGTTTCCAATCAGAGGTTAAACCACAGTGGGAGACCAAACTCATTCCAAAATGGGCTTCTTCTACTGAGGTTAGACCGGCACCCAGGTGGAAAGCTGCTACAAAATATGTTCCTCCTAAAGGTGTAAATTCTGCACCGAAGAGGAAACAAGTGCCAAAACCAGTTCCCTCCACCGATGTAAATCCTACACCTAAAGGGAAAGCTGGGACAAAGCAAGGTTCCCCAAACGGTGCCAAACCTAACCCTCCCGAACCCAGGCAAATCTGGGTACCGCAGGTCCTCTAAACTTGTTTTGCAGGACGGTCATGTGTGGTCCTTAGACACTGGATGCTCCACACACATGACCGCAAGGAGGGAGCTGCTAATGATCTACAAGGAACAGTATTAAGAAGACGTGAGGTTTGTCTATACATGTGCTTTAACAAGCTGCTCATGTGTTTAGGGGGAGCATAAATAGCTATCAGGTATGTTATTCTACTGTTGAGGGGGAGCGTCACACACATTTTTTTCTTAAATATGTTAAAAAGTTTTTTGTGTGTGTGGATACTCCGGTGTGCACTTCACTCTACGCGCACGTTCTAAGGGGGAGCGAGAGAAGGATCGTTTCTGAAATCCATATAGCTTTATTTTTGCAAAATATCAAGAATCAGGGAAATTATTGAAAATTCCAGAAGTATCCGGACAATTATCCGGAAACCCTATCTTTTCGGATAGGTTTCTGGACCGGGTCCTTATCCGGATTGGAAGGGAACCCGGGTACCATATCCGGACTCTTGGTCTCTCTTAAATGTCATCCGGATTCTCGTTTGTCCGGATTGCTTATTTTATCCGGAAACTTTCATCCTCTCTGGTATGCCCTTTTGTCCGGACACCTTTTGTCTGGATACCTGTGTTGTCCGGAATGTCTTGCAATTTCATTATTATGTCCGGACGCCCCTGCTATTTTCAGTCCTGTACCTGTTTCATCACTGCCAGTCCTCAATTTGTCTCAAATTGAGCCTATTAATGCAAAGGTACGCACCGACACTTGATCATCCGTCTCAGTTACTAACCGTGCTTTGTTTCTATAGATATTCAATGACGGATCAAGAGCAACATCGTTATGTTTATCACTTGAGGGGGAGAGTCACACTGTTTTCTTAAAAGTCTAAATGTTTTTTTCTTGTGTTGATGTCTCCCAAGTAAATTCCACTCTCACTTCGAGGGGGAGCAAGTCAATCCCCATGCATGTTTTGAGGGGGAGCAAGATAATCTCTGAGCGAGAGACGAGAGTTAGGGAATCCCATGGTCCAGCCAGCGCCGGAGGGACCTTCCCCGGGACATAGAACATGTGAGACGGAGGGAATTAAGGTCGAAAGCGAACCAGGAAAGATTGGGCCGTAAAGATAACGAGGCTCTTGAGCGACCCGAAACGAGTGTAATCCGGGTAGCCACATCTACTATCCCGTCTCATTTGTTGGGACGAGATATTGAAGAAGCCTCCGTGGACCCAACGGAGCAATTGCACGACCCTCTTATCCACTCATCCATCTCTCAAAAGGCGGATGTTTCAGTACATCACGGGGATTTAGCACAACTTCCACCGGCCTCTCACTCGGAGAGTGCTGGTGTTGAAACAAGCGACCAGCAGCCCCCGGTCGCGACTTTTTTGCGTGCACAATCGAGTCTAGAGCCATTTGCTACTGAAAAACCTTTGACTAGGACACTTGATGCGGAACAACACCAAGTCGCGGCTCTAAGTGACCCGACCGGAACGTCTGTAGTGTCTCCGTCTGTCGGAATACGAGGATCGGACGAAAATCCTACCACAGCTATTATCACACCAACTGTGAACGTAGGTGGCTCTACCCCCGCGGTAGATGCCTCAACGGGTAACCTAAGTGGTCCCAGAGTTAGTAACCCAGACTTTGTGTCACCAGGGTCCCTGGACAGCACCCTTAAGGCTGTCCGCCAGGATATGGAGCAACAGATGCAGCAACATGTAGCCGCTGAACTTGCCAAAGCTATGCGCGCTATCAAAGGTAAAGGCCACCTCGTCGAAACTGAAACCGCCCCTGCACCTCCACCGATTCAACCGCAACCTATCTATTCGGTGGACACCCTGAAGACGATGCTATTGGCCCAACTGCTCCAGGAATCAGATACAACCGCCTCTACTGAAGCAGACATGATCTCAGTTCTCCGATCACAGGTCACTGCTCCATCTTCATCTATTACCACTCGCTTAGACGCTATTGACTCGACTCTCAAGGACTACAACCAAGCACTCACAACGCTGTCCAAGAGAGTCCGCTCACTCGAAGATACCTGCAAGAGTCAAGCAGGCGGCCTGAAGCGGAAACACGATGACCAGGATGATCCTGATCACCGTGAGGGGGAGAAAAGACAACGTCTGACCGAGACCGCCTCCCTGATCCAGACTGAAGCTACGATCGTGGTTCATTAGGAACCCCCAACTGCGGCAGCTACAACAGAAGCACCTGAAGCCGAGCTGCCTTTAGCAGACATGGTTATAGACATGGAGATATTAGATGAAGAAGACCCGACGGTTGAAAAGCCCGAGGGTTCAACATAGGAACTGATTGATTTTGACTTATCAGACATACCGATTCTGGACATGATAGATCCAGATTGTGAAGCCAACCCGGAGACCGAAGATGCATGGTACGAAAAAGCCGCCAGTGCCGTAAATCTCCAGGTAAATTTGGTCTTCCCCACTGACGAGGACGAAAACATTGATTATGATCAGTTTCTGCTCCAAAATCTGTATGGAACATCCCCCGTTCACTATGCTCAACCCGCCGGAACATCATCAACAAGACCCGAGTCTACTACTTCCGATCTTCCGACAACTGCTCCTCCCATGACAGCTTCTGATCTTCCTCCCCCTCCTCAACAGCAACAAATCCGTTGGGAGAAGATCATGGTACTTATCCCTCACTTGGAGGAATCTTTGAAGAATTTGTTCGTCCACAAGCTTCGCCCGATCGAGCCGACCTTCTGTCTGGGTATTTACAACCTTAGCCCAGAATTTCAACGCTGGTATACACTAGCAATGCAGCGGTGTCTTCCAGTTAACCAAGTCAGAACCAAACTTCGGATCACAGAGGTAATCAGTATTTATTCAAGACGTATTATGAGGATCGTCTACCCAGTTTTCATTGTTCGACGTGAAGATGGGAACGAATGGAAATTTTCAGAAGCTGGCTTCAAGAACCTCCGACCGCTCGACTTTCTGGTTATTCTAAAAGACTTACGTACAAGAACCATCCGACCGCTAGAGATTACAAAGGCGCTCAAAGTTGTTCGTCGATACCTGGTCCGCACCATCATGATGTCTTATCTAACGGACTTCCAAATGGCTATTGAGAACAAAGCAAAAAAGGTAAACCTGATCAAGCCGAATCTGAAAGCGCCTGAGATAAACATGTATCCCGAGAACGCTACGCTTCTAGAACCAGAATTCGGGATTGTTTACCTCAACGAGCAAAAAGAGAAGAAGTTCATGCGCTTCAGTCAGGTGGAAAGATTTTGTGACGGCACGCTTCTAAAGGTCAGAGATGCTCTTCGAAAGATTATTCAGCACGAGTCTGAGAATCCAAGGTATTCTTATGTTCCGAATCAGAATGAAACTGTTGCTCGGAATGCCTTGGAAATGATTAAAGATCGCATCGACTATCGCCGTGCCATCAGATTCTTTGAGGTTCACTTCGCATTGCGCAAACGATACGTGTTCAACTGGCGAGAGCTAGAGCGCGAACTCGAACTTCAAATCAAAGGGGGAGATTGTTAGGGCAGGTTTTAATGTTGATTTAAAGTTCAAGGGTTGAATTGTATTTGTTTAAATTAGAGCTTATTAGTGAACGGGCCGTGGGCTTGTCAACCACGGGCCCGATGTATTTAATGTGTGATTAGCTTGGAAAAACAAGCTAATAATCTCTTTAGCTTTCTATTAGTATTGTAAACATTCTCTCTGAAAGTTAATGAAAGGGATGACAGTTGGAAATCATTGTTCTTATTGATTTATCATTACGATTTCTATATTGTTGCACGGATCTGGATTTAACACACATATCAAATTATGAGAAAGGATGTGATGTTAAAGTTTTTAGTGATTAGGCTAAATAGGAAGATTTCGGTTTTGTGGTTCGACAATCGGTAATCGCCGATTCCGGATCTTGTGATACCGGAACCACCTAGGAAAATTCCGGAAGTTATTAATACCGGATCCCATAAGGGAATTCCGGAACCGAGACTCCGGATCCGTAAGGGAGTTCCGGAACTGAGGAAGAATACCGGAACCAGTTAAGGATTCCCGAAAAGAGGAGAACACCGAATCCATAGAGGATTCCGGAACCGAGATACCGGAACCGAGAGAAGAATTATGGGACTGCTATACCGGATCCCAAAGGGGATTCTAGAACCGATAATACCGGAACCCGTAGGAGGGATTCCGGAAGTGCATGTCAGGATTGGGTTCGGATTAAGTAAAGAGTTAGGATCAGTAGTGGGCAGCCACTAATTAATTATGTGATATGCTTTAGGTGTAGGAACAGTTCGGGACGAGACGCGTGGTTAGGAAAGTCACTGCTATCAGATGAGTTCCCTAAACCCTTTTTACACGAAATAGATGCCAAATATTTTACTGATTATGATTCTTTTATGAGCATGAATTGTTTACAAATTGTTACGTATGCTTTCCCATGAAAAGGATGTTTTAATTAAAAGACTATTTAGCAAGATGAAATGATTCATAAAGATTTATAAAGATTTCACGTTTCATGATTGATGATGAGCTATGTGTATGCTATGTGGAGTCGGTCTGCACAGTGGGATCAGAGTACCTCGGGATACGATGATCCCTTAGGCAGTTGTGATGAGCTGGTAGAATGGAATTCGTTTCCTTCCTATTCGGATAGAGGGGAGTCTGCTTGGGCCCCGATCGTGGTTAGCTTGTACGATCCATAAACACTGTGCAGTACCATGATTGATGCTTTATGTGGAGACTGTTAATGATTTATAAAATGATTTCTATACTGTTGTTATATGCTGTTTTCAGAGGGAATTCACTAGACCTTTGGTCTAACCCTCGCTTTTCAAAACTAAACCATTTTCAGGTAAGCGAAGCAGTAGTTCTTCCGGTAAGAACTAAGAGATGGTGTGAGGATAGAGATGGAGCCTAGAACGACTCCGTAGTTTTGGCTAGTATGAATATAGATAGAAGCTCTCGGCTGTGGACTTGAAGTTTCCGCTGTCCAAGTTTTTTGTTTAGTTTTAGACTTATGATTGATTAAAGACAAGTTTCATTATGTAATTTTGATGTTTAATCTATGTTATTGCATGTTATGTTTTGGGACGTTACAAATGGTATCAGAGCCTTAGTTTAAGGGATTTAGGTGACCAATCGGGCCTAAACTTAAACTGTAAGATGAGGAACACAGCCGATACATAGGATTGCCTCTAGGAAAAAATCACTCTAAATGCGCTTAGGAATAAGGTACCGAGGACAAACATGTAAGGTAAGTTTGGGATTACACCTGGCCAGTGTAATTACGAATTTATAGGTACATGTACGTGCTTAAATTGCCTTATATAGCAACTTGTTGTGTCATGTCTAGCAAAAAGTTGATCGTTGGTTTCTTTCAGTTTAGCGACATGGCTGGAAGAACGTTGAGGAGCAGGTCCGTACCTGCTAATCCAAGAAATCAGAATGAAGAAGTCCTAGCTAACAAGCCCACAAGGCCACCCACCACCCGAGGAAGGGGTAGGGGTTGCGGTAGGGGTCGGGGAAGAGCGCCACGCCGAGCCGCCACTCAAGTGGCAGGAGATGGTGGAAACCCACTTCGGAGAACGACTCGAGTAACCCGAAGGGCGAGGAGTATAGAGATCCCCATCCACCAGGAAGAATCTCAACAGGAGAGTTCGGCTACTGTGAGAAGGGGTAATCTACCGAGGGGACGTGGTCGAGGCCGCGAATCTGCTTTTGTGACTCGAGAGAATCTGGCTGCTGAGCTGGGTAAGATTCAGGAGACCCCACAAGCTCTCCTAACTAAGCAGGATCAGTCGGCATCAGGAAGCAAAGAGGCGAGTGAAAACAAGGAGAGTGCTGAATTGTCAAGTCTGCTAGTGATAGGTACTGGGAGTCACTCGCAATCAACCCCTCTGGTAGTGAATGAGTCAGCAGCTAAGGGATGCAACTACAAGGCGTTTGCCTCATTAAAGCCTCCTACTTTTAAAGGAGAGTGTGACCCCGTTTTGGCAATGAAATGGGTTAGAGAGATGGAACTGGTATTTGATTCGTGCAAGTGTGCTGATGGGGATAGGGTGATGTTTGCTCTATCCATGTTGAAGTCTGATGCAATGTACTGGTGGGATGTTGAGACCAGAGGGAAAGGGTCGGTAGCGGCTAAGGAGATGAAGTGGGAAACTTTTGTGAAAAGGTTTAAAGCACAGTTTTGCCCGCTCGCGGCAGTAAAGAAGTTGGAGGAAGAGTTTTTGGGATTGGAATAGGGAGAGTTGTCGGTGCGGGAGTATACTTCAAAGTTTATCGAGAAATCTTGTTTCGCTGATCTGTATGTGCCGACAGAGGAACGTCATGTGGAACGTTACATCTATGGGCTGAAAATTAGCATCAGGGAGTTGGTATTGACAAGAAATCCCACTACCTTTCAGGCGGCCATCAATGCGGCCGAGTTGACCGAAAAGGAAAAGAATCGTCAGATGTCTGAGAAAAGTGGTGAGAAACACAAGTAGGATGGGCAAGGAAACGATGCGAGGAAAGGAAAAGTGTTTCGGCCAGAAAACCATGGGAACAGAGCTACGGCCCGCAGACCGTGTATGAAGTGTAACAAGGTGCACCGAGGAGAGTGTATGGAATGTTCAAATTTGTGCTACCGGTGTGGGTTTCCCGGTCACGTATCGAAGGATTGTCCCGGTGCGAAGTCATGTTCCAATGTAGGGCTACTGGTCACATGCGATATGATTGCCCGCAGTTGAAAAATGGAGGATTAGCTTAGTATGGTGAACGTCAGGGAGGAAAAGGCAATGACAAGGGAGCGGAACCGGCGCGTTCGAAGGGACGTGCGTTCCATATGACAGCAAAGGAGGCGGAGGAATTCTAGATGTTGTGGTAGGTACGTTTCTGGTGAACTCTTTGTGTGCCAAGGTGTTGTTTGACTCGGGAGCAAATCGCTCTTTTGTATTTCATGTTTTTATGAATTGTTTGGGGTGAGGCCTAAATGTTTGGAGAGGGCGTTAGAGGTAGAAACTGCTAATGATAATCGTGTGTACATTAGAGAGGTGGTAGAGGATTGTGTCATAGACATAGAAAGGAGTTTGGTGCCTATGCATTTATATCCCATGGAATTGGGAGAGTTTGATGTGGTGTTGGGTATGGATTGGCTAGCTAAGAATGATGCCAATATTGTTTGCAACAAAAAGCTTGTCACGATTCGGTTACCTAATGGGGATTCCGTGGTGATCTATGGGAATCGCCATGATAGGAAGACTAGTCTTATCTCTATGATTAAGGCTACTAAGTGTTTGAGGAAGGGTTGTCAGGGATTCTTGGCGTACGTGGTTGACGACAAGAAAGAGAAGCGTGGGTGGATGACGTACGAGTAGTAAGTGAGTACCCGGAAGTATTTCCGGATGACTTGACAAGTCTACCCCCGGACCGTCAGATCGAGTTTAGAATCGACTTGGTGCCTGAAGCTGCACCAATCGCCCGCGCACCTTATAGATTAGCGCCTTCCGAAATGAAAGAAATGATGACTCAATTACAGGAGTTGCTAGATAAAGGGTTTGTTAGACCGAGTACGTCTCCGTGGGGAGCGCAAGTACTCTTCGTGAAAAAGAAGGACGGTACTATGCGAATGTGCATAGACTACCGAGAACTCAACAAAGTCACGATCAAGAACAAGTATCCTATACCGAGAATCGACGATCTGTTCGATCAGTTGCAAGGAACCAGTTACTTCTCTAAGATAGACTTGAGGTCGGGTTATCACCAACTCAAGGTAAGGGAGGAGGACGTACCGAAGACCGCTTTTAGGACCCTTTATGGGCACTATGAGTTCTTGGTAATGCCATTTGGGCTGACCAATGCCCCAACAGCTTTCATGGATCTGATGAATAGAGTGTGCCAACCTTATTTGGACAAGTTCGTGATCGTGTTTATAGACGACATCCTAGTGTTTTCAAGATCAGAAGAGGAGCATGAAAGCCACCTTCGGACGATTCTCGAGCTTTTGAAGCAAGAGAAACTTTATGCGAAGTTTTCTAAGTGCGAATTCTGGTTGAGAGAGGTGCAGTTTCTCGGATACGTGGTGTATGGGAAAGGAATAATGGTAGATCCGTCTAAGATTGAAGCCATCCGGGAATGGGAGCAACCTAAGAATCCGTCGGAAGTTCGAAGTTTCCTCGGTTTGGCGGGGTACTACCGAAAATTCATAAAGGACTTTTCGCGTATCACCACACCATTGACTTCCTTAACCAAGAAGAGTGTTAAGTTCACCTGGTCGGAGGCTTAAGAGGAGGCTTTTCAGAAGCTGAAGGATATGCTAAGTAGTGTGTCGGTGATGTCCTTACCAGACGGTTCTGACGACTTCGTAGTGTTTAGTGATGCATCGAAGTTAGGTTTGGGTTGTGTATTAATGCAACAGGGGAAGGTGATAGCTTATGCCTCCCGGCAGTTGAAGGATCACGAGGTTCGATACCCCACTCATGATTTAGAATTGGCGGCCGTGGTTTTCGCTCTGAAGATTTGGCGGCATTATCTCTATGGGACGAAATGTCAGATCTTCACGGATCATAAAAGACTATGTCACCTCTTCGATCAAAAAGAGTTGAATATGCGCCAAAAAAGATGGATTGAGTTGTTGACAGATTACGACTGCAAGATTGAGTATCACCCAGGAAAGGCAAACGTGGTGGCAGACGCTTTGAGCCGAAAAGAAAGAAATGAGACCCCCAGTATTGTGGCCATGAGGGCCGAAGTGACGTTTAACTTGTTGGCCGAGATAAAGAAATGTCAAGCCAAAGCACTCGAAACTAAAAATCTCAAGAAGGAAAGAATGGTAGGACAAACGACCTCGCTAGTGGAAGATAGTCGAGGGATGAAGTGTCTTAGTGGAAGAATCTGGGTCCCGAAACTTGGGGAACTCAGGAAAGTGATTTTAGATGAAGCCCACAAATCGAAGTACTCGATTCATCCAGGAACTAACAAGATGTATGGAGATCTACGTAGGGACTACTGGTGGCCCGGAATGAAAAAGGACATAACTCATTTTGTAGAGACCTGTATAACGTGTTCGCGAGTAAAGATCGAGCATCAACGACCGTACGGGAAGCTTCAGTCCTTGGAGATACCCATGTGGAAGTGGGACCAGATTACGATGGACTTCGTAACCCATCTGCCTAGAACCCTAAAGGGTTATGATGCTATATGGGTGATCGTGGACCGACTCACGAAATCAGCGCATTTCTTACCTATACGAGAGTCCTACCCGTTGGAGCGTTTAGCAAAGTTATATATCGATGAGGTTGTAACCCGCCATGGTGTGCCATCGTCGATAGTGTCAGACCGAGATAGCAGGTTTACCTCCGCGTTTTGGAGGAGCTTCCAAAGGGAAATAGGTTCACAGATCAAGATGAGTACCGCTTATCATCCTCAGACCGACGGTCAGAGTGAGCGGACAATCCAGACGTTGGAAGATATGTTAAGGGATTGCGCCCTAGACTTTCAGGGCTCTTGGGAAAAGCATTTACCGCTAATCGAGTTCTCTTATAATAACAGCTATCACTCGAGTATCAAGGCAGCGTCGTATGAAGCATTATACGGTTGGAAATGTCGGACACCCTTGTGTTGGAATGAGGTCGGGGGGAGACAATTAGCAGGGCCAGAAATAGTGCAACTGACTTCGGACAAGATAGTCCAAGTACGAGAAAGGCTGAAGGTCGATCGCGACCGACAGAAGAGTTACGCAGATAAGAGACGAAAATACATAGAATTCCAAGTCGGTGATAATGTATTACTCAAGGTATCCCCGTGGAAGGGAGTTGTACTATATGGAAAGCGTGGGAAGCTAAGTCCCCGCTACATCGTACCGTTTGAGATTACAGAGCGAATTGGGGAATTAGCGTATAGATTGGATCTACCCGAAGAATTGCAAGGCATTCACAATGAGTTTCATGTGTCTAATCTGGGGAAATGTCTAGCAGACGTAACCAAAGCGGTGCCGTTAAAGGATATAAGGGTAGATGAAAAGTTGAGTTTTGTAGAAGAGCCCGAAGCCATTTCGGATTGGAAAGTGAGGAAATCGAGGAACAAGGAGATCAGTCTCGTAAAGGTACAGTGGCGACATCATAAAGGTCCTGAGGCGACTTAGGAGTTGGAGTCGGAAATGAGGGCGAAGTACCCGCATCTTTTCCAATGAGAAATTCCGGGGACGAAATTCTTTTAAGGAGGGAGTGTTGTAACAACCGGGTTTCTAGCAAAGCTTTAAGAGTTTGGTGGCTAATGTCTAAATAATGAAAGTTGATGATAAGGGGCCTGGTTGCAATTAAAGGGAATATAAATAGGGATCAGATCCCTAGGTTTTCTATTATTATTGTTCTTGCATTCATTGTGGCGGCTGAGAAGAGAAACAGGAAGAAATAGGAAGAACGATTGGCAACGATTTCATTAGGAGAAGCTCTAAATTGGTAAGCAATCAATCTCTCTATGTTATTTCTTGCTTAATAGATAACTGGGTAAACCAATTTCTGGTTCTCCTTATTGTTTAAGCTGTGTAAACAAGGTAAGAGCAATAATGGAGTTTTAACTCTAAATTGGATTGTTAAATGATCGAATTAATTGTTTATATGAGTTTTGAGGTCAGAGATTAGCACATATCAAATTATGAGAAAGGATGTGATGTTAAAGTTTTTAGTGATTAGGCTAAATAGGAAGATTTCGGTTTTGTGGTTCGACAATCGGTAATCGCCGATTTCGGATCTTGTGATACCGGAACCAGCTAGGAAAATTCCGGAAGTTGTTAATACCGGATCCCATAAGGGAATTCTGGAACCGGGACTCCGCATCCGTAAGGGAGTTCCGAAACTGAGGAAGAATACCGGAACCAATTAAAGATTCCGGAAAAGAGGAGAACACCGGATCCATAGGGGATTCCGGAATCAAGATACCGGAACCGAGAGAAGAATTCCGGGACTGCTATACCGGATCCCAAAGGGGATTCCGGAACCGATAATACTGGAACCCGTAGGAGGGATTCTGGAAGTTCATGTCAGGATTGGGTTCAGATTAAGTAAAGAGTTAGGATCAGTAGTGGGCTGCCCTTAATTAATTATGTGATATGCTTTAGGTGTAGGAACATTTCAGGACGAGACACGTGGTTAGGAAAGTCACTGCAATCAGGTGAGTTCCCTAAACCCTTTTTACACGAAATAAATGCCAAATATTTTACTGATTATGGTTCTTTTATGAGCATGAATTGTTTACAAATTGTTACGTATGTTTTCCCATGAAAAGGATGTTTTAATTAAAAGACTATTTAGCAAGATGAAATGATTCATAATGATTTATAAAGATTTCACGTTTCTTGATTGATGATGAGCTATGTGTATGCTATGTGGAGTCGGTCTGCACAGTGGGATCAGAGTACCTCGGGATCCGATGATCCTTTGGGCATTTGTAATGAGCCGGTAGGATGGAATTTGTTTCCTTCCTATTCGGATAGAGGGGAGTCTGCTTGGGCCCCGATATGAGGCGAGAGGGGAGTCTGCTTGGGCCCCGATCGTGGTTAGCTTGTACGATCCATAAACACTGTGCAGTACCATGATTGATGCTTTATGTGGAGACTGTTAATGATTTATAAAATGATTTCTATACTGTTGTTATATGCTGTTTTCAGAGGGAATTCACTAGACCTTTGGTCTAACCCTCGCTTTTCAAAACTAAACCATTTTCAGGTAAGCGAAGCACTAGTTCTTCCGGTAAAAACTAAGAGATGTCGTGAGGATAGAGATGGAGCCTAGAGCGACTCCGTAGTTTTGGCTAGTATGAATATAGATAGAAGCTCTCGGCTGTGGACTTGAAGTTTCCGCTAACCAAGTTTTTTGTTTAGTTTTAGACTTATGATTAATTAAAGACAAGTTTCATTATGTAATTTGGATGTTTAGTCTATGTTATTGCATGTTATGTTTTGGGACGTTACATATAATTATTTAGCATCAGTGATCAACCACTGAGTCTGTTCAGTGATCGTTGAGTGTCTCCTTTGTAAACTGTTAAATGTAACCTCTAAAGACAAAGCCTGATGGTGAAAGAAACTCACCAGCTAAAGTCGAAGATCAAGCTGATGATAAAGACATGTCTACTCATGATCTGAAGCGGTACTCAGTGAAACCAAGACAAGTCTACAACGCGTGACAAATCAAGTTCAAGCTTCAGCGATAGCTGATTCTTCATCAGTGATCTCTGATCATTGATCATCATCTAATGAAGCTTGTGAATCAAGATTTGTTTGTATTATCCTCTGCACAAATAGTATGAAAGTACAAAAGCACATTGGCTTTGTCCATATCTATACAAAAGCACTCTACAAACTTTCTTCTCTATATTTCTTTAAAGTGCAAGAAATCTTTATAATTCTTAGTTTGTTTAGATTAGGTTTACCTTATTTATTTCTGTAACAAACTGTAAATTGTGTTTTTGATTTTCTCATTAATCAATAAACAAATTTAAAAAGTATAGAACTTGTGTTTATATTCACCCCCCTTCTACAAACTAAACCCTTGTAGAACCCCCTATAGGACCAACAAATCCCGACTAGCTAGATCTCGACGACAATGCCCCAACGACTTTGACAAAGTCATTTTCACAGGGAAAAGTCGCCCTAGAGGTGTGGCCCTCTGTCGGAACTGTGCCTTGGCAATGTTGTGGGCATATTCGATCCTCTTGCCCTACACACTGCCAAAACACGATGACTATGCCTTGGGCAATGTCTCGGGCATAGTCGCTCACCATGCCTCACGCTTCGAAGTTGCTTTTCCTCTTCACCCCGAACACTCCCGATTTGCATGGTGACTAAACGAAAGCAATTCAAATGCATAAATCAATATTGCGGCATGAAAAGGTGTAAAGGGGGTTATATTCACATACCCAAATTTATGGGTGTTTCAATCGAAAAATGCGAAATGGGATGGTCCGAACTTACCACGAGACTTAAGTCGCGAGCAAAGTCTCGTTGGTCACTGTTTTGATGAGTTATAGTTTTGGACAACTTTCCATGCGACTTAATTCACAATCAAAGTCGCGTGGAGGCCCTAATCTGCTTAAAGTCGAGATTTTAGGGTTTTCTTCCCCATTTCTCACCCCCTTTTCACTTTCTTCCCTCTTTGGAAATTTTGGCAAGTTTGGAAAGTTTAGGTTCGATTTGGAGGTTGTTTGGAGCAAAATGAAAGGTTTAGCATGGGGATTAAAGATCTTGGGTGGATGGTTTCATGATGTAAAGAGGTAAGTTTTGGGGTATTTTGACATTTGATTTGTGTTTGGTTGTAGATCCAATCTCATGGTTGTATTTGGTATACTACTAGACTTGGGTTGTTTCCTAGAGAAGATTTCTAGCTAGGAATCCTTCTCGTGGATTCAAGTTCTTATCTTTTGGAAGTTAAAGATGAGTTTGGAAACTAGGTTTAACCTAGCCTAGCAAGGTGAGTTCAAGTTGGTTTGTGAAAACTATGTACATGCCAAAAATGTATATTTTAATGTATTGAAATGTTTTCATTGACATTTATCAAATGTGGTTATTATTTGATGAAATTTGCATTTTAGTACAATGAGTTTATAAATCTTGAGCAATACTGGTATTGGGATTTTTGGATATTATGATAACTAATTCATTAATGTGGGTTCTTTTGATGATTTATCTTATAAATGGAGATTATTTTGGCATTAATGTATTTTAGTGCATTTGGTTTGGAAAATGCATATTGTTTTGTTATGGAACATTTTGGAAATATAAATGATATGATTTCCATTGGAAAATGGTTTGTCCGACCAATGATGGGTTTTTGAGTTAATCATGCCTTTAGAGCATATGTTTGCATAAACATTGATTAAATGCATTTTTGGCTTGTGTTGGCTCTTATTGAGTTGTGACATAGGTATGAAGGTATTGAGTTGTAGAGTTTTTGACTCGGTTTTGACTCAGAAGAGTCTTGGGGACATTTGTCCAGTTTAACCGGCTTTATGTTGAGCTTTTAGATTTATATGCAGTTATGACATATTTACATGTAAGTTACATGTTTTAGTGCGTTGTTCATTCATTTGGAGTCATGTAATTTAGACTGTATTGCGGTGGATCCAAATACATAGGAATCGGTTTAAAATTGGATAGTTATCCATGTGTTGTAATTAGAAACTTGGATCAGCGGACTCAAGGTAAAGACTTGGACAATTGAACTTAATGGCCATGCATGTGATCCGTAGTAGGAGGGACTCAAGGTAGATACTCAAATAAAGTTGAACTTGATGACCATGTAGTCCGTAGTGGCTGTCATTTCTAGTGAACAAGTTTAACTTGGATTTGGGAGATCCCAAGGTAAAAACCTATATATGGCTGAACTTGGTGACTCCGCAAGCGAAAGACTTGGATAGAGTTGAGCTTGTCAACCCATTTGACTAAATACTTAGATAAGATTGATGTCAATGTTTATTTTTCTAAAAGGATGCTCATATAACATAGATGCGTGACATACTTTTTTGTTCCCACCACGTTTAATGAAGTGGATCTTACTCGTCACCGAAAGGTGTTGATTTTAGATATAAAGTCAATCATTGTTTTCGGTGACATTTTGGAGAATGAATTGTTATCAATGATTTGTGGTTTTGTATATTGAGCCTTATCCATGTTTTGGATGATTTGGATAATAGAGTTTCATCCATGTTTTCAGTATTTAAATATTTAACTTCATTCACGTTATGGGTGAGTATTGGGATTTTTATTTCATGATAAAAAGGCATTTTAATTAATGAGTTTTTATCACAGAAAAATGGTGATTTCTAAGAAG
Source organism: Saussurea involucrata (assembly GCA_033807775.1). Classification (NCBI taxonomy): domain Eukaryota; kingdom Viridiplantae; phylum Streptophyta; class Magnoliopsida; order Asterales; family Asteraceae; genus Saussurea; species Saussurea involucrata. The sequence goes on from CM066314.1 coordinate 146,113,883, forward strand.
GATGTCGCTTTTACACCACATACATTTCATTTAAAATCCAACTATTTTGATAAGCAATTGTTCAGTTTTACTGTTTTATATAAATGATGAAAACTACTTGAACTCACTAGCCGTTAAGTCTAACCTTTTTATTTGTCGGCATGTGCATCAAGTTCTTGTTGAGGTTTGGTACTAGCGACACTGTGATGAATTGAATGCTAGATAGGGACTCGAGAATGGTGTAGCTATTCGGCGACGTCTTCCGCATTTGGAGATAGTAACTGTTTTTGGGGTTTAGTAATTCCGACATTAGCCTAGTCTTTATATAAGGCTCAATTTATCAATTGTTAATGTTAAAATTAGATTTTACTATTGAAGTAATTCAAGTATTGATTCGTAGAAATGAATTTATACTTTATTTGATGTATTACTGGAAATTTAAAATTAGTCGTTTTTCCAGATTTGAGGATGTTACAGGTCAAAAGATTCAGTGAGAGGTGAACGTTGGAGAATATATCAAGGTTTTGTAGGCAAACTAATTTTAGATTTTGACACTAGATAAAAACCTTAAAGAAACAATATGCAAATAAGCAATACTAAAAAAGAGCAACTAATTAATTTTTTACATATTTTATTCTCCAATGAAAATAATTAATACATGTTTCGGCCTTAAATATGTCCTATTTGATACTAAAAGAATTTGTATCTCTATTATTTTCTCAATTTGTAACTACTACTATATACCATATAGTGTATATCAAAAAAATTTGCTCCCCTATCTTTTGTGGGCCTTAGACGTGCACCTAGGCTGCCTTCCCCAAGGATAACACTGACAACACCAACAACACTGTGTGTGTATTTATATATAGAGGGAGGTTCAGGGGAAAATCTCAAAAAAATGGAAAACTGAACACCCTGGTGGCCCTTCATTTGAACGGTATGTACTTGTGCATACTGGTAAAATGTGTTGTTTTTTGGTTTTTATGCACAAAGTGCATTATGCACTTGTGCATATACATGTGTGCATGTTACAAATCACTTGTATGCACAAGTGCATACCGTCTAGATGAAGGGCTACCAAGGTGTTCTTCAGGTTTCCGTTTTTTTTAGGTTTTCCCTTGAACCCGACCCTTTATATATATATATATATATATATATATATATATATATATATATGGGATCCTTATTTTGTAAATCATCCTAATCTTGTAAAACGTTCAAACCATCGAGTTCGTTGGTTAAATTAATGAAATTGTTTCATGAAACTGTTTATTTTGATGAAATTGTTTCATATCATTTATTTCTTAATGAAATTGTTTCATATATTTGTGTTTTTTATGTAGTTTCATGTATTTTTTTCATTATTATGAAATTGTTTCATATATTTTCGTTTTTACATAAAAAAAACACAAATATATGAAAAACTTTCATCAAAAAACGAATTATATGAAACAATTTCATCAAAATAAACAATTTCATAAAACAATTTCATTAGTTTAAGCAATAAAATCGACGGTTTACATGGTTTACAAGTTTAGGACGGTTTACAAAAGAATATATATATATAGGGGTGGTATATTTTGCAAACCACTCATTTCTTAGAAACTATGCAAACCACCTTATCACCAATCATTTCAAATTTTTTGTTTATTATCTCTAATTAATACATTTAATTTGTAAAGGGTATTTTAGAGATTTTAACTTATTTTTTATTTAATTTACTTAATATATTATTTAATTTATATTTTAAGGTTTCCAAAATCATGAAACCGAGACATGAATCTTCAAGAACTTCATGATGTTCATGAAATCCATATCTTCATGAAACCCATATCTTCATGATCTTCATAAAAACCCAGAAACATAAACCTTGTAGATCTTCATGAAACCCACATATTCATGAAGCTTGAAGATCTTCATGAATCCTAGATCTTCAAAATCTTCATGAAACCGATCTTCATGAAACCCAGAAACATAAAGCTTGAAGATCTTCATGAATCCCAGATCTTCAAGATCTTCATGAATCCCAGATCTTCATGAATCCCAAAAACATAAAACTTGATAAATGAAACCAAAAAACATAAACCACATTCATGAACCTGGAACAAAAAACCTAAAACCAGATGCAAGAGCCCAGATTTATGGAACAAAAACATAAACCCATTTCCTAGAACACAAAACCTAAAATCAAATCTCTTTTTAACACTTTCATTTTCATGGAAAAACCCAGAAAACAAAAAAAAATGGAAAGACCCAGAAAAACCCGATTCAGACCTACATAAACAAAAACATAAACATACCTCCATAAACAAAAACAAAAACCCAGAAAAACCCGATTAAGAGAAACCCAGATTTATGGAACAAAAACATAAACCCAGAAAAACCCGATTCAGACATGCATAAACAAAAACATAAACAAACCTGCATAAAACAAAAACATAAACAGACTTGCATAAACAAAAACCCAGAAAAACGGGATTCAGAAAAACCCAGATTTATGGAACAAAAACATAAACCCAGAAAAACCCGATTCAGACCTGCATAAACAAAAACAATATGGAAATACCCAGAAAATAGATCTGAAACAAGATGTATCCCTTGGCGTTGATGGTTTACAAAGTCGTGATATTCCCGACGACATGTAGACTCGTGCAAAACTCGACTACAATCCCTTGTGTTTTGCTCAATCCTGTAGAAAACCCCATAAAACAGAAACAAGAATATTGAGAGGAGGAAGATGGTGCGATAGAAAGAGAGAAAAGATAAATGTCTTATTTACCCTCACAAGCCTCTCAACCCTATTAAAAATAACAAAAAAGTTCAATAATTTACATAAATGCCACCGATTGTGTCTAAACCGTAGATCATATGAATCAACCGTAGAGATTGAATTTGTATAGTTTCTAAGAATGAGGTGGTTTGCAAAAGAAACCTCCCCTATATATATATATATATATATATATATATATATATATATACACGTATTATATTAAATACATAATTCTTGAACATGATCTTAAAATATTTTATCAAAATTAAACAACAATTTATGTGAACATCAAGCCAAATGTATAAGTAAGGGTTGGGGGACTACTAGAAATCTGGATATCAATGACGAAATACATCACTTACTAATTAGCGAGGGATTGACCACAAGCCACATCCTTACTAACTAGTAAGTGATGCGTTATGTGGTCAATTCGTCGCTAAATTAGCGAGGGATTTGGTAGGGAGGGATTCTGTGGTCAATCCGTTGCTAGTCCCTCACTAATTAGCTATAGATTAGCAAAAAATTGACGACAAACCTCGTCCATTGCTAATCCATCGCTAATTAGCGATGGATGCGTTTTATGGCCAATCTCTCGCTAAATTAGCAAATGATAGGTTTTGGCAATGTTTGGCAAAAATAAGTTAGCTTTTAAGCTACCTTATTTTTTGTGTAATCGTGACATTAAGGCTATGTTTGGCAAACTAGCTGATAAGCTAGCTGTTGATTGATAAGCTAGCTAGTAGCTGATAAACTAGCTGATGAAAAAGTGACGTTTGTGTGATCCCAGAACAAGTAATCAAACAGTATAGTCAATCAGATGACCATCCATATATATATCATTGATGATCAATCCTTCAAGTACAATATAGAAAAATAGAGAGAATGTGGAGAGTGTGTGTACTTGAGAGTAAATGGAATGAATGACCTAATTAGAAATCTAGGCTAAGCAAACAATATATACTATGTAACTTAGCAATTACAATAATGGTCCCTCTATATGGTACAACTTATAATATTAGGCACTAACATTCTCCCCCTTTGTACCAATGTAGAGGCAAAGAGTTTAAGCGTCCACCGGGGTCACATACTTCTTCCGAATCCCGAAAATGATCTCGAACCTCCGCAGTGCATGTCGGTATTCCTTCCGGTAGGTAATGGCTTCAATCACTTGTTTGATCAGATCCCTTTCTTTATCTTTCGGCTTCACCTCCCCACTTTCATCCATATGAAGCTTGCTCTCCAGGTGTACCAAGATTATCTTGAATGTACCATCGCTGAACTTGTTTTCTTCAAGAACTCTCATAAATCTCTTCTTTGAGTCTGAATCGAAGTAAACAACTCCAAGATCTGGTTTCTTCAGTACGGTGTAGGCTAGGATACCTTGAATATCTGACAGACAACGAGTGCGTCGCCGATAGCGTTTGTCCTTTAACCGCTGTGGAAAATGAAACGGAGGCAAATTGAGATGCCGACGAGTGGCTTAGAGGGGTTGTGCTTTGCATGGTTGGGTCCACCATGGCTTGTTCAATACGCAACGGCGACGTACGCTCGTTGGTAGAAGATGTGGCTACCCGGATTCGATCGGTTTGGGGAGAGTCAGTAGTTAATACTTTATCCGACTCTATCTCTTTCTCTCCCATTTCTTTTCTCGCCACATCATTGCTCACATTAATATTTTCTACTATAACTCCCTCATTCCACCTTATGTCACCAAAATCATCGGAGGGTCCGACGTTCCAAGTGGAATCAGCATCGGAACCCTCAATGTGTCGACTCCGATCGATGTGTCTCAGGATTAGATCCGCATAAGGGTCATGATCAGGATCGGAGTAGGAATCATCATCAGCTCGTGGTTGGTCAGATACTTCATCGTCGGATGATGAAGCATCGGAGTCAAAATCAGAATCATCATCTGATTCCATCGGCAAGTCATTAAGAATAGGAATTTGTACAGCTCCGGTAGTGGATGCTTGACCAGCAGTCCTCGCCACCCCACCCACTCTCTCTCTCTCTCTCTTAATATTCTCCTCACCTCTCTCCGTTCAGGAACCCCAAGTTCCGGAACCTGCTCGACATCTAAACCCTCACCGCCTAGTGGGATGGCACCATGGGGAGGTCCGTCTGGTTCTGGCTGGACCACTAGTGCATTAGCTATTCTATACTGCCTAACTACCTCAGACTACTGGTCGGCATAGGCAAGTACAGGCTCTGGAATCACGGAAATGTGGACAAAGTTATCATGATCTGGCATCTTCAGATAGTGCATCCACTGTGTCGGTCCTTGTACCACATTTGGGCGTCTAGGGATTTCCTGGTTGCCCTCCATGATTTGGTGGATGAGAACCTGGAAGAACCGTTGATATGGCACGAAGTTTCAGTTCTTTTTCGGGCGTGCTTTGTCTTCGACCAGTTCTTGTAGCTCGTTCCAGAGTAGTATAGCATAGTCTATGTTGCGGTTAAAGGCGAATGCATGGAACATTCGAAGAGTTGCAAGGTTGCATTTGTCAAGTCGGGTATGCTTTGACGTCATGCATCGGTTTAATATGGAGCAAAAGGTGTACCGGACTGGTGGTAGATGTTTTCTTTGGAATCTGGATGAGCCGGCTAGGACAGGGTTCTGTGGGTCTTGGTATCCTAAGCTTTGGATATTTGTGTATAGTTGGGCTTTGGGAACCATGTCCTCAAAATTTGGATTAAAGGGAAGGTCTAAGGCTAGACGGAGTCGCTTGAGTGTAAGTCGAGCATCGAAATGATCGACTCGGGCAGAAAAATGTGGACCCCGTCGGTGTGTAGGATGATATCGTAGTGTGTGCCAAAACTGTTGTAAGAATATGAGGGGCACAGTGACTACCTTCGTGAGCACTGTTCGGAGAGGATGGCCGCAGATGATCTCAATGATGATCTGATGGACGAACGACACGTTGAGATCAAGGTTATGGTTGTTATCGTGAAGAGCGAGATGGAGACTTCTCGGTAGAAGCTCAACATCTAGATCACGGGCGTTGACTGACGGATGTGACGACCGGTACGACGGTATGACGGTGTTCTTGTCAGATGAATGGCCGTCATTATGAGCCATCTGAACAGTGTCGAAGTTTAGAGCAGTGCCAAAAAAAATTCTTCAAAAATATTTCTAAGTATAGGTTTTATCGCAACCAACATAAAGAATTTATCGCAAGCCAAATGTGTCGCAAGTAGAGAGTTGCGATGAAGAGTTGTCGCAAGTTGAAGGTTGCGATAAGAATGTTATCGCAACACGAGAGTTGCGACAAAGATGAATGAGTTCAGGTTGCAATAGTTTTGAATGTTAAGAACAAGAAGGTTGCGATATATATGAACTCTAAGATATTTTCTAAGTGTTAAAAACTCATAAACTGATTTTCGCACTATATCGATGTTTAACCTAGTCCATAAGGCTCACAAACAACACAGAAGCTAAACCCTAGCAGTTCAAACCACAAACAAGCATACAAGTGATGATTTCTAAGCAGAATACGAAAGGGCAGATAGGGGTTTCGCATATAAAGCCCTAAAATCGATTAAACTATACGACTTAATGGATGAAATCGAGTAACAGATTGGAAAATGTACCTCGGTGATGATTTGAACAACCTGTAATCGACTTGAATGCGAAGAATACTTGAAGAAATCGAAACCGAAAGTAGCAGTTTGAGTGAGAGAGTTGAGAGAGTTTGAAGGTTTTTGAAAGTTGAGATAGAATATTCTAAGTCCTCTTATTTATAGTGATTTGAGATAAAGGACACGTGGCACGATGTGATTGGTCCAAAGGTTGACCGCCACAGTGTCAGCTTATCGCATGTATAAGGTTGCGATAAGCCCTGATGATATCGCAATGAACTGATTGAGACACCATGTTCGACCTTATCGCAACAGAGGGTTGCGATAAGTACTGTTCATTTGTGTTTTATCGCAAAGCATGGTTGCGATGAAATTTCTTGTCGCAATCAATGTGTTGCGATAAATCAACACGTAATTTTAATCGCAGCTGAGGGTTGCGATAAACTACTGTTCATCGGTTTATCGCAAGTATAGAGTTGCGATACAGTAACACTTGGACATTTTTCAGATAAAATTTTAAAAGATTTTATCACATTGGAAGATGTCCAACTTCCAATTGATTCAGCACTCAGGGTTTTAAACCCAAGTTTCACTCCCCCTTAAATGATGCATAGATTTTAAAAAATTGTTTTCATCATTTAAGAGTTAGTGTTTAAAACAAGTCAGAACACTTACCTTGGCTTCTCGGAAGCAACAGTCACAATGTATCTACACTTACATGATTTGGCAGTTGTGCCCCCTAAATTTGTGCATATGATCTGTACTAAAACTCCCCCTGAAACCATGAACATACCTTTGTGCAGATACAGGTATCATAATAAATCATTGATAAGATATTTAAAAGAAGAGAAAGAAAGAACAAGTTGAAGAAATATTTATAATGCAACTAAGATATGAAAATTTAAAGAACATATATTGAGAATAGAATATGATGAAAATTTGAGTGTATCAATCTAGAGACGATGTCTAGATTGAGATACAAATATTTCCATCTATTATATGATCAATATATGGATGTTAAACTTTCATTTTCAGCATGCCGTGCTTGGATACTAGAAAATTGAAACGTTTTTCATCCAAGACTTTGGTAAAGAGACCGGCAAGCGGATACTCAGTTGTAACAAAATAAAATTCAACAGTTCCTTTCTCAACATGATCTTTTATGAAATGATACCTTATGTCAATGTGTTTGGTTTTGGTGTGCTGAACAGGGTTAGCAGATATAGCAATAGCACTCTTACTGTCGCAGTAAATGGGGATTTTCTCGTATTTAAACCCATAGTCCATGAGTTGGGTCTTCATCCAACGGACTTTTTAACAACAGCTCACCGCGGCAACATATTCTGCCTCCGCGATTAATGTTGAAACACAATTCTGCTTCTTTGACGACCAACTCACGAGCTTGTCTCCCAAAAACTGGACGTGCCCCGAGGTGCTCTTTCTATCCAGCATGCTTCCTTCGTGATCAGCATCTGAGTATGCAGTGAGTTCGAAACCGGTTCCCTTGGGATACCACAGTCCGAGGTACGGAGTGCCTTTCAAGTACCTAAAGATTCTTTTGACGGCGTCGAGGTGTGACTCTTTGGGTTTGGCCTGAAATCTAGCACAGAGACAAGTTGAAAACATTATATCTGGACGACTAGCGGTTAGGTACATTAGAGACCCGATCATTCCTCTATAATTCTTTACATCGACATCAATACCGTCAGGATCTGGACCTATCTTAGATCCAGGAGCCATAGGCATACCGATCGACGTACAGTTTTCCATCTTGAATTTCTTCAAGATGTCAAACACATACTTCGACTGGTTGATGAAGATACCCGTAGAGAATTGTTTTACTTGTAATTCAAGAAAGAAATTAATCTATCCCATCATACTCATTTGAAACTGAGTCATCATAATGCCAGAAAACCAAGTACGAAGTCCAGGGTTAGTCGAACCAAAAATAATATCGTCAACATAAATCTGAACTAAAAGAATATCACCTTCCTCGCGTAGAGTAAACAGAGTTGTGTCGATTTTACCTTTCACAAAGCCAGCTTTTAGTAGAAAGGTAGATAAGATTTCATACCAGGCACGGGGGGCTTGCTTGAGACCGTAGAGGGCTTTGTCAAGAATGTATACATGATTTGGATAGTCTTTATCCACAAAGCCTTCCGGTTGAGACGCATACACTTCCTCCTTAAGGACACCATTCAAGAAAGCAGTCTTCACGTCCATTTGATAGACGGTGAAGTTCTTAAAGGCGGCATAAGAAAGAAACATCCGAATTGCCTCAAGACGAGCAACCGGCGCGTACGTCTCGTAATAATCTATCCCCTTCTGTTGCCTACACCCTTTTGCTACCAATCTAGCTTTGTTTCGCACAATTATTCCGTCTTCGTCTTTCTTGTTCTTTAGGACCCACTTGGTACCGATAACTGTCTTACCTTTGGGTCACGGAACTAGTCTCCACACCTTCAAAGCTTCAAACTGATTCAGCTCTTCTTGCATTGCAAACAACCAGTCAGGGTCTTCTAAGGATTGTTGAACTGTTGAGGGCTCAACTTGACTTAAGAAGAGTGCAAATAAAACTTCGTTTGCGGATGCAGATCTTGTCTTCACTGGTTAAGAAACATCACCAACACCTGATCAATTAGGTGACTGCGTGTCCACTTTGTGGAGTGTGGATGGAGAGATATAGCATCTTCATTGGGATCTACAAGGGTAGGATCCTTATCAAAGTTCAACTCGATCGTCAGCGTCGGTTCCGGTTGTGAGACGACTTGCTTGTCAGAATTGACAAGCGGCACAGCCTCGAGAACTGATTCGGTAGATTTGTCAGGATTGTTGTCATTACCCTGATCACTGACATTCGAAGTTGTTCCAGATGAAGAAGCACCACTCGTAGATGCATGTTGTCGTGCTTGTGTAGATACCATAGTTGTGTTCCTTGGAAAAGTTGCAGGAGTAGTTGCACCAGTATTTGATGAAGTTAGTACCGGTGAAGGGCCTGACACAGTAGCTTGCACTGGTGGTGTTTCAACTTGTATCCTGTTATTGAAAGATGAAGAGGGTTTATCATTACCAAAATAGTCATCATAAAAATATTCAAACGATAAATCAAGTTCATTGGGATTAGGGTTAGAAGTGGAAGCTTGATCCTTGTTTGAAGATCTAGTCATCATTGGACGGATTTGTCCAGATGCTAGTATTCCGGAGATTGCGGGTTCTGTACTGTTTTGCACAGAAGCCATATCTTCAGTTTCGTCGAATCTGACATTGATGCTTTCCATCACAGTTCTGGATGACTTGAGGTAGATTTTGTATGCTTTTGATGTGAGCGAGTATCCAATAAAGATGCCTTCAATACCCTTACGACTAAATTTGTTCAAGTTGTCCTTATCGTTCAGCACAATGCACCTGCATCCAAAGACATGAAAGTAGTGTATTACCGGTTTTCTATTATTAATCAATTCATATGGAGTCTTGCCAAACCGTCGATGTATAATTGAACGGTTTTGTGTATAGCATGCTGTCGCAACAGCTTCAACCCACAGAAACAGAGGTAGATCAGCATAAGACAACATCGTTCTGGCCGCTTCAACGAGTGTACGGTTTCGTCTTTCAACGACACCGTTCTGCTGAGGTGTTCTGGCCACAGAATATTGATGAGTTATTCCTAATGACTTAAAGAAGTCATCAAGAGTCTTGTTTTTGAATTCTGCCCCGTTATCTGATCTGACGGTCGGAACTGATTGTTGACGATTCACTTGAAGCTGTTTGATTAATGAGATGATCAAGTCAGGTGTTTCATCTTTTGAGCGTAGAAACTTGACCCATGTGTATCTCGAGTAATCATCGACGACAACAAACATGTAACGTTTGGCACTTATACTCTGAGTCTTCATCGGACCACAAAGATCCATATGAAGGATTTCCAAAGCTTTGCTTGTGCTGGGCTCGGGTTTCGGTGGATGAGGAGCACGCTTCATCTTACCCTTCTCACAAGCAGCACAGAAATTGTCTTTCTCAAACTTCAGAACTGGTAGACCTATGACTAAATAACCCAGCGTCAACTTTTGAATGTAACGGAAGTTGAGATGAGATAGTCGTCTATGCCACAACCAACTTTTCTCCAAAGACGCTTTCGACATAAGACATACGTCATTCTGAGGCTTGAGCGTTGATAGGTCAATAGTGTACATATTGGACTTCCTAGAACAACCAAGAAGCTCATCTCCTCCGTCGGTTAGAACTGCACAACGGGTCTTCTTGAAATGGACTTCTAGGTCTTTATCAGAAAATTGACCTATACTAAACAAATTGTGTCCTAAGCCCTCGACGTAATTAACTTTTGTACTCATCACATTATCTTTGACAATATCTCTGTAACCCAAAATAGGAGAATATTGATCGTTTCCAAACTTAACTCTACCACAGTCCTTTTCCACAAAATTAACGAGCAACTCCTTTCTTCCAGTCATGTGCTTTGAGCAGCCTGAATCTAAGTACCATACATGACTGGGCTGCAAAATGAAAATTAGACTGTAAGTTCATGATACACTCTTACAATCAAATATGAACATTCAAGATCGTATTCACAGCAACTGGTCATATGATTTATTAACAATCTGTGAATTGCAAGATATTACAATGAGTTTCTCTCTCAAAAGATATGCGTGAAAAGTTATGTGAAACCAAAGATTAGCCAAAAAGTTCTTTTAGCATACAGTTGCTAACTCCTATATATACTGTTTAAGGAAAGACTAAAGCTACAGTACATAAAAGAAGCAGACTAATAGAACAATTACACGTGTCCTAATTAGTAACTGAATATAGCAGAGAATATCCCAAGATATGAATTCTGAACATACTTCTGAATAAGCGCTTCAGAACATTTGTCTTCATAGTCAGAAGTTCTGAGTCTCCTACTCAGAACTCTGAACCTTCTAGTCAGAATCCAACACTTAGAATCTTTTTGAGATTTCTCACTCAGAACTTCTGAGTCTTCTACTCAGAACTTCTGAGTCTTCTGAGTCTTCTTTAGTCTTCTTACTCAGAACTCAACACTTGTGTTTTTGACAAAACTCTAGACCTAACATAGACGGTTTTAGGTACCCATTGACAATGGGTCCTTTCTGATTAGTTGGTTTGGACTTAACATTATGTTTTCTATAACCGGTGTTAAAATAATCATTTGAATAAGACCAACGGTTATAGTCAGATTTGCAGATAAAATCATTCACACCACAAGAAGCACAACAAATTTGATCACGTGCCAAATTAATCAGTTGTCGCATTGAATAAACCTTGTAAGGAACTACAAGTTTTCGTCTATTGCCAACATCATAATTAATAACATTTGAAACAAAATTGTTTTTCTTGGAATTTAAAACATTTAAAACAGCGTGGGATGATTTGATCTGGGCCACATCCTGTGTGGACTCCTTTATTCTCCACTCAAGGTGCGTGTTGTTTCTCAAATTACGATCTGAAACACCAGACAAATAGGAGTTGTAAGCTTTTGAATTCTGAGCTTGAAATGAATTAACATGCTTCTTTCTTTTTGTTTTTCTTTTCTTCTTTTGTAATGATTGTTTGGATTTAGATTTCGAATAATAATCATTAACAGAAGGGTTTTCAACTGATTTTGAAGATTCACCCTTAAAGAAATTCTTCTTAGGTTCTTCTTATTTGATTATAAAATCTGTGTGATCTGGAAGCTTTGCGTTAAAATCAAAGTCAAACTAAACGGGTGTTTCTTTTACTTCCTTACCTTTCTCATCACGATTAATCTCAACAGCACAATCAAACTGACTCTTCAATGGAGAAGGAAAGATACCATAAGACGTCGGATGAAGAAAATTCTTTTGTTCATTTCGAAATGCTTTATCTTCTTCTGTAGGGATATATATCTCAGGATCAAGTTGACTTTCCAAATCCCAAGATTCAAGATCATCTTGGTCATATGCTCCTATAGATAGTATTTCCCATGAAAGCTTTGCACGAGGAGACATCTGAATCTGAAGAATGCTTTTCTTTTGAAACTTTTTCTTCAGATATTTCCTCAAGTTTTGTTTTCATTTCTTTTAAACTTTCCGAAAACACTGTGATCATAACTTCCTTTTCGATCTCGAAAGAAAGCTTCTCGTCATTTCTGACTTCTTGAATAGTACTTTCAAACTTGCTTTCGAGGTCCATGAGTTTCTGTTCAAGAAGCATTGGTGGAAAGTATCTTTTGCCTTCCAAAATTGGATTTTCATTAATATCCTTTTGAAGATTTTCCATTTCCTCCGGTTCTTTAACAATATAAGTCTCAAAGTAATCATTTGGCAAGGTTCTTTCGTTATCTAATGCTTTTGCATTATCAGGACCATACCAAAAAGGAAGTTGCATTTTAACAGTGGTTTTTCTTTTTATTTCTTCCTCAGCCTCATAGTCTTCACCATCCATTTTAAGCCATTTGATTTGATAGCTAGGATGTATTGCAAGCATAAACCATTCAATTTTATAAAGAGTGGGAGTTTTTATTAAGGCATTCCTCAGGTACTGTGGATTATCATATCCGATACCCCACTTTGAATTGAAATACCTGAACTTGCTTGGCTTATTCATGTGAATTGTTTGTTCAGTTTGGCCTGCTTTGTACAGTTTATCTTCCAGACCTTTGACATTTTCACACAGCTCATTACTCCTATCTTTATAAGCATATAAAAGATTTTCAAACTCACTATTCTTGGTTTCCGAACTCATTAATTTTTCTGATAGTTCAGATATTCGACTTTGAAAATACGCATTACCAATATCGAACTCAGTCTTTTTCTTTTCTAATTCTTTAATTTGACTGTCTTGTTCTATTAGTCTTTCCTTTTGAGTGGAAATTATTTCATCTGCTCTTTTATGATCATTTGTTAGTTCTTCTAACTTCTTTGTTAAATATGCTTGTTGACTAAAAAAATTATTATAGAGATCAGAATGTACCTCATTTGAAGTAGACTCTGACCCTTCATCATCGGTGTTTTTGGTCATGAAGCACATCTTGGTCTGAGCCGCTGTCTCATCATCTGCTTCATCATCAGTCTGATCAAGCCAGTATTCCTCTTCGACCAACAGTGATATCCCCGATTCCTTCTGTTCAGCAAGCATCAACTTATTCTTGTAATAACTGGAATCCCTGACTTTCGGCTTCCAACATTCCTTGGAGAAGTGACCAGTCTTTCCACAATTGTAGCACTTCGGTGCTTCATCCTTCTTCTCAAATACCTTCTTCTATTCTGGCCTCTTATACTCATCTCTCTTATACTCAGCCCTCTTGTCATCAAACTTCTTGTTCGATTCAACATGTGCTTTGTGCTCGAAGTTCTTAGAGCCAGACGCATACCTTTGACTGTTAGAACTGGGGCTTTTTCCAAACTGTCTTTGAAAAGATCTGGTAAGGAGTATCATAGCTTTCTTCATACTTTCAACATCATCTATCCCATCTGCTTCATTCTGTTCCTCATCAGACTGATTACCCACATTCTTTGAGTATTTATTGATGGTTTTGTTAGACATTAAAGAAAGTGGATCTAACTCTTCTTCCTGAACCTCTCTTTTCTCTTCCTTCTTCTCTTTCTTCTTTTTCTTGGCTCTCTTTTCATTAGCATCTTCCTCATCCTGTTTCAAGGTTTCATATATCTCTTGTAGAGGCAAATCAGCTAACCTAGCATTCTGTTTTATTCGGTGAGCATACTTCTTCCATTCGGGTTGAAGAACACTCAGGAATTTCACATTGTGCTCGATTATTGACTTGTCTATACTGTACCTATTCAACTCATTCAAAATAGTAGTGAAACGACCATAAGCAGAATCAAGTGCCTCCCCTTCCTTTTGTTTAAAGTTTTCATACAAATTGATGGCGTTGGAGATTCTCATCTGGTTCTCCACTTCAGATCCTTGATACAGCTTTATCAACTCATCAAACATAGCCTTCCCATAATAGTTTTTGCTATCTACCTTTCGATAAATATCATTGGTCAAGCCTTGAATAACTAGGGACTTTGCCATTTTGTCTCCATAATGATTTTTCTTTTGTTCAGGATCATAGTGTAATGGTATAACTTCAACCCACTCTGGAATAAGCTCACCATCAGTAGCAATTCCTCTTCTCATTTGTTTCTCCATAGGCCATTCTCAAGTGAATTAGAAATATATTCCCCGTTCTCTTGTCGCTCAACATAGTCTATAAATCTGTCTTTCCATATCTTAAACTCCTTGGGAAAAAGAACAGGTGGTTTCTTCTTCGACCCAATAGTCAAGATGTCTCTTGTTGTCATATTTAGATTACTTGTTTACGATCGTTAAGTACTCCTTAGATTTGATTAGTAAAGATTAATTTCACACTGTCTTGTCTCAACCCACTGTCTGTCTCAACCCACTTCTCGTCGCAACACACGTCTTGTCGCAACACAATTCTTGTCGCAACCAAAAACTTGTCTAAACCAACAAGTTGCGAAAGTAGCTAAAACTTTGTCGCAGCAAATAGGTTGCGATACAACTTCAAAAAGATTCTTATCGCAATAGAAGATTGCGATAAGTACTGTTCATAATAAGGATGGTTGCGATAGTTGAGTCTTGTCGCAACAGATAGTTGTGATATGCTACTGTTCACTTCAAAAAATTGGGATTATAACGGCTTGTCGCAACTGAGGGTTGCGATACAATACTGTTCACTTCTTGTGGATTGTGATAGTTATGAATCCTCAAGAACACTGAGAGTTGCGAAAGTTATGAATACTCAAGAACACCGAGGGTTGCGATAGTTTTGAATATTCATATGATCTTAAGTCAATTCTTCAAAAATGATCCAATTACTCTGAAAATTGGTACGCAGGTTCGCAATAATATTCTGGACAACTTTAATTCTTCATGTTTTGTCCAAAAACCACTAGAACAGTGATTCTCAATCCAAAACAATAGGTTTTCTTCAAAAGTCCGAAAATACAAGTTTTGCACAAATTGAGACTAATCCTGGTGCAATTGCGGAATCAAAACACACAGGGATGATAATCAAACACTCCTAGACCAATTCTAATCCATTTGAAGCACTCAAATGGCTAAAATCGAATAGAAATGAATGAAAAATGAAGAACACTCAAAATTTGCAAAAACCTTCAAAATCCTAATCTGATCTAAGTGATATACTATGCTCTGATACCAATTGTGATCCCAGAACAAGTAATCAAACAGTATAATCAATCAGATGGCCATCCATATATATCATTGATGATCAATCTGTTAGTCCCAGATGGCTATAACAAGTATTGTAGAAGGGGGGGGGGGAGTTGAATACAATACTCAAAATTTTCACAATTTTAATTCTATTATTGAAAAACCTTCAACAAGAATTACACATAGAAACTAAAGACTGTTGCGGAAAAGAACAGATAAACTATTCTAACAATCTTTCACAAAGTATACTAAACAAAACAACTTAGAACACTTACAACAAAGCTATGAAGTTTTTAAGCAATATGGAGATTTCTTGCACTGAGAGAGATTTCCAGAAAGCGTGGTTTGAATGGAAACACCTTCTTCCTTTTATAGTGTGAAAAGGGTACTAAGCAAAAAATGCTTGGGACACTTGTCATCAGGAGATTTGCTTGAGGATGTTGACTTCTGAAAAGTTGATATGTCTTTATCACCTTTTCCTTGGTACTAGGTATAGAACCCATGCTGAAAGGGACTTTAACTGATAATGGATAAAACGACAAACAGTCACTTTTATCTGGCAAAGGATATTGTTCCATAATAAATGATCTTCTTGATGTGAATTCCAAGACAATCACACCAATGGTTTTCCACCGATATAATTGATGTTGGGCATTGAAACCATCTGCATAGAAAACCATTGAAACAAGGATCCCACCGATTTGGGCATTAAGATCGGTGGGATGTTTCTGCCGACGAGAGGAAGGTCGGTGGAGAGGATGTCCACCGATATGTGAGGACACCATCGGTGGACAATGACTTGAATGAATGTTGAGAAGAGTCTTCTTATTTCCACAATGAGAATATATTCAAGCTTGGTTTCGGTTGATCTTCAACTTCACCGAATTGTTGATATCTTGTACAAGTCATTTCAAAGAACCATGCTAAAATATTCTAAGTAAGGTATAGAGAGGACACCGGTGAGTCAATTTCAAATCTCAGTGACCCAACAATCTCCCCCTATTTGAATTTGAGCTCTATCCTTAGAATATTTAAGAGTATTTAAAAGTAAAATGCATTTTGACCCTTTTTACTCTTTTTGGGTTCTTTTCACATAGACCATTATTTTTGTTCTTTTTGATCTATTTTCTTTTTGTATGAGTATGTATACTATAGACAATATTTACAAGTAATAAAGTGTAACTATGTGTAACAAGGAAATTCAAATAGAAGAGAAGTACTTGTATTACCGAAACTTTCATACATTTGGAAATGAAGAAAAGTTTTACAAGTACTTGAAAAATGAAAACACTTAGATCATTTTCTCATTGTCTGACGACGCTGAATTTTGGCAAGGATGTTCTGGTAGAAAGGTTGAGCTTCGGGGATGTATGGCATCAGATTGGATATGCCTTCAAGAAGAATAATGTCCGCCAAAGGGATTTGAGCGAACCTGAAGAAGCGTCGGCGGCCGAAACCATCATTGAAGTAGAGTTCGAGAATCGGTGAGAGACTTATCATGGTAGAGGGATAAGTAGTTGATGTGGGAAGAGACAAGTTGAGATTGTCCACATAGGGAATCCTTCCTTTCTTGGCTAACTCTTTGAAGATGAGGTCGGTGACCTTTTGGTTCTTGGTCTTCGGTAGGCGGATATCTTCCTTGAGGGACTGAAGTTTGGCTCTTTCTTCGGTGGAGAGGACGATGTTGTGCTTCTTTTTCACTTCCTTCATTTTATCCATCAAGCCATCAATGCACTTGATGAATACATCTTTCTTTGGATTTATGCTCTTTACTAGAAGTTTAGAGATTTCAAACCATTCAGAGAGGCCGAATTGTTTCAAGTGGTAGTCTCTAATACTTCTAGTCATGCCATCTTCTCTCTCAATTATCAATCTGATGTCGGTAGGATTGGCTTTGGATGTGGCAATTTTGATACATGTGATTGGAGATTTGCTGGTTCGGTAGTGCATTTCCTTTTTGTACCAAGAAATTTCCTCATCCTTTTCTTCCTGAAGAGCACTCACTACCGATTTCTGAGTTTTGATGGCATCGGTAGACTTTACTTTTGCTGCTTCTTCCTCGGCATCTTTCAGAGAGAGAGCTTTAGATTCATCCAAACTAATTTGAGCAAGTCTGGCTTCCTCAATCTCTTGAGGAGTTAGACCAAGTTCGGGGTTGGAGTCTTGAGATGTTGGATGGGTTGGTGGTTTTAGTTTCAGAGTTTGGGCACCCTCAGGTCGGGCCCCATACTTGGCTAAGTCTTTCTTTTTCTTTTCTTCTTCGGCTTCTTGTTCGGCAGATAGTATTTTCTTTCCTTTATCCTTAGGGGTCTCGGACACTTGCCCCCCTCAGATTGTGCCGATGTTTTCTCCATCGATTTCTTTTGAAGAATCAGTGGTGGTGAGGAAGAGGTACCAAAAGGTTTCGGTGGTGGAGAAGATTTCGGTGGTGGTGAAGACTTCGGTGGAGGTGAGGATTTCGGTGATGGTGAGGATTTCGCTGATGGTGAGGATTTCGGTGGTGGTGAAGAAGTAGTACCTGGAATATCGGTGGCTTTCTTTGATATGCGGATGTGTGGATGATCGGTGGAAAGTGAAGACTGATTGTTGTTTGTTCGTTTGACCAAAGGCATTTTCGGTGGTGGATCAGGTTTCTCCCCCTCAGCAACAGGCCGAACTATCAAACCCAACAAAGTAAACACCTGATCAAGTTTCGAGTGAAGAAGGTTGATACTAGCAGGATCAATGTTGGTCAAAGTAAAATCACCCAAATCCATATCCCAATCCAAGCTTTTTTCAAGGATATCAACTTTGGTATGCAGAGAGTCAAGGGAGTCAGATAGACGAGTCCGAAGATTTTGATGCCGACGGGCCTCAGTATGAAGACGGAAGATTTCAGCATCTTTAACTGTCGTGGATGCTTTGAAGGCACCGAAAGAAACGGCAAGGTCGGAATGGGAAGAGGTCAAAGATTCCACCTTGTTTGATAATAATGCTAAGCTTTCAGAAAAAGGCCGAAGAGCTTCCCGAAGAGCATCTGCCAATTGCTGAGGTTGCCGAGACTCGAGCACCGAAACCCGATCATTGGTTTGAGCCATAAAGGAGACTGTGGCTTGTTTGAGTGATTCAAACTAAGTACCTACTAATCTACACTGACGAGCACTTTCTTGAACCTCCGCAATTAAATCACTCGGTAGCCGAATACCTGTAATAGGAGGAGCACGAACCTCGGGTAACTCGAATCGGGGATATGTCGGTGACAACCGGGAATAAGGTAGAGGTAGTATTCTTTCGTCAACAGATGGGGAGGAGGATGGATAATTGCATGAAGGATCGGGGTAAAGGACCCTTTGTCGGGGTATTAGTGGGGGAGATGGTGGTCTTTGATGAGAGGAGGAAGAACTCACAGATGCATCGGATCGGCATGGAGTGGGGGATCAGTGTGGAGAGACTATCGGGGTGGTTATTTTCGGGGTAGGGGATCGGTGTGGGGTTGGAGATCGGTGTGAGGAGACGATCAGGGTGGATATTTTCGGGGTAGGGGATCGGTGTGGGGTTGGTGAATCGGTGAGGGTGGTCTCATCGGTGGGAATCGTGGTTCGGGGAGAACCTGTGTCTTCCAATAAAAAATCAATGAAGTCTCGTGGGGGGGATTTTTTTGTGGGGGAACCCTCAGCGGGTTGTGCATCATCGATCTCATAATGATCGGGTGTTAAGCTGTGCAGTGAAAATTATGTACCCTCGAGGGGAGAGACCCCGAGGTCATCTCCACCACCCAAAGAAGCGAGTAGGGAGGTAAGTTGTGGTTCCTCCAAATGTACAACTGAAGCCTGTGGAGAGGCAACAGAGGAGTCGGTAGGGGTGATAACGGATTCCCTTGGCCCGGAGGGTTGAATTTCAACAACTGGCGATTTTTGAGAATCGTCAGTTGGCTTAGTCGGTTGGGCCGAAGGCTTTCGATATCTCTTTAAAGGAGACCTAGAAGGGGATGTTGAGTGCCTCCGCTTATGAGAAGGGTTTTGAACCAGGGAAGCCTCCGAGGGATCTCTCGGTGGCGTGGTTCGAGAAGCGGGTGCGGAGGTGTCGGTGGCCTTTCGTCTTTTCTTTTTAGCGCCACCCGACGTCACTCGAGGACGGGGAGAAGGAGCCACTGCAACTTGCGGGTCCGCGGGAACTTCCGGGTGTTGAAACCCGGGAGCTTCCGCCGCACCCCAGTGAAGATCGGGAGATATAGCAAAAGAAATCATACCTTGGCGTAAAGGAAGATCAGTAGCGAGGTGGCCAATATTGAGTGTCTTTTGGCCAACAATAGGGGATGCCCAGTCGTATGAAAAACGAGGAGATTGAGACTTTCGATCCGAGTCCAAAGCCGAGCCAAGCTTGTGTTGAAGGATCATAGATATGAAACGAGGATATGCGACATGACACCTTTTCGGATGCTTCACCACTTCAGTCAACTCAGTAAAGAAATACTGAGCAAAGTCGATTTTCCTTTGGAAGATTAGTGCATGGGCCAACTTGATAATATAAGAAGGGGATTGGTCGTGACCACTTGTCTTTCTAGATAGACAATGGATTACATGTGCAAAAAAGAAGTTCCATACACCACCCATTTTGTTGCGAGTGAGAGTACCTGGGCCTTTAGAGGATTTGGAGGCTTTGTCTTCAGATTGGTGGATATAGCCAAGGGTATTAATGACTTGCTCCAGGAGGTTATCGACATACATGTCATCATATTCAGAAAAGGCTTCGATCCAGAGAGCATTGCGAACATCATCTACTCCGAAGGTAAGATCGTGATCACCTTCCTCGTCAGAAAAGATAGAAGCATGAATGGCTTCATTTGATATATCATACACACTAGAGAGCCAAAACTTGCCAATGAGCATCTTGCTCATCTTCGGGTTGCATGTGAAAGCATGGAGAAGAGGTGAGCGGGTTAATAACTTTGTGATTGTGTGGAACTCGGGATGTGCGGGATCGGATTTGAACCTTGCGACGTGATTGCAAGGGTTGAATATGAGGTCTTCAAAACTAGTAGGAAGGTTTTTAACTATCTTGGGAGCCATTGTTGTAGGTGAGGAAAACGTGAGAGAGAAGAAGGAATACTTGAGAGATTTTGGGTGGTTGCAGGTTTCGAAGGAAAGGAAAATGGAGAAGATGGGTTTAGGGTTTATATAGGAGAGAAGAAATAGGAAGATGAAAGATCTTGGGGATTTGAAAATAGGGCGGCAACGGTTATGTGGGTGTGAGAGATGGATTTAAATAAAATAATATAATTTAAAAGGGTAATGATGAGGGTTATAGGAATGTGTTGTCAAAACGGCTTTACATGGAACGGGATGGGTCAAAGTTGATTGACACCTAGGGGTTTATGGGTGATGTGATCATGGGGAAGCGTATGTGATAAGTTCAACGAGTCGGTGGTAGATTTCGGTGGGACATCTCACCGATGAAAGGGAATCGGTGTAACACTGGTAGAAACACGTCGATGTGGATTGTACTAACACCAAGGAAGCAATTGAGTGTATCGACAAGAGTGATATGTTTTTCGGTGGAGTATCACGTCGGTGGAAAGAATATCGGTAAAGGATATGGTAAAGGTGAACACCGATGAATGTGTATGATATAGAACACACCGATTAAAGAATACACCGATTTGGGGTTCGGTGATAATGGTGAATACCGATGAATGCGTCGGTGGTGAGAAGAGGAATCAATCGTCGGTGGAGATTACCGAATAAGATTTCGGTGTTTGAGCAAAGCCACCGATGGAAGAAATTAATTTCGGTGTGGATTTACAAGAAAATATCATACCGACGTTATTTGGTGAGATGTCGGTAGAGAGATAGGCGAAATATCGGTGAGATGGGAAAGGAACATCATTAAGAGAATTTCATCGGTGTAGAGAGATCGGTGATAAGAGTTACCGATGGGAAATCGGTGAAACAAAGTCACTGAAGATTACACATGCCAAGTTCACTTATTAGGAAATTGAACCTGGCTTCATCTAAGGGTTTTGTGAACAGATCAGCAAGCTGTAGATCAGTGGGAATGAAATGCAGCTCAATGTCACCTTTTGAGATGTGATCCCTGATGAAATGATATCTGATGTCTATGTGTTTTGATCTGGAATGAAGAACAGGATTGTTTGCAATAGCTATTGCACTTGAATTGTCACACAGAATGGGAATCTTTGAGTAGATTTGATTGTAATCCCGAAGTTGATTTTTCATCTACCGGATCTGAGCACAGCAACTTCCAGCAGCAACATATTTAGCCTCAGCAGTTGATGTTGAGACTGAGTTCTGTTTCTTGCTGGACCAGCTTACTAATTTTCCACCAAGAAGTTGGCAGCTACCTGTGGTACTCTTTCTATCATTCTTGGAACCTGCATAATCTGAATTTGAATACCCAATTAGTTCAAAACCTGAGTCTTTGGGATACCAAATACCCAGATTCAAGGTACCTTTGAGATACCGAAAAATCCGTTTTACAGCGACCAAATGAGATTCTTTTGGATTGGCTTGAAAATGGGCACACAGAAAAGTAGCAAACATAATATTCGGTTTGCTAGCAGTTAAATACAGGAGAGAGCCAATCATCCCTCGATAATTGGACACATCAACAGATTGACCATTCAGATCAGCATGAAGTTTCAAAGGTGGTGCCATGGGAGTTTTCATAGGAGAGCTATCTAAAAATTTGAATTTCTTTAGAAGGTTACGAATATATTTACTTTGATTTATAAAAATCCCTTCTAAAGATTGTTTGACCTGAAGGCCCAAAAAGAATGTAAGCTCTCCCATCATACTCATTTCATATTCACTCATCATGAGTGTAGCAAACTCATCACATAGTGATTCATCAGTGGCACCAAAAATGATGTCATCAACATAGATTTGAACAAGAATGAGATTACCTGAGGTTTTCTTGATAAAGAGAGTGTTGTCAATTTTACCTCTGGAATAACCATGCTTTAGAAGAAAAATAGCAAGAGTGTCATACCAAGCACGTGGAGCTTGCTTGAGACCATAGAGAGCCTTGTCTAATCTATACACATAGTCTGGATGAGTTGGATCTTCAAAGCCAGGTGGTTGTTTCACATAGACTTCCTCTGCAAGTTCCCCATTGAGGAAAGCACTTTTGACATCCATCTGAAAGACCCTGAAATTTCGGTAGGCAGCATGAGCCAGAAAGATTCTTATGGCTTCAAGTCTTGCAACAGGGGCAAATGTTTCATCATAGTCAATGCCCTCTTCCTGTCGGTATCCTTGAGCAACCTGTCTGGCCTTGTTTCTGATAACTGTACCTTCTTCATCCATTTTATTTCTGAAGATCCATTTGGTTCCAATGATTGTCTTCTTTGGAGGTCTGGGAACCAATCTCCAAACTTTGTTTCTCTCAAATTGAGAAAGCTCTTCTTGCATGGCAGTGATCCAACAGGGATCTGCTAGAGCTTCATCAATCTTCTTGGGTTCAATACGAGAGAGAAAGTTCATATAGAGACAAATATTTCCAACTCCTCTGTGAGTTTGGACACCAGCTTGTTGATCACCAATGATTTGATCAATGGGGTGATCTTTGGTCCATTTTGTGGCAGGGGGTAAAGGTGATGGAATATTTTGTGTGAGGTGAGTTGATGTAGTGGGATCAGAGGTTCGGTGGAGAGCAGAATTTTCGGTGGTAGAAGCAGGATCGGTGGAAGGTTGTGATTCGGTGGCATGGTAAACATCGGTGGAAGGATGTATATCGGTGGGAGTATTCGTGTCGGTAGGGAGATGGTCAATTTCGGTAGAAGAGGTGTGTGGCACTAAGGAAGGTGACCCAACTTGGTTATTTGGAAGATAGGGATTTAAAGGAATGGAAGATGCATCGGTGGGAGTAACTATGGGAGCATCACCTATGCATGAGGAAATCCACCTGTGTAATTCATTATCATCGTTTGAAAGAGATGATGATCTTAGGTCATCAAATTTGACATGAACAGACTCATCAATGCATTTTCTCTTGAGATTGTACACACGATAAGCTTTGGAGGATAGAGAGTATCCAACAAAGATTCCTTCATCAGCTTTGGGATCAAACTTCCCAAGATTGTCACGATCATTTAGAATAAAGCATACACAGCCAAAAACATGAAGAAAGCCAATATTTGGTTTTCTGCCATGGAAAACTTCATATGGGGTTTTATCATGTCTTTTGGATATCACGGACCTATTTTGGGTAAAGCAAGCAGTATTAACAGCTTCAGCCCAGAAATAGGTAGGCAGGTTTGATTCACTAAGCATGGATCTTGCAGCCTCACATAGGGTTCTGTTTTTCCTTTCCACCACTCCATTTTGCTGAGGAGTCCTGACTGCAGAGAAGTTTTGAGAAATTCCTTTCTCATTGAAGAAGTCTTCGAGAGCACTGTTTCTGAATTCAGTGCCATTGTCACTTCTCACCGAACGTACAAGTTGTCCATTAAGAACTTCATTTTTCTTGACAAAGTTGATGATTTCTTCAGTTGCATCACTTTTATACCTGAGAAAAGACACCCAAGTATATCTAGTAAATTCATCAACAATTACAAGAATGTACCTTTTGCCTCCTAGACTAGGAGTGTTGACTGGTCCACATAGGTCCATGTGCAGCATCTGTAAAGGAAGAGTAATGGAAGATTATTGCTTGGTCTTGAAGGAAGTTTTGGTGAGCTTCCCTTTTTCACATGCATCACACAGCTTCTCTTTGACAAAATTCAACTTTGGCATGCCAGTCACCAGTTCTTTGTTTGAGATTTTATGGAGAGTTTTAAAATTTAGATGAGAAAGACGTTTATGCCACAACCAGTTCTTTTTTGTTGTGTCATCTGACACAAAGCAGACATTGGATAAACCATTATTTTGTCCCATATCTATGATGTAGACATTCTCCATTCCTTTTCCGAACAGGACCACTTTCATGTTGTTGTCAACGACAGTACAGATACAAAGTTCAAAGATAACTTTATATCTTAGATCACACAGCTGACTAATACTGAGGAGATTGTGCATGAGACCTTCAACAAGTGCCACTTTATTGAAGGTGACATACCCGTTGGTGAGAGTTCCGTATCCTTTGGTGTAGCCTCTTGAATTGTCTCCAGAAGTTACAGAAGGACCCTTTCCAGACACATAGATGATAAGAAGAGATTTATTTCCTGTCATGTGGCGTGAGCACCCACTATCCAGATACCTTATATGATGGTGCTCAAAAACCTGCATGCACATATAAATTAGTTCTTAGGTACCCATTTGGTGGTGGGTCCTTTGGGGTTAGAAGATGAAGAGTCCTTAGGTTTGGTTCTGTCCATTCTGTCCTTTGGACAATCCTTTGCAAGATGAAAGGTGTCCCCACAATTATAACACTTTCTGTAGATAAAAGTCTTTTTGGGTTTTTGCAATTTCTTTTTTCCTTTTAGTTTTCCTATGACGTCTATTTGAATAGCTTTAGGACCAAAGGATGAGATGAGAGGAGGAAAACTTAAAATTCCATTTCCCGAGGTGGAAGCAAATTTTGACCGATTTCTTGAGGAATTTTCGAAATGATCTTTTCCATGGACTGAGGATTTTCTTTTCAAAGTGAGATCGGTGGGGAAATCGGTGGTCATTGCGAGGCTTACAGATCGGGGAAGAAAATGCGGCTTAGATTTTGAAGAGTTAGAAGATGAGGCTTCATCAATGGTTAAATCCTTCAAAAGATCATGGATGTGTTTTGAGACATCATTGGAATCCTCTTTTTCCAAGGTTTGAACAGATGTAGATTCTTTAGCTTTTATAAACATTCCAAACTTTAAGGCTTCACCTAGATCTAGAGAGTTTAAAGAAATGAAATCACATGAGCTTGAATCAGAGGCATCATCCCATACACTTGAGGTAGGGACAAGAGCTTGAGAAGAGGTGTCAGGAATGATTTTACCAAAACCCAATCCAAAATTACTGTTACCACCGATTTGATCTTGAAAGATTTGTTCAAGATGTTTAGAGGAACTTGTCCATTTTCTAATAACCTCTTGTTCTCTTTTTAGTTTCTTGAAAATCTTATTTTTCTCTTTTGAAATCATGTGATTTATAGTTTTCAGATCCTCAAGCTCAGCTTTGATTTCCTCAAACTTTTCAAGTTTAGACATGCAGATTTCAAGTTGAGAGGTGAGGTTCTTAACTTGAACATGTTTTCTTTTCTTGCTATCCTTGACAGAATAAAAGTCTTTAGTTAAAGATTCATAAGCATCAATCTTTTCATTATCAGTCATCTCATTAAAAGGGTGTACCTGAGAATATGATGTCGAGTACCCAGTTGACACCAGAGCCATTGGAGAGGTAGCTTTTTCAGAATCTTCCATATCTTCAGATATGGCCATGAAGCACATGTTAGGAGAATCACTGTCAGAAGTGTCTTCTTCATCCCAATCATGAGTTTCTGCCATGAGACCTTTTCCTTTTCTTAGAAGACTTTCACTTCTTTCTTTCTCTTTCTTGTATTTTGCCTTGTATTTCTCAGCACGTTCCTGATGGTATTGAGGAGATGATTGAGAATCTTTCTTGGAAAAGTTTGATTTGAAAGAATTATTTCTGGGTTTCTCATTCTTGGAAGAATATTTGTCAGAAGATGGATTCCTAGATTTAGTAACACGTTTTCTCCTACACTCAGAAGCAAAGTGTCCTTTCTTGCCACAGTTAAAACACTCTTCATTGGACTTATCAGAAGGAGTCTTGGAGGATGAAGGTTTTCTGAAATTTTTGGATTTGTTGAAAGGACGAGACTTGTTCTTGAAACCAGCCATCATAGCCATTTCATCAGACAACTGCTCAACCATGATTTCCTCACCTTCATCATCAGCATCACTTAGGTATGCCTTCGTTTGGTGGGTAGAGTTGTTTTGGCTGTCATTGTCAGAGTCTGATGAAGGATAGGTGATTCTAGGAACATTTTGAGTTTTCTTGGAACTTTCACTAACAAGAGCTATGGAAGAGCTCTTTATCTCTTTGATGAAAGATTTCCTTTGTAGCTTGGTTTGTTCAAAATTGTAGAGAGTTCCATACAAAACAGTTAAGGGCATGAACTCAAGGTCCTTGGTAGTCTTTATGCAAGTGCATATATTTTCCCAAAATTCTGGGAGACAATCCATAAACTTGCATAAAACATCCTCATTATCATAGACTCTGCCCAATAACTTGAGATCATTTAAAAGAGAGTTGAAACGATTATAGTAGCTAGGAAGAGATTCACCTTTTTCATAAGCAAAGAGTTCATACTTTCTAATGAGAGTAATCTTTTTGCTTTTCTTCACTTCCTCTATACCTTCGTACAGAACACACAGAGTGGTCCACATCTCTTTAGCAGTTTCAAAGTTAACCAGAGAGTGATAGACTTCATCAGGAAGTGAGAGTGCAATGATTGCTCTAAGTTTAGAGTCAAGAGTAACCATACGTTTTTCCTCATCAGTATATTTCTTAGGATTTTTGAGGATATAACGACCAGTAGCTTTAGATTTCTCTTTGTCAGAAGGCTCAGAGTCATCAGAGTCACTAGAGTCCTCCTTATCAGCGGTTTCTTTACCAGGCCTCTGCGTTTCATAGCGAGCCCAGACTCTAGGGATAATAGGTCCCTCTTTGAGAATGGTTGGATATCTAGTATCAACTCCTTCCATGAATAGCATCATACGGCTTTTCCAAAGAGAAAAGTTGTTAGGGTTAAACTTAGGAGGTTTGGTAATGGAGCCATTCTCAGAAAAGTTGTTTTGAACAGAGTTTTCAAAAGTATAAGAGGATGAGGCAGCCATCGCAGATCAAGTTTATGAATTAAACTTTCCTGCTCTGATACCACTTGTTAGTCCCAGATGGCTATAACAAGTATTGTAGAAGGGGGGGGTTGAATACAATACTCAAAATTTTCACAATTTTAATTCTATTATTGAAAAACCTTCAACAAAAATTACACATAGAAACTAAAGACTGTTGCGGAAAAGAACAGATAAACTATTCTAACAATCTTTCACAAAGTATACTAAACAAAACAACTTAGAACACTTAGAACAAAGCTATGAAGTTTTTAAGCAATATGGAGATTTCTTACATTGAGAGAGATTTCCAGAAAGCGTGGTTTGCATGGAAACACCTTCTTCCTTTTATAGTGTGAAAAGGGTATTAAGCAAAAAATGCTTGGGACACTTGTCATCAAGAGATTTGCTTGAGGATGTTGACTTCTGAAAAGTTGATATGTCTTTATCACCTTTTCCTTGGTACTAGGTATAGAACCCATGCTGAAAGGGACTTTAACTGATAATGGATAAAACGACAAACAGTCACTTTTATCTGGCAAAGGATATTGTCCCATAATAAATGATCTTCTTGATGTGAATTCCAAGACAATCACACCGATGGTTTTCCACCGATATAATTGATGTTGGGCGTTGAAACCATCTGCATAGAAAACCATTGAAACAAGGATCCCACCGATTTGGGCATTAAGATCGGTGGGATGTTTCTGCCGACGAGAGGAAGGTCGGTGGAGAGGATGTCCACCGATATGTGAGGACACCATCGGTGGACAATGACTTGAATAAATGTTGAGAAGAGTCTTCTTATTTCCACAAAGAGAATATCTTCAAGCTTGGTTTCAGTTGATCTTCGACTTCACCGAACTGTTGATATCTTGTACAAGTCATTTCAATGAACCATGCTAAAATATTCTAAGTAAGGTATAGAGAGGACATCGGTGAGTCAATTTCAAATCTCAGTAACCCAACACAATCCTTCAAGTACAATATAGAAAAATAGAAAGAATATGGAGAGTGTGTGTACTTGAGAGTAAATGGAATGAATGACCTAATTAGAAATCTAGGCTAAGCAAACAATATATATACTATGTAACTTAGCAATTACAATAATGGTCCCTCTACATGGTACAACTTGTAATATTAGGCACTAACAGTTTGGCAAAAGTAGCTTATAAGCATGTAAAATGATCAAAAAGGACATCTTCAAATAATTATCAATTACAAATTTAATTATGTAATTAAAACAAATTTATAACAATATAATATGTTAATTAATACATCCAATGTAATAAAGAAAAATTAAATAATATAATATGCTAATTAAAAGAAATTTAAAACTTATTATTGCATATATACTATAACTTTTGAATTTGTTAAAACAAGTTTAGAAAAAAATATTAACTTATGATTTTAAATAACCGTTACATACAATATGAAAAAAATAATCAAATAATAATTAAAAAATAATATTAATTGATAATTAAAATATATTTATTAATATTAAAAAATAAATAAATATAATTTATATGAGTAATTAAAATTTAATATCAATGTATAATTAAAATTTAATTTGATAATTTTCAGTTAAATTTAATTAATATTAATTCAAATAATAATTAAAAAATAATATTAATTGATAATTAAAATATATTTATTAATATTAAAAATTAAATAATTATAATTTATATGAGTAACAATAATTCTAAATAATTAAAATTTAATATCAATGTATGATTAAAATTTAATTTGATAATTTTCAGTTAATAAATATTAATTTAATTTAAAAAAATATTTATTAATAATAATTAATAGTTAGTAAATAATATTAAGGGGCAATATTAGAATATTCACAAAAAGCTGCTGAAACACAACTCTAAGTAGCGTTTCAAAAAGCTAGCTTATAAGGTAGTTTATGGTTATCCAAACATGTACCTCAAAAAAAAGCTAGCTTATAAGCTAGCTTTTTTTTACCAAGCAATGCCTAAGTTAGCTTATAACTAGCTTATTGATAAGCTACTTGGAGTAACTTATGAGGTGTTTTTTACACTCTTTCGGTTATAATCCGCAATAAAATTAATTATTATTATTAATTACAAATAAATATTAATTATTAATAACTATTTATTATAAATAAATAATTATTCATAATATTAATTAAAAACTATTAATTTTACCTAATTATACATTATTAACTAATTTTAATTACACAGTAGATACTAATAATAATTATAAATTATTTATAAATGTTGTTAGCTATATCAAATATTGATTCAATATATTTAGATATTAATAGACAAATATAACACATAAGTTATATAAAAATTAAAGTTATATTTATTTTATTTCATAGATAATTAAAATATGCTAACTAATTTTAATAAACTATTTAATTTAATTATTAATTATATCTAAAAAGTATTAATTAATTAGGATATGTGAGGTTGGCCAATTTAGTTATTATTCATATTATATGTAATGGTTTTTAAAATAATAGATTAACTAGTGATCCGGCCCGCGCGTTGCGCAGAGTTTCAAAAACATTATATGAAAAAATTTAAGCTTTTTTTATAGATCCTTTTCATTTTTTCTTGTATTAATAAACTATATTGCAAGTTATTGAGTGTTGTTATCATCATCTGATGCTTCGTGATTGTGCAATGGATGATCACCAACGATAACCAAATCGAAATAATAAACAATTTCAAGAAGGTTTGAGGATGATAGTAACATTCAACATTGCTAACCATATAAATAATAAATAATAACAAAGATGGGCTTACTTGTAGAAAAAATACGGGTTAAGTTTAGCAACTAAAAACACAAAATAAAAATAAGCTAAGCGTATCTTGTAGAAGCTTTTTGTTTGTTCTTATTTGTTCTTCAAACCCCCTTTTCAATGATTTAGCCCGTCACCAAGAAACTTGCGGTCAACATTGTTCAATAATAGAAACCAATTTAATTATTCGTCTATATGAATAACCAATCAAAGATAATCTCTTGTCGAACCTTCTTGCCGAGAGCTGGATATACACGATGTTTTATCATCATGGTCAGAAATAAATAGTTGCAAATAAATATGGAACTGGTTTAAGTGACATGGTTCACGATGTCGAACCATATCAGATTTGAAACAATGGAATTATTTGTTGGTGTTAGGAACAGTTAAGTAACAACAAAGTTGAGTAATGGCATTGATATCAGGCTCATTAATCTCAATAAAAACAACACTAATATTGGCTTTGGCTGAAAAACATGAGTCAAACTTAAAAATATCAATTCTAAAAATGAATTACATGTATTTAAGTAAAGTAAAACATTAACACATCCATCCAAGCATGTTCATGCATATGCATATTCAAGTATTTCATAGCCAAAGGTTCCCACTCATGCAAAATTCAAACACTTAATAGACAAATAATGTGTTTGAGGTATGTGAATATTGAGGATTATAATGTGATATATATAGGTTAAGTTGTTGTCAGGAACAATTGAGGAACCATGTTATAGGAAGCTCAAAATCCAATAAAGCACCTAGTAAATGTATTAATGTTATCATGTTCGACTAATCGTTATTCGAATAATTCATAAAAGTATAAAAATAACCTCTTTTGTAGAAGGGAGTATGTTTTGACATGAAATGGATATATCCATATATCTACTCAAATATATGAGATGGTAAAATATGGCAAAAATCTATACCGAAAAAGGGTTCACGTGGACGTATTGGTTCACGTAAGAGTACACGTAAAATACCAAAGGGGGTTATTCATATTCAAGCAAGTTTCAATAATACCATTGTGACTGTTACAGATGTACGGGGCAAGTGGTTTCTTGGTCCTCCAACCCCGAATTATGGGTTTCGGATTTTAGATTGCTTCGGGTTCGAGTTGGTCGGGTTTTGGGTATTGATATATGCAAAACGTATATACATTCAATCAGTTTTGATGATGAAATCGATAATAGGTTTAGAAATTTGAAAAGTATGGCAAAATATGATTTAGGATTTTCAATAAGATAATTATATTTATATAATACTTTAAATTATATATATGTATATATCGGGTTTTCGGACAG
This sequence comes from Saussurea involucrata, assembly GCA_033807775.1. Lineage (NCBI taxonomy): Eukaryota > Viridiplantae > Streptophyta > Magnoliopsida > Asterales > Asteraceae > Saussurea > Saussurea involucrata. The sequence goes on from CM066314.1 coordinate 146,145,259, forward strand.
GTTGGGTGGCCAAAAACCATACCAAACCCGAACCTAAATATCTCTCAAAAAGTCGGGTTTCTGATTTTCGGATTTCGAGGCATTTTGATTTGTCACAAACACCTCACTTTCAATTGGTTCCGGGTCGGGTTTTGCACACCCCTAGTTCAAGCAATTCCATTCAACCTTTCATTCATTCTTTAGTATAAACTTCGACCTGGATAACAATAATATTTTGCGAATAAACAAACGACGGTTACAATGTTGATCAATACATGATCTACACGAATACGCAAATTTCTCTTTTGGATGTCAAGAATCCACAAGTATCTAGTAAAAGATGGAAAGTAGATTACCGATTTCTTCCCAAATTGTGTTTCACACCCCGCTTAGATCTCATCCTTTTAACATCCTTCCAATTCCTTGTGAATGGAAAACGATGCCATTCTTGTGCTCTCTAGAAACCCATGTAGAATCCTCCACAATTATAATCATCAATAATCGTCGATGTCTCTCCTTTGATTTAGCATGTAATACGATAAGGATTTTCTGATGTGCAAAATCCTGTAAACCGACAAACAAAGACAAAACCTTATAATTAATAAAAAAAGACCTAAATTAGTTGCAATATTCATTGATTCCTCTTCATAAGGGCTTTGTGTAGAGAGAGAGAGAGGGAGAGAGAGAATATAAATCCGTTAAAGAAACTTACATTGTTATGGGAGGGATACCATGTTTGAGTATAAAAGAAAAAAAGAGACATACTTGTGACTTGTGAGGAAGTTAATATGTTTTAAGACAATTAAATATTTTACAATTGAGTGATAAGAGATGGATAGATGAAGAGGTGGATAAGATAAATGAATTGCAATAAACAATGACTTCAAAACCTACAATGGTAATTGAAAAGTTTGGAGTTAAGCCTAAAATTAATTGTTATTTACAAAATTACAAAATTGTAAAACAAAATAACAATAAATATAGGGTGGGAAAAGTTGAGTTAAGGAGAAAAAAGATAAAAGGGGTTCTAGGCATGAGAAGATGCCACGTCACTACACGTGGTTTTTGTTTTAATATATATATATATATATATATATTGATGTAGATTTCTTCTAATTTCTTTTAATAAATTCAAAATTTATAATATATATATATATATATATATATATATGTTAGTGCTTAATTATGATTGAATCAAGTAGAGGGACCTAATATGTCAATGTTCAATAGTTGTAGCTAGTATATATTGTTTGCTACTTTCCTCTTTAGGAAATGACACTAGCCACACACACAAGTATTGTATTGCATTCACCATTATGAGCTTTTGGGATCTTATTGAATATAAAGATGGTTTCCTTTATTGTTAACATTAATTGATTACTTGTTCTATGATCACAATATATATATATATATAGTCCTACTAAATTGTAACCGCTAAATGTGTGTAACCGTTGTAACCCGTCGATTTCATAGGTTTTTTGATGAATTTTTTTTTATAGAATTGTTTATTTTGATGAAATTGTTTCATATCATTCATTTCTTGATGAAATTTTTTATGAAATTTGTAGTTTCATAGGTTTTTTTCATTTTTATGAAACTTTTCATATATTTTCGTTTTCACCTATGAAACTACAAATTGCATAAAAAAATTCATCAAAGAAATGAATGATATGAAATAATTTCATCAAAATAAACAATTTCATAAAAAAAATTCATAAAAAAACCTATGAAATCGACGGGTTACAACGGTTACACACATTTAGCGGTTACATTTTATTATCAGTCTATATATATATAATATATATATAATCAATTTTTTTTCTCAATTAACATATTATATTACTTAATTTTTCATTATCATCTTGTTTGTAGTAAATAACAAACTATATTATTAGAATTTTGTTTTAATCATATTATTAGAAATTTATTTGAATTATATTATGAAATGTTTGTAGTTGTTTATTTTTTTCAAGATACCATTTTCAGTCATTTTACATGTTTATAAGCAAATTTTTGTCAAACATAATTTGTTCATCAGCTAGTTTATTAATTATCAGCTAGCTTATCAGTTATCAGGTAGTTTGCCAAATATAGCTTTTGTATTAAGTCCTTCGCTAATTAGCGAATAGTGAGGGATTGACCACCAAATTCATCCCTCTCTAATTAGCAATGGATGGTTTTGTAGTCAATCCCTTGCTAATCAGCGAGAGATATATTTCGTCGCTATTTAGCTAGGGATATATAAGCTCAGGTTCAGAGGAAAACCACAAAAAATGAAAAACTAAAGAAAACACTCTGATAATCATTCATCTGGACGATATACATATGCATACAAGTAATTTGTAACATGCACATGTGTATAAATACCTTAAAAACAGTTTCAATTACTTGTATACACATGTACATACCGTTTAAATAAACGGTTACCAAGGTGTTTTTAAATATTCATATTTTCCGGGGTTTTCCTGAACCCCCTCCCCCCCCCCCCCTCTCTCTCTCTCTCTATATATATATATATATATGAATATCTAGAGTAAGAGAGTGACACTTCCGTCACCCGAATTTCTTATATATTATATCAATTTACTTAAATTTTGACCTCACCATCAAAATTTGAATTCAACACGGATTAATATACAAATAAAAGGCAAATACATGGTAAATTGAACGGATGTATACATGTTACAAGATTTTATACCTTTTTAACTGATATATGATCATGTTTTAGATGCATTTGGATCCAAGTTGTAGGGACCAGAAAGTGTTCATAGTTGGGAAGGTTTAACTGAAGCAAGATTTAACTAATAAGAAAGGTTTATCTAGGCCAAAATGGAATTTTTTTCTACTTTTGGAATCTCATTCCAAGACCATATGACAACAAACTATGATAGGTGTCTTGGGGAAAAAAGATTATTACTTCATTTTCTACATGGGTCCTACACTCCAACTTTTGAGAATCTTTTGGCATGTATATAAACCATTCCAGTTTCATTCAAGAAAATCACCAACTCCAAGATTGTCATATCATCTCTCCTGTTGCTATTTTGCTTCATTTAATCTCCTTCACTACCAGATTTCTCAAAGGTTGGTACTTCTTTTAAAAGATTGATCTTTTCAAACAAAATGAAAAATGTGACAATTTGCTATGGATGATCATGATTTTGTATATAGATGTTGAAATCTTCAAAGTAGTTGAAATGTGACATTTTTGTATGTTGATGTGGTCAGGTTATAAGTTAAACTTATAACAAGAGAAGATGAGCAGTGGAGACTGGATGTGTGCTGCATGCCAACATATGAACTTCAAGAAACGCGACCCTTGTCAAAGATGTCATTGTCCCAAATTTGCATCCCCAGATGAGATTTCGTCTTATGGGATGAACAGGACGGAGGTGTTGGCTGGTGATTGGTATTGTGCTACATTCAACTGCGGGACACATAATTATGCTAGCAGAAATGCATGTTATAGGTGTGGTGCACTCAAAGATTACAGTGCTATGATGGCAGCATCGACCACCGCATGTTATGGCTACGATGCTAGTGTTGTTCCGGGCTGGAAAACAGGAGATTGGATTTGCAATAGGTATAAATTAAATAAGAGTTTTAAGTGAAACTAAACCGATATACAAACTTATGTTAAATGTTTGTTAAATCTTTGTTCATTGTTTGAGTTTATGCAGATTAGGTTGTGGAGTGCACAATTATGCAAGTAGAATGGAATGTTATAAATGCAAATCACCAAGGGAATAGTTAAGGTAATTAAGCAATCTTTCATTTCTCTAAAGTATATATGTTGTCTAAAGGTTTTTCCCATCAATGTAGTAAAGTTTTGCTTTGCTTTTCAGAATGCAAATGAAATCGAGGAAGAGAATCCTGCGCTTCAACGGCCATCTTTTCTTTGCTTTTGTTCTTTGTTTCTTCTCTTAACTTGTCTCTTCGGTATGAAGCAATCTACTTGTTTTTTCGCCTTAGAGATCGATAGTTTCTGACTTTATGTACGGTGTAATCTCTTCTTTCATGAAGTTTATGGAACCGTACAAATCTCTTCATATGTTCTTGCATCTCTCTCTCTCTCTCTCTCTCTCATAACAAGCAATCTTTTGTGTTTTACCTTAAAAGGATTAATGTTTTCTAACTTCAATACTTCGTACATATGATGTAAATTCTTGTTACTATGAAGTTTTTACCTCTCTCCCTCTCCCTTCAAGTTTTTCCAAGAAGTTTATGAACCCCTAAAAATCTTTGGTATTTTCTTGAACCCCATTACTTAATTCCCACACAAATACACCTAGAACACACACACACACACACATATGTATATGGAAACAAAAATATTTTTTATCAGCCTTAATTTGGTCCATATTGGAATATGAATCATAACTGCATGTCAAGAAAATCACTAATGCCAAGAATTGGATAGGATTTCAAAGGCACAAATTATGGACCACTATTCGAGTATATATTTCCCCACAAATTATTTAACCGATCAGACACTACTAATAGATGTCAAAAGTATCCATTAAAGATACCACAGATATCTATACGTGCACCAGAAACAAAAACTAGCCATTGATCTCTCACAATGGAGCAATAACAATTTATTCCCCGAGAATCTATAAACATACTTCAATAATTTGCATAGATAAGAACCAGATGCTCTTTTATGAGCGATTTATACATAACAGACAAGTCCATGCTCACTTTTTTCTCAAAAAATGAATCAAAATCACTTTGAAGACAAAGTTTGGAGCTAGATAATTAAGGCCTTTCTTTATTCATTTACAATTATTTATTTTAATTGTTTATTTATTTTTGGAAATTGTTGTTCCCTAGTTCATATGAACTAAGAGAGATTCTATAGTACATTCCTACTCTATGTAGAAGTTGACATTTGTGAAAAGAAATGCTCAAGATTCTTCGATCTCTTGATATGGTTAATCGTGCTTTTTCATCTTCAATGTTCGATAGAGGTCAGCTCAACTCAAACTGTTCCCTTTTTTCAATCAAGATCAAACCTTGATTGAATTGAACTTGTTTTCATGATTCAATCATAGATTTAGAAATACAAAATATACACTCTTTCAACATGTCAATCTATTATAAGAATAATTTTACAGTCTGTAAAATGCAAACTATGTATTTGTTACATCCCTTACAAACCTATGTGAATAATGTGCATATACATATGCCTATGCATACGTGCAAGAATATACATATAATGGACATACATTCATATGAGATAATGTATATATGTATCTCAGATTATACACACATTGTTCACATATGCACATTGGTTTGTAAGAGGTGCAACAAATACATGATATGTATTTGATTTGTATCTTATATATATATATATATAGAGAGAGAGAGAGATAATAAATTGTAAACCTCTAAATGTGTGTAAACTTTGAATTTCATAGGTTTTCTTAATGAAATTGTTTCATGAAATTGTTTATTTTGATAAAAGTGTTTTATATCATTCTTTTCATGATGAATTATTTCATATATTTGTGTTTTTTTATGTAAAAACGACAAAGTTTCATCAAACCGAGAAAATATATGAAACAATTTCATAGGAATGAAAAAATATATATGAAACTATATAAAAAACACAAATATATGAAACAATTTCATCAAAACATAAATGATATGAAACAATTTTATCAAAATAAACAATTTTATGAAGCAATTTAATCAAGAAACCTATAAAATCCAAAGTTTACACGAAAAAAAGTTTACAAAACAGTGGGTCTCTCTCTCTCTCTCTCTCTCTATATATATATATATATATATATATATATATATAGGCTAGGTATCAAATACAAACCAGTTAGTTTGTACAAACTCGTACAAACCATACCTAGCTTCATGATTTTGTAAATTTGGCTTCATGAATATATATATATATATTTTGGCTTCATGAATATATAATTTGGCTTCATGAATATATCATTTGGCATTTTTAACTAATTTTTTTACAAAAATAAGGGTATTTTAGGGTATTTTTGTAAAAAAATTAGTTAAAAATGCCAAATGATATATTCATGAAGCCAAATTATATATTTATGAAGCCAAAATATATATATATATATATATATATATATATATATATATATATATATATATTCATGAAGTCAAATTTACAAAATCATGAAAGTAGGTATGATTTGTACGAGTTTGTACAAACTAACTGGTTTATACCCGATACCACCCATATATATATATATATATATATATATATATCTTGAAAATATCTTAAAAGAAATCCAAGTGAAGGCCTTCACCAATCTTTTTATATATATATTCTCGTTTCCAATTTGGAAACGACTACAATTATACCTCTTATAGGTTCTAATTAACCTAAAAAGAAACCTATCGGAAAAAGCCATCTGTTTAGTGTAAACGTTATTAATTGAACAAAAATTATTAATTTATTTATATTTCATGGGGAGAAGACAAAATTCATATCAATTTTGATCATATTCCTTTGGGAGATGCAATTTTCATGCCAATATATATAAGATTCCAATTGTGCTTGGATTTGGAGATGTAATTTGAGGCCTAATCTTGTCGGGTTTGCTTGCCAATTTCATGCCAAAGTTTCTTATGAAATCCATGTGGATCTCTCATAATTCTTTCGTCTTTAATTGAGTCCATGCATGCATGCATTGTTTTCTTTGTCATTATGTGATTTCCTTGCCAATTTTTAGGGTTTTGTCTTCTAAGAAGACACCAAAGGTTTATTAAATAATAATACACAAGTGTACTTATCAAGATTTCATTCATGTGACACTTAAGATAATTTATTTTCCAGGGGAAAATATCATTTTAGAAAGACAAATTGCATAAAACTACCTATTTGTGTATCAATTGTCAATATAAAATAAGTTAAACTTGGCGTGTTTTTAAAAGCACATTATTATAGATTCTTGAACATGTGTTTCTTTAACTATAAACACTCAAACATATCTTTTCAAAATATATTCTCAAAATATGAACTAAATAAAGCTATTGCCTTAATTTTTTATGTAACTTTATGTTTTAGACATAATGTTGTCATTTATATATATATATATATATATATATATATACACACACGGGTGAGTTCAAATGTGAACACAAATTCAATTGTGAACATGAGGACAAGTCACAATTATTGATCAAGATTTGAAAAACTAATCAATGGTTAAAACTTATTGAAACCAATTGAGAAGTGATTAGAGACAAATATGAAAATTTGAATCAGCGCCTACCATCTTTGACATTTTATTTTCTTTTTTTATTAAAAAACTTTTACCCCCTTAAAGTTTAAAATAAATTATCTTAAAAATTACTAATCTTTTAATCAAACAAATTACATCAAAAAAACGAGAATTTCTTGTTCTTCGATATGACATCCATCTCGATATAGTTTTTTCTTCATTTTAACCGTTTTTACGTGAAATGCTATGTATGTGTTATATTCAGTATGAATATGTATGCATGTTTCCTGCTGTCCATATTCAATATGAATAACAAAGGGGAACGTTCATTTACTATTCATGATGAATAACACAATATTCAAAATGAATAATACAACATTCTGGATGAATAATACACGAATTCCTGATTCATGTATTATTAAACATGAATCATGTATTATTCACCTTGAATGTTGTATTATTCATCCTGAATGATACATTATTCATGATGAATAATATAAGAATGACACGTGAAGGTGTGAACACATGACAAACTCTCTTTTGTTTTCCGATTCACAACCGAGACTTGGTTTTATTCTTTATGAATATGTATGCACATCTCCAGGTGTCCACATTCAGTATGAATAACAAAGGTGAACGTTCATTCACTATTCATGATGAATAATACAATATTCCGGATGAATAATACAGTATTCAGGATGAATTATATAACATTCAGGATGAATAATACACGAATTCATGAATCGTGTATTATTCACCCTGAATGATGTATTATTCATACTGAATGATACATTATTCATGAAGAATAATACATGAGTGACCCGTGAAGGTGTGGAGACGTGACGCACTCTCTTTCGTTCCTCGGTTCACAATCAAAACTCGATAGGTGTTGGGTTACGGTAATGAAGAACACGATGCCTTAGGACGTTGAAGAATGTGTTGTAGAAGGTGATGTCGAGTTACGGACTTACGATGTCTAGATGTTGTAAACACCTGAACGTACATATATATTCTTAATGAATATAACACATATATGACATTTCACGTAAAAACGGTTAAAACAACAAATAAACTATATCGAGATCGATGTCATATCGAAGAGCACGAAATTCTCGTTTTTTTGATGCAATTTGTTTGATTAAAATATTAGTAATTTTTAAAATAATTTATTTTAAACTTTAAGGGGGGTAAAAGTTTTTAAATAAAAAAAAATAAAAAGTCAAATATGGTAGGCGTGATTTAAATTATCTTCCCTTTTTACCCCTAATCACCTTAATTGATAATTTCAATTAAAAACTCTATTTAATATGATTCATTGGATCAATAGAGATCGAAGGGCCAAGATTCGTCCCCACGTTCACAATTGAATTTGAGTTCACATTTGAACTTTCCTCTCTCTCTCTCTCTCTATATATATATATATATATATATAGGGTGCGTTTCATTTCCAAATCAAGCAATTCTTACAAACTATACAAACCAATTTTAGTCGTTCATCAAATCTAATAAATATATGATTTTATTATGTTTCTTAATCTAATGTCATGATCAGAACTTTATCATCTTCCATATATATCACAATCATTATTAATGAATCATAATAATTATCATAAATATATCTATTGTTTCCTAATATAGTGGTTTGCAAAGTTTGTACGAATTGTTTGGTTTCGCAAATGAAACGCACCCTATATATATGAGCCTAATCAAATGAGAACTAGGTAGTTTGTAATAACTGTGAGATCTAATGTGAGTCATACATTTAGGATAATTAATACAATTTTTGAATAAATAAATAAATATAAGGTATTTTAGTAAATTTGTTTCTACATCTAATTATATTAAGAATTCCTAAAATCTCTCATTTTATCTCATACGTTTCCACTATCTTTAGGAGTTGGTTGTATCACATGAAGAGATCATGGGTATCACAATCATTGTCGTTTGAAGGTATCTTTTGTTAACAATGTCGCTTTTTATATGTATCACATAGTTTATCCGCCTGAATAAAGTTAATTGGATATCGGAGAGATGAGAGAGGAGAGAAGAGAGGGAGGGAGATAAAATTTAATTAAATACCTAAAATGTATTTCAATCAAATTTAATAACTTCCTAATATATTATATAATATGTGGCTAATATTGAATCTCACAGTTATCAAATAACAGAGTTCTCCCTTGAATGACCCGCTATATATAGTGTGATCCCAGAACAAGTAATCAACACAAGGAAATCAATAGTGATGTCATCCCTCTATTAATCTCAAAGGTACAAATTGCAATCTAGAGAGAATACAATAAGGTACTTGGAATGACATAAAAAGGAAATACAAAGATAAATTCCTATTTATAGTAGGAAACTTAAGAAGTACGATTAGGCCCCTCAACTTGATACAACTTACAAATAATGACACTAACATTCTCCCCCTTTGTATCAAAATTTGAGGCAGCAAAATTAGGCTTGTTCCGGAGCAATGTATTTCTTCCTGATCTCGAAAATGATTTCAAAACGCCTCAGTGCGTTCTGGTACTCTTTTCCATTCTTGATGGCTTCCAAGGCTTGGTTAATCAGCTTCTTTTCTTTGGGCTTCAGCTTGACTTCATCCTTTTCATCAAGTCTGAGTTTACTCTCCAGTTGAATCTGTATCAGCTTGAAGGTTCCGTCACAATATCTGTTTACTTCAGTGAACCTTAGGAATCTCTTCTTCTGCTCATTAAAGTACACAACTCTAAGTTCAGTTTTTTCAAGAACAATGTAAACAAGGATACCTTGAATGTCGGATAATCTATTGTTGGGCTTTCTCAGGTTAACTCTTGTTTGATTGGCTTCAAGTGCCATTTGAAAGTCGGTGAGATAAGATAACTTCACCGTATTTTTCATGAAGCGCTTGACTGACTGGAAGGATTAAAACCACTCCTTTTTGTCTAGGGTACAGGCGAGAATGTCATACAGGCTTAGCATATCATCAAGTTTCAGGCTCTTGTAGTCAGCTTCTGTGAAGAACCATTCCTTATCATCAGTTCTTTTGACGGTGAATTGTGGATACCATACGTTTAATAGCTTCGTTGACTCAATCTTCACAACCTTCATTATTCTCTTATCAGATCTAACCGAGTCAACTTCAGATCTTTGTTCTTCATAACATGTAAGAATTTGGTCTGATGAAGAGACGACCAGTTTACTATCCCATACAGTTTCACCAAGTCAATCCTCTGAACATTTTTCACAAACAATTCCTTCCTGGCATCTTCTTGAAACAGAGTCAAGATTCTTACCCTTTGCCCTCTTCCGGTAAAATTTGGTTCATCGTCAATCAGACTTTGATAGTATCTAATTTCAACTTCTGAGACGGGATCTTTAATCTTGCCATCGGTATTAACAGGAATATTAAGATCGGGAGTACCTAACACGGGATCATTATGTTGTTGCGCTTGATTATATTCATCATCAGAATCAGAATCTTCAGTTTGTACAGCTCTAGTAGCATCAAAAACATCATCCAACTCCTTCTTTATCGTTGAATCAGTCCTATCTGGCTTCTCCTATAAGTCAATATACACAATATCCATAATCAAGTCATACGCCATCCTTTCTTCCTCGGTTCTATTGTCACCACCTTGAGGCTTTTCAACCCTAGGTGTGTCATCACCTAGAACGTCCTCATCCTGGATAGTATTATCAGCCCGTCCCTCTGGTACATCAATTATCATCTGATCAGAACCCCCAACAATAGTAGTTTTAGCTTGAGCAGATGATTCAACCCTGGCTCTCTTCTCCCCCTCATGTTGATCAGGATCGTCTTGATCATCATGCCTTCTCTTACGGGAACTCTGGTCTTGGGAACCACAGGTTTGCTCTAATACAATAATCCGGCCAAATAGGGCTTTGAATCCGGTGGTCGTGGCGTGGGTCATTTCCTGGCTGGATTGCTGTAGATTTTGGAAGTCTGAGCTTGTGGGTAAACGAGTATGGATCTCGGTTTGTTTCCTAAGAAGCCCTACAAGTGCAACTTCTTCAGCATCGTTCTGATCTCCCTGATCCGATAATCGCGCAAACAATTTAGATTTAAGTTCATGGATGGGTAAGATATGTTCAGGTTGGGTAAGAGGTGGCTTAGACTTTGGTTGAGCTTCAGGTGGAGGGGTTGGTTGAATAGTTGAGGTTTCCAAAACGGCTTTACCCTTCACAGCTCTAGTTACTTCGGCAGATAGTTGACTCACAATTCATTACATCTCCTTAGTCTGATTCTTGTAAGACACGTTGACCGAATCCATGGCAACATGCAAGAAATCCAGTGTGATGTAGTGAGGAGGCGGACCAAGCATTTCCAGGAGTTGTGTGGCAAGATTGAGTCTAACACTCGGACCAATTAGGTTTCCGATTGACATGACGGTTGAAGCAACCACATGGCTTGAGCTCAATGTTGGCATTGTGTTAGCATTGACAGGACTTCCAATTCGTCCTCGCGAAGCACCAACGAATGGCGGCCTCACTCGGGGTGTTCCAGTTGGTGCACGGAAGCTACCAACTGATTGTGTCACTACCTGAGTAATGACTGGAGCACATGTCCTAGGAAAAGATGTTCGTCCAATTGAGTTTAGACTCAACGTGCGTGGAAATGAAGTCGATGGCCTGGACGGGAGCCTATCTGTTTCAATACCAGCAGACACCGAGTGTGTCGCCGATAGAGTTTGTGCTAAATCCCCTTGTGAGAATGAAACACCAGTTTTTAGAGAAACTGATGAGTGCCTGGGAGGGGCTGTGCAATGCGTAGCTAGGTCCACTACGGCTTCTTCAATGTGCAACAGCGACGAACGCGCGTTGACAGTAGATGTGGCTACCTGGCTTGACACAGTTTTGGTAGAGTCTTTCATTATTTCTTTTACAGACTCTTTCACATGCTCAGCATTTTCTTTGCTTTCCCTCTCTCGGCTCACATTTATTTCATTTTGTATTGAAACTCCCTCGTCCATCCTTATGACTTCATGTTCGCCTGAGTTCCCAATGTTCCATGTAACACCCTAAAATTAGAGTAAATTTAAACCTGAATAAATGCGGAAATAAACTAAAATGACATAGACAAATCAACCGAAAGGGGAAGTAATAATATGGCGTTTACATCACAAATAATTCGAACGAAATGAACCCAACAACCTACTAATCTAGACTATCAAAGTTCAGATTATAGACGGGTGTCGTTATCTCATTCCCAAAAGTATATCAAACTATACACCAAAAGTTCGCCTCTATGTCCATCCAAAAATGCTACCGTCACTTCAATACTCTACTCTCAAGTCTGAGGAGCCCCATCACTAGAATGACCTGTTATACATGTCATTACAAGAAAAAGTGTTAGGCTAGAGCCTAGCGAGTACAACAATTTAAATTGAATAATTAATAGTTCTTTTATAAATTGGCAATTAAAAGAATATCGCAATTATTATCGCACATTGTAATGATACAAATACCTTTTGGGTTGGCGGGGGAGTCCCGCTTACCAACACAAGTGACGGAACACGAATAGTAAGCCACTTGATAAGTCGGTAAAGCCAAATACATAACACCACCTATTGGATACCGAGTGAGGCTACTTACAACCAACACCCATGAAATCACAATATCCAATAACGTAAAAGCACGTAGGACTTATACCATACCGTTGATGCCTAGCCATGCCTCGATGTGGAAAACTAGCGTTCCGACATCGTCCATAAAGACTCTAGTGCCTATGGATCCATTACACTCAATACCAACAACAATAATTCCCATTACATAAACATATAAACATGTATGCATTTATGTACATATCGAAGTTTTCCCGTAGTGTACCATTGTTCCATATAATTTTCCCAAACACCACTTTTACCACATAAGAGTTCATTATTCCAAGTGTTATGTCAAAACCCATCAAAATGCCAAAACCCATCAAAATGCCAAAACCCATCAAAATGCCAAAACCCTAATTTTTACTCCATAAGTACAATCTTACAAGTTTGGAGAAATCCCAAGTTTAAAATCAAGTAACCCACAAGGAAACTAGATGTGGTCACCATTTATCTTTACAACAAATCTATCCAAGCAAAACCCCCAAAATCTCTCAAAGTAAGATTTAGGTCCAAACTCAACTATATTAAAAATATGAACTAAGGAGTGTTTTGAAAGTGTAAATAAGAGTTATTTAACATGTATAAGGTTAAGTAAAAGGATGAACTCACCTTAGGAGGTTTGTTAAGTGGAAACCTACTTTTCTTGAGAAACCCTAGAAATGGAAGAAGATGGGTCTTGGAGCTTTTCCCTTTGAGGATCCTAATTAACTCCCTTCAAGCTTGAACTATGGTGGTATGTGAGGTTTTGATTCAAGAGCCAAGAGCCATAAATGTGCTTGATTCTTGAAATCAAAGGGTGGGAAGCTTAAGTGTGTGAAAATCGCACCTAAGAGTGTGAGAAAAACGAGTTGGGTGGGAGTGATTATGTGTGGGAGAAAGGAATGTCTCAAATGACTAAAAACCCAAATTTTCGCATCAGACATATCGCGGACGTCCGCATGGGGTTTTAAGCGGACGTTCGGCCTCAAGCCGAGACTTCCTATCGCCCCAATACTTCTGTTGCTTCCGCGGAAGGAATGCGGAAGTCCGCTTCACACGGACGTCCGACCACGGGCACAAGCGGACGTCCGCTTGCCGAAAATTTTCATTTGTCCAACTTTGCAACAAGACTTCACGTGTCCTAACATCCAAAATTCTGACCTTAAAACTAAATATTCGCTATCATTCAAATAAGATCTTATCCCAACAAAATCAAGTTCCAAGAAGAAGGATTTACCCCAAGAGTTAAATTACGATAAATGGAAAAAAAGTGGGAGTGTTACCGATAAAATTTCGGGGTGTTACATTCCAGGTGGAATCAGCATCAGAACTCTCAACATGCGGTCTCGAGCCGACGTGTTTTGGGATCTTGTGTACATCAGGATCATGATAGGAGTCGGAGTGCGAATCATTGTCATTATTAGTACCATCTCCTCTATTGGGAGCCTCATCATCAGAACTTGAGGCAGAAATGACGTAGTCAGCATCATCTTGAGAATCCTAAAATACACCGTCATCAAAAATTGTGTTGTGGTTACACCAGACGTATATGCATGACCAGCAACACCCGCAACACCTGTTCCCCTCACATTTTCATTTTCTCTCACCTCATCCCGTTCAAGAACCCCATGTTTTTTAACCTTCTCTACATGTTGACCCTCACCACCTAGTTGGTTGGCACCCTAGGCAGGTCCCTCAGGTTCTGGCTGGACCATAAGTGTGTTTGCTAATCTATACTCTATCACAACTGGTGACTGCTGGTCAGCATAAGCCAAGACGGCTTAAGTAAGTACGGAAGTATGGGCGAAATTGATGGGGGCAGGAATCTTTAAGAAGTGCATCCATTGTCGTGGTCCTTGTTCAGCGTTGGGTCGGTGGGGTATCTGTTGGTTGGACTCCATGATTTTACCTTTTTCAAAGCCGGATTTTAGTAGAAAAGTGGATAGAACCTCATACCATGCTCGAGTGGCTTGCTTCAGTCCATAAATAGCTTTGTCAAGAATGTAGACGTGGTCTGGTTTGTCTTTTTCTACAAAACCTTCTGGTTGAGACACGTACACTTCTTCTTTCAGAACTCCATTCAAGAATGCAGTCTTCACGTCCATTTGGTAGACGGTGAAGTTCTTGTAGCCCGCGAATGCTAAGAACATCCAAATTTCTTCTAATCGAGCAACCGGAGCGTACAGCTCATCGCAGTCTATACCCTCTTGTTGTCGGTAACCTTTTGCTAATAGCCGAGTTTTGTTCCTCACGACTATTTCGTCTTCATCTTTCTTATTTTTAAGGCCCACTTGGTACCGATGATAGTTTTCCCTTTGGGTCGAGGTACTAGTCGCCACACTTTCAAAGCTTCAAACTGATTCAGCTCGTCCTACAATGCAATTATCCAGTCCGAATCCTCCAAGGCTTGTTGAACTGTGGTTGGCTCAACTTGACTTAGGAAAAGCGCGAACATAACTTCATTGGCAGTTGCTGATCTGGTTTTCACTGGATCAGACACTTCTCGTATTACTTGATGTAAAGGATGACTCTGTGTCCACTTCTTTGAATGCGGATGTGGGGAATTTGTGTCTTGATTGGGATCGACTAATGAGTTTTCTTTTTCGATGGTTAGTTTAATTGTCAATGTTGGTTTCGATTAAGACGCTGATGGGTTGTCAGATGTGACAATTGGCACTGTCTCAGGAACTACTTCAGTAGGTACCTCAGGTGTGTTTTCAATACTCTGGTCATTGACATTTGAAGTAGCATTTGTTTAAGAAACACCATTAGAAGAATCTGGTTGTGTTTCTTGTGTAGAAGTCATGATTTGATTACTTGGGGAAGACTCAGGAGTCGTTGCATCAACATTAGATGATGTCTGTTCCGTTGATGGACCTGACATTGTAGCTTGGACAACATTGTGAGCAACTCGATTCCTGACAGAAACATTGGAAGATGAGTTATAACTTCCAAAATATTCATCATAAAAGTTCTCAAATAATTGATCAAGTTCATTAAGATGAGAGTTAGAAGTTGAAGCTTGATCTTTGTTCGACTTCATGGAAGATGGACTGATGTGTCCGGAGGTGTACATAATTTACTTCGTAGAAGATGAACTGATCTTTGTCATCTACCTCGAAGGTGTACATAATTTATTTCAAGTCTTCAAGAACTGTGATTGAAATCATCAATGTCAAATTCGATGAGACGGAGGATATGGATTCTATGCAAAGCAATACAGAACCCGAAATAACTGGAGTTCTTGCATCTGGACACATCAGTCCATCTTCTACTAAATCGAACAAAGATCAAGCTTCAACTTCTAACTCTCATCTTAATGAACTTGATCAATTATTTGAGAACTTTTATGATGAATATTTTGGAAGTTATAACTCATCTTCCAATGTTTCTGTCAGGAATCGAGTTGCTCAGAATGATGTCCAAGTTACAATGTCAGGTCCATCAACGGAACAGACATCAACTAATGCTGATGCAACGACTCCTGAGTCTTCCCCAAGTAATCAAATCATGACTTCTACACAAGCAACACAACCAGATTCTTCTAATGGTGTTTCTTCAACAAATGCTACTTCAAATGTCAATGACTAGAGTACTAACAATACACCTGAGGTACCTACTGAAGCAGTTCCCGAGACAGTGCCAATTGTCACGTATGACAAACCATCAACGTCTCAATCGAAGCCAACATTGACAATTGAACTAACCATCGAAAAAGACAACTCATTAGTCGATCCCAATCAAGACACAATTTCCCCACATCCACATTCGAAGAAGTGGACACGGAGTCATCCTTTACATCAAGTAATACAAGATGTGTATGATCCAGTGAAAACCAGATCAGCAACTGCCAATGAAGTTCTGTTCGCGTTTTTCCTATGTCAAGTTGAGCCAACCACAGTTCAACAAGCCTTGGAGGATCCGGACTGGATAATTGCAATGTAGGACGAGATGAATCAGTTTGAAGCTTTGAAAGTGTGGCAACTAGTACTTTGACCCAAAAGGAAAACTATCATCGGCACCAAGTAGGTCCTTAAAAATAAGAAAAATGAAGACGAAATAGTCGTGAGGAACAAAGCTCGGCTAGTAGCAAAAGGTTACCGGCAAAAAGAGGGTATAGACTACGATGAGACGTACGCTCCGATTGCTCGATTAGAAGCAACTCGGACGTTCTTAGCATTCGCGGCCTACAAGAACTTCACCGTCTACCAAATGGACGTGAAGACTGCATTCTTGAACTTCGTTCTGAAAGAAGAAGTGTACATGTCTCAACCAGAAGGCTTTGTAGAAAAAGACAAACTAGAGCACATCTACATTCTTGACAAAGCTCTTTATGGGCTGAAGCAAGCCCCTCGAGCATGGTATGTGGTTCTATCCACTTTTCTACTAAAATCCATCTTTGAAAAAGGTAAAATGTAACACCTCGAACTTTCATAAATTTTGTATGAGAAACGTTTAAGGTATTAGAGGAGTTACTTTAAAACGTTATGGTATAACTTAAGTAGAAGGGTAGGAAGTGTATTTGACCTTAGCTTTTGGGCTAAATTGTAAAATTGTGAAACTTGAGATATAAGACCCAGGGGTCGGTCGAAATTGAGAAATATCTCAATTTCGTTTTTGTGAAGTCGCTTCCGAGAAAGGAAGAAAGTCTGAGTTTTCTCGTTCGATAAGGATTTCGATCTTTTCTTCAATTCAATTTCTTAAGAATTGATAATCAGGTTAAATTGGTTTCAATTAGGTTATTGAAATTTGTTGGTGGAGAAGATTTGAATAGAAATGCATATTCTGAGTTTGAGTTTTGGTTCAGGTGAGTTCATCTGTTTGTTTTTACTTAATAAGACCTATTTGTGAACTGAAATGGTTTCTTAAGCATATTGTTATCCTTGAAATATGAATACAAATCGATTTGGAAATTCTGGGTAGAGAATGATTGAAACAGGTTAAAATTTGATGAAATCCGGAAGATGAATAATCCGGATTGTTTCGGATTCCGGATAGTTGTCCGGATGTAACGGATACCGGATTGATTCCGGATTCCGGATAGTTTTCGGATGTACCGAATACCGGATTGATTTCGGATTCCGGATACCAGATTGATTCCGGATACCGAATGGTTTTTCGGATAGAATACCGGATATGTTTCCCAGATGGTTCCGAACTTGGAGTCCGGATACTCTTTCCGGATATTACCGGATTTCTTGGAAATCGTATTACTTTTGGTCTTGATTCCGGATTAGCTTATCAGACAAGTTTTATGGATATTTTCTGTATAAGGTTGTACTATTCAAATGTTTTATGAAAACAAAACATATTGTGATTTTTAACAGTACGAACATAACTATAACTCGACTGAGGTTATGATACGAGTTGTTATGTGTTTTGGGTTGATATACGTGTATGCTAGTAAATGTAATGGATTCATAGGCATTAGCATTAATTGATAAAACGTAGAGTAGGCAAGGTATAATTGTATTCTCGTTTATATTTGGAAATGAGGAATAGACAAGGTATAGTTGTTATTCCCTGGTGACGTGAAAATGAGAAATATGTAAGGTATAATTGCTATTTCCGTTATGTTATTAAGAGATGAGAAATAGGCAAGGTAGAATTTCTATTTCCGCTTTCATTGGGAGATCAGGAATAGGCAAGGTATAATTATTATTTCTACTTTCACTCAAAGAAATAGACATGGTTTAATTGTAATTTCTTGGACATGGTTGTAAACTAGAATCCTTGGTGATTCGTAGTGGCGCTCTTGAACGTGATGATATGACTTACTTTATGTTGTCATACTGTTGTGATGTTTTGATGCTACCCCTTGCTAGAAGAAATGTGGAATATTAGAAATACAAGAGAGTAATATCAAACCAGAGTGTGCTATCAGTCAAAAATAAACCATGACGCAAGTATACATCTCAGTCTATTATCGTCTTTAAAACAAGTAATAATGGTACAAAAGTACCGAATATCAATCCCACAGGGAAGCGTGGAGGAGTTTCTCTTTAAAGTCCAATTATTTAAAAGCAGGTTTCAGATGGCGAATGAGAAGGTAATCTTTTGTTGGAGGTTTGTTGTTAACAACTAATGAAAATTAACAATTATAAAAGGAAGCACAGGGTATAAAGGTCCATTGGGTTTAGATTAATAATTAGATATCGAGATGAGACAGTATTCTTCGGTTATCTCAAATGTCGAATATTTCATGATACAACGTACCAGTTGTCAGTTGGTCAATTGTGATCCACCATAAAATATAACGTTTGATTTAAATAACGTCAGACAATCCTACCATATGATACACCTTTTTATCCTTTTATTAGTCTTGGTCCCAATTTCTCTTTATACCCCGAACTAAGGCGATTAGCCCATCATCGTTCGGATTCCAATTATAAAAGATTTACGAGACTTAAAACAAATAATTGAAATGGACAATGCGTTAATTAAATGAAACTTACTTGAGCAGGTTGTCGTGACTTGTTGCGCAAGTTATCTAAGCTTTGGAAAAGTTATTAATTTAACATGACAATTATGAAAAGAGTTGGAAAGCATTTAGCATTAATTACTACAAAGTTGGTGAGAGAGTTAAACATTGCGTTTTAAAAGTGAAGTTTGCGTGTTTGTTAACGGACTAATTATAGAGACTAAAATTAACGTGCTTTCGAGATGAGAGAAAAGATGGAACTTTTTGTGAAATCACTTACCAAACCGTGAACCAGTTTTATTTGGGAATCTAAAGTGATTAATTCAGACTTTCGACTTATATTGTAGGTGAAATTACGCAAGAACCAAGTTTTATCAAAAGTCGAGAATGAGAGTAAAGAGAGAGAATCGTAAGTTGTTTGCGAGATTAATTAAAAACGAGATTTGGAAAGCGATTAAAGTTAACTAAGTTGAGTTTGAGAGTTTGACGAGTTTAAGGATTAAAAGTTGAGTTTAAGAGATTAAGAGAGTTATGAAAACAAGTTAAAAGTTTAAGGGTTGAGAAAGTTAATCTAAGAGTTTGAGAGTTTAGGAAAACGAGTTTAAGAGTTGAGAAAGTTAATCTAAGAGTTTGAGAGTTTAGAAAAACGAGTTTAAGAGTTTAAGAATTGAGAAAGTTAATCTAAGAGTTTAAGAGTTTAAGGAAAAGAGTTTTAGTTCTAAAGTTTAAGTGACGTTAACATGCAATTACGATTAAGATTAAGATTAGGATTAGAGTTGCAAACCAAGTCTTTTTAGTCACAAATTGTCGAGAGCTTCAGATCAATTACGGGTTGTTCGGAGCTACAATCGGACCATGGTAACTAGTAACAACGTAACCAAGCAATTGGCATACAAGGTACTAAGACCTTGAAGCACACCTAATATACTAACTAAGCACTTCTATTTATACTAACAAAATACTTGGTGACCAAGTTATATCAAAATGGAGCATCCATGGGTCATAGAGCCGACCCATGGATCATCTAAACATCTTTGGCCCATGTGGTTGTGTTAACTTCGGCCCATGTGGTTTGTGCAAAATAGCCGGCCTAATTGTAGTATTCGGCCCGAATAGTTAAACAAAACAATAAGCTCAAATCGAGTTCTTTGGCCCATCCGAAAGTCTAGACTTTCGGCCCAGAAAGTAGTAACCAAATCGATCCATGTTAAACTGTTTAACGGCCCATATACGAATATACATCGAGCCCAAAAAGAATGTTTTCCATAGTTCCAAAAACGTCACCAATAATCAGCCCAAAATGCTGAAGTCTTCACTTTGCGCTTTGTGATCCGTCCAACAAGATCCAAAATTTAGACTTCAAATACGGCCGCATTTACGTACCTACAAAATATATATAAAACATACTTATTTGTGTGTTTCTGCGATGCATTTTTATAATTAAATACGAAACGTATCTAATGTTTATTTTTGTTGCATTTGACTAATAAAGACTATAAATAAAGCGATAACTGCGGGATTTTAGCTCAAAATTAATATGTAACATGGCTAAAATAGGGTTAATAAAATAACCCTATCACAACCACGGATTCGAACTGTTGCTTGTCCTCAAGCAACTTTATTAAGAAAAATTAAAATTTGAGCTATTTTATATATTGTAAATTTGTCGCAATTTCCCCATCTCTTAACATGTGTCTCAATCAACCTTTGATTCCTGTTATTCACACGACATGTATTGATAGCGCTTTGTAAAATGACATCTCTCAACTTACTCACAAAAAATGTCAATCCATAGGCTAGCCGCAAAATTCCTCTTTAATTAAAATCATTATGCAACCAGTATCGGGGGTGAGTGTTTGGCTTTTTGTTTTGGTAAAAATGGTGATTTTTTACCGATTTTTCGAAAATTTTCGATATTTGGCACAATTTTTCTGCCATCTCTTTTGGTGATTTTGAGATGAGACACATTGGTCCCTTTAGTGTCTTTGACACTTTCTTTATGTGAGGAAAACAAATGTGAAGTTTTGCTTCTTTTTGCATCGTTAAATCCTCTTTTCTTTTTGTAAGCACGTCGCATTTTGCGAAGGGTGTGCACTTTAAAATGATATGTTGTCGAATTTTTATATGAGTTAGCATATCATTTCCCCTCCCCAAAATTTAGAAGGGTTCAATGTCCTCATTGGACAACCATCGATCTAGCGTAAAAAAATTGGCTTTTTATTGTGGGTGGTGTGGTTGCAAATATAATTTTAACAAAAATTGGAAACAAAGAATTCGGAGGCTAGTTCTAGTGACATGAAAATGTGCAGGTGAGAAAACTTTCCGTTTTACGCGGGCTATCAAACATGCATGTGTTTAACAATCCTCAAAATATGAAATAATCACATGATAATATCAAGCAAAAATTACTCCAAATTTAACAATTCACAATCCCAAATCTAGACGATGAAATGTAAATGCAATTTATTAAAGTGCGCAAAATAAAAGGGATAGAGTCGTGAAATTGAACATGTCCTACTCATCCTGAGTAGGATGGCGTTCCACGGGTTCCCATAAAAGGTGGATGGGGAACGGTGGTAATGTCCTTGCAATCTCGGGGTGCTCCTTCATCATCTCTCCTCTTGTCACGTCATCCTTCGCCTTCTCAAACTTCAGCCAACTCACTATCATGCCATATATTCTTTTCAATCTCGCCACAATCTCATTGTTCATATCGCTCCTTTCACTTCCCTGTTGGTCGATTTGTTTGGAAATCAACACTTGGTGTTCTTTAAGTGTTGTTCGCATCTCAATCTTAAGTGACTGAAACTTTGCTTCCAAAAAGCAATTCCGTCACTATCAGATATGTCCGAATCTGAATGCACACTCATATTGTTACGCATCAGTCTATCCACATTATGTTTTTCCATAACCAACTTTTCTTTTGAAAACGTATCGGTGGGTAGGATGGTAACATTTGCATTTTTCATAAGTGCATGGATTATAGACGGATGGCCCATTCGAGAATTGCACCGGTCTACACCTCCACGTATATTGCTGGAGATTAGACGGCCAATGTCGAATCTGTGTCCCTTAAGGATGCAATACAAAATCAAAATACGAACCATGCAAAGACTAGTATCATGAGTGGTTGGAGAGAGACTATGTCTCATAAAGAAAAACCAGGCGTTTGTCTCAGGTTTTAAACAATGCGTGCGGATAATATGTAACACCCCCCTTACCACGACACAATATTGTCCGCTTTGCCCCACTGGCTCACGGCTTTGTTCTTGGCGACCTGGCAAGGACTTCGCAAGGACTTCCCAGGAGGTCACCCATCCTGGTACTACTCCCACCCAAGCACGCTTAACCACAGAGTTCCCAAGGAACCCGCATGCTTGTGGCCCCAAAACGCGTTGTGTCTGGTAAGGCCAAGGTTTACTAATATACCCAGCATCTCTCCTGTCCACGACCGATGTGGGATATGCCTAAGGTGTTACACACACCCCCCCCCCCCCTCAGGGACTCATCGTCCTCGATGAGGTTTGCCCCACATCTCGAACGGCACATGAGTGGCTCTGATACCATTTGTAACACCCCCTTACCACGACACAATATTGTCCGCTTTGCCCCACTGGCTCACGGCTTTGTTCTTGGCAACCTGGCAAGGACTTCGCAAGGACTTCCCAGGATGTCACCCATCCTGGTACTACTCCCACCCAAGCACGCTTAACCACAGAGTTCCCAAGGAACCCGCATGCTTGTGGCCCCAAAACGCGTTGTGTCTGGTAAGGCCAAGGTTTACTAATATACCCAGCAACTCTCCTGTCCACGACCGATGTGGGATATGCCTAAGGTGTTACATAATACGTGAATTTCCTTGAAATTCCCATTCGGATCCCTTATGGGCAATGGTTTCTAAAATGTTATCAAGATCCTCATTGGATAGATTTTTGATCAACCGTTCCATCTCGGAATGTTTAGGCGGGACAATACCCAAAAGGTTATTAATGGTTGTGGCCGAAAAATCAACCTCGGTTTGTCTAACAAGGATTTTTACACCGTCCGTTACGGACATTTCACTATAAAAATCCCTCACCCAGTCAATATTATATTGACTTGGTGGTTCACAGAAAATTTCCCAGCCCAACTTTGTGATTAAATAACCAATGTGCGGGTGTGCAAGTAATGCATTAACATGAAATCCACGTGGTGCATGGCATATTTTACGTGCTAAAGTAGGAAATTTAAGCATAGCTTCATGACATGAAAATAAATCGAAACGAGTGATATTTGAGTTTAAGGAGGTACCGACTTTTTGTTTTCCCTTGTCAAGACCACGAACTCCTTGAGAGTTCTCTGATTCCTTCTCTTCACCATCTCGACCCGCGTCTTCCTCCGACGCCACAAGTTCACCATCTTCAATTTCAACCCATACCTTTCTCTTTTTAATGGGTTGCATGTTACCCATTTCGTTCGATTTCAACCTGCGGCAGTATTGGTGAGTGGTAGTGTTTGGGTTAGGGTTAGGGGTTGGTTTAGAGAGTGTTGAGAGTGATGTCGTAGGTTGTTCTAAGGTAGTGAGAGGTGGTGGTCGGCGATGGTCTTGCGGTACCGCCGTGGATGCAACAGGTGGGTAATTTAGGTTGTTGACCACCGTTGATCGCACTGGATTGAAGGGTCGAAAAGCAGATGGCTGATTTGGAAGTGGGTTTCCAAGTTGATCCAACACTATTGCAGCAGTGATCTTGTGTTGTGGTGGTCGTCTCGATGCATAACGAGGGTGTGTAAATCCTGGTGGTGGACTAACATTTGGTCGAAAGAACAGTGGTCTCGGATCAGATTGGTAAAACATTGGTCGAGGACCATAGTTCATCAGGAACTTATTGGTGGCCAAATAGGTTGGATCACCCCCTCCAGAATGTCCTCTAATCATCGATGTCGACACATTTGGTGGCAACGAGCTCAGATGAGGTTTTCGGTCCTCTTGCTCGGCATAAAGGGATTAGTGTATACCCTTGTTGTGCGCTGGTGTGGCGATGAAGATGACTCATTCATCATTCGCTCTGCTACGGCAGCTAGCTCTCGGAGTTTTGTGTGAGCACTCGAGCACTGTTGACTTGCCGGAGAAAAAGGCGGTGGCGGCATCGGTGGTCTTTGATCATCGCCGGTAGCCATTAACGATATTCGCCGGTGGGTTTTTTGTGTTCTCTTTTTCCGATGTGGGTTTTCGGCCACAAGACTAGCTCCGCTTCTTGTAACTCTCCGATTTGCAGCTGATATTTTTAGGGTTTTTTGTGTTTTCTTTCTTGCTCTCGCCATAGAAATAAGAGGTGGGTTTTATATGAAGAAGATGAGAGGTTGAGGGAGACGAGAGAGTGACGTAAGCAGAGATGAAGTGATCTCTTGGCAGAAGAAATTCGGCGGTGGTGGCAGTGAACAGTACCGATGAAGAAGAGAAATAGCAGTGTGTATTTGTTTGTTCGCATGAAGAAGAAAAAATACCTGCATATTTTCTCAACTCAAGTACGAGCATTTAATGCTCTTCCAAACAAGTACACATCAACAGTAATCAGATTATGATTTAGTTAGACTGAGTATCTTAAAACAAATCCAGTTAAACAAATATCTGATCAATTCTTCTCTTTTTCTCTTATTTTTCTTATGGGCCGAAATTATAATCATATTTGGGCCGAAAATTCTTGGCCAAATTTAGATTTTGAAATTGATTTAGAGACCCAATTTAATTAAATGTAACCAGCCCGATTAATTATAAATCTGAATTTAACGTGGGTATTACCGAAAATATTCTTCGAGGCCCAGAAATTCAGACTCTCGTTAATCAAGTTTCGATCACTTGCTTTGGTCACTACCTTGTTTTATAAAAATTTGGCCAAAGGCCGAAATTTTATTTTTCATCTCCTGATCAGAATTTTTCTCTCCAAACTCTGTCTTTCCCCAAAATTTACATCCTTTTGTAAACCTCTCCTTATTTCTTTTTAAAATAATTTTATGTTTTTATATTTTTATTTTTTCGAGTTAGAATATAAAATACGTAATTATATTTACATATAAATATCTAGATTTTTATTTTGTTTTATTTTGTATTTTTTTATTATATATACAAATTTTTATATTTATTTTATTTTTGTTCTAGAAGGTGGACAACCTCCACAGGCTGTTGTATCAGATTCTGAGGTTCAACAAATGGTTTTACTCGCTGTCCGTTTACCTTAAAAGTTGTACCTTTTTCTGGATCAATCAATTCAATCACTCCGTAAGGATAAACTTTAGCAATCTGATATGGTCATGTCCATCTAGATTTTAATTTACCTGGGAACAACCTGAGTCTGGAGTTGAACAGTAGGACCTGCTGTCCTACAAAGAGCTCTTTGGACAAATCTTCTTATCGTGCCATTTCTTTGTATTTTCTTTATAAAGTTTGGCATTTTCATAAGAAAATTTCCTATGTTCTTCTAACTCACAAAGTTGAAGAGTTCTTCTTTTTCCTGCCTCATCCATACTCATGTTAAGTTCCTTTATGGTCCAATAGGCCTTATGCTCTAATTCTACAGGCAGGTGACAGGCTTTCCCAAAAACTAGTTTATAAGGGGACATTCCAATAGGGGTTTTGTAAGCGGTCCGGTAGGCCCACAAGGCATCATCCAGTTTGGATGCCCAGTCTTTTCTATGTGGCTTGACTGCCTTAGCTAAGATTCCTTTAATTTCTCTATTGGACAACTCAGCCAAACCATTGGTTTGAGGGTGATAAGCAGTAGCCATCCTGTGCTGAATGTTGTATTTGTCCAGGACTTCCTCTAATAGGTTGTTGATGAAATGGGTGCCCTCATCAATAATCAAGGCACGGGGTGTGCCAAATCTAGTGAATATGTTCTTTTAGAGAAATTTGATGACAGTCTTGGCATCATTAGAGTGACAGGCCATAGCCTCCACCCATTTAGATACATAGTCAACAGCTACCAGGATGTAGGCACAGTTGTTTGACAGTGGAAATGGTCCCATAAAGTCAATACCCCAAACGTCAAATAATTCTACTTCTAAAATCCCATTTAAAGGCATTTCATTTCGCTGAGAAATATTTCCGCTTCTTTGACACTCATTACAACTTTTTACAAAGTTGTAGGCATCGTTATTTAGGGTAGGCCAATACAAACCTAATTGTAATACCTTTGCAGCTGTTCTGCTTCCTCCAAAATGTCCTCCACATGGACCTGTATGACAGTGTTATAAGACAGATGCCACTTCTTCTTTAGGGATGCACCATCTGATCACCTGATCTGCACAAATCTTAAATAAAAATGGATCATCCCAAAGAAATTTCTTGGAATCAAATATAAGTTTCTTTCTTTGATGCTTATTTAATTCCTTGGGAATGATCCCACAAGCTAAGTAATTAACAATATCTGCAAACCAAGGTATTGCGGTATGTTGTACAACTAAGATTCTTTCATCTGGAAAAACATCACTGATATCATTAGTGTGTTCAGTGTGCTCTTGTTTTTCCAGCCTTAACAAGTGGTCAGCCACTTGATTGTTTACACCCTTTCTGTCAACGATTTCCAAATCAAATTCTTATAATAACAAGACCCACCTTATTAGCCTAGGTTTTGCGTCTTTTTTAGAAATAAGATATTTGATGGCTGCTTGATCAGTATGCACAATCACTTTGGCACCCATCAAATATGATCTGAATTTTTCAAAAGCAAAAACTACTGCTAATAATTCCTTTTCAGTAATGGTGTAATTGATTTGAGCCTCATTGAGAGTTTTACTAGCATAGTAAATAGAGTAAAAAACTTTATTTTTTCTTTGTCCTATAACGGCTCCAACAGCCCAGTCACTAGCATCACTCATTATTTCAAACGGTAAAGACCAATCAGGAGTCACTATTACAGGAGCAGTGACCGATGCTTCTTTCAAGATTTTAGTAGCTGTTTTACAATCATCATCAAAATTGAAAGCATGGTCATGCTGTAATAGGTAGCACAGAGGTTTGGATATTTTAGAAAAATCTTTGATAAACCTCCTGTAAAAACTTGCATGTCCTAAGAAACTTCTAATACCTTTAACAGTGGTTGGTTCTGGTAATTTTGCAATTACCTCTAATTTGGCTTTATCAACCTCAATACCTCTATTAGAAATGAGATGACCTAACACAATGCCCTCTTTAACCATAAAGTGGCATTTTTCCCAGTTTAAAACCAAATCTGTTTCTTCACATCTTTTAAGACCTTTTTCAAGGTTTTGTAAACATAGATCATATGATGTCCCATAAACTGAAAAATCATCCATGAAGATTTCCATGGACTGTTCAAGCATATCTGAGAAAATAAACATCATACATCTTTGGAAAGTGGCGGGCGCATTACAAAGTCCAAAAGGCATTCTTCTAAAGGCAAAAGTACCATAAGGGCATGTAAAAGTTGTTTTCTCCTGATCTTCAGGTGCAATGGCAAATTGATTGTAACCGGAGTAACCATCTAAGAAACAATAAAACTCCTTACCTACTAGTTTGTCTAACATTTGGTCAATGAAAGGCAATGGAAAATGGTCTTTCTGGGTAGCCTGGTTAAGCTTCCTATAGTCCACACAGATTCTCCATCCTGACACTACTCTAGTAGGTATAAGTTCATTCTTCTCATTAGTTACGACAGTAACTCCACCCTTTTTGGGTACACACTGCACAGGACTGACACAAGTACTACTGGCAATAGGATAAATTATGCCAGCATCCAACCATTTCAAAATTTCCTTTTTAACATCTTTCATCATAGGGTTGAGTCTTCTTTTAGGCTCAACTGAGGTGTTGATCCAAACCCTCAGTGATTTGATAATGACCCTTTAAAACACTTAGTGAAAATTGTAAGTAAACATTATGTATTAGAGTTTCACTATCGCTGATAAGTACTATGTCTTTACAGTACCGCTGATAGGAAACTCACGCTTTTTAGAATAGACATTCAGCAAACACTGTTCATCAATAGAGCTCTGAGCCTGTTCAGTCCTATTGGTGATCGCTGATAGTTTAAGTTGTTTACTTATGATCCCTGAAGACAAGTCTCACGTCAACAAAGGTTCTACGCTGAAGTCGAAGATCAAGCCCAAGAACCAGCGACAAGTCTACTAATGAACTGATGTGGATATCAGCGAAGACCAGACCTGTCCACTCAACGTGAAGTATCAAGTAGAAGACTTCAGCAATCGCTGAGCTTTATCACTCGCTGATGAAGTGCTGTTCAACGAACGCTGATCATGAGGTCTACTCTACAAAGTACTTTTGTCTTAACCCCCTTGCACGTCTCCGTACGAAATGTCAGAACGGACATCCCTTCTGTCTAGAATCGTACAACCAACTCTGATTCTACACTGTGCACCATGCGGCTACTAAGGTTGTCTACAAAGGTCAAAACACGCAACCACTCAGCTACTGCCACGTGTAAAGTAATACTGCCATGCATTAAATGCATGCAGTATATAAGAAGAACCCTACTTCAGTTTTGAAGTGCTCAACCATCTTCTTCTTTCTATCTTTGTGTTAGGATATTACTCGTAATTTCCTTATCTCCTTTCTGTCTTATTTCTAGTGCAAGAAACTTAGTGTTCTTAACTTGTTTAGATTAGGATTAGTCCTTAATCTTGTTCCTTATCTCCATTATTTTCTTTGGATCTTTGGTAGAGGGCACCTGAGCTCTTCTGGCAGTATACCAGAACTGAGCTAGTAGAGATCGATGAGCAGGGGGTGCAATTGTCAGGGCTGTTGAAATAGGGCAAGTCTTGAGAAAGTTCACAGCATCATCAAGATGTGTGACTTGTTTCTTTTCAGGGAAGTCGAAAAGAGCATAGGGGTTATTGTGTTGAAAGGTAACTTTCTCAAGTGTGAATTTGACCTGAGGAGCTTTGGTGAGATTCAGTTTCTCAGCAGCAGTGGGGGACTTTGTAGTAGCAGCCTGAGCTTCAGTAAGAAATGCCATTTCTGTTTCACATATATAAACATGAAGAGAGATAAAGAACAGAGTCTTAATGTGGAAAGATTTTCCAAAATAAGATGTTACCGAATTTTGTCCATTTCATTCAGACATACAAATGTCTTAATGAAGATTAGGGTTTTTCTAGGTTTTGAGAAAGAAATACAAAACATAGAGAGCATTAGTTTTCCAGTTTCCATTTGAAGAAGAGATTCTGGAAAAACATATGAAGAACAAGTTTAAGATATTGTTTTAAACTTGAAGAATAACCATGAAGATTGTGTTCATAAAATCATGAAAAGAAAATGATTACATTTTTAAAGGTTCTTTTGTTTGATCTTTTAAAAACAAAGATAAGATCAGAAACAAGTTATTAACAGGTAAATAATAAGAGTATTAACCTTGTTGTCGAAGAAGAACATGAACAGTTCTTGAAACGAGAGTTCGAAATGCAACAGTAAATCTTTTTCTTGAAGAAGAAGTTGTTCGTGTAAAGGAAAAATATGAACTCGAATGAGTTTATATAGTGAGAGTAGAGAGAGAGAAAAACTGGAGCGGGAAAGTTTTTCATCATGACACGGACACGTGTTTGCATTTGATTGGATGAGAAAATGAAACGTGCAAACGTGTGTCAGAAAAAGAACGTGCCAGGGTTTATCCGTTTGATTACGTCACAAACGTCCTTTCATTTTTAGGATGTCTCTGAGGGTTTTGAAAGCTCAGGGACTCTTTTGAAAATATGAAGCACTGAATAGAAATATCAGTGTTAGTTTTAGAAATTTCAAAATATCGCTGATAAGGAAGAGATATTCAGCGATGCAATTTGTTTTGAAATCTTTCAGTTCTAGGCGAACATCAGTGAGCAAGAGAGAAAACATACCTTGATATCAGCGAATCAATTTTGTTCAGAGATAGAGGATGAGAGGGTTATACAAGTTTGTTTTATCTTATAGCTGATCAAATGTGAACCGCTGAAGATTTTACTCTTCAAAGTTCAGTATTCCAAGCTCGCTGATGAGAAAGTTGAATCTTGTCTCATCAAGAGGTTTGGTGAACTGATCAGCTAACTGAAAGTCAGTTGGGATAAAGTGAAGTTCTATATCACCATTCATCACATGATCTCTGATAAAATGATACCTGATTTCGATGTGTTTGGTCTTTGAGTGTAGCACTGGATTGTTGGCTATAGCGATGGCACTAGTGCTATCGCAATGGATTGGAATTTTCGAGAGCTGAAGATCATAGTCCAGTAGTTGATTTCTCATCCACAAGACCTGAGAACAACAGCTTCCAGCAACTACATACTCAGCTTCAGCGTTGAGGTGGACACTGAGTTTTGCTTTTTACTTGTACAACTCACCAGCTTTCCACCCAGGAGTTGACAGCCTCCTGTGGTGCTTTTCCTATCCAATTTGCAACCTGCAAAATCACTATCTGAATAGGCGATTAGATCAAACCGTGGATCTTTGGGATACCAAAGACCTAGGTTAGAAGTACCCTTAAGGTAACGAAAGATTCACTTTACAGCAATCATATGAGATTCCTTAGGTTCAGCTTGATATCGTGCACACAAACAAGTTGCATACATAATATCAGGTCGGCTAGCTATGAGATAAAGGAGAGAGCCAATCATCCCACGGTACGTCGTGACATTCACAGGTGTTCCAGAGGAATCCTTGTTAAGTGTCAGCGGTGGTGCCATAGGGGTTTTCATAGCTGAACTCTGAGTTAAATCAAATTTATTCAGCATATCTTTAACATACTTTCCCTGATTAATGAAAGTTCCCTTTTCATTCTGTTTTATCTGAAGACCAAGGAAATATGTTAGCTCACCCATCATACTCATTTTATACTCAGCTTTCATCCTTTCAGAGAAACGAGTTCAAAGGTCAGGGTTAGTAGAACCAAATAAAATATCATCGACATATACTTGAACAAGAATAATATGACCTTTAACTTTCCTGAAAAATAGAGTCTTATCGATTTTACCACGCTCAAATTTTTAATCAGGAGATAAGATGATAGAGTGTCATACCATGCACGAGGAGCTTGCTTTAAGCCATAGAATGCCTTATCCAGTTTATAAACATAACCTGGATGCTTAGGATCTGAGAATCCTAGAGGTTGTTCTACGTATACTTCTTCATTCAGCTTTCCATTTAGGAACGCTAACTTAACATCCATCTAATAAACTTTGAAGTCTTTGTGTACAGCGTAGGCTAAGAAAAGATGAATGGCTTCTAGTCTAGCCACTGGAGCAAAGGTTTCGTCGTAATCTATACCTTCATCTTGTCTGTATACTTGAGCAACAAGTCGAGCCTTGTTGCGGGTTACAGTTCCATGCTCATCCAACTTGTTTCGATATACCCATTTAGTGCCTATCACTGACTTGTCGGATGGACGAGGAACAAGCTTCCAAACTTTGTTTCTTTCGAATTCAGTCAGCTCTTCTTGCATAGCGCTGACCCAGTTCAGATCTTGGAGGGCATCATCTGTTTTCTTTGGTTCAATCAGAGAAATAAAGTTAACAAATAAACAAATATTACCTGCACTCCGTCGAGTCTGAACACCAGCGTTTGGATCACCAAGAATTTGTTCAATAGGGTGATTGATAGTCCATCGCTGAGCCGGAGCATGAGTCATTGGCTCAACCTGAACTTCTGGAGGAGCTGAAGAAGAGGCTTCAGCGACTTCTGGTATGTCAGCTAGGAGAGGACGAGGTTCAGAAATTATTTCATTCACTGATTGCTGAGAAGTAGAGGGAATGTCTGAGATAGGAGGTTCAGAGGCAGGCATAGTGTTTAAAGGAATAGCTGAGACCCAAGATGTTTCAGCTTCACTAGTCTGCATGTTCGGGATGATAGTAGGACCATCATCTTCAACGGTATGAGTATAAGGAGTGGGAATATCTTCTGAATCAACAAGATGTGAAAACATCCATTGAGTTTGCAGAGGGTTTAGAGTTTGCTGAACGGGATTCGTCAAAAGTGACATGAATAGTTTCTTCAACAGTTTGTCTTCTTCGATTGAAGACTCTGAAGGCTTTGGAAACTGAGGAGTATCCAAGAAAGATTCCATCATCAGCCTTAGGATCAAACTTTCCAAGGGCATCTCTGTTGTTCAGTATGAAACACTGACATCCAAAGATGTGAAGAAAGCTAATTGAAGGCTTTTTCCAATGAAAAAGTTCAGAGGCTGTCTTCTTGAATCTTTTTACTATCAGCGACCTGTTTTGCGTAAAACAAGTAGTGTTGACAGCTTCTGCCCAAAACTGAGTAGGCAGGTGAGAATCGCTGAGCATTGAATATGCAGCTTCGATGATAGTTCTATTTCTTCTTTCAGCGACTCCATTTTGTTGCGGTGTTCTCACTGAAGAAAAGTTGTGAGAAATACCCTTACTCTCAAAGAAGGAATCAAGAGAACTGTTTTTGAATTCAGTCCCATGATCACTCCTTATTGAGCGAACGGTCATGTTGTTCAGGACTTCCATTTTCCTAACAAAAGTGATGAGTTCTTCAGGGGTGTCACTCTTAGACCGGAGAAACATTACCCAGGTATAGCGAGAGAATTCATCAACTATGACCAACATATATTTCTTTCCAGCGATGGATTATTTGTTAACAAGGCCAAACAAATCCATATGGAGAAGTTGTGGAGGAGATGACACTGAGGAGACTTGCTTTGACTTGAAGCTTGCTTTGGTCTGCTTCCCTTTTCACACGCTGAACATAAGGACTCTTTGGCGTATGAGTGTTGAGGTAGACCAGTGACTAACTCTTTAGAAGAAAGAGTATTCAGTGTCTTGAAGTTTAGATGAGAGAGCCTCTCATGCCATAACCAGTTGGCGTCAGATGAGGCTTTAGAGAAGAAACAGGAGTTCTCAGTGGTAGAAGAGTCCATGTTAATTACATAAACATTTTCCAAACGATAACCGCTGAGAGCTATCTTCTCCTTTTTGTCAGTAACAAAGCAGGATTCCTTAGTGAAAATCACTTTGTTATCCTTGTCACATAGCTGACTTATGCTTAGAATATTATGCTTCAGTCCTTCAACATATGCAACTCTTCCAAAGGTTGTTGTACCATTTGAGAGTACACCAAACCCTCGGGTATAGCCTTTTCCATTTCCACCGAAAGTCACAGAGGGACCTTTCTCTTCCTTATATTCGGTGAGCAGGTTCTTCTTACCAGTCATGTGTCTAGAGCATCCGCTATCGAGATACCAGATACCCTTCTTAACCTACAAACAAAGGAAGATTAGTTTGACTTTGGTACCCATTTCATCATGTGTACGCACTTGTCAGTGGTGGTGGAGGGAATGGAAGGTTCAGCAGTCTTCGCAGCATTTGAAGATTCAGCTTTGGAGTCATTCTTCACTTTGGTTAATTTCTTAACCTCAGTGGTCTTCTTACCCTTGGGGGCATTAATCTCCACCTTAGCTAATTTCTCAGCTTTAGTGGCTGTGGGGCACTTACTAGCAATATGATTTGTAAGTCCACAGTGATAACATTTCCTATAACTAAAAGTAGCTTTAGGACCATTTGCATGCTGAGCCGTAAATTTTAAATGAGCAGGGCCAACACCAAGTATACCTTTGGCATTGGAAATGGGAGGAACAATCAGTTCTTTGGATTTCTTACCAATAACATCTACTTTGATTCTAGGAGTAGATCGCTGAATATATCCACGCTGAATAACTCCATGGATCTTGTTCTTTGAATTAAAGGGATGAGTCACTGAAGCTTTAGAAGCATTCAGCTTAGGTACAAAGGTACCCATCTGAGGTTTTGGATAAACAATTTTTTCTTTACCTTTAGAAGTTAAGGTAGAGATTTCCTCAGGGATAGGAGGTTTTGAAGAGGAATACTGAGAGGATGAAGTGTCAGGGATTGAGGAGACAAACATTCCAAATTTAAGCATAGAAGGGTCAGTGGTAGGTTCTTCAGCATCAGCTTTATAACCAAGACCACGTTTGTCACTCAAAGGGATCTGAGACTTAATTATCTCAGTGATCTTTGTTGAGGATTTGTACCATCCATCAACAGTATCTTTTTAAGCTTTTAAAGAAGCATTAGCTTCTTCTCGTTCGATTTTGACTAGCTGATTTATATGAACTTGATCTCCCAAGTCTTCTTCAATTTTAGAATGTTTTTCTATTTGAAGGTGACAGTTTTTAAGTTGTTCAGCGAGATCAATATTTTGATTTTCAACAACAGTTTTGCCATTCATGGCGTCATATAAACTCATAGTCAAGAGATCGATCTTACGAAGACTATCAGCTTCATCAATATTTGAAATATTGGTAAAGAAAGAAGGAGATACCTTAGTAGCAGAGGTTGAAGAGGAGGGAATGTCAGAACTTGCTTCCTCATCTTCAAGTTTGGCCATGAGACAGAGATTGGCTTCATCATCATCTTTAGAGTCAGATGATTCTTCTTCGTCAGAGGCAGCCCAATCATAGTCAGCCATAAGGCCTTTGCCTTTCTTCTTAAAGCTTTTCAGCTTTGCATACCTATCTTTCAGCTTTTGATACTTTTCATCTCTAGACCTGAAGTTAGAGGATTTCTTGGAGAAAGCTGAGGTTCTAGAGACTTTCTTTGACCTGCACTCGCTAGCAAAATGTCCTATCTTTTCACAGTTATAGCAAGTAGCAGTAGCCTTATCAACAGGAGTTGATGATCTGGGCTTGTCAGTAATAGCAAGAGGTTTCTTCTTTCTAAAAATTTTCTTTTTATTGAATCTCCTGAAATTATTAGAAAGGAGAGCCATAGATTCATCAAGATCTGAAGAGTCAGGATCTGATGAGCATTCAGAGTTAGTCTCCAACTCAGTGATAGTGATAGTAGATCGTTGAGTGGATGGTGACTCTGAGATTAAAGCAACAGGGGTGCTTTTGGAATCTTTTAGAAGATTCTTCTTAAGATGACTCGATTGCTCATGATTAAGCATCGTGCCATATAAGGTAGAAAAAGTCATTGATTTTAGATCCTTTGACAGCTTGAGACACATAGAATAATTGTCCCAGCTTTCAGGTAAACATTCTAAGAACTTTGTCAGAAGCTCAAAGTTAGAATCTTCCTTACCAACAGTTTTTAGATCTATTATTAAGCGGTTAAAACGTTGATGTACTTCAGAGAGAGATTCATTCTTACCACAAATGAAGCTTTCATACTGTCATACCAGGTTGATCTTTCGTGAGTCCTGGACTTCAGATGTACCTTCATATTGAACACAGATTGTGTCCCACATAGATTTGGAGGTTTTCAGGTTCATGACGGAATGGTAGACTTCGTCAGGAAGAGCCATGGAAAGAATGGATCTGGCTTTTGTGTCGAGAGCCACTTTCTTCTTATCTTCATCAGTCCACATATGTATTTCCTTTGGAACCAATCTTTCTAGAATAGCAGGTCTATTCTCAGCAACTGGTACTTCAGGATCAATTCTAACTGGGATGTATGGACCATTTTCGATGTAATTAGGAATAGTTGGGTCTACACCTTCTAAGAAGAGTATCATCCTATTTTTTCATAGATTGAAGTTATCTCTGGAAAATCTAGGGGGTTTAGCAAGAGAACCATTATCAATGTAGTTAGTGTTTGTATTGGCAGCCATTTTCAGAAAGGGCAAGGAAGAGAAGAGATCGGTATAAGCAAGATCTTTTTTATGAGATTAAACAAATCTGCTCTGATACCACTTGTTGGTCCCGAAGGATTATACAAGTTTGTAGAAGGGGGGGATTGAATACAAACACACGATTTTTACTTTCTAAAGAGTTAGTCACTGGTCTACCTCAACACTCATACGCCAAAGAGTCCTTATGTTCAGCGGGTGAAAAAGGGAAACAGACCAAAGCAAGCTTCAAGTCAAAGCAAGTCTCCTCAGTGTCATCTCCTCTACAACTTCCCCATATGGATTTGTTTGGACCTGTTAACAAACAATCCATCGCTGGAAAGAAATATACATTGGTCATAGTTGATGAATTCTCTCGCTATACCTGGGTAATGTTTCTCCGTTCTATGAGTGACACCCCTGAAGAACTCATCACTTTTTTTAGGAAAATGGAAGTCCTGAACAACATGACCGTTCGCTCAATAAGGAGTGATCATGGGACTGAATTCAAAAACAGTTCTCTTGATTCCTTCTTTGAGAGTAAGGGTATTTCTCACAACTTTTCTTCAGTGAGAACACCACAACAAAATGGAGTCGTTGAAAGAAGAAATAGAACTATCATCGAAGCTGCACGTTCAATGCTCAACGTTTCTCACCTGCCTACTCAGTTTTGGGCAGAAGCTGTTAACACTGCTTGTTTTACGCAAAACAGGTCGCTGATAGTCAAATGATTCAAGAAGACAGCCTATGAACGTTTTCATGGGAGAAAGCCTTCAATTAGCTTTCTTCACATCTTTGGATGTCAGTGTTTCATACTGAACAACAGAGATGCCCTTGGAAAGTTTGATCCTAAGGCTGATGATGAAATCTTTCTTGGATACTCCTTAGTTTCCAAAGCCTTCAGAGTCTTCAATCGAAGAAGTCAAACTGTTGAAGAAACTATTCATGTCACTTTTGACGAATCCCGTTCAGCAAACTCTAAACCCTCTGCTGACAATGAAGAACTGAATCAATGGATGTTTTCACATCTTGGTGATTCAGAAGATATTCCCACTCCTCATACTCATACCGTTGAAGATGATGGTCCTACTATCATCCCAAACATGAAGACTAGTGAAGCTGAAACATCTTGGGTCTCAGCTATTCCTTTAAACACTATGCCTGCCTCTGAACCTTCTGTCTCAGACATTCCATCTACTTCTCAGCAATCAGTTAATGAAATA
Organism: Saussurea involucrata; assembly: GCA_033807775.1. Taxonomy (NCBI): domain Eukaryota; kingdom Viridiplantae; phylum Streptophyta; class Magnoliopsida; order Asterales; family Asteraceae; genus Saussurea; species Saussurea involucrata. The sequence goes on from CM066314.1 coordinate 146,182,242, forward strand.
ATTTCTGAACCTCGTCCTCTCTTAGCTGACATACCAGAAGTCGCTGAAGCCTCTTCTTCAGCTCCTCAAGTAGTTCAGGTTGAGCCAATGACTCATGCTCCGGCTCAGCGATGGACTATCGATCACCCTATTGAAATAATTCTTGGTGATCCAAACGCTGGTGTTCAGACTCGACGAAGTACAGGTAATATTTGTTAACTTTATTTCTCTGATTGAACCAAAGAAAACAGATGATGCCCTCCAAGATCCGAACTGGGTCAGCGCTATGCAAGAAGAGCTGAATGAATTCGAAAGAAACAAAGTTTGGAAGCTTGTTCCTCGTCCATCCGACAAGTCAGTGATAGGCACTAAATGGGTCTATCGAAACAAGTTGGATGAGCATGGAACTGTAACCCGCAACAAGGCTCGACTTGTTGCTCAGGGATACAGACAAGAGGAAGGTATAGATTACGACGAAACCTTTGCTCCAGTGGCTAGACTAGAAGCCATTCATCTTTTATTAGCCTACGTTGTACACAAAGACTTCAAAGTTTATCAGATGGATGTTAAGTCAGCGTTCCTAAATGGATAGCTGAATGAAGAAGTATACGTAGAACAACCTCCAGGATTCTCAGATCCTAAGCATCCAGGTGTTAGGACCATAAATGTGTTACACATTAGAAAGATATATAAATAATTATATAGTTTAATTATAGAGGTTATTTAATTGTTTGTAGAAGCCATTTGTGTTAAATGGGCTTATTTGCTTAATGGGCTTAGGCCTTGTTTGTCTAAAGGCCTAAGTATATAAGGTTAGTCTTAACCTTAGTTTTAGGTTAGCAATTGATTAGCCATTCCTAGAGATTCATTTGAGAGAAAGATAGTTGTGTTCTTCATTCTAACCTTTGTAGCTATCTTGATTTATGAATACGAGAGGGATGACAAGTTGAAATCATCAATTGTTCGTGTTATTTCTAATTGAATCGTTGTTACCTGATCAAACTGGAACTAACAATTGGTATCAGAGCAGACGGACAGATCGATTCAAAGTGCTTATATTGAATTCTGGTAAGTTCTTGACTTTTTCACGTCTGTGTTCATCTTGAAAATTAAATTCTTTGATTCTGGTAAAATTGATCGATTTTGTTTATTGGGTTTTGTTAGTATCATTGTCATTAGTGATTCTGCAATTTTTCTCATTCCAATTCGATCGTTTGAGTAGTTTATTGAGCAAATTAAAATCAAAAGTTTTGAGCGTGTTCTTCACAAAAATCGAATTTTTATCATCAAAACTTGTTGTTTTTGCTTCCAAATCGATTGGGTCAGTGTTATTTTCGTGTTTGGTAATTGGTAGTGTTTCTAATCTTTCAGGAACATTTTTGAGCAACCCTAGTCGATTCCCAATCGATTGGAAACCCACAACCGCAGTTCCCGGACACAGCAACCGCGGTTTCCGGATAACACCCAAGTTTCTGGATAATTGCGTATTCTTTCCGGGTACGTCCATCTTTCCGAGTACGTTCATCTTTCCGGGTACGTCAAGCTTTCCGGGTAAGTCTTTAAACTCTAATCTTTCCGGGTAATTTGTTCCGAAAACCCAAAGTTTCCGGTAAAGCATATCATCCGGAAACTCATTCCACCCGGTAAGTATTTTCATCCGGAAACTCCTATCATCCGGTAAGTTTTGTGTTCATTATTTTTCATCCGGAAACTATTGTCTTCCGGTAACTCTTTGTTATCCGGAAACTGTAGTTTGTCCGGACACCCTCATTATCCGGACTCTATCATCCGGATTCCTGTGCTAAGTCGCAGGAGGGGGGCATTTAAGTATCCTTGATACTGTTCCACTTTGAATCGAACCATCGTCTGACGATCACATCGGTGCAACCATCAAATATGTCTCGAGATATTCTTGGAGAATCATGTCAGGTATGTGACTCTATCCAACAAGATTTCTTGAATCAAAAGAAATCTCTTACCGAACAGGCAGATTCCTTTAAGGCCACCTCTAAAGAACAACTGCTTGAGATTAGATCTCTAACCGAAAAGCTAGATGTTCAAAAGAGAATAACTGAGAAATATAAGTCTGAAAATGCTAATCTAAAAGTCAAATGCAAAAAACTTTCATTAGGACCTAAGGACTTAAGGGCCAAGTTATCTGAACTTCAGTCTCAGTTTGATCAGTGCCTGAATGAGAAAGAAGATATTGTTTATCAATGTTCTACTCAACAAATTCAGCACAAGGAGTTTGTTAACAAAATCACCGATCTTGAAACAAAACTCCACAAAAGGGGTCAAACTGATCAAACCATCTTTATGAATAAACCCAAAGAGTTCACATACTTTAACAAAGAATGGGGAATCGGATACGATAACCCACATTATTTGAAAAAGGGAAGATACCACACACCTACTTTGTATGATTTTAATTGTTATGGGTTAGATAAAAAAGTATCCGGAATATGCTATTCAATGGACTGGTCCTCTTGAACCTGAAAAGGAAGAGAGTGTTCATGTGTTCAGGGGGAGCATGAACCGGTTTCAGGTAAGTTTTCTCAACTGTTGAGGGGGAGCATCTCACACATTTTTTTTAACTGCTGAAAAGATTTTTTTGTGTGGATACTCCCGTATGCATTTCAACTTATGTTCATCATTTGAGGGGGAGTGACACAGCGTTTTTCTTTAAATGTCCAAAAGGTTTTTTTTTGTGTGGCAGACTCTCCATTGCACTGTCCGAGGGGGAGCAAGTTTTTCCCCATGCTAAGTTTAAGGGGGAGCGAGAGAAGGTGCGAGTTAACACAAACCAGTCCTCTGTCTGCATGAACAGGACAATTTTTTTGAAAAACCAGAGTATCCGGAAAACACAAACGAAAAACCCTAAACCTCTCTATTTCTCTCTCGCACTCGGACTCCCTTGCAATCTACGATTATCACATTCATTTCGGTCACAAATCAGGTATGTACTTCAATTATTCATCTCGATATCGTTTCCATATCACTCACTCGACACATTGCACCAATCGACCATCAGCTTAGTCGATTTCATAGATCCGAAAACCCCCTTCGGGTTTGCACACCTCTGAGTCCACTCCAGGTCATTTAGTTGCGTCTCTATGATTCTGAGCATTGCTAGGTACTAAGTCTATGTTCTAGTTAGTGATTGGGAATGTATTATGATCGATTGTGAATTTGAATATCGTCCGGGAACATTCAATGTGTCCGGACACGTTCAAGATTATGGTGATGTATCCGGTAACTCTCTTCGTATTAGATTTTTTGTCCGGGTTCATTCTACACCCGGAAACCCTAGTTGTCCAGAAACCTCATGGTTTTCGGTAAGTTCGACTACCGGTTTGTTAGTGTATCCGGACTCCTCTTTGACCGGAAACCATTCTCATCCGGATTCCTTTTGTCCGGATTGCTCATTTTATCCGGAAACGTTCATCATCTCCGGTAAGCTCTGTTGTCCGGACACCTTTTGTCCGGATACTTATGTTGTCCGGGTTGTTTTCCAATTCCATATTATTATCCGGAGACCCCTGTGTTTTGCATATTCTGTACCTGTTTCATCACTGCCAGTCCTTGATTTGTCTCAATTTGAGCCTCTAATGCAAAGGTACGCGCCGACACTTGTTCATCCGCCTCAGTTACTAACTGTGCTTCTTTTACAGATCTCATGGCGGATCCGGAACAAGATCCTCCACAAAACCAGGAAGAGCAACAAATTCCTCCCCAAGAGGAACTCATTGACGAGGCAGCTGATAACGCCTTGGTCAACCCTGACCATGGCACTGAATTGGAGGCCAACAATCACCAACTGGACCCGGATCAATTCAGACCTCAACCACAACACCGAGTAATTCTGGATATCCTCATGGGTCATCCTCTCCGTGAGGCCTTAACCGCTACAACCGACGTCCCGTTGCTGTACGTACTCCAAGTATGGTTCTCCGCACAAGTACGCACGGCCGGTAACACACAGACGATCATCGCGCAAATAGACAATCATCCGTTCACACTTACACCGGACTCCTTCCGCTGCCTTCTATCACTTCCAGAGGCCACTGCTGGCAACCATCTACGGTACGATCCTGCCGTTAATGACGAGACTCTATGCGCCCAAGTCCGCGCGCTAGGCTATAATTTCGCACTTCCCCGGCCATCAGCGTTCAATCGTAAGTACCTGGCCCCCATCTGGTACACCCTGTTCACAATTCTAAACAGATGTCTATCGTCCAGATGGAAAGGTATTGACCAATGCACCAGAGACTTTCTACGCCTGTTTCACGCCGTGTGCTACAACCGTCACGTCGACTTTGCCATGATCATCTGGCGGGAAATCGTTATCGCCATTCGTCAGATCGGAGGTACCAAACAGAAGAAGTTCCTCCCATACCCGCGTTTCATTTCGCTTGCTGTGCGTCAATACATGGACGCCAATCCAGCCATACCACGCCGCCTAACCAATCCAGTATGCCCTCATCATCACTTACAGTACATGGTTATCTGCAACCCTTCAAATGCCATAGCCATGCCCATCCCTGAAGCCCTGTTAGCTCACGCCGATCCCGCTGCACCAGGGGTAGTTGCATATAGGGAAGAGATAGGGAATCCCATGGTCCAGCCAGCATCGGAGGGACCTGCCCAGGGACATAGAGCTGAGGGACGTGAGGGTCCTAGGACGAGAGGAGGAAGGGCCTGGGCAGCAGGGGCTCCCGGGCGGGGTGTGATGATCGTTCGTGGAAGGGGAACATGAGTGAGTGGTGCAGTGGAATCGCAACCCGGTTCTAGCCGACAACCCATCATTCCCATCATCCGATCGACAGGCGAAGCCGGAACATCGTCCTCTCGACCGATGCTCCACTGTGGCACCACGCCATACATAACTGAACCACCTTCACCACCCCATCAAGTTGAGAACGTGGAATCTGACTCCACGGACTCTGATACGGACCGTACCATTCGTCTGAAACGAATCCCTCACCGTATCAGACTGAACCCAGATTTCACCGAAGGTATTCCACTAGACTCACCTACCCATACTGATCAGCGTGCTATGGCAGATACTAGGACTGAGGGAGTAGAAGGTGTTGAGTTAGAAACTGCGAGCCGGAGAGAACTGCATTCGAAAGCGAACCAGGAAAGATTGAGCCGTAAAGATAACGAGGCTCTTGAGCGACCCCAACCGAGTGTAATCCGGGTAGCCACATCTACTATTCCGTCTCATTTGTTGGGACGGGGTATTGAAGAAGACTCTGTGGACCCAGTGGAGCAATTGCACAACCCCCTCATCCACTCATCCGTCTCTCAAAAGACGGATGTTTCAGTCTCTCACGGGGATATAGCACAACTTCCACCGGTCTCTCACTCTGAGAGTGCTGGTGTTGAAATAAGAGGCCAGCAGCCCCCGGCCTCGACTTCATTTCGTGCACAATCGAGTCTAGAGCCACTTGTAATAGATCAATCTTTGGCTAGGACACAAGAAGGGGAAACGAACATCGATGCTCTTTGTGACTCGATCGGAACGTCTGTAGTGTCTTCGTCAGGCGGAACACGAGGATCGGACGGAAATCCTACCACAGCTACCATTTTGCCAACTGTGAACGTAGGTGGCTCTGCCTCTCAGGTAGATGCCTCAACGGGTAATCTAAGTGAACCCGGTGTTATCTCACCCGACTTTGTGTCACCAAGGTCTCTGGACAACACCCTTAAGGCTGTCCGCGAGGCAATGGAGCAGCACGTCGCCGCCGAACTCGCCAAAGTTATGCGCTCAATCAAAGGAAAAGAAAAGATCGTCGAAGCTGAAACCGCACCTACACCTCCACCGACTCATGTTCAACCTACCTATTCGGTGGACACCCTAAAGACGATGATGTTAGCCCAACTGCTCCAACAATCCCAGACCGACGCCTCCACTGAAGCAGACCTGATAACCGTGTTGAAATCACAGGTCACTGCTCCTTCATCATCCATTACCACTTGCTTGGATAGCATTGACTCGACTCTTAAGGACTACAACCAAGCGCTCACAACGCTGTCCGAGAGAGTCCGTTCCCTCGAAGATACCTGCAAGAGTCAAGCAGGCGGTCTGAAGCGCAAACACGATGACCAGGATGATCCTGATCACCATAGGGGGGAGAAAAGACTAAGACCTACCGAGACCGCCTCTATCCTCACTGAAACGACAAATGTGGTTCATCTGGAACCAGCAACTGCGGCAACAACAACCGACGCCGAACCTGAAGCTGAGTTGCCATTAGCCGAGATGGTAATCGACATGGATATATCAGATGATGAAGACCCGATGTTGAAAAGCCCGAGGGTTCAACACATGAATTGATTGACTTTGACTCATCAGACAGACCGTTATTGGATATGATAGATCTAGACTGCGAAGCCAACCCGGAGACCGAAGATGAATGGTATGAAAAAGCCGCCAGTGCCACAAATCTCCATGTTAATTTGGTTTTCACTACTGATGACGAAGACAACATTGATTATGATCAGTTCCTGCTCTAGAACTTATATGGTAATTCTCCCGTTCACTCTGCTCAACCCGATGAAACTTCAACAAGACCTGAAAATACTACTGCCGATATTCCAACATCTCCTCAGCAACCGACAACTTCTGATCTTCCCCCTCCTCCTAAACAGCAACAAATCCGTTGGGAGAAGATCCCGATACATATTCCTCGTCTGGAGGAATCCTTGAAGAAGTTGTTCGTTCACAAGCTTCGTCCGATCGAGCCGACCTTTTGCCTGGGTATCTACAACCTCAACCCCGAATTCCAACGCCGGTACATCAGCGCAATGAAGCGGTGTCTTCCAGTCAGCCAAGTCAGAACCAAGCATCAGATCACAGAGGTACTCAGCATACAGTCCAACCGAATCATGAAAATTGTCTATCCTGTATTCAATGTCCGACGTGAAGATGGGAATGAATGGAAATTTTATGAAGCCGACTTCCAGCACCTCCGACCGTTCGACTTCCTGGCAATTCTGAAAGATCAACGTTCAAGAACAATCCGACCGCTTCCTGTTACAAAGGCGCTCGAAGCTGTTCGTCGATTCCTGGTCCGTACAATCATGATGTCATATCTAACGGATTTTCAAATGGCAATCGAGAATAGGGCGAAGAAGGTAAATCTGATAAAGCCGAATCTGCAAGCTCCTGAGTTAAATATGTATCCCGAGAACGCTATGCTTCTAGAACCAGAATTTGGGATCGTCTTCATCAATGAACAGAAAGAGAAAATATTTATGCGATTCAGTCAGGTAGATAGATTCTGCGACGGCACGCTCTTCAAAGTTCAAGATGCTCTTCGAAAGATCATTCAGCACGAGTCTGAAAACAAAAGGCTTTCGTACGTTCCTAATCCGAATGAAACAACTGCTCGGAATGCCTTGGAATTAGTTGAAGAACGCATCGACTACCGCCGTGCTATCAGATGGTTCGAGGTACATTTCGCGCTCCGAAAAAGATACGTCGCGAACTGGCGCCAAATCGAACTTCAATTCAAAGGGGGAGATTGTTAGGGTCATTTTATTGTTGAATTAAAGTTCAAGGGTCAATTTGTAATAGTTTATTTTGAGCCTTGTAGTGAACGGGCCGTGGGCTTGTTAACCACGGGCCCACCATATATAATGTTGATTAGCCTTAGAAAATTAGGCTAGTTGTCTCATTTGCTTTCCTACACTTTTATTGTAATTCTCTCTGATTGAAAGCTTAATAGAGATGACCAGTTGAAATCGTATACTATATTTCTTATCTGTTTGATTTCAATATTTCAATCTGTCCGTCTGCTCTGATACCAATTATTATTGTTTACTGATTTATTGTTACCTGATCAAACTGGGATTCACAATTGGTATCAGAGCAGAATCGGTGATTTGAAGATACGAAAGAAATCGAACGAAAGCGAGAAAACAAAGAAATTTCGTAGTGAATTTTCTGGAAAAACGCAGCGAGCCGTTTCGTCTATTCCCGGAGATTGAACCGTCGGATCGTCGCGAGTTTTGGACAGTAGCTTCAAGACATTCCGTTTTACATTCTGAACGGTTGGATTTATCGTTTGAGGTCCAGAAGTCACCCAGATTATTTTCGTAATAGTGCATTTTTTTCATGAAGAAAATCGTTCATCAATCGGGTTTGCAAAGTCTTTCGTTGATTTATTAATTCGTTTGTTTGATCACGATTGTTTATTCGCGTTTATCTGCTATTTATCTGCGTTTACATCAATTCTCAAAGGTATTAATTTTGTGTTTTAAAAATCAATTCTTGAGTTTTTGGTGTTCTAAAATATTTGTGGTGATTGTTGAAAAATAAGACATATTTTGCTTAGAAATCGATTTGGGTGTGTTTGTTTTTGTGTTTTTTGTCAAAATCTAACCCTACAGAAGTGGAATCAAGCAACCCTATCGAATCCTGATCCGATTTTTCTCAACCAGCCGCAGTGTCTGGACGTTTCCAATCTTTAATTCCGGGTAAGTTTTTCTAATTTTCATCATTATCCGGACAATAAATTCTTTCCGGACAAAAAGTCACCGGACAATAAGTTCTTTCCGGACAAAAAGTCACCGGACAAACGCTATGTTCTCGAAACTCATTTTAGGAAGGGAAGGAAAGGAAAGGAAAGAGAGGGAAATGGATGAAAAGTAAAAAAAACTCGTGTTCTCGAAACTTTTTTAGGAGAGAAAGGAAAGGAAACGGAAGAAAAATAATGATAAGTTTCCTTCCAAAACTTTCCTCCCAAATGTGGGAGGAAAGGGAATGAAAGGAAATGAAAGAAATTAAAAACATTTTAAAAAATTACTGAAATTATTAAAATTACAAAACTACCCGATATTTTCTTATAAAAGATATATTTTTAAGGGTATATTAGTAAAAACGACATCTTTCCTTTCCTTTATCTCCTGTTCAAGAACACGAAAAAATATTTTCTTTCCTTTCTTTTCCATTCATTTCATTTCTTTTCTTTTCTCTCCATATTAGAGAACACAGCGAAAAAGTTCTTTCCGGACAAAAGTCACCGGACGTCATTTTTTTAAACACACTCACATGAGCCGCAGTTGTTGACCTTGATGTTTTGTTGACCATCCATTGCATTTTCTTTCAAGTAATTCCTTTTTCTTCATTTGGTTTGCTGCACATCTCGTAAGGATACATATATTCATATATACCATCAAATTTTTTTCATACATAGATATCATATACATCATCACATGCATGCATAAATATCTTGGATATCAAAAGACATGCATACGTGAGTTGGAAGCTTTATCCGGTAAGTGTCATACGCTAAGTGTTTGTTTGTGCGGAAAGTCATTCGTCCGGTAAGATTAATTTGTCATCCGGTAACTACCTTTGCCGAAAACTCCATCTGTCCGGAAAGTACACCTCACCCGGTAAGTCTCAATTGTCTTTATTCGGTAAGGTCTCACATCACCCGGTAAGCCATTTTACCCGGACTCCATCCGGTATCGACGTACCCGGTAAGTTTTTGTTTTGTGCGGACTATTCATTCATCCGGTAAACAAGTTTTATCCGGTAAACCAACTTTTATCCGGTAAGTTGTGTTTTGGTAAGTTGTGTTTGGTAAGTCTTGATTGGTAAGTTCTCGACGGTACCCGAGTTACCGCACGTCTCGTGATTAAAAGCTTTTAACGAAAGTTGCAATTTTTTTTTCTTTTCGATCGATTTGCAATTTTTTTGTGACGTTTGAGATTTTTTGCGACGATTTGATCTTATTCGCGACGCTTATCATTTTTAGTGATTCATTTTGTCATCTTGAACTAACTTGGTTTTGTTCTTTTGCAGATTTCAGTCTCGAAGATTGATTTCGTTTGTTCGATTTCGATAATAAAATTTATTTTTTGGAAACGAATTTAGTTCTTAAATTCGTTTCTCAAGTTTAAATTTTTTATTTTTCTTCCGCAATTTTTGATTCTTCAAAGCAACACCGATTAACGATCATAATTTTTCAGGTAACAAATGTCTTATTCATCTCAGTATGAAGCATCTTGTCAGGATTCTGATGATGAATACACAACCTTTAAGAAAGCACTGGCTCAGCTCTCCAGAACCTACCAGCTGCATTGCCAAGATTATCCGGATAAAAACGAAGGCAATAAGAAGGTAGATGAGCACAAGGAGCCTGATAAGAAGGAGAAGACTGAAAAAGAGCAAACAAGACTAAATGAAAAGAATATCAAGCAGAAAGATGATTTGATCAGCAAGTACATCAAAGAACTGAAGGAACTGAAATCTCAAATCTGGAATAGTTCTGAGAAGCTGGCTAAATCTGAAGAAAAGGCAGCGATCTTAGAAACTGAGAACACTAAGCTGAAAAGAAAGATTTCTGATTTGCCATCACAAGAAGAGATAACGGCACTTGAAGAGAAAGGTAAGCTCTTGAATGGTGAAAACCTTGAGCTTAAGCGAAAACTATATACTCTTGACAATATTTTTGAAAAAGAAAAGGAAAGTTTTGCAAAAGAAAGACAATTGCTTATTCAAAAGCAATCTAGTGTTTCAACCAAATCTCTTGAAAAGAAGAAGGGTCTTGAGCTTAGATGTCTTAAACTTTCAACACAAATCTCCAACTTTGAAAAGGTTTTGATTATAGAAAGAGAAAAGTTTGAAACTAAACGCAAATCCTTTTCTAAAAGGAATGGAGAACTTTCTTTGAAAATTTCCGATTTGGAGAAAGAATTAGACGTTCTAATCAAAGAGTATGAAAAGACGAAAGTTGAAGGTTTTAGAGCAAAATGTTTAAAAGATGATTTTTCAAAAGAGAGAAAGATTTTTCAGTCCGAAATTTCTAAGCTTACAAAGAGATTATCTGGATTAGCTACCGAGTCTTTGAAGAAACAAATGGTTAAATCTGATTTAAAGAACTTTGTCAAATCAAATGATTTTTCAAAAGATCAGATTCGACATTCCAATCTTTTCTATAATTCTCGTGTTGATAATAAAGATAATCAAACTTTCAAGAAAGTAAACATGGTGTGGAAAGTTAAAGGAACCACTCCTGCTCCAAAGTCATTCGTTTCTGTTAAAAGTGACAAGAACAACACAACTTTCCACGCTAAACCTTTTGTGAAAACTGATCGAGTTTACTCTGTTAATAAACTCATCAGCTTATCTACACAGAAGCTGTGTTGCTCTTATTGTGGAACAAGTGACTTTGTGAGGAAAGACCATGCTCAGTATTGGTATGGTACTTATAGTATCCCAGGTCCTCATAGGGCATCTAACCAACAAGGATCCATCAAAAGATGGATACCAAAATCTGTCTAAATCTGTTTTGCAGGAATGTCATGTGCATTTAAATTAGAAGATCTTTTCACATGACGCACATTCAAAGGTTATGCCACTTTTGAGGGGGAGTACTATCTCATGAAAGGTAAGTGAACTTCTAACTGAATTCAAAAACCGTGGTAATTCATTCTGAATAACTAACTTGTGTTTGTTATTCTCCAATTTTCACTTCCATGATTACCACGTGTCATTTTTCTTGACTTAGTTATTTCCATGTCTCATATATTTGTTGATTTTTCGATGGAAATACACTCGTTTGAATTCCTAGTTGTGTTTCAAGTTCGTTATTTCTTGCAAATGATTCCATTCTTATCTGATATAATAATTGTGACTTGTTCTTCACAATTAAACTTTCTAATCATTGTTTCATTTCTTGCAAAAAATATTGTGCTTACTGAGTCATTCTGTTTTGCGCTTGATCTTGTTTCTTGAAATTCCTTTTTTCAAATGATTTCAACAATGACTTCTGATTACCTCAGATCAGAACTCGCACTTCATGACTTCTGAATAATTCCGTTCAGAACTCGTTCTTAAATGTACTGACTTCTGATTACCTCATATCAGAACTCGGACTTAATTTTTATGACTTCTGGTCAACTCAGATCAGGACTCGTTCTTAAATGCATTGACTTCTAAACACTTCAGTTTAGAACTCATACTTCACAGTTTTACTTAACTGTTCTACTCGATGCATGAATGAGTGTTAGGACTTACATCGTTTCTATGGTCAATCCAGAACCGGAAGGACCTACCCAAGAAACACACCCATTTATAGACAACGGTGAGGGGTCTAGATTGATAGATGAGTTTGGAGAGAAAAGAATATGATGAGGATGTGACAGGATTTAAAAGAATTATTGGTCCTTACCAAACCGAGTCAGTTATCCGGGTAACCACACAATCTATTCATTCTCGTTCTTTGGAGATGAATATTGAAACAGACATGGACCCAGTGTCGATAACTCGTGTCACCCCACCCAGCCACTCAAGTATCTCACAACAGATGCTTGTTTCACATATTCACGGAGAATTAGCACATACTCTATCTATTCCTCACTCTGAGGTCTTAGATATTGAACCCGGAAGACATCAGCTCCGGTCTCCGAACTTCATATTGTTTTCACTGAGTCTATTGATTTTTAACTTGCGTCCCAGGTTAAATCAATATTTGGGCCTAACTGATATAATTTATTTTCTTTCACACATGCACGAGTCTTTGTGATTCCCATTGCATATCTTTGTGATATTGATATTGCCGGAACAGTTTGAGGAGTAATTTTTTAATTTTTACTTCAGTGATAACTGGAAGTCCTATCAGAGATACCCCGATGCCAACTCTGAACATAGGCCACACAATTTTTTAAATTGTTGTGACAACAGTTACTAACGTGTTTCCGTGTTAGTTGATTACCCCATGTTGGTTACTAAAATGTTTTTATCTGGATTTTTTTTCTACTCGTCACTATTGTCTTTGAACGTGCATGATGCTCCGGTTGCTCCTACTCATCATGAGGGGGAGTAATGATACATTTTCAAAGACACGGATTATCAAGTTGAGGGGGAGTTAGCAAAAGCCGAGGGGGAGTAACTGTTGACCGATTTTTAATCGAATGATTGATCTTTTCCGAGATCCAAAGAGTTTCAAAGTAAGTGCTTACAAGTAATCAATTCTTCTCATTCCTTATCAAGTGGTGTTCGCTTCAAATTATTTCCTCCATCGAGCATATTGGTTCTACAAGTTCTTAAAGCTGAAGCTGAAAGCAAATTCAACTCGCGTTTCAAAGAAAGATTCGTTGAAGGTATGAAGATAAGAGCTTTATTCAAGGGGGAGCACTGAAAAGACATGAAGACAAGCAACACCGAAGTGATTCAAAGATTCAAGAAGAAGAGAAGATCAAGACCTGAATGTTTCAAGACCGATTTTTATTTATATATCTTTGGGGGAAGATTGTTAGGACCATAAATGTCCTACACATTAGAAAGATATATAAATAATTATATAGTTTAATTATATAGGTTATTTAATTGTTTGTAAAAGCCATTTGTTTTAAATGGGCTTATTTGCTTAATGGGCTTAGGCCTTGTTTGTCTAAAGGCCTAAGTATATAAGGTTAGTCTTAACCTTAGTTTTAGGTTAGCAATTGATTAGCCATTCCTAGAGATTCATTTGAGAGAGAGAGATAGTTGTGTTCTTCATTTTAACCTTTGTAACTATCTTGATTTATGAATACGAGATGGATGACAAGTTGAAATCATCAATTGTTCGTGTTATTTCTAATTGAATCGTTGTTACCTGATCAAACTGGAACTATCACCAGGTTATGTTTATAAACTGGATAAGGCACTCTATGGCGTAAAGAAAGCTCCTCGTGCATGGTATGACACTCTATCATCTTATCTCCTGATTGAAAATTTTGAGCATGGTAAAATCAATAAGACTCTATTTTTCAGGAAAGTTAAAGGTCATATTATTCTTGTTCAAATATATGTCGATGATATTATATTTGGTTCTACTAACCCTGACCTTTGTACTCGTTTCTCTAAAAGGATGAAAGCCAAGTATAAAATGAGTATGATGGTTGAGATAACATATTTCCTTGGTCTTCAGATAAAACAGAATGAAAAGGGAACTTTCATTAATCAGGAAAAGTATGTTAAAGATATCTTGAAGAAATTTGATTTAACTCAGAGTTCAGCTATGAAAACCCCTATGGCACCACCGCTGACACTTAACAAGGATTCCTCTAGAACACCTGTGAATGTCACGACGTACCGTGGGATGATTGGCTCTCCCCTTTATCTCACAGCTAGCTGACCTGATATTATGTATGCAACTTGTTTGTGTGCACGATATCAAGCTGAACCTAAGGAATCTCATATGATCGCTGTAAAGCGAATCTTTCGTTACCTTAAGGGTACTCCTAACCTAGGTCTTTGGTATCCCAAAGATTCAGGGTTTGATGTAATCGCCTATTCAGATAGTGATTTTGCAGGTTGCAAATTGGATAGGAAAAGCACCACAGGAGGCTGTCAACTCCTGGGTGGAAAGCTGGTGAGTTGGACAAGTAAAAAGCAAAACTCAGGGTCCACCTCAACCGCTGAAGCTGAGTATGTAGTTGCTGGAAGCTGTTGTTCTCAGGTCTTGTGGATGAGAAATCAACTACTGGACTATGATCTTCAGCTCTCGAAAATTCCAATCTATTGCGACAGCACTAGTGCCATCGCTATAGCCAACAATCCAGTGCTACACTCAAAGACCAAACACATCGAAATCAGGTATCATTTTATCAGAGATCATGTGATAAATGGTGATATAGAACTTCACTTTATCCCAACTGACTTTCAGTTAGCTGATCTGTTCACCAAACCTCTTGATGAGACAAGATTCAACTTTCTCATCAGCGAGCTTGGAATGCTGAACTTTGAAGAGTAAAATCTTCAGCGGTTCACATTTGATCAGCTATAGGATAAAACAAACTTGTATAACCCTCTCATCCTCTCTTTCTGAACAAAATTGATTCGCTGATATCAAGGTATGTTTTCTCTCTTGCTCACTGATGTTCGCCTAGAACTGAAAGATTTCAAAACAAATTGCATCGCTGAATATCTCTTCCTTATCAGCGATATTTTGATATTTCTAAAACTAACACTGATATTTCTATTCAGTGCTTCATGTTTTCAAAAGAGTCCCTGAGCTTTCAAAAACCTCAGAGACATCCTAAAAATGAAAGGACGTTTGTGACGTAATCAAACGAATAAACCCTGGCACGTTCTTTTTCTGACACACGTTTGCACTCTTCGTTTTCTCATCCAATCAAATGCAAACACGTGTCCGTGTCATGATGAAAAACTTTCCCGCTCCAGTTTTTCTTTCTCTCTACTCTCACTATATAAACTCATTCGAGTTCATATTTTTCATTTACGCGAACAACTTCTTCTTCAAGAAAAAGATTTACTGTTGCATTTCAAACTCTCGTTTCAAGAACTGTTCATCTTCTTCTTCGACAACAAGGTTAATACTCTTATTATTTACTTGTTAATAACTTGTTTCTGATCTTATCTTTGTTTTTAAAAGATCAAACAAAAGAACCTTTAAAAATGAATTCATTTTCTTTTCATGATTTTATGAACACAATCTTCATGGTTGTTCTTCAAGTTTAAAACAAAATATTAAACTTGTTCTTCATATGTTTTTCCAGAATCTTTTCTTCAAATGGAAACTGGAAAACTAATGCTTTCTATGTTTTGTATTTCTTTCTCAAAACCTAGAAAAACCCTAATCTTCATTAAGACATTTGTATGTCTGAGTGAAATGGACAAAATTTGGTAACATCTTATTTTGGAAAATCTTTCCACATTAAGACTCTATTCTTTATCTCTCTTCATGTTTATATATGTGAAACAGAAATGGCATCTCCTACTGAAGCTCAGGCTGCTACTACAAAGTCCCCCACTGCTGCTGAGAAACTGAATCTCACCAAAGCTCCTCAAGTCAAATTCACACTTGAGAAAGTTACCTTTCAACACAATAACCCCTATGATCTTTTCGACTTCCCTGAAAAGAAACAGGTCACACATCTTGATGATGCTGTGAACTTTCTCAAGACTTGCCCTATTTCAACAGCCCTGACAATTTCACCCCCTGCTCATCGATCTCTACTAGCTCAGTTCTGGTATACTGCCAGAAGAGCTCAGGTGCCCTCTATCAAAGATCCAAAGAAAATAATGGATGTCATTCTCTGTGACACCACTCATGGAACCTCCAAGATCACCCCATTCCACATCAGGCGTGCTCTTAAACTTCCTGCCAGTACTCCTGAAAACCGCTTTGTCCCTCTGCCAAACCACAAAAACCCCACTGATAGGGAAACCCTGATTGCATTCTTTGATGCAATTGGTTATGCATGGGACACAGGGGGGATAAGAAACTTGAAAAGAAGCTGACTGCAATCAAGAAGTCAAAGATGCCCAG
The DNA here is from genome assembly GCA_033807775.1 of Saussurea involucrata. NCBI lineage: Eukaryota > Viridiplantae > Streptophyta > Magnoliopsida > Asterales > Asteraceae > Saussurea > Saussurea involucrata. The sequence goes on from CM066314.1 coordinate 146,198,513, forward strand.
CGAGATGAACTTCATCTTCGCTCACTTGATCAGCTGTCTAACAGCTAAAGTCGGGTCAACTGACCAAGCATCCCAACCTCAACAAGCCATGGGATATGCTCTGCTGAAGGGTCTTCACATTGATTGGGCGTCAATCATCTACGATGATTTGGCACTCAGAGTAGACATGGCTGGCAGACCAACCTGTGTTCCATACCCAAGGTTCATCAGCGCTCTCTTTCTACACGGCCTTGGAGATGAATGCCCAAAGGTGGGTGACCTGAGACTCTCTCAGGTTGGTGCTAAAGTTCTAGACTTCAAGATCCTACCACACGAGCTACGTCTCTCTACACTCTTATCTATCCTTAATCCTCATTCTTCTACTTCTGCGGCTACTTAAGTGGTAATCCCCACCGCTGATACCCAGGCTGCACCCTCCACTCCTTCTCGTAAAAGGAAACACTCTACTACCCAACATGAATCCGCAAGGATCAAGAAAACCAAGGAGCAACCCTCCAAGCCATCAACGGCTGAAGACTCCACGACTCATCTTCTACAAGAGTCGCTGGAAAGTTCCGTGGTACGCTCTGCCACAGCTGCTCAAGCCACCCCTTCCATCCAAACTTCAGCGCCCCTAAACGCTGAGGTTATTAACTTGGAACTGAACCCACCTCCTTCAGCCTCTCCAGAGACTGAAGTGATTCTCAGCGGATCCAACGCTGAACTCCGTTCCCAACCAATCTTCTCATCCTTCCCTCCTCCCAACATTTATTTGGTCACTCCATCTATTCCCCATTCTCTACTTCAAAAGTCATTCATCTGACTGACTAATCCGCTGAAGAAATCCGGCGGATACAGGATTTGAATAAAGGACCTGCGAAAACCTCCCAGCGTAAAGGTACACTGGAAGACGACATGAAAACATTTATAGGTCATCGAAACTTCGAGGACTTCGTCAACCATCCCGCATGTATACACATAACTCCACATACCCCTCTCTCACAACCCCAAACTTCTAAGCTTTCCTCTGTTCATAAGTAAATAACTGTTTCAGGTCCTAATTTGAGAGATATTCACAACTCCCTGAAAGATCTGGTTACAAAGGTAGAATCCTACAACACCACTCTCTCCACAAACTCTTCAGCGGTTACAGACGCTGGAGAAAAAATAAAGACGTTGACGACAGAGGTTGCAAAGAAAGCCTCTACTGCTGACATGGAAAGGATTGATGGTAGCATTGCTCAATTTGCTTCTACTCTCGCTGCCAACTCCTCCATCGTTAACGATCTCAACATCACCAACACCACCCTCGCAACAAACTTCACCACGCTGTCAAATGAAGTCACATCATTGCCGACAGCGGTTGGTACTCTTCAGGGTGAGGTGACTTCTGTCAAAGGTCTACTTCAACAAGTCCTCGATCGGCTGAATGCTCCAACGTGTGCTCCATCGCACTTTACTCAGGTTGATCGAGAGGATCTTCAAAGACTCAATCCTGCTGTTTCTGGCCTAGAAGACAGACTCGCAGCGATTGAAGACTACATGGGTGTCACTGGCCAAGAAGACAGTGATTCTCATGTCATTGCTGCTGCTGACATTCCTATTACCTCCCCTCCTCATCATGAGGAAGAGGGGGAGAAGAATGATGAAGGTCTTCCCCTTGCTGCTGAGGGGGAGACAACTGCTGCTGCCGCTGCTTCTACTTCTAAACCTCAGGGAATTGAAAACCCTAAGGGAACCGAGAAAACTCCCTCTGTATCTGAGGGGGAGAAACTCGAAGGGCAAAAAGATGAAGCCGCTGCTGATGTGACACAACCTTATGCTGACGAGGTTGAATCTGAGGAAGAAGAAGCTGAGGACGAAGAACCCATCGACCTAGATGATGAAGAACCATCATCATCTCCTAAAAATAACGATGATGATGATGACGATGATGATGATTTCTTCTTCGTCCAGCCTGTCGTAAAATCCCAGCTCAAAAAGGGATTGAAATCAAAGAACCTTCAGAGGAGACGACTAAGACAAAACCTGCAGCATCCGAAGCTGATAACGGCAAGAACAAAGGCCTCGCTGCAGAAGGCAATTTGGCAATTCTTAAAATAAAGCCAGTTTCTCAGGTACAATATCTGTTATTTCCTTATACTGCATCCCTCCTCTATCCCTTCTCAATCTCAGTTCTACTCTCCATAAAACCTCTAAACACATAAACCTAATTCTTTCTCTCTGTCTTTCTTCCCATGATCTTACTTATATGACCGCTATAATTCAGCTAGTCCTCTCCCCTACTTGAGGATCCTGCTGAAGTCCCCACTGTTGCACCAACAATAATCCCAGCTCCCAACGCTGAAGAAATAATCCCGGTCTTGGATTTAATCACTGAGACCGATGAACCTGAAGAACAGTTGCTCTCTCACAAAAACAGACCTTCCTTGGCTCCCCAAACGCTGAGTGAAGAAGATCAAGAAAGGAGAGATGCAATGATCAAGATGCTTGAGGATCAGCGAATCGTCCTTCCTCGCGACAAACTTCCTGTTTCTAAAAGGTTCAGGTTATCAAAGAAGGAGTACACTGATCACCTCAGAGCTGAAAGACTTCTCGCTGAAAGAAGGGAAGCTGAAGAAAAAGATAAGACCCTCGCCATACAGCTTGCCCAAGAATCAGTGAAAGACCCCGAACTGAAGAGGACTCCCATCGAAGTCCAACGTCAGTTATGGGAAGACGCGCAGAAGATCGTTGAAGAAAAGACCAAGGTATCTCAATCTACCTTGAAATGGTGTCAAGAAAAGGTACACTTTCGATATCGACCTGCCAGAATCATCAAAGTACACATCACTGGGAAATCGACCATCAGAGTTCCAATTGCTAAGGTCGAGATATTCAGAGAAAACGATACAACTGAAACCTTCTATGCTGATGCTATCACAAAGTATGGTTTCTCTGAATGGTTGGAGATCAGAATAGCCATTCAGAAGTCACGTTCTAAACTCAAAGATCATGTCGAGAAACATGTAAATCGACAGATCGAATTGGTGTCTTCTGTTGTGGATATTCCTCCTCCCACTCCTCTTGCAACTCATCAAAGAAGGGCCTCTGCTAAGAAAAAGTCAAAACCCTCAGACTCAGGTCCTCCTATCCGGAATGAAACAGGTATTGGTTTTTCTCGTGCTGAAGTTCTTGGTCCTGAACCTGACCTCTCAGCGCTTAATACCTCTCTGCCCCCTGGTGAACAATTCATTCCTGGAAAAGTCATAAGCGAACCCTATGGGATATTCTTTATTGACTATGGTGGACGACAACGTTTTCAACGTATCTCTGAGCTTCCCATCACTCCCATCGAACAACATAAAGATCTCATCTATTGGTGCGGATTCAAACGCGGTCTTCAGGCACGATATCTTAAGCCCCTGATCTTTGATGAAGCAAAGAACAAACGAGATCAAGGAGTAACAGTCCCTGACTGGATGATTCCTACTTCAAAGACCCTTGATGAACTTCTCGTTAAGGAAGAACCTTATGACTGATAGGATTCCCTTGTAATTCTTCTATCCTTTATCAGTTTATATCTTTTGTACTTGTAAATTTATTTGCTGTACTTGTAATTTTTCCACTTCCCTCTGTAACCTTTACGAAGTTTAAAGAAAAATTTCAGCGAATGTACTTTACTCCATCAGTACTGAAAAGATCCTAGAAAACAGTAAAAGGGACAAATATTTTATGAGTTCTTTTTATCCTTATGTTTTCATACTTAGCAATTTTCCTTCATTGCTATGTCATAATCAAATAGGGGGAGATTGTTGATCCAAACCCTCAGTGATTTGATAATGACCCTTTAAAACACTTAGTGAAAATTGTAAGTAAACATTATGTATTAGAGTTTCACTATCGCTGATAAGTACTATGTCTTTATAGTACCGCTGATAGGAAACTCACGCTTTTTAGAATAAACATTTAGCGAACACTGTTCATCAATAGAGCTCTGAGCCTGTTCAGTCCTATTGGTGATCGCTGATAGTTTAAGTTGTTTACTTATGATCCCTGAACGTGAAGTATCAAGTAGAAGACTTCAGCAATCGCTGAGCTTTATCACTCACTGATGAAGTGATGTTCAACGAACGCTGATCATGAGGTCTACTCTACAAAGTACTTTTGTCTTAACCCCCTTGCACGTCTCCGTACAAAATGTCAGAACGGACATCTCTTCTGTCTAGAATCGTACAACCAACTCTGATTCTACATTGTGCACCATGCGGCTACTAAGGTTGTCTACAAAGGTCAAAACATGCAACCACCCAGCTACTGCCACGTGTAAAGTAATACTGCCATGCATTAAATGCATGCAGTATATAAGAAGAACCCTACTTCAGTTTTGAAGTGCTCAACCATCTTCTTCTTTCTATCTTTGTGTTAGGATATTACTCGTAACTTCCTTATCTCCTTTCTGTCTTATTTCTAGTGCAAGAAACTTAGTGTTCTTAACTTGTTTAGATTAGGATTAGTCCTTAATATTGTTCCGCAACAAGTTGTAAATTGTTTTGAGTTATCAATAAATAATTTAGAAAGTAAAAATCGTGTGTTTGTATTCAACCCCCCCCCCCCCCCCCTTCTACAAACTTGTATAACCCTTCGGGACCAACATGAGGTGAAATCTTTGTTTTCTAAAATGATTTTATGTTGACAAATAGTAGGGCTTATACCCTTCAAATCAGCAATGGTCCATCCTATGGCCTTGGTATGTTGTTTCAACACGTTCACCAATTTTTCTTCCTGGTCAGATTCTAAGGATGATGAAATAATGACTGGCAATTTCCCTAGTTCTCCTAAAAATGCATATTTTAAATGCGAGGGAAGTTGCTTTAACTCTAAGTCTGGAGCACATTCTAAGTTAGGCACAAGAATTTTCATGTCCTTATTTTCTAAAACTTCAATAGCAGAGGTGACCTGTATGTCTTCTAAGTCATCAAACTCTGCTTTATCTTCTTCACTATCAGAATCTTCCAATTCCATTCCCTCCCCAAAATTTTGGTCTAGACACCAAGATTCAATCAAACTTAAGGTAGAACATTCCTCTCTCTCTTCATGATATTTAAGGGAGTCTAACACATTAAAGGTAACTTGTTGGTCTTGAACTCTCATTGTGAGTTCACCCTTTTGGACATCTATCAGAGTTCTTCCAGTGGCTAGGAAAGGTCTTCCTAAAATGATGGGAATATCCTTGTCAGCTTCAAAGTCTAGAATGATAAAATCTGCAGGGAAAATAAACTTATCAACTTGGACTAGGACATCCTCAATTTTACCTTTAGGCCAAGCTATGGACTTGTCTGCTAATAAGAGAGACACAGTTGTGGGTCTAGCTTCACCTATGCCTAGGGTATTAAATACAGACAAAGGCATAAGGTTTACACTGGCACCTAAGTCACATAAAGCGTGTCCTACTTCTTTACCTCCTATGAAACATGGGATGGTAAAACTTCCAGGATCTTTCATCTTTTTAGGGATCTTATTAGAGAACAAAGCACTACAACCTTCAGTCAGAGCTACAGTCTCATACTCATTCAATTTCTTCTTTTTGCTTAAAATATCTTTTAAAAACTTTGCATAACTTGGCATTTGTTCAATGGCTTCCACCAAAGGTATGTTGACATGCAGCTGTTTAAAAACATCTAAAAACTTTTTGAATTGCAGTTCATCTCTTTCATTCCTCATCCTTTGGGGATAAGGAATATAAAGAGGAACTGTAGTAGGAGGTGTAGTCTTATGAATAGTTGGTGCTGAAACTGGTGGTGAGGTCTTGTCTATCTTACTTTCACCAGGAATTTTGGGACTGTCACCAGATTGTGACACATCCACAACAGGCTTATTTGTGGTTGTTTGATATTTCTTGGGTTCTTCGGGAATTAAAAGTGGAATTGTTGGAATGGGAATGGTGTTATTGGGCCCAATAGTGTTTTCTGGCCTAATAATTCCATTGGTTTTAGCAGAGTCTAAAACGGTGTTTTTCTTTTCTGGCTCTGCTTGAGATGGTTTTATTAAATCTTTTTGAATGTTTTCAGGTAAATCCCTACCACTCCTCAAAAGTTACAACTTTAACATGTTCTTTTCCAATTCTCGGGGGTGTTTCTGTATCACTAGGCAGAGAACCGGAATGACGTTTTCTCATTTCTAAAGCCATTTGACCCACTTGGGTCTCCAGATTTTTAATTGATGCTTGAGTTTGGGACATAAATCCCTTCATCATAGCTTCCAAGGAAGTAGATGATTCAGCATGGTGGTTTGACTTTTGTTGAAAAGCATATTGATTATTTTGAGAATTCGTGTGCCGGTTGTTTTGAGGTCTTTGATAAAATTGTTGGGTTTGACCTTGCAATTTAGGTGGTGGTGGACTTAATGCAGGACTATGCCATGAAAAATTAGGATGGTTCCTCCACTCAGGATTATAAGTCTGAGAAAAGGGTCCTCCTTTGTTATTGTTATTATTATTATAATAATAATAATTATTATTACCTATATAATTGATATGCTCAGGATTTCCGGGACAATGTTCAAAGTTGTGACCATCACTACAGTATGTGCACTGGATAGACTGAACAGTAGCAGGAGGCATGACATGGTTGACTGACACAGCATTAAGGTTTCTAATAAAAGATGCCATGTCATTCAGCTGAGTAGATATCAATGCGTAAGCATCAGGATCTTGTGCTCCTACGGTTGTTTTTCTTGGTGGTAATGCACGTGGATCAGCCCACTGACCATTGTTGTTAGAAATTCTTTCAAAAATATCATATCCCTCATTATAGGTACAAGATGTGAAAGCTCCGTTTGCAGTAGCGTCGAGCATTTGTTTTGCAGTAATATTTAAACCACTGTAAAACGTCTCTAACTGAATGCAATACGGAATGCCATGGTGAGGGCATTTTCTCAAAAGCTCCTCGTATCTATCCCATGCATCAGGAACTGCCTAATCATCCATTTGTTTAAAAGTGCAAATTGCGTTTCTGGACTTAGCATTCCTCGTGGGTGGGAAATATGTTTTTAGAAATTTTTCTGCCATTTGGGCCCATGTAACTATAGAATCTGGATTCATAGAGTTGTACCAAGACCGTGCACTATCTCTTAATAAATATGGAAAAAAATTTAATTTTAGTGCATCGTCTTCTATACCAGGAAGCTTAAAAGAGTCTGCAATTTCCATGAAAGACCTTAAATGAGAATGAGGATCTTCAGATGCCAAACCAGCGTACTGGCTGTTAGGGTCAGTTTATGTTGATTTAAAGTTCAGGGTTTAAATTGTAATTCTTTATTTTGAGTTTAATTAGTGAACGGGCCGTGGGCTTGTTAACCACGGGCCCGCCATATAATAAGCAGCTTAGCCTTAGAAAAATAGGCTAGTTGTCTCATTTGCTTTCATCACTCTTTATTGTAATTCTCTCTAATATTGAAAGCTTAATCAGAGATGACCAGTTGAAATCGTTACATACATTGTTTATCTATTTGATTTCATTATTGTTGCACGGATCTAAGACTCACAATTGGTATCAGAGCAGACGGACATAATTGATTCAAAGCCATCCTATTGATTTCTGGTATGTATTGACTTTTTCACGTCTGTGTTATTCTTGAAAATCCAATTCTTTGATTCAAGCAAAATTGATTGATTTCGTTTATTGGGTTGTGTTAGCATCATTGTCATTAGTGTTTCTGCAAATTTTCACATCCTAATTCGATCGTTTGAGTGGTTTATTTAGCAAATTAAAATCAAAAGTTTTGAGTGTGTTCTTCACTAAAAATCAAATTTTTACCATCAAAACTTGTTGTTTTTGCTTCAAAATCGATTGGGTTAGTGTTATTTTTGTGTTTGGTAGTGTTCCTAATCTTTCAGGAACATTTTTGAGCAACCCTAATCGAGTTTCAATCGAGTTGGAAAAGTCAGCTGCAGGTCCCGGACACAGCAGCCGCGGTTTCCAGATACTTCCCAAGTTTCCGGATAATTGCGCATTCTATCTGGGTACATCCATCTTTCCGGGTAAGTCTTTATACTCTCAAACTTTCCGGGTAATTTGTTCCGGAAACCCAAACTTTCCGGACCCCCGTGCTAAGTCGCAGGAGGGGGACATTTAAGTATCCTTGATACTGTTCCACTTTGAATCAATCACCTCGTCTGACGATCATTCCAGTGCAACATAAGATGTCTTATTCACCTCAGTCAAAGGAAACGACAAGTCAGGTATGTGATTCTATCCAACAAGATTTCATGAATCAAATGCAATCTCTTACTGAACAGGCGAATTCCTTTAAGGCCACCACTAAAGAACAAAAGCTTGCGATTAGTTCTCTAACCGACAAGCTGGATGTTCAAACGAGAATAACAGAGAAATATAAGTCTGAAAATGCTAATTTAAAAGACAAATGCAAAAATCTTTCAATAGCACCTAAAGACTTAAGGGCCAAATTATCTGATCTTCAGTTTCAGTTTGATCAGTGCATGAATGAGAAAGAAGAAATTGTTTATCAATGTTCCTCTCTTCAAATTCAACACAAGGAGTTAGTTGCTAAAATTCTTGATCTTGAAACCAAACTCCATAATAGAGGTCAAACTGATCAAACCATCTTTTTGAATAAACCCAAAGAGTTCTAGTACTTTAACAAAGAATGGGGTATCGGATATGATAACCCACATTATTTGAAAAAGGGAAGATACTATACACCAACTTTGTATGATTTTTCTTGTCTTTGGGTTAGATAAAAAGTATCCGGAATATGCCATTCAATGGACTGGTCCTCTTGAACCTGAAAAGGAAGAGGAAACCGAGGAATATAAGCGCGCACACAAACGAGGAATACAACTTCCGTTTTGTTATGAACCTTTAAATTATTCCTATCAAAAGAACAAAAAGTATCTCTCAAATGACTACTTCGACCCATACAAGGTTGTTAAGCCTAAGGATTCCTCCAAAAAGGATGAGGACCAAGCAACCACGACCAAGACCGAGACGGACGAGTTTAAACTCTATGTTCCACCTCTCATCTTGGAAGCAAAGATTGTCGAGTTGGAGGAGTCACTTGAGAAAGAAAGGTCGATTTTTCAAACGGAAAAACAAGCTTTGCTTGAACAACTTGAGAATCTACAATCGGTCAAAACCGACGTTGTGTATGATAAAGGACAGGAAATTCTTCGGGGTGAAATCACAAAACTCACATCAAAGTCGGCTGCCATGGCAACAGATACGATGCTTGAGTATGCGAAAAATGGTCAGCTCCAAGAGCAGATTGACCAACTCAAAGCTGAAAAGCAGATTTCTCTCGAGTCTTCCTCAAATTCATCTGAGACATCTTCGTGTAAAGCGTTTATTGGTAACATCTCTACTACACAAGACGACAACGATTCTCATAATGAGTGTGTTAAAAGGAATCTACATTCTGAATTTTCAAACGCTTCCGCACCGGATTCCACAAAACACACTGACACAAAGTGTTCCTCGCCTTTCTTGACCGATCCAAGTCCTGAAATTCCGGAGATAGATTTTTCAGAATACATGAACTTCAAAGGAAATTCTGATGGAGAATTTGAGTCGTTCCCCTTTGACAAACCTCTTCCGAGCCACACTGATTTTCTATCACCAGTAGTAAATCGACCGGTCAATTTTCTAAAGGGTGATAGTTCTCAATCAAAGACTCCGGCTGTGATTAAGATTTCCAAAAATGCTACAAATTCTCAGGAACAATCACAGCCGAAGCAAAAGACCGGTCAACCACCTACTAAGATTTCTGTTTCCTCAAAAGTCACTGACCGTACTGTCCCTGTTGTTTCGGATAAAACCGGTCGCGCCAAACAAGCAAAACCAAAGTGGCCAGCCAAGGAATCTGTCGAGGGTGCTGCATCAAAGTCGTTCAATACTGCTTTTAATTCTAGAATAAACAAAAACGATTGTGCTTGGAATCATAGGAATACTTTTGTTAAAAGAGATGTTAATTTTCCGATGAAAATCTATTCCACTTAGCAATTGATTCAATTGTCACATGATTGTTTGTGTTGTTCTAGTTGTGGCTGGAATGACTTTGATGATATCAATAACAATGATTAGTTTGGGTCATATCATACACCCAAATGCAAACCCCGTAATAACAAAAGAAAATACTATAAACAACGGGGTTTCTAATAAGAGGTTAAACCACTGCGGGAGACCAAACCCATTCCAAAACGGGCTTCTCCTACTGAGGTTAGACCGGCACCCAAGAGGCAACCTGCTACAAAACCTGTTCCTCCAAAAGGTGTAAATTCTACACCTAAGAGGCAACATGTGCCAAAACCAGTTACTCCAAACGGTGTACAATCTACACCTAAGGGGAAGTCTGAGTCAAAGCAAGTTCCTCCTCGAGGTGCCAAACCTAACCCTCCCGGACCCAGGCAAATCTGTGTACCAAAGGTCCGCTAATCTTGTTTTGCAGGACGGTCATGTGTAGTTCTTAGACACTGGATGCTCCACACACATGACCGGAAGGAGGGAGCTGCTCACGATCAATAAAAAGCAATGTTACGAAGACGTGAGGATTGTCTATACCTGTGCTTTCAAAACTGCTCATGTGTTTAGGGGGAGCATGATCAGCTATCAGGTAAGTTCATTCTAATGTTCAGGGGGAGCGTCACACACAATTTTTTTAACTGCTGAAAAGTTTTTTTGTGTGTGGATACTCCCGTGTGCATTTCACACTACGCGCACATTCTGAGGGGGAGCATTTCATTTTTATGTTCATCTTTTGAGGGGGAGCGACACAAGTTTTTCTTTAAATGTATAAAAGTTTTTCCTTATGTGTCGGACTCTCCATTGCACAAGTTTGCACTATTCGAGGGGGAGCAAAACCATCCCCATGCTCAGTTTGAGGGGAAGCGAGAGAATAATTCTATCAAAATCCTAAGGTATCTTTTTAAATGAGAGAATTTTTGTTTAAAATGTCAAATTGTCCGGAACCTTTTTGTCCGGTAACCATTGCTTATCCGGAACTCTTCTTGTCCGGAATCTCCAGTTTGTCCGGAATCATTCATCCCATCCGGAAAACCATGTTGTCCGGAAACCTTTTGTCCGGATACTTTGGTTTGTCCGGAAAGTCTCAATTTTACTCAAAATGTCCGGACACCTCTGAGTTTGTCTGTTCTGTACCTGTTTTCTCACTGCCAGTCCTCAATCTGTCTCAGATTGAGCCATTTAATGCAAAGGTACGCGCCGTCATTTGTTCTTCCGCCTTGGTTACTGACTTAGATTCTTTTACAGATATTCCATGGCGGATCAAGAGCAACATCATTATGTTCCTCACTTGAGGGGAAGCGTCACACTGTTTTCTTAAAAGTCTAATTCTTTTTCCTTGTGTTGCGGTCTCCCAAGTAAATAACACTCTCACTCAAAGGGGGAGCAAGTCAATCCCCATGTATATTTTGAGGGGGAGCAGGATAATATATGTGCTATGCATATACCTGAAGCCCTACCTGTGATAGTATATAGACGCGAGTTAGGGAATCCCATGGTCCAGCCAGTGCCGGAGGGACCTTCCCCGGGACATAGCACATGTGAGTCGAAGGGAATTAAGGTCGAAAGCGAACCAAGAAAGATTGAGCCGTAAAGATAACGAGGCTCCTGAGCGAACCCAGCCACGTGATATCCGGGTAGCCACATCTGCTATCCCGTCTCATACGTTGGGACGGGGTATTGAAGAAGCCTCCATGGACCCAGCAGAGCAATTGCACAACCCCCCTCATCCACTCATCCATCTCTCAAAAGACGGATGTTTCAGTCTCACACGGGGATCAAGCACAACTTCCACTGGTCTCTCACTCGGAGAGCACTGGTGTTGAAATAAGTGACCAGCAGCCCCTGGTCGCGACTTCTTTCAGTGCACAGTTGAGTCTAGAGCCACTTGATATTATACATTCTTCAGCTAGGACACAACATGAGGAACATCAAATCGAGACTCTTCGTGACTCGATCGGAACGTCTGTAGTGTCTCCGTCTGGCGGAACACGAGGATCGGACAGAAATCCTACCACAGCTACCATTATGCCAACTGTGAACGTAGGTGGCTCTGCCTCTGCGGCAGATGCCTCAACGGGTAATCTAAGTGATCCCGGAGTTATCTTACACGACTTTGTGTCACCAGGGTCCCTGGACAGCACCCTTAAGGCTGTCCGCGAGGCAATGATGCAGCACGTCGCCGCCGAGCTCGCCAACATAAACTGTTCGATCAAAGGCAAAGAAATGGTCGTCGAAGCTGAAACCGCACCCACACCTCCACCGACTCATGCTCAGCCGAACTATTCGGTGGAAACCCTCAAGACGATGCTTTTGGCTCAGCTACTCCAACAATCTGACACTGACGCCTCAACAGAAGCAGACCTGATAACCGTTCTGAAATCCCAGGTCACTGCTCCTTCATCATCCATTACCACTCGATTGGATAGCATTGACTCGACTCTCAAGGACTACAACCAAGCGCTCACAACGATGTCCGAGAGAGTCCGCTCACTCGAAGATACCTGCAAGAGTCAAGCAGGCGGTCTGAAGCGCAAGCACGATGACCAGGATGATCCTGATCACCGTGAGGGGGAGAAAAGATTAAGACAAACCGAGACCGCCCCCTTCCTCACCGAAACGACAACGACAACTGTGGCTCAACTGGAACCTCCAACTGCGGCTACAACAACCGAAGGTACAACCGAAGCCGAGTTGCCTCTAGCTGAAATGGTAATTGATATGGACATCTCAAATGATGAAGACCCGACGGTTGAAAAACCCGAGGATTCAACACAGGAACTGGTCGACCTTGACTCATCAGACATACCATTATTAGACATGATAGATCCAGACTGCGAATCCAACCCGGAGACCGAAGATGCATGGTATGAAAAAGCCGCCAGTGCCGTAAATCTCCAGGTAAACTTGGTTTTCCCCACTGATGAAGATGACAACATCGACTATAATCAGTTCATGCTACAGAATTTTTATGGTACTTCTCCCGTTCACTCTGCTCAACCCACCGGAACCTCAACAAGACCCGAGACCTCAACTGCCAATATTCAGACATCTCCTCAGCAACCGACAGCTTCTGATCTCCAACTTCCTCAACAGCGACAAATCCGTTGGGAGAAGATCCCAGTATTTATTCCTCACCTGGAGGAATCCCTGAAGAAGTTGTTTGTTCATAAGCTTCGCCCAATCGAGCCGACCTTTTGCCTTGGTATCTACAACCCCGAATACCAACGCCCGTATATCTGCGCAATGAAGCGGTGTCTTCCAGTCAGTCAAGTCAGATCAAAGCATAAGATCACCGAGGTACTTAACATCCAGTCAAGCCGTATGATGAAAATCGTGTATCCAGTGTTCACTGTCAGACGCGAAGACGGTAACGAATGGATATTATCTGAAGCTGACTTCCAGCACCTCCGACCGTTTGATTTCCTGGCTATTCTGAAAGACCTTCGTTCAAGAACCATCCGACCGCTACCTGTTACAAAGGCGCTCGAAGCTGTTCGTCGATTCCTGGTCCGTACAATTATGATGTCTTATCTAACGGACTTTCAAATGGCAATCGAGAACAGGGCTAAGAAGGTAAATCTGATCAATCGAATCTGAAAGCTCCTGAGTTGAAGATGTATTCCGAGAACGCTCTGCTTCTACAACCGAAATTTGGGATAGTCTTCATCAACGAACAGAAAGAGAAGAAATTTCTGCGATTTAGTCAGGTCAACAGATTCTGCGACGGCACGCTCTTCAAAGTTCAAGATGCTCTTCGAAAAATCATCCAGCACGAGTCTGAAAATCCATAGCTGTCATATGTTCCTAATCCGAATGAAACAACTGCTCGGAAGGCCTTGGAGATGGTTGAAGATCGCATTGACTACCGCCGTGCAATCAGATGGTTCGAGGTACACTTCGCGCTTCGAAAAAGATATGTCGAAAACTGGCGCCAAATCGAACTTCAAATCAAAGAGGGAGATTGTTAGGGTCAGTTTATATTGATTTAAAGTTCAGAGTTTAAATTGTAATTCTTTATTTTGAGTTTAATTAGTGAACGGGTCGTGGGCTTGTTAACCACGGGCCCGCCATATATAAAGTAGATTAGCCTTAGAAAATAGGCTAGTTGTCTCATTTGCTTTCATCACTCTTTATTGTAATTCTCTCTAATATTGAAAGCTTAATCAGAGACGACCAGTTGAAATCGTTACATACATTGTTTATCTATTTGATTTCATTATTGTTGCACGGATCTGAGACTCACACTGGCCGTTAGTTTGAAGCATATGAAACATTAATGGTTTTAATTCAAAGTGACGGGCTTGTAAAGTTGGTTTTAAAATTCCTGAATGTAACTGAGTTAAAACAGGAACAGCGTAAGACATAATACCGCCATCCTTTGAATTAGCTAACCGAAAAATGTTTTGTTCCTCATCATCAAGATTATTTTCAAGATTTTCATTATTATTAGGCCGCCCATCAGGTCCAAACGGAGGACCGTCCTCATGGTCTGACGAAGAATCACTTTAAGACATTTCTAAAAAATTTAAGACTCGATTAGCTCTTTGAAATTTTTTTCGTTGTTGAAAAGTTTTTTCAATGTCAGGATCAAGTTGGAAAATCTCACCGTGCGGCAACCTTGGCATGCACTATAATTAAAATATTATAACTATATATATATATATTTCGTTATTTTAGTTTATTTTAAAAAAAATTCTTTTATATTGTTTTATATAAGAATAAAATATATTTTTTTTCTCAAAATTGTGGTAGAAAAACTTGCTTTTAAAGATTTTACTTATATAAAGAAAAACTTCTGGTTTGCTTCCCCGGCAACGGCGCCAAAAACTTGTTGTGCTGTTTTGATGCTACCCCCTGCTAGAAGAAATGTGGAATATTAGAAATACAAGAGAGTAATGTCAAACCAGAGTGTGCTATCAGTCAAAAATAAACCATGACGCAAGTATACATCTCAGTCTATTATCGTCTTTAAAACAAGTAATAATGGTACAAAAGTACCGAATATCGATCCCACAGGGAAGCGTGGAGGAGTTTCTCTTTAAAGTCCAATTATTTAAAAGCAGGTTTCAGATGGCGAATGAGAAGGTAATCTTTTGTTGGAGGTTTGTTGTTAATAGCTAATGAAAATTAACAATTATAAAAGGAAGCACGGGGTATAAAGGTCCATTGGGTTTAGATTAATAATTAGATATCGAGATGAGACAGTATTCTTCGGTTATCTCAAATGTCGAATATTTCATGATACAACGTACCAGTTGTCAGTTGGTCAATTGTGATCCACCACAAAATATAACGTTTGATTTAAATAACGTCAGACAATCATACCATATGATACACCTTTTTATCATTTTATTAGTCTTGGTCCCAATTTCTCTTTATACCCCGAACTAAGGCAATTAGCCCATCATCGTTCGGATTCCAATTATAAAAGATTTACGAGACTTAAAACAAATAATGGAAATGGACAATGCGTTAATTAAATGAAACTTACTTGAGCAGGTTGTCGTGACATGTTGCGCAAGTTATCTAAGCTTTGGAAAAGTTATTAATTTAACATGACAATTATGAAAAGAGTTGGAAAGCATTTAGCATTAATTACTACAAAGTTGGTGAGAGAGTTAAACATTGCATTTTAAAATTGAAGTTTGCGTGTTTGTAACGGAATAATTATAGAGACTAAAATTAACGTGCTTTCGAGATGAGAGAAAAGATGGAACTTTTTGTGAAATCACTTACCAAACTGTGAACCAATTTTACTTGGGAATCCAAAGTGATTAATTCAGACTTCCGGCTTATATTGTAGGTGAAATTACGCAAGAACCAAGTTTTATCAAAAGTCGAGAATGAGAGTAAAGAGAGAGAATCGTAAGTTGTTTGCGAGATTAATTAAAAACGAGCTTTGGAAATCGATTAAAGTTAACTAAGTTGAGTTTGAGAGTTTGACGAGTTTAAGGATTAAAAGTTGACCTTAAGAGATTAAGAGAGTTATGAAAACAAGTTAAAAGTTTAAGGGTTGAGAAAGTTAATCTAAGAGTTTGAGAGTTTAGGAAAACAAGTTTAAGAGTTTAAGAGTTGAGAAAGTTAATCTAAGAGTTTGAGAGTTTAGGAAAACGAGTTTAAGAGTTTAAGAATTGAGAAAGTTAATCTAAGAATTTAAGAGTTTAAGGAAAAGAGTTTTAGTTCTAAAGTTTAAGTGACATTAACATGCAATTACGATTAAGATTAAGATTAGGATTAGAGTTGCAAACCAAGTCTTTTTAGTCACAAATTGTCGAGAGCTTCAGATCAATTACGGGTTGTTCGGAACTACAATCGGACCATGGTAACTAGTAACAACGTAACCAAGAAATTGGCATACAAGGTACTAAGACCTTGAAGCACACCTAATATACTAACTAAGCACTTCTATTTATACTAACAAAATACTTGATGACCAAGTTTTATCAAAATGGAGCATCCATGGGTCATAGAGCCGACCCATGGATCATCTAAACATCTTTGGCCCATGTGGTTGTGTTAACTTCGGCCCATGTGGTTTGTGCAAAATAGCCGGCCCAATTTTAGTCTTCGGCCCGAATAGTTAAACAAAACAATAAGCCCAAATCGAGTTCTTTGGCCCATCCGAAAGTCTAGACTTTCGGCCCAGAAAGTAGTAACCAAATCGATCCATGTTAAATTGTTTAACGGCCCATATACGAATATACATCGAGCCCAAAAAGAATGTTTTCCATAGTTCCAAAAACGTTACCAATAATCGGCCCCAAATGCTGAAGTCTTCACTTTGCGCTTTGTGATCCGTCCAACAAGATCCAAAATTTAGACTTCAAACACGGCCGCAATTACGTACCTACAAAATATATATAAAACATACTTATTTTTGTGTTTTTGCGATGCATTTTTATAATTAAATACGAAACGTATCTAATATTTATTTTTGTTGCATTTGACTAATAAAGACTATAAATAAAGCAATAACTGCGGGATTTTAGCTCTAAATTAATATGAAACATGGCTAAAATAGGGTTAATAAAATAACCCTATCACATACTCATGGAATCGGGTATGATTCCCGTCATCGAAAGATGCTACGTGTACGGTACGAAATTGAGATCAGGTTAGTTTATACGCTTTGCTTACAATTTTGGTTTTCAAAGCTAATAAATGTTTTGGATTTTAACTAGATGTTCTCACTAGGCGTAAGCCTAATCTTTCCAAATTAAATTTTCTTACCAGGTACTAGCTCGGGAAGGGATACAAAGGGATGAGTGTCGAGGAGTACCAGAGTTATGCTTTTGGAATTTTGATGGAGAATTTAGTGTTATTAGAGATATTTTTGGAGACAATATGAACAACCTTTATAATCTGATTCTGTTGTTTATGGATTAGATTAGCTGGTTGTTTATGATAAAACTTTTTTAAGTTTGAAACTTCTCACTAATTCTCCGGTGTAAATGAAACTTTGGAAAATGTAGTGGTAAACTTTGATAAATTTAAGGTTTAAATTTATTGTGATTTTAGGGTGTTTCATAAAATCGACATGACTCTCTTTACTAAACATGAAGAAGGTGATATTATTCTCGTTCAAATTTATGTTGACGATATAATTTTTGGTTCGACTAACCCTTCACTATGTACTTGGTTCTCTAAACTAATGGTGACCAGATTCCAGATGAGTATGATGGGAGAGATTAACTTCTTTCTTGGTTTACAAGTCAAACAGTTCTCAACCGGAATCTTCATAAATCAGTCAAAGTATGTGTTTGATATCTTGAAGAAATTCAAGATGGAAAACTGTACAACGATTGGTACTCTAATGTCACCTGGATCTATGATCGGTCCGGATCCTGATGGTAAGGACGTCGATCTTAAGACGTATATAGGTATGATCGGGTCATTAATGTATTTAACTGCTAGTCGACCAGATATTATGTTTGCCACATGTCTTTGTACGAGATTTCAGGCTAAACCGAAGGAATCACACCTTGGAGCCGTCAAGCGCATCTTTCGAAAATTTAAAGGCACACCATATCTTGGTATGTGGTATCCCAAGGGGACAAGATATGAACTCACTGCGTATTCAGATGGTGATCACGGGGGAAGCATGCTGGACAGGGAGAGCACTTCCGGTCACATACAGTTTTTGGGAGACAAGCTCGTGAGTTGGGCGTCTAAAAAGCAGAACTGTGTGTCAACATCAACGGCGGACGCTGAATATGTATCTGCGGCCAGTTGTTGCTCACAAGTCCTGTGGATGAAAACCAACTTGTGGACTACGACTTCAAATAGGAGAAGATCCTAATCTACTGTGGCAGCAAGAGCGCTATTGCCATTTCAGCTAATCCTGTCCAACACACCAAGACAAAACACATCGATATCAGGTATCATTTTATTAAAGATCACGTTGAGAAAGGTACAATTGAACTTTACTTTGTTACAACTAAATATCAACTTGCCGATTTGTTCACAAAAGCTTTGGATGAAAAACGTTTTCACTTCTTAGTATCCAAGCTTGGCATGTTGAACATGAAAGTTTAAATTTCCTATATTGATCATTTAATAGATGGAAATTTCTGCATCTCAATCTAGATATTTTATCCAGATTGATACACTTAAATTTTCATCATATTAAATTTTCAATATATGTTATTTAAATTTTTATGATTCTGTTCTTTTTCAAATGTTTATTTAATTTGTTATTTCTCTTCTTTCAACGTTTTGCTTGTGATTTAATAAGATATATGTTTCTGCATGAGATGTGTGTTCATGTTCCCAGGGGGAGTTATTAGTACTAATATGCATAAGTCTAGCGGGAGTATGCATATCTGATGAGATTTGTAAGTGTAGATGCCATGGGATGTATACTTGAAGACAACAAGGTAAGTGTTCTAACTTGTTTTTGAACAAACTCTTAAATGATGGAAAACTCTTTTACAAATCTATGCATCATTTAAGAGGGAGTGAAAAACTTGATTCTGGAAACCTTGAGATCTTAATCAGTTAAAAGTTGGACATCTTTTACTGTGATAATTTTTTTGAAATTACTTGAATTTTTTTGAAAATGTCTAAGTGTTGATGTTATCGCACATAGTGGTGCACGCTAACAAATTTAATCGCACGTGCCTTATGCGATAACACATGCACTCTTTTATCGCACATAGTGGTGTACGATAAAAGTTCGATAACAGTTTGTATCGCACATGTGTTGTGCGATAAACCCCAGTGAACAGTGGTTATCGAACGCAACATGTGCGATAAATCCATCACCCATTTTATCGCATGATGTTTTGTACGATAAAATGAGGGTTATCGTACCCTTGTTCATACGATAACCTGACACGATGGCAGGTCAACCGTTGGACCAATCTTTGTGTGCCATGTGTCACCATCCTTAAGATCCTATAAATAGAGCGGTTCTTTCAAACATAAAGTTTTTTATCGAACCTGAAACCCTCTCGGTCTGTCATTGAGTTTTTCAAAAGTTTTCAAAGATTCAAGCTTCTAATCATTCATATTCCATTCAGATCCTACTCAAGGTTGGTAATCTACATTCCTTCATCGTTTTTATCCTTGTTTTGTAGATTTACAGTTGATTCTTAGGGTTTTTGTGTCGATAGCATAAGAGTCCTTTCATATTCTAGTCTGAAATCATTCCATGTGTTAGGTTTTTGTGATAAAAATGCTAGTTATAGGCTTCTGGTACTAGGACGATTCTAGGATATAGTCTTTCAAAACTTGGTTGTGTGTATTTTAGAAATCTGGGCCTGGACACTTAGTAGTTTTCGAGTGTTCAAGTTTATCGCACGATTCATGTATTCAGATATTCATAGTTATCACACGCCACTATGTTCTTAGTTATCGCACGTGCCTTGTGTGACAACTTTTGTCGCATATGTTCCATGCGATAACATGTGTGGTGCGATAGCACCTTGGTGTTTTGTGCGATAAACCCAGGACTTAGGTAATTTTTGGAAAAAATTTCAAAATGGTCACTTTTGGCACTATACTAATGTTACCATGTACAGATGGCTGCCATTAGACACAACGATGGAAATTCTTCAGATGAGAACACTCCAATCCCATCCCACCGATCCTCACACCCTTCGGTGAATGCCCGGGATTTGGATGAGGAGCTTATACCTAGGAGAGAACACCTAGCACTAGCGAACAACAACTACACTCTCGATCTGAGTGTTAACCTGGACTAGTGTATAGTCCTCGAGGTTCTCAAAGGCCACCCTCTCCGTACTGCTCTAACTAAGACTATCACAGTCCCTGTGATCTATCTTCAACAGTTTTGGCACTCAATCCATTTCCATCCAGTAAATGACCAAAGTCAGTTCTTCACTGCGAAAGTTGATCATTTCAACGCCAAGATCACTCTCAAACGCCTAAGGACTGCACTAGACCTACCCTACTAACCAGACTTTCAAGATTTAGTCTCTGAAGCTGATCTGTGTGCTGACATCATGAGTTTGGGATATCAAGCTGCTGATGAAGATGTGCTGACACGCTCATCTAAATTCAAGCGAAAGTTTCAACCGAGAATGTGGTATACCCTATTTTCCATACTCAACCGATGCATGACACCTAAACACACGGGCCTCGACAAGTGCAATATCGGCACTCTCAGATTATTCAATGTCGTGGCCTTCAACCGAAAGATACACTACGTGGTCATCATCTGGAATGAGTTGATCGAGCTCATTGGAGAGAAGTCAAAGCCTGCCAAAACCAGATCATTCGTTCCTTATCAGAGATTTCTCCAAATTTTGATCCACAACATCATGGAGTCCAACCAACAGATACCCCGCCGACCCAACGCTGAACAAGGACCACGACAGTGGATGCACTTCTTAAGATGTCTGCCCCATCAACTTCGCACATACTGCCGTACTTCCTGAAGCCATCTTGGCTTATGCTGACCAACAGTCACCAGTTGTGAAGGAGTATATGTTAGCAAACGCACTTATGGTCCAGCTAGAACCGAAGGGACCTGTCCAGGGTGCCAACCAACTAGGTGGTGAGGGTCAACATGTTGAGCATGTTCAAGAACATGGGGTTCTTGAACGGGATGAGGTGAGAGAAAATGAAAATGAAAGGGGAACAGGTGTTGGGGTTCTGCTGGTCATGCATCTACGTCTGGTGTAAACCGCAACACAATTTTTTACGACGACGTATCTTGGGATTCTCAAGATGATGCTGACTACGTCATTTCTGCCTCAAGTTCTGATGATGAGGCTCCCAATAGAGGAGATGGTGCTGATAATGAAAATGATTCAGACTCCGACTCCGATCATGATCCTGATGTACACAAGATCCCAAAACATGTCGACCCGAGACTGCATATTGAGAGTTCCGATGCTGATTCCACCTGGAACATCGGGAACTCAGGCGAACATGAAGTCATAAGGATGGACGAGGGAGTTTTAGTAGAAAATGAAATAAATGTGAGCTGAGAGAGGGAAAGAAAAGAAAATTCTGAGCGTGTGAAAGAGTCTGTAAAAGAAAATTCTGAGCGTGTGAAAGAGCCAGGTAGCCACATCTACTGTCAACGTACGTTCGTCGCCGTTGCACATTGAAGAAGCTTTAGTGGACCTAGTTATGCATTGCACAGCCCCTCCCGGCCACTCATCAGTTTTTCTAAAAACTAGTGTTTCATTTTCACAAGGGGATATAGCACAAACTCTATCGGCGACACACTCGGTGTCTGCTGGTATTAAAACAGATAGGCTCCCGCCCTGACCATCAACTTCATTTCCATGCACGTTGAGTCTGGAGCCATTTGGACGAACATCTTTTCCTAGGACACATGCTCTGATCATTAGTCAGGTAGTGACACAATCAGTTGGTAGCTTCCGTGCACCAACCGGAACACCCCGAGTGAGGCCGCCATTCGTTGGTGCTTCGCGAGGACAGGGTGGAAGTCATGTCAATGCTAACACTATGGCAACATTGAGCACAGGCCATGCGGTTGCTTCAACCATCATGTTAATCGGAAACCTATGTGGTCCGATTGTTAGACCCAATCTTGCTACACAACTTCTTGGAATGCTTGGTCCGCCTCCTTATTACATCACATTGGACTTCCTGCATGCTGCCTTGGACTCCCTGAACGTCTCCTACAAGAATCAAACCAAGGAGATGCAGAAGATAATAAGTTAATTATATGCCGAAGTAAGTAGAGTTGTAAAGGGTAAATCCGTTTTGGAACCCAACTATGCAACCAACCCCTCCACCTGAAGCTCAACCAAAGTCTAAGCCACCTCCTATCCAACCTGAACGAACCTTACCCATCCATGAACTAAAATATCAATTATTAGTCTGGTTGTTGGATCAAGGAGATCAGAACGATGTTGAAGAAGTTGAACTTGTAGGGCTTCTTAGGAAACAAACGAGATCCAAACCCGTTTACCCACAAGCTCAGACTTCCAAAATCTACAGCAATCCATCCAAGAAATGACCCAAGCCAATACCACCGGATTCAAAGCCCTATCTGACAGGATCACAGTCTTAGAGCAAACCTATGGTTCCCAAGCCCAGAGTTCCCGTAAGAGAAGGCATGATGATCAGGACGATCCTGATCAACATGAGGCGGAGAAGAGAGCCATGGTTGAATCGTTTGCTCAAGCTGAAACTACTACTGCTGGGGGTTATGATCAGATGATAACTGAGTTACCAGAGGAACAGGCTGGTAATACTATCTAGGATGAGGACGTTCTAGTTGATGACACACCTAGGGTTGAAAAGCCTCAAGGTGGTGACAATAGAACCGAGGAAGAAAGGATGGCGGATGACTTGATTATGGATATTGTGTATATTAACTCAGAGGATGAGCCAGATAGGACTGACTTTCAGATAAAGGAAGAGTTAGATGATATTTTTGATGCTACTGAAGTTGTACAAATTGAAGATTCTGATTCCGATGATGAAAATAATTAAGCGCAACAACAGAATGATCCTGTGTTAGGTACTCCCGAGCTTAATATTCCCGTTAATACTGATGGCAAGATTAAAGATCTCGTCTCAGAAGATGAAATTAGATACTATCAGAGTCTGATTGACGACGAACCAAATTTTACCGGAAGAGGGCAAAGGTTAAGAATCTTGACTCCGTTTCAAGAGGATGCTAGGAAGGACTTGTTTGGGAAAAATGTTCAGAGGATTGACTTGGTGAAACTGTATGGGATAGAAAAGTGACCGTCTCTTCATCAGACCGAATTCCTACATGTCATGAAGAACAAAGACCTGAAGATTGACTAGGTCAGATCTGATAAGAGAATAATGAAGGTTGTGAAGATTGAGTCAACGAAGCTGTTAAACGTATGGTATCCACAATTCACCGTCAAAAGAACTGATGATAAGGAATGGTTCTTCTCAGAAGCTGACTACAAGAGCCTGAAACTTGATGACCTACTAAGCCTGTATGACATTCTTGCTCGTACCCCAGATAAAAAAGAAGGAGTGGTCTGAAGCCTTCCAGTCAGTCAAGCGCTTCATGAAAAATATGGTGAAGTTCTCTTATCTCACCGACTTTCAAATGGCACTTGAATCCAATTAAAAAAGAGTTAACCTTAGAAATCCCAACAATAGATTATCCGACATTCAAGGTATCCCTGTTTACACTGTTCTTGAAAAACCTGAACTTGGAGTTGTATACTTTAATGAGCAGAAGAAGAAGAGATTCCCAAGGTTCACTGAAGTAAACAGATACTGTGACGGAACCTTCAAGCTGATACAGATTCAACTGGAGAGTAAACTCCGACTTGATGAAAAGGATGAAGTCAAGTTGAAGCCCCAAAAAAAGAAGCTGATTAACCAAGCCTTGGAAGCCATCAAGAATAGAAAAGAGTACCGGAACGCACTGAGGCGTTTTGAAATCATTTTCGGGATCAGTAAGAAATACATTGCTCCGGAATAAGCCTAACTTTGCTGCCTCGACATTTGATACAAAGGGAGAGAGTGTCGAGGAGTACCAGAGTTATGCTTTTGGAATTTTGATGGAGAATTTAGTGTTATTAGAGATATTTTTGGAGACAATATGAACAACCTTTATAATCTGATTCTGTTGTTTATGGATTAAATTAGCTGGTTGTTTATGATAAAACTTTTTTAAGTTTGAAACTTCTCACTAATTCTCCGGTGTAAATGAAACTTTGGAAAATGTAGTGGTAAACTTTGATAAATTTAAGGTTTAAATTTATTGTGATTTTAGGGTGTTTCATAAAATCGACATGACTCTCTTTACTAAACATGAAGAAGGTGATATTATTCTCGTTCAAATTTATGTTGACGATATAATTTTTGGTTCGACTAACCCTTCACTATGTACTTGGTTCTCTAAACTAATGGTGACCAGATTCCAGATGAGTATGATGGGAGAGATTAACTTCTTTCTTGGTTTACAAGTCAAACAGTTCTCAACCGGAATCTTCATAAATCAGTCAAAGTATGTGTTTGATATCTTGAAGAAATTCAAGATGGAAAACTGTACAACGATTGGTACTCTAATGTCACCTGGATCTATGATCGGTCCGGATCCTGATGGTAAGGACGTCGATCTTAAGACGTATATAGGTATGATCGGGTCATTAATGTATTTAACTGCTAGTCGACCAGATATTATGTTTGCCACATGTCTTTGTACGAGATTTCAGGCTAAACCGAAGGAATCACACCTTGGAGCCGTCAAGCGCATCTTTCGAAAATTTAAAGGCACACCATATCTTGGTATGTGGTATCCCAAGGGGACAAGATATGAACTCACTGCGTATTCAGATGGTGATCACGGGGGAAGCATGTTGGACAGGGAGAGCACTTCCGGTCACATACAGTTTTTGGGAGACAAGCTCGTGAGTTGGGCGTCTAAAAAGTAGAACTGTGTGTCAACATCAACGGCGGACGCTGAATATGTATCTGCGGCCAGTTGTTGCTCACAAGTCCTGTGGATGAAAACCAACTTGTGGACTACGACTTCAAATATGAGAAGATCCTAATCTACTGTGGCAGCAAGAGCGCTATTGCCATTTCAGCTAATCCTGTCCAACACACCAAGACAAAACACATCGATATCAGGTATCATTTTATTAAAGATCACGTTGAGAAAGGTACAATTGAACTTTACTTTGTTACAACTAAATATCAACTTGCCGATTTGTTCACAAAAGCTTTGGATGAAAAACGTTTTCACTTCTTAGTATCCAAGCTTGGCATGTTGAACATGAAAGTTTAAATTTCCTATATTGATCATTTAATAGATGGAAATTTCTGCATCTCAATCTAGATATTTTATCCAGATTGATACACTTAAATTTTCATCATATTAAATTTTCAATATATGTTATTTAAATTTTTATGATTCTGTTCTTTTTCAAATGTTTATTTAATTTGTTATTTCTCTTCTTTCAACGTTTTGCTTGTGATTTAATAAGATATATGTTTCTGCATGAGATGTGTGTTCATGTTCCCAGGGGGAGTTATTAGTACTAATATGCATAAGTCTAGCGGGAGTATGCATATCTGATGAGATTTGTAAGTGTAGATGCCATGGGATGTATACTTGAAGACAACAAGGTAAGTGTTCTAACTTGTTTTTGAACAAACTCTTAAATGATGGAAAACTCTTTTACAAATCTATGCATCATTTAAGAGGGAGTGAAAAACTTGATTCTGGAAACCTTGAGATCTTAATCAGTTAAAAGTTGGACATCTTTTACTGTGATAATTTTTTTGAAATTACTTGAATTTTTTTGAAAATGTCTAAGTGTTGATGTTATCGCACATAGTGGTGCACGCTAACAAATTTCATCGCACGTGCCTTATGCGATAACACATGCACTCTTTTATCGCACATAGTGGTGTACGATAAAAGTTCGATAACAGTTTGTATCGCACATGTGTTGTGCGATAAACCCCAGTGAACAGTGGTTATCGAACGCAACATGTGCGATAAATCCATCACCCATTTTATCGCATGATGTTTTGTACGATAAAATGAGGGTTATCGTACCCTTGTTCATACGATAACCTGACACGATGGCAGGTCAACCGTTGGACCAATCTTTGTGTGCCATGTGTCACCATCCTTAAGATCCTATAAATAGAGCGGTTCTTTCAAACATAAAGTTTTTTATCGAACCTGAAACCCTCTCGGTCTGTCATTGAGTTTTTCAAAAGTTTTCAAAGATTCAAGCTTCTAATCATTCATATTCCATTCAGATCCTACTCAAGGTTGGTAATCTACATTCCTTCATCGTTTTTATCCTTGTTTTGTAGATTTACGGTTGATTCTTAGGGTTTTTGTGTCGATAGCATAAGAGTCCTTTCATATTCTAGTCTGAAATAATTCCATGTGTTAGGTTTTTGTGATAAAAATGCTAGTTATAGGCTTCTGGTACTAGGACGAGTCTAGGATATAGTCTTTCAAAACTTGGTTGTGCGTATTTTAGAAATCTGGGCCTGGACACTTAGTAGTTTTCGAGTGTTCAAGTTTATCGCACGATTCATGTATTCAGATATTCATAGTTATCGCACGCCACTATGTTCTTAGTTATCGCACGTGCCTTGTGTGACAACTTTTGTCGCATATGTTCCATGCGATAACATGTGTGGTGCGATAGCACCTTGGTGTTTTGTGCGATAAACCCAACACTTAGGTAATTTTTGGAAAAAATTTCAAAATGGTCACTTTTGGCACTATACTAATGTTACCATGTACAGATGGCTGCCATTAGACACAACGATGGAAATTCTTCAGATGAGAACACTCCAATCCCATCCCACCGATCCTCACACCCTTCGGTGAATGCCCGGGATTTGGATGAGGAGCTTATACCTAGGAGAGAACACCTAGCACTAGCGAACAACAACTACACTCTCTATCTGAGTGTTAACCTGGACTAGTGTATAGTCCTCGAGGTTCTCAAAGGCCACCCTCTCCGTACTGCTCTAACTAAGACTATCACAGTCCCTGTGATCTATCTTCAACAGTTTTGGCACTCCATCCATTTCCATCCAGTAAATGACCAAAGTCAGTTCTTCACTGCGAAAGTTGATCATTTCAACGCCAAGATCACTCTCAAACGCCTAAGGACTGCACTAGACCTACCCTACTAACCAGACTTTCAAGATTTAGTCTCTGAAGCTGATCTGTGTGCTGACATCATGAGTTTGGGATATCAAGCTGCTGATGAAGATGTGCTGACACGCTCATCTAAATTCAAGCGAAAGTTTCAACCGAGAATGTGGTATACCCTATTTTCCATACTCAACCGATGCATGACACCTAAACACACGGGCCTCGACAAGTGCAATATCGGCACTCTCAGATTATTCAATGTCGTGGCCTTCAACCGAAAGATACACTACGTGGTCATCATCTGGAATGAGTTGATCGAGCTCATTGGAGAGAAGTCAAAGCCTGCCAAAACCAGATCATTCGTTCCTTATCAGAGATTTCTCCAATTTTTGATCCACAACATCATGGAGTCCAACCAACAGATACCCCGCCGACCCAACGCTGAACAAGGACCACGACTAGAGGTGGCCAAAAGTCGGGTTCGGGCCGGGCCGGGTCGGGTCGGGGGACAACCCGGTTCTGCACAGTAACCGTGCGAACCGGGTCAGGTGAGAACCGGGTCGGGTCGGTCCGGGTTTAAACCGAAATCCCCTGACCCGTTTACTTGTATGTAGAACCGGTTTCGGGAAAACCGGGCCGGGCCGGGCCAAGAACCGGGTCGGAGTAGGGCCGGGGATTTTTTTGTTTTTTAACTGCTTTCTTTGTATAATAATTAATTACTAAACTTTAACAAAGAAAAATTGGATTGGAATCATTGGATAAGTAATGAGAAATGAGAATTGTATGCGTTTTTTGCGAGAAACGAATATAACGAGAGCCGAGAAATGAGAATTGTAAGCGTTTTTTGCGTTTTGTAAGCAATGTAAGGTGGTGATGACCTCCATAACACCCCTAGTATTTATATGGGTGTTTTTTGAGGCAAAAAACGGTCACAAGGGGTTCCAAACGGCTATATAACGGCTCTATTTTTTTGAAAAAAATCGGGTCGGGCCGGGTCGGACCATGAACCGGGTCACGAACCGGTCCCGGGTCGGGCCGAGGAAATTCCTATATACGCGAACCGGTCCCGGCTCTCGGGCTTGAAACCGGTTCTTGACCGGGTCGGGCCAGAACCGGTTCTTGGCCGGTTTCGGTTCGGGTCAGCCCGTCGGGTCGGGTCGGGTCGGGTCAGTTTGGCCACCTCTAACCACGACAGTGGATGCACTTCTTAAGATGCCTGCCCCATCAACTTCGCCCATACTGCCGTACTTCCTGAAGCCATCTTGGCTTATGCTGACCAGCAGTCACCAGTTGTGAAGGAGTATATGTTAGCAAACACACTTATGGTCCAGCTAGAACCGGAGGGACCTGTCCAGGGTGCCAACCAACTATGTGGTGAGGTTCAACATGTTGAGCATGTTCAAGAACATGGGGTTCTTGAACGGGATGAGGTGAGAGAAAATGAAAGGGGAACAGGTGTTGGGGTGCTGCTGGTCATGCATCTACGTCTGGTGTAAACCGCAACACAATTTTTGACGACGACGTATCTTAGGATTCTCAAGATGATGCTGACTACGTCATTTCTGCCTCAAGTTCTGATGATGAGGCTCCCAAAATAGGAGATGGTGCTGATAATGAAAATGATTCGGACTCCGACTCCGATCATGATCCTGATGTACACAAGATCCCAAAACATGTCGACCCGAGACTGCATATTGAGAGTTCCGATGCTGATTCCACCTGGAACATCGGGAACTCAGGCGAACATGAAGTCATAAGGATGGACGAGGGAGTTTCAGTAGATAATGAAATAAATGTGAGCCGAGGGAGGGAAAGAAAAACAAAATTCTGAGCGTGTGAAAGAGTCTGTAAAAGAAAATTCTGAGCGTGTGAAAGCGCCAGGTAGCCACATCTACTGTCAACGTACGTTCGTCGACGTTGCACATTGAAGAAGATTTAGTGGACCTAGTTATGCATTGCACAGCCCCTCCCGGCCACTCATCAGTTTTTCTAAAAACTAGTGTTTCATTTTCACAAGGGGATATAGCACAAACTCTATCGGCGACACACTCGGTGTCTGCTGGTATTAAAACAGATAGGCTCCCGCCCTGACCATCAACTTCATTTCCATGCACGTTGAGTCTGGAGCCATTTGGACGAACATCTTTTCCTAGGACACATGCTCCGATCATTAGTCAGGTAGTGACACAATCAGTTGGTAGCTTCCGTGCACCAACCGGAACACCCCGAGTGAGGCCGCCATTCGTTGGTGCTTCGCGAGGACAGGGTGGAAGTCATGTCAATGCTAACACTATGGCAACATTGAGCACAGGCCATGCGGTTGCTTCAACCATCATGTTAATCGGAAACCTATGTGGTCCGATTGTTAGACCCAATCTTGCTACACAACTTCTTGGAATGCTTGGTCCGCCTCCTCGTTACATCACATTGGACTTCCTGCATGCTGCCTTGGACTCCCTGAACGTCTCCTACAAGAATCAAACCAAGGAGATGCAGAAGATAGTAAGTTAATTATATGCCGAAGTAAGTAGAGTTGTAAAGGGTAAATCCGTTTTGGAACCCAACTATGCAACCAACCCCTCCACCTGAAGCTCAACCAAAGTCTAAGCCACCTCCTATCCAACCTGAACGAACCTTACCCATCCATGAACTAAAATATCAATTATTAGTCTGGTTGTTGGATCAAGGAGATCAGAACGATGTTGAAGAAGTTGAACTTGTAGGGCTTCTTAGGAAACAAACGAGATCCAAACCCGTTTACCCACAAGCTCAGACTTCCAAAATCTACAGCAATCCATCCAAGAAATGACCCAAGCCAATACCACCGGATTCAAAGCCCTATCTGACAGGATCACAGTCTTAGAGCAAACCTATGGTTCCCAAGCCCAGAGTTCCCGTAAGAGAAGGCATGATGATCAGGACGATCCTGATCAACATGAGGCGGAGAAGAGAGCCATGGTTGAATCGTTTGCTCAAGCTGAAACTACTACTACTGGGGGTTATGATCAGATGATAACTGAGGTACCAGAGGAACAGGCTGGTAATACTATCTAGGATGAGGACGTTCTAGTTGATGACACACCTAGGGTTGAAAAGCCTCAAGGTGGTGACAATAGAACCGAGGAAGAAAGGATGGCGGATGACTTGATTATGGATATTGTGTATATTAACTCAGAGGATGAGCCAGATAGGACTGACTTTCAGATAAAGGAAGAGTTAGATGATATTTTTGATGCTACTGAAGTTGTACAAATTAAAGATTCTGATTCCGATGATGAAAATAATTAAGCGCAACAACAGAATGATCCTGTGTTAGGTACTCTCGTGCTTAATATTCCCGTTAATACTGATGGCAAGATTAAAGATCTCGTCTCAGAAGATGAAATTAGATACTATCAGAGTCTGATTGACGACGAACCAAATTTTACCGAAAGAGGGCAAAGGTTAAGAATCTTGACTCCGTTTCAAGAGGATGCTAGGAAGGACTTGTTTGGGAAAAATGTTCAGAGGATTGACTTGGTGAAACTGTATGGGATAGAAAAGTGACCGTCTCTTCATCAGACCGAATTCCTACATGTCATGAAGAACAAAGACCTGAAGATTGACTAGGTCAGATCTGATAAGAGAATAATGAAGGTTGTGAAGATTGAGTCAACGAAGCTGTTAAACGCATGGTATCCACAATTCACCGTCAAAAGAACTGATGATAAGGAATGGTTCTTCTCAGAAGCTGACTACAAGAGCCTGAAACTTGATGACCTACTAAGCCTGTATGACATTCTTGCTCGTACCCCAGATAAAAAAGAAGGAGTGGTCTGAAGCCTTCCAGTCAGTCAAGCGCTTCATGAAAAATATGGTGAAGTTCTCTTATCTCACCGACTTTCAAATGGCACTTGAATCCAATTAAACAAGAGTTAACCTGAGAAAGCCCAACAAGAGATTATCCGACATTCAAGGTATCCCTGTTACACTGTTCTTGAAAAACCTGAACTTGGAGTTGTATACTTTAATGAGCAGAAGAAGAAGAGATTCCCAAGGTTCACTGAAGTAAACAGATACTGTGACGGAACCTTCAAGCTGATACAGATTCAACTGGAGAGTAAACTCCGACTTGATAAAAAGGATGAAGTCAAGTTGAAGCCCCAAAAAAAGAAGCTGATTAACCAAGCCTTGGAAGCCATCAAGAATAGAAAAGAGTACCGGAACGCACTGAGGCGTTTTGAAATCATTTTCGGGATCAGAAAGAAATACATTGCTCCGGAACAAGCCTAACTTTGCTGCCTCAACATTTGATACAAAGGGAGAGAATGTTAGTGCCATTATTACAATGTTTTATCAAGTTGAGGGGCTGATTCGTACTTTCCATTTTACCTACTATAAATAGGAATTTTACTTTGTATTTCCTTTTGGATGTCATTCCAAATACCTTATTGAATTCTCTCTAGATTGCACTTTGTACCTTTGATATTAATAGGGGGATGGCATCACTATTGATTTCATTGTGTTAATTACTTGTTCGGGGATCACAATTTCATGTCCAAATTAGATATTTTAAGTCACTGATTTTGGTTAATGAAACAGCATGTATGTGCTCTTTATAAAATTTCCTGGAGTATTTCCTCTAAAAAAACAACATATATGTTGTTTGTTAGTGGGTTTCTCCGCCCCGTTTTGGGCTTGTCCTCTATTGTGGGTGGAGTTCCCTTTTGGGAGGGAGTCCCCCGCCATTTAGGTGTATATTTTCTTTTTTCATTTATATATTTGTCAGGAGTGCCGCCCCCTTTCCAAAAAAACAATTTGTATAGTCGGTACAGACGATGTCAATTTGTGAAGGGGTATAGCAGGAGCCATGCAAAGTGGCACAGTGTCGGGTTGTAAACGACTATGGCATCAATCGTTCAAGGATAGCTAAGAGTTAGTATTTGGTGTAGTGGAACACATCCATATCACTTGTAATGGTAGACCATTGACATATTGTACATGATATGTATGTTTAGCGCTTAGAGCATCTCCAACAGTTTCCCCATTTTGGAGAAAATGAAGAAAATGGGGATTTTGGGTTGTTTTTTTGCTCCAACAGTGTTAGACAACCTAGGGGGGGGGGTAAGGTTGTATTTAAAATCTTTTACTTTCAAAAATTCTTTTATAAATAAATACAGTACTGAAACAGTAAAAATAAATCAGAGTATACAAATAATAAAGAAGAGTGTAAATATAAACAAATACACAGAGATTATATAAATAAATATAAATGCAAAGCAGTTTATATAAACAAATATAATAAAGCACAGCGGAATAAATAAAGAGATAAAGGTAAGAGATACTTGACACGTAGATTTACTGATTTACCACCAACTGTGATAAACCAGCAGCCGAGACACTTCCCGACACGATCCAATAAATGTATTCTTTACGGTAGAATACAAACCAAATACAGAGCAAAGTAAACGGTTCTCTAAGCCTCAGCTTATTGAGATGTACAGGATCACACACCCGTTATTCAAATACTTACAAGAGGAGTATAACTCACAATGGGTAATCACTCTTGTATAATATCTCACACTTGGATATTTTATAAAAAAGTTTTATAAAATATATATATTAAAAATGAGAGAGATCAGATGAGCAGTGATGGTGTTGGTTGTATCTGTATTGTCTGGTCTGCTTGTTCTCTTCTCCAGCATGCATGTATATATATCAGGAAGCTCCAACGGCATTGTGCATCCGCGGTATACCGCCAAATGCACGCGGTATACCGCCGTCAGAAAAAGTAACTGACACACCAACGGCTACATGCAAAGTTGACTTCTGGAATTACGTACCCGCGGTATACCGGCTGGGACTCGCGGTATACCGCCGTCAGAAAAAGGATTATCAACCAATCAGAGAAGCACACGGAACCTGCCGCGGTATACCGGCTGAACACCCGCGGTATACCGCCAAATGTGTACCCGCGGTATACCGGGTATTCTCCACGGTATACCGGCGTCAGAAAAGACACCTTCCAGGACTGCAACCAAATCTTGCTGAATCTTCTCAATAAACCCTTTTAATTAAAATCAATTAGGGTTTTTAGAAATATCCAAGTGGTATATTATTTTAGGGTGTTTATCATTGTTAGTTATAAACAATGATGACGACGTAAATACTTCCGTCTTGAACCCTTCAGTTTAAATCTTCGTGTTCTTCAACAACTGCACACTTGGATTAAATTGTTAGATAAACAATAATACGGTGTGTTTGTAATCATCAAAATAAATATATATAAATATATAGAGATGTGGTACACTTGCACCAACAATCTCCCCCTTTTTGATGATGACAAACACAACCGCTAAGCAAGAGCATATGCGGTTTCTCTCCCCCGTTTGTCGAAACAAAAAGGGTCAAGAAAGACGGTATGCTTCCCCTCGAGAGATGCTCCCCCTCAAAATATGCATATAATTGAGAGAGCATAAACTCATGGGTAAAAGAGCTAAAACGCTCCCCCTCAAATTAATAACGATATCAATTTGATTTTATAAAATTTGAGGGATAAAATAAAATGCAAAAAGCAATAGAGACAAAGATATACAAACCAATACGAAACACTTGCACCAAAACGGATCTTAAGGCTTCAATTTTCGGTTAATTTTATGTGATTTAAAAAAAAATCACCACGTATTATGACCTCGTCAGGTAACCACGTATTATAACTTCGGCAGGTAACCACGTATTATAACCTCGGCAGGTAACCACGTATTATAACCTCGGCAGGTAACCACGTATTATAACCTCGGCAGGTAACCACGTATTATAACCTCGGCAGGTAACCACGTATTATAACCTCGGCAGGAAACACGTATTATATCCTCGTCAGGAAACACGTATTATATCCTCGTCAGGAAACACGTATTATATCCTCGTCAGGAAACCCCTACAAAAGGCAAAGAAAATTTTTCGTGGTACCCTTTTCTTATGGGTCCTTTTAACAGTTAGTATTAAACATAAACTGCAAAAAATATGTTGTCGACATAAAACAAACACGACAAACATACAAAGCCATATAAATGGTTTAAAACCATAAACGCATTCCACCCGGATTATCAACATTAAACATTCCTTTCGGAATCCATTTTCTAACCATTTTAATTTTACGATCGTATTTATCATAGACGTAAAATGAAACATGCAAATTTACATTATTTTTAGGTCTAGAAAAATTACCATTATACATACGAGCATGCGGTTTCCTCCCATAATTCATATTTTTTATTTTTGACATATATGGAGGTTTTTGCGTTTTATTTTTAACAACAAATTTAGGTTTTTCAAAAACCTTTTTAATTGACATACAATCACATTTTTCAATACACGTATTTGAACCAATGCCTTTTCGGCAATTTATACGATTTGATATATTAAGCATTTTAAGCACTTTATCATTGCTACTATTAAAAGCATTTGCTAATAAGTCATTTTTCTCATGCGATTTACATTTAGCATTTAAACATGCAATTTCATTTTCAAGAATCTCGCATTTTGTACATACAACATTTTCATGTGTCTTTTTATTTAAGCATGCAATTTTATTTTTTAAAATATCACAAGATTTGCAAATATCTTTTTCACTTAATTTATTTTCTAATTTAGTGATAACATCTAAATAATGAGCAGACTTTTGTTTACCGTCATCTATTTCCTTTTTATATACAGATACGGTTTATTTTAAATTAGAAATTTCATCTTTATATTTATTTGCGAGAGCGGCCATATCATGAAATGATTTATATAATTCGTCAAGATTATTTTCATCGTCACTATAATAATTATCACTATAATTACTATCACAATTATTTTTAGGAGAATATGATGAAGATACCTCATTGTCATGGTCGGCCATGAAACAAAAATTTTTGGCCTCATTTATGCTTGCGCTCAACGCGCCTCCAATTAAAGCTTTTGGTGTGTTGATTTGTTTTGCTCGTTTCGGACAAACACTCGCATAGTGATCCTTGTCGCCACACACATAGCAAAAGCCTTTCTTTTTATTGGCTTTTTCATCGTCGCTAGATTCGTCATATTTGTCTTCACTTTTATGGACGTTGCGACTTTGGTTTTTACCACCACGACGGTAGTCTCCATTTTCTTGAAACCTATCATTTTTGGCAAACTTTCTGTTAGATAAAAGTTTAGAAAGTTTTCTTACCAACTTGACTAAATCGTCAAGATTTTCGGGTTCGTCATCGGATGAGCTAGCTTCTTCCTCCTCTTCCTTTTCCTCTTCTTTTGAGGCAATGACTTTTAAAGCTATGGATTTCTTTTTGACTTGCTCCCGGACTTGATTTCTTCTTAGTGCAATTTCGTGCACTTTAAGATTGCCGATGAGATCATCGAGCTTCATAGTTGCGAGATCTCGGGAGTCTTCCAAGGATGTAATTTTTGCCATCCACTCCGAAGGAAGTGCTCGGAGGATTTTCCTTACGTAATCTTCATTAGGATAAGTGCGACCTAATCCTTTCAAAGTAGTCATAATGAGGTTAAAACGTTTAAACATTGAGTCGATTGACTCATCTTTTGACATTTCAAATAATTCATAATCATGAACTAAAATGTTTATTTTAGAACTTTTAACTTGAGTATTTCCACGATGAGTGTCACTCAAGCTTTGCCAGATTTGATTAGCAGTTTTACAGGTATATACTCTTTCTATTTCATCGGAAGTTAAAGCAGCATATAATATATTTTTAGCCTCAAAATTTAAACAAAAATGAGATTCTTCAGCGGGAGTCCAGTCTTTAACAGGTTTATCAAAAATAACATTATTTTTTATAATAGTAGGATTGAAATTCCCATTTTCTATAATATCCCAAATTTTTTGACTTTTGCCACGAACGTGACATTCAAATAGCTCGGCCCAAATGCCAAACTTTTCAGTATCTATCAAAGGAGGTTTAGAGAACACAAAATTAGTTTGTTGAGCCATTTAAAAAAAAATTAAGACAGAAATTTTTGAAAGACCCGCTCTGATACCAAATGTTAGACAACCTAGGGGGGGGGGGGGTAAGGTTGTATTTAAAATCTTTTACTTTCAAAAATTCTTTTATAAATAAATACAGTACTGAAACAGTAAAAATAAATCAGAGTATACAAATAATAAAGAAGAGTGTAAATATAAACAAATACACAGAGATTATATAAATAAATATAAATGCAAAGCAGTTTATATAAACAAATATAATAAAGCACAGCGGAATAAATAAAGAGATAAAGGTAAGAGATACTTGACACGGAGATTTACTGATTTACCACCAACTGTGATAAACCAGCAGCCGAGACACTTCCCGACACGATCCAATAAATGTATTCTTTACGGTAGAATACAAACCAAATACAGAGCAAAGTAAACGGTTCTCTAAGCCTCAGCTTATTGAGATGTACAGGATCACACACCCGTTATTCAAATACTTACAAGAGGAGTATAACTCACAATGGGTAATCACTCTTGTATAATATCTCACACTTGGATATTTTATAAAAAAGTTTTATAAAATATATATATTAAAAATGAGAGAGATCAGATGAGCAGTGATGGTGTTGGTTGTATCTGTATTGTCTGGTCTGCTTGTTCTCTTCTCCAGCATGCATGTATATATATCAGGAAGCTCCAACGGCATTGTGCATCCGCGGTATACCGCCAAATGCACGCGGTATACCGCCGTCAGAAAAAGTAACTGACACACCAACGGCTACATGCAAAGTTGACTTCTGGAATTACGTACCCGCGGTATACCGGCTGGGACTCGCGGTATACCGCCGTCAGAAAAAGGATTATCAACCAATCAGAGAAGCACACGGAACCTGCCGCGGTATACCGGCTGAACACCCGCGGTATACCGCCAAATGTGTACCCGCGGTATACCGGGTATTCTCCACGGTATACCGGCGTCAGAAAAGACACCTTCCAGGACTGCAACCAAATCTTGCCGAATCTTCTCAATAAACCCTTTTAATTAAAATCAATTAGGGTTTTTAGAAATATCCAAGTGGTATATTATTTTAGGGTGTTTATCATTGTTAGTTATAAACAATGATGACGACGTAAACACTTCCGTCTTGAACCCTTCAGTTTAAATCTTCGTGTTCTTCAACAACTGCACACTTGGATTAAATTGTTAGATAAACAATAATACGGTGTGTTTGTAATCATCAAAATAAATATATATAAATATATAGAGATGTGGTACACT
Source organism: Saussurea involucrata (assembly GCA_033807775.1). Lineage (NCBI taxonomy): Eukaryota > Viridiplantae > Streptophyta > Magnoliopsida > Asterales > Asteraceae > Saussurea > Saussurea involucrata. The sequence goes on from CM066314.1 coordinate 146,235,814, forward strand.
TGCACCAACAAACAGCTTCCCCAAAAACTATCTGCAAAATGGAGAAAGTAGGATAGAGAAGGGGTTTTTCTCCAAATATGGAGTTAACCCCAAAAATGATTACTTATTGAGAGGACCAATAGGAATCTTTGAAAAATAATATTTGGAGAGAGAAATAATATTTTAATAGAAAAATACAATATTTTAATATTATAATCATTGTTTTTTCTCCAAAATGGGGAATCTGTTGGAGATGAGTATAATTTTTTTAGGGATTTTGACATTTGGTTCTCCATTTTAGAGAAATTTTGGGGAAGCTGTTAGAGATGCTCTTAGGTGCTAGTTTCGGTAACCATTCAATTTCAACTTTCCCTACACGATTAGGTTAGTTTATGTTATTTAAGGTGGGATGTATGTCTATATATCAAATCATATTTTCAACATGGATCAATAGTTGTTATATGTTTTTATATATGTTATATGTTATTATAACAAATTTGAGTTTATAGGACGCCTTAAATAAATAAGTATCCTATTAGAGTGTTTTATTGGGACAATATTAGTTTATAGTATCAAACAAAAAAGCGTCTTATCTAAAATTGTTACAATAAGTTTATAGGATGTTTTTTAGCGTCGTAACAAAGTTTATAGGATATTTTCAAAATAAAGTGTTATATTAGCTAATTTTGAAAAATGTCCTATAAACTGTCCTTTTAGAGAACACGTGTGTTTTAGGACACTTTTTCAAATAGTGTCCTATAAAATAGTTATTAGGACGCTTTGATTGAAAAATGTTCTAAAAAACTTGTTACGAAGTCCAAATGCGTCTTATAAACTTTTTGTAACACATTTAGATAGAACGTTTTTTTGTTTGGTGCTATAAGCTTTGGTCCTATAGAACACCCTATTAGAACGTTTATTTATTTTAGGCATCCTATAAACTCAATTTTATATGCTTCCTATCCTATGTATCTCAACTATTTTACTTCATTTAACATGTTTGCATGAGGATTAGTTGTTTTTAGCTATGCACACATGAAAAATGATTTTGGTATGTGTATGGCTTCAACAAGCATGTGTTTTCTATATATATGATTTATTTGCATGCATGACACCGGTTTAAGGAGTGATAGTTTTTGGTATGTGCATGGTTGTTGCATGAAATCATTAACTTATTAGGCTTATTAGTTGACTAGTCAACCATAAATTTTAGAAGTAGACAAGAGAAAAGGAAGGTCTAGATCTACTAGACTTCGTTTATTTCAATTTGAGTTTTTCATTTTTGTTATATATTTTTCATATTGTCGTAGGGGCCGTGTACCCAATCACTTAACTGGGTAAGTACTTACCGGAAAAATTCAACACTATCACTTACTTTCCGAGTAGGATTTTATTCCATCAAAATGACATCGTATACAACAATTTGGCCGGTAAGCGCTAACCGTGGTAAGAGTCATCGCACTCACTTACCGGGTAAGACTCTTGGTCCTTGCTTCCGCTCTTACCGGGTAAGATTATTAGTCCTTGGTAAGCCCTTATTCGGGTAAGCGTTTTGTAAACGGCCCCTTAGTTTGATATGGGACAAACTAGAGGTACGTGTTAGACATTTGGTTTTAATTTTCAATTGTAAAGAGTTTTTTTGTGAGTTGCTTTCAGTATTTAGAGTTTCCCATTGAGAATTATAATGGTTATTATGTCCATTAAGGGCGCACAAAAAAAACCTAAAAAAGTTTAACGTGAAGCAACCCACAACCTAATTGATATAAAATAGTATCAACCCGTACTATTAATTGGGTTAGAGTTGGGTTTGGCTCAAACTAAACTTACCGAACCAGAATAAACCGACTATTCCCAAGATGCCTTCACAATTTATGCCTTTACCCCTAACAATCCGACTCCATGCAACAAGCCTAGTCCAATATCGATGGTTTGTTGAACTATTTTGAAATATTGGTTATAGTTTGTATGTAACATGATGCAAACTAAGCGTTTTAAGACACTTTAAAGTAAAGTATCGTATTAGCTATTTTATAAGACACTATTTGAAAAAGTATCTTATAAAAAAGTTGGTTTATAGGACACTTCTCAAAGTATTCCGTAAAATAGCTAACAAGACACTTTATTTTTAAGATGTCCTAAAAACTTGTAAAAATGCTTAAAAGTGTCATACAAACCTATTATAACACTTTTAGATAAAACGTTTTATTGTATGATTCCAAAACTAAATTCCTATAAAACATTCTCTTAGAATGTTTTAACATGTTAGGACTTAGGCGCCCTATAAACCCGATTTTGTTGTTGTGACCTAAGACCATTTTGAATGGGGACGACACCCCATGAATCATCGTTTAATAGTGATGCATCTAATTCCAATAGTTGGAATTCTATCGATTAATATGTTTGTTTAGAGTAAATGACTAGGTGTCAGGATCGAATCTTAACAAGACAACAAACACTTAGAATTCAGAATTAAAGAATCTGCGGAAAAGAACTTTAATTCTCACAATCAAGAACAATGTAACAGAAAATTCACCACTTTTTGTATTCACTGTTTCGAATCACAATATTAACAACCAAACCTCAATCTTGTTGAACAGGCTCAACAAGACGACTTCTACTTCTCTAGAAATAGGGTTCTTCAACCTTGAGGTTAATTCTCTCTTGAATCAATATCTTCTCTCAGAATATCTTTTGCAGAATGTATAAATTGAAACTCTCACGTCACATCTAATAGCTATCTATTGAAGTCTATTTATACACAAATAATTACAAGATAACTACCAAAAGTAAATTGATCTTCTGAATCTTCGTTAAACATATCTTGATCAATTCCTTCTTTGTCTCCAAAAGTATCGCATACCAAACTTATCAAGTCAGCAGTATTAACCTTCATTCTTCATGAGCAGTACTAACAATCTTCAGTAGTATTAACCGATTTCATCTCCAGCAGTATTAACATCACTCCAGCAGTTTTAATCATGAGCAGTACTAACAGATATTCAATTATGCACCAGCAGTACTAACCTTGACTTGCAGTAGTAACTTTGTCTAGCAGTAGTAACCTTGTCTAGCAGTAGTAACTGTGTCTAGCAGTAGTAACTTCACATAAGCAGTATTAATGAAGAACTGGCAGTAGTAAAATTGTCTTGGCAGTACTAACCATACTTAGCATATCTTCAGTTCCCAACAATCTCCCCCTAACTTGACTTTTAGGAAAAGAAGTCAAGTTCTTCAGATGATGCTTCCAAAACCTAATCATACATGCCTAGATTAGGATTCAATCCCAGACTTTGATTGAGAATCCTTTTTACCAAGAATCTACCCATTGCTGAATCCTTGTTGCAGGTCAACTTAGCATGTAGCATTCCTTTCAGCCTCTTCATGCTGTGTTTGTATATTTCATCCACCAGATAGTATTCATGAGTCGCAGAGTCAAGGGAGATGACATATACTCCACAGTTTTCATAGAGCATCCAGTTGGTAATGGTTTGAAACTGTGTGTTTATCCTATACTGAACTGCTTCAGGTTTGAACATTTGGCACAAGAATTCAAGTACCATTTTAGAGATTGACATCCCTTGCTCAGTCAGCATGTTTTCATATAGCCTCATCCCAACTTTGAACATCTCTTCTAAGTCTGATCTTGAGCAAGTTCTGACAATTATTCCCCAAGTTGAAAAGACTTCAAATTTTCCATCTGCTCTTTTTATCCTAATGAACTCCTTTCTACCATCTTTCAAAGTGTCCCAAAAGATGATTTCAGGAGCCTTAGACGATATTGGTTCAGCCTGAATTGGGTTAGAGTCAACAACAGTAATATACAAATCACATTGGGCATCAGTTTGTGATTGTACATTGCTTGATTGCCCTGATGGAGTTGCCACTTCTTCTTCAGCAACTTTTGGATCAGATTTTTCTTTCACTGTTTCCTCCTGGGCCTCTTCTGCAGTTGGTTCCACCCTTGGCTTCTTTTCATTTTTCTTCTGTGAAGTTATGGGCTTGGTTCTTGGTCTTTTCCTTGACATCATCTTGGTTCTTTTAAAAATTTTAACAGCTTCAGGAGTTGGTTCAGCTGTTTTAAGTTTTTCAGCAGCAATAACCATTTCTGCTGCTATGGCTGTTACTGCTTCTCTTAGAACATGTAATGCTGCTGCTTCAACACTGTTCTTCACAATCCAGTATACTTCTTCATCAATTTCAGCTTGAGATGTAGTTACTGCTTCCTTCTCAGTTTCTGCTGCTTTTTCTGTTTCTACTGCCTCTGCAAAGGTTTCTGCTGTTTCTTCTTTTTGGCCTTCAGCAGCATTAACTGTTTCTGCTGCTTGTTCAAACTCAGCAGCATTAACAGTTTCTGCTGCTGTGGTTTCTGCTGCTGTTGTAGTTTCTGCTGCTGTGGTTTCTGTTGCTTGAACATTTTCAGCTTCCTTTGTACTTTCCTCAGCAAATTCATTCACTTGCTCCCCCTGTTCCTGTGTACTCTCCATGTTCAACTCATCCTCTGACTCCCCCTTTTTGGGAGCATCATTGGTTGGGTTTCTTCTTCTAAGGACAAACTGTGCTTTCTTCCTTCTGTGTAGTAGCTTTGTGATCATCTTCTTATTCTTCTCTATCTGGGAGTTTTGATAGAGGACCACCTTTTTGAGTTCCTCAATTTCCTGCTGCTGATTTAGGACATCAAGGTTTATATTGGCAATAGTATCCATCAATTCCTCATAAGTGTATCTATCCTCACCCGGTTTAGAAGTGTTTACCTCCATTACAGGATCATTGGAAGTTTTAGCAGGTGTCTTTTGCCTAGCAAAAGCACTACCTGCCCCCATGGGTTCTTGGCACCTGGGACCTCTGGATGATATCTCACCCTGAGTTGCCGTGAGGAAGGTCTTAGCTATTTTACCACTGGCCTTCTCTTTGCTAGCAGAAGTAGTGGCAGCCTTGCGACTCACATGCTCAACCTTCTCCTTAGTGAGCACCTTCTTGGGGTTGGGAGACACCCCTGTGGTTTCCCTTTCGATATTCTCCATTGGAGAATGCTCCAACAGAGGGCTTAAAGGCTTCGGGCTCTTAGGAGATACATCAAGGGAAGGAACCTTGTGTACCTTTCTTCTTTCAAACCTTTTGGTTATTGTGGGAGTGGGTCGTTCAAGAATGGACTGAGGGATGTCTTTTGAGATGGAAGGTTGGGATTGGTCATCAGTGGGTGTGTCTAATGAGGGCCTTGACCCTGATGCCATACATTCAATTGTGTGGGACACAACCATCATTGTAGAGAACAATGGTGTGTCAACTCCTTCCGAGTCCCTAGGAAGTCTTTTCATATTTGAAAAAACCTTCCCTTTAGGGGATTTTGGTACATATACCTCATCAAACTGAGGTAATTCCGTCAATTCCTTAGTTATCACTTCTTGAACAAACCTTGGATACATATAAAACCGCTTTTTGGATTCCAGGTTTGATACAAGATCATTAAAGATCATAGCTGAAAAATTGTACTTTCTGGCAGTGGATAAGCAGACCAAGGCATATGCAATGGGACTGCTGAACTCACTCCATCCAGTAGTTTTCTTGGAAATACAGTGCATCAGGGTATGAACAAGAAATCTCCATTGGTTGAAAAATTTTGACTTGTAGAATTTAAAAACACCAATGGGACCTTCATACCCCATTCTTTGTAAAGTCGAATATAGGTCATCAGAAGATAGAGAGGTTATACCTGAGGCATCATCCAAGTGAAGAGAGATGCGAATAACCTCCTCTGTGACTTTCAAGGGTTTATCACAAACCCTTGTTCGAATGGTTTTCTGCCCTTCTTCGAAACTAACAATGGCATGCTCCCAAAATTGCGTCTGATGTTCGATATAGATGGTTGGGCTCACCGTTAGGGCATAGGAGATGTGCGAGGATTTAAGAAAATCGACGATATCGTGGAATCCCGCAGCTTGTTTCGGCTTCTGAAGCATTGCAATCTCATTATGCTCGTCGACAAACTCCATAATCGTTGTGCTTCCTGAGGATTTGTAAAGAAAACACAGAGATTCTAGGGAGACTAGGTTAGAACGAGAGAGAAGAAGTTAATGCGAAGAGTCGTTATGAACTTTGGCGGGCAAACAGGGGTATTTATAGCGGTATTTGCCCTAGATTATCAAAAGCAGTATTAACGACATAAGCAGTATTAACGACTGAGCAGTATTAACTACACAAGCAGTATTAACTGCTGAGCAGTATTAACTACACAAGCAGTATTAACTGCACAAGCAGTATTAACTGCTGAGCAGTATTAACTACACAAGCAGTATTAACTGTGCATTAGCAGTATTAACTACTGAGCAGTATTAACTGCAAAGCAGTATTAACTACAAAGCAGTATTAACCACACCTGCAGTATTAACTACAAAGCAGTATTAACTGCAAGGGCAGTATTAACTACATAGCAGTATTAACTGCAAGGGCAGTATTAACTACTTAGCAGTATTAACTACTAGAACACTGGCAGTAGTAACTCTGCACTAGCAGTAGTAACTCTGCACTGGCAGTAGTAACTCTGCACTGGCAGTAGTAACTCTGCACTAGCAGTAGTAATTCTGCACTGGCAGTAGTAACTATACTTGCACTTTGCATCACTAGTCAAATCCTCAAATGTCATCTTACCTTCTGACATCACCTTTACTTTTACCACTTATCTTACCTCCTGCAGGATTATTTCCAAAAGTAACATGTCCTCCATCAATTCTTTTGAAATTCTTGAGGCAGGCCATGTTACCTGTCATGTGCCTGGAGCAACCACTATCAACATGCCAGATGCTCTTCCCCTTGAGCTGTTGGTTGCCCTGCACATCTGATAGATCAATTAGTTTTATTGGGAACCCAAGCCGAAGTGGTCTTGGGTCTCCCTTGCTCATCAAAGTACTTGCACTTGGTTTTGATGAGATTCTCAAATTTAGGTACTGCCGTATTGGAGTACTTTGTCAGTATAATTGGTCTAGCAGCACAAACACTAGAAGCAGTATTAACCTTAGAAGTACTAACAGTGCTAGCAGTACTAACACTGGGAGCAGCAGTATCGTTAGCAGCATTATCAGTACTAGCAGCAGTATCAGCAGTACTAACAGAGTTAGCAGTATTAACAGAGTTAACACTGCTAGAAGCAGTATTAACAGAGTTAACACTGCTAGCAGCCGTACTATCTGAAGAAGAAGCACTAAAAGTGTTAGCAGCACTAACATTGCTAGCAGCACTAACTTTGGAATGATTACTAGCAGTATTAACACTGCTAGCAGCACTAACTTTGGAATGATTACTAGCAGTATTAACACTGCTAGCAGCACCAACTTTTGAAGCAGTACTAACAGTGTTAGCAGTACTAACACTGCTAGCAGCAGTATTGTTTTTAGTGCCTTTTGGAACCCACATAGTACCACATTCCTTTTCGGTCGTTTTCTTTATGTGGCTTTTGGGTTTATCTTGTTTCTTGGCCACATTTTTCTTTGCAGGCTTCCTATAACCAGAGGATTTTTGAAAACTTCTTTGTAAACTTCTCTTTTGGTTAATAGGATTAAAGTAACAGTATTTGGCAAGATGGTTCAATTTGCCACAAATAAAGCAAGGTTTTGGTCTGTTAATCTTTTGCAGATCAACTCCTTGCCTTAGTGCCCACTGGTTATTCCAGTTCCTTTGATTTCCCCTCTGATTATCATGTTTTTGGGGCTTGTTCTCTTTAGATTTCCTGCAAGAACACTGTTCACAAGTATTAGAGTTCACAACTGTGGTCTGTGTGTAATGAACTCCCTTTTCCTTTTCAGTCCTTTTGATCTCATTGTTCTTAACACATGGACTTTCACATTCCTCATCAGATTCTACTTTGTCAGTCTCATCCTCAACAACTACTTTATCTAATGGATCTACTTCAATGGCTCCTTTAGGTAAGTCCTTCCTATCCTTGGTTTCTAATAGGTCTGACTTAGGAGGGATGTAGTTGTTGTTATAGGGTGGAGGTGTGGCATTATACCCTAGGCCTGTTTTCACCTTACCATGGACTTGAGCATTTATTATTGTGTCCATGGCTTTAGATGCCTTTGAAAACTTTTCAACATCAGCTTTAACTTTCTTAAGTTCTTCTGTTAATTTCCCACACTCTTCCCTAGACTCTTTTAATTGGAACTCAAGATCACCTTTTTCCCACTTCCAGTAGTTAGTATCATATGAATGTTGAAGTTCATTGGCTTGAAAGGCCCTAATCTGTTCTTCAAACCTCTCAACAATCAACACATAGTCTCTTCTATCCTTTTCTAACCTTTTAAGATCATCACACATACCCTGATTGTGATCTCTATACCTTTTAACAGTGTCTATACAAGCTTGAGTACAGAGATTAAATTTTACCTCAGTGGGAAGATCTGAAACTTCAGCCATAAGAGCTTGATTTTGGATGGCTTCTTCTGCTTGGTCACTCCAGTCAAATCCCATTCCTTGTTGAGAAACAAGAGCTTGAATGGAGTTTCTGTTTTGATTGGAACTTCCAGCCTGAGTTTGTTGATGGCTGTTGTGAGATGTTCCTCCTCTGCATTCCCTGGCAAAGTGTCCCATCTTGTGACACTTGTAGCATTCAACTTTGGATTTGTCAAATCCAGCACCATCCTCTCTTCTTTGGGAAAAATTGTTTCTCCCTGTCCTCTTAATGAATCTCTTCACCCTCATAGACAACATAGCCATCTGCCATTTGATGTCCATCTCTTCAAGGTCATCAGCATTAACCTGTTCTAAATCATCATTAATCAAAGAGGAATTTACATGACTAGAAAAGAAAGCTTCTAGTACTGAATCTTTTGATTTTTCCTGATTGATTGAACCAGCAGCACTAACTGAACCAGCAGTACTAACTGATTCATGGTTAGCAGTAGAATCAGGTGATGCTGAAAGAAGTGCAGCATTATGAACATATCCAGAGGGCTTCCTTTTGGCTTCAACCTCTGATTCAAAGACTCTAAGATCATTGTACAGATCATCAAGTTCCTTATCTTCCAGTTGGTCATTCTGTCTGAAGGACACAGTGTACATGGTCCATTCCTCACCTAGGGATCTGAGAAACTTCCTATTCACATCATCAGGCTCCATATGAACACCAACTGTAGCCAACTCTCCAATCAACTTATTGAATCTATCAAAAGTTTGAGTCATAGACTCATTCTTGGTAGAAGTAAAGTTTTCATACTGTTGCTTGAGAATTGCCTTCTGATTTCTCTTTGTGCTCTTTGTTCCAGTGAATCTCTTCTCCAAGGCATTCCATAAGATTTGAGCATCAGAACAGTGATGGAATTGATGCTGATATTCATTGGGAATAGCCAAAAGCAGAGTGCTTAAGGCTTTCATCTCTGTCTGTCTGACCTTTCTTTCTGCATCTGTCTTTGGTGGGGGTCTTTTGCCATCTGCTCCTACTCTTCCTTCAGCACATGGACCATTCTCAATGATATCCCAGATGGAATAATCAGTAAGCAGAATGTACTGCTTGATTCTAATTTTCCACATGTCAAATTCATTGGGTCTGAGCATGGGAACCTTAGATACAAGAGTACTGTTTGATTCAAAAGAATTTTCCATAATGACTGTAGAATTCTAAGAGACACTAGCTCTGATACCACTTGTCAGGATCGAATCTTAACAAGACAACAAACACTTAGAATTCAGAATTAAAGAATCTGCGGAAAAGAACTTTAATTCTCACAATCAAGAACAATGTAACAGAAAATTCACCACTTTTTGTATTCACTGTTTCGAATCACAATATTAACAACCAAACCTCAATCTTGTTGAACAGGCTCAACAAGACGACTTCTACTTCTCTAGAAATAGGGTTCTTCAACCTTGAGGTTAATTCTCTCTTGAATCAATATCTTCTCTCAGAATATCTTTTGCAGAATGTATAAATTGAAACTCTCACATCACATCTAATAGCTATCTATTGAAGTCTATTTATACACAAATAATTACAAGATAACTACCAAAAGTAAATTGATCTTCTGAATCTTCGTTAAACATATCTTGATCAATTCCTTCTTTGTCTCCAAAAGTATCGCATACCAAACTTATCAAGTCAGCAGTATTAACCTTCATTCTTCATGAGCAGTACTAACAATCTTCAGCAGTATTAACCGATTTCATCTCCAGCAGTATTAACATCACTCCAGCAGTTTTAATCATGAGCAGTACTAACAGATATTCAATTATGCACCAGCAGTACTAACCTTGACTTGCAGTAGTAACTTTGTCTAGCAGTAGTAACCTTGTCTAGCAGTAGTAACCTTGAGTTGCAGTAGTAACTGTGTCTAGCAGTAGTAACTTCACATAAGCAGTATTAATGAAGAACTGGCAGTAGTAAAATTGTCTTGGCAGTACTAACCATACTTAGCATATCTTCAGTTCCCAACACTAGGGTTAGTTCCATGATTATGCCACATCAGTTTTGAGGACCAGGACTCGAATCCAGGGCGGAGCCACCATTTAGCCTAGGGTGAGCCCATGACCACCCTCACCCCTAGATTCCCTTCAATGTACCTAATCTGATAAATTTATTATACAATTTATAAATGGTGCACGTATATTAAGTTAAAGGTTTGGGATATATTTGTAACACCCAGAAAAATTCAGTTACCATTTGGTTATAATTAAACGCTTTGTTTTGGCCTCGATAATCTTTAAATTGTTAGGTCTCAAAGTCAGTTGAATAGAAGTTCAGTGACCTTTTATGCTATTTCTTGTAACTATCCCTAATGGGATATAAATAGTTTCTTTTGTTTTAGATTTAGGTTTAATGGCCTAATTACTATTTGCTAAACACCTTGTACGGCTACTGAGTAGTTCATCTTTTCTGATATTCAATCAAATGAGATTTATGACATTCATATGCTATTGTGTTGATTCATTGCATTGCACTTGTTAATCTGGGATCCACAATTGGTATCAGAGCAGAAAGACGAACGATCCAAAGGTAAAATCTCTCAATTTAGAGTCATTCCAGTTTGTTCGACTGTTTCTTTGAAAAAGCCTATTAATTGGTTTTTATTTATGTGTTAAAATCGAAATTGATGCTAAAGAAAGTGTTCTCTTTGTGTTTCTAGAGTCTTGGTAATCATTTGAACACGTTTGATTAATTCTTTGTTCATCGATTTTGAGTTTTTTCAATTCTGGGTTTATCGCACTCTCTTCTTGAAAAATCCTCAATTTTTGGTTAAAAGTGGGCTAAAATTCGATTTGGTTAGTTGTTTTTTGCATTCTTTGGTTGTTGGGTGTGTTCTTAAAGTGTTTGCAGAAGTCATTCGAAGATTTCCAATCAAAAAGGTGAGTTTTTGCACCTCCAGGTACGTATTCTTCCGAACTGGGTTTTGAATACGGGACTTAAATTTTGAGTCCCGGATTCTTGAGTTTCCCGCACTCACACACCGGATCCCGGAGTCATACCGGGTCCATCTTTGATTCCGGTCTCATACCGGGTTTGGTCTTTACCGGAACTCATTCCGGTTTCGGACGAGTCCCAGTTCCGGTGTGTATCGGATTCGCATTCCGGATCTTGTCCCATTCCGGATCTTGTCCCATTCCGGTTCCGGATCCCCTGTTTCGGGTTTCTCATCCTGCACTCTTTGGTAAGCTTTTTCTTTATCAATTCACTTTATTTTTCCTACATCACAATGTTTACTTTCTTTATTTATTTCCTTTAAGTTACTCTAGTTATCCACTTGAACTTAGGAACATCTTAGTTCTCTCACTCTCTTAGGATCTTGCGTTAGATCACTCCTTTTACCTTTGGATCACTCAAATCGTCTTACGATCACTTAAGTGCCCGAAACATGAATACTCAAGACGCGTTAGCAATAGGATCTGAACTCAAACCACCGATCCTGTACCGAGGAGAGTATAACGTATGGAAAGACCGCTTCATGAGTTTTATCGAGACCAAGTCTCTCTACGATGAGATCTTCCGATTGTTGACCCACAGACCAATTCCTCCTCCAATGATGGACATCCAAGCGCAAGAAGGCGGACCCCAAGCTCAACGGGTGGTCAAACCTTATGACAAGCTGACTTCTGAAGAAAAGAGGCAAGTAGATGGTGATAGACTGGCGAAGACGTACCTCGTCTACAGTCTTCCAAATAATATCTACTGCAGCATCGACAGTCAGAAAGACACGGTCAAAGGAATGTGGGATCAACTGGCGAAAATTGTGCAAGGTAGTCGCGAGGGGAACCAGCTGAAGATAACCAACTGCCTCACTCGATATGAAGCGTTCAGGGCCAAATGAGGGGAATCACTAACCGAGACTTACGAAAGATTCTGCACGCTCATCAACGATCTTCACAAAAACAACATCTTTAAGACGAACACAGAGAACAACATCAAGTTCTTGAACAACCTTCAGCCTGAATGGAAGGGATTTGTCCACCATGTTCGTCACAATCGTTCTTTAGAGAATGTTCCACTGCACGAACTCTATGAGATGCTGTTAGAAGATGAAGATGATGTTCGTGAACTCATGGGAGATCAGAAGTCTAGCGAGAAGACGAAAGAAGACCATCTTGCTCTCATATCTCACAAAAAGGACAAACACGTTCAAAGAAGTTCTCATCGAGGAGAAACCCATAGTGAGACTGAGTATGAAGATGAAGAACCTGAAAGTGATTCTGACCCTGATCTTGATGGAATCAAGAAAGTTGTTGCCCTACCTACCAGAGAGTACGCAAGGAAGAAATTCTTCAAGAAGCCATCTAATAACAACCAGCGTTACTCTACCAACACGAAGCGCCGAGACTATCGAGACAAGTATGATGGGAAGTGAAAGTCTGATGAAGGAAGGAAGAAGAATGAGAAAGGCAAGAAGTCAGAAGGGAAGTCAGACGAGCGAGATGATGATGAACCGGTGAAGTGTTACAGTTGCGTAAAACGAGGACACTTTGCCAGAGACTGCCGAAAACCTGTAGTGCGCAATGCTGAGTACTACAAGAACAAAATGTTGTTGGCAAGGCAGAAAGAAGCAGGTAAAGCGTTGATGGCAGAAGACGATCACTGGCTCGTCTTGACTGAAGATGAAGAGGAAGAAGTTGAAGCTCATATGTGCTACACTGGCACTCAGCCCGAAGAATCTGACAAGGAAAAAGCTGAATGCCAGGTATGTGCTTCCTCTAATGCTAAGCTTATTGATCAGATGCAAGTCATGGTGCATACTTTAGATTCTTTTTAACAAAAGATTAAAGTCAAAGATGCTCAAATAACTAAGCTAGAAGCCGATGCTAAAATTAAGTATGACACCATAGGCAAGCTAGCTATTGAAAAGGCTGGAGATAAGTGTGTGATAGAAAACTATCAATCCGAATGCTCAGCCATTTCAGAAAGAGCAGAATCCTTAGAGACCCAACTATCTGAATTCACACAAAAGTTAAAAAAGTCTCAGGAGGAGTATTCAAAGAGTGTTGTTCTTCAAGAAAACGTTCAAAAACAAAATGATTTGTTGACTAATAAGCTTAAGGATCTAGAATCCAAACTTTATAAACTTGGTCAATCGGAACAAACCATTCATTTGAATAAACCGAAGGAATTCAAGTATTACAACTCTCAATGGGGACTCGGATATGATAATCCGTGTTACCTTAAGAAAATCTTATCAAAGGTTCCCACCCTTTATGAGTTCAATGTTTTGGGACTAGATAAGAAATATCTTGAGTATAAAATCAAGTGGACAAAACCGTCACAGGAGGATGAGGAAAAGGAAGACCATAAAAGAAAAACAGGAATTCCTCTACCAAAAGTAGGGGAAAGCCTGAAAATGTTGACACTAAATAGAAAGATGAGCCACCTCGAAAGAATATAAATGTACAAGTTCCTTTCGTGTACAACACACTTAATGCATCTTATTTGAAAACCAAAACACCTTACCTCTCAAATGATTACTTTGACATTTGTTCTCTTGCTAAAACTGTGGAAACTCCAGTTCCAGTTACGGCAACACCAGATGTAGGATCTAACGATCAATCAGAGTTCAAACGATATATTCCACCTCTGATTTTGGAAAACATCATTTTCAAACTCGAAGAATCAATTGTGAGGGACAAGGTTATTTTTGACACCGAAAGAATTGTACTTTTATCGACTATAGACAAGCTCAAACAGAACAAAACTGATTCATTATCCGAATCAGAAAGAACGAGTTATAAAACCGTAATTGCCAAATTGAATTCTCAATTGTCCGCCTTGGCGGCCGAGGCTTTAACAGAAAGAATGACTAAGGAAAGTCCCGTGGATACTCCAATGAAGCTTGCCTCTCCTGAAACCATCTCGGTTGACCCGTCAACTACTTGTTCGGATAGTTCCTCGTGCAAAGCTTTTCTAGGAGTGTCTCATGACACCAATGATAAGAGTTTGAGTTACCAAGATAAAGGTAAGACGGTTCAAACCGAATCTGTTCAAAGGAATCTTTTTCCAGACTTTAATAATCCCTTTGCGGATGATTCATTTAACTGCTCCTCATCTGACTTTAATGGTGAACCCCCATTTGATTATGTACGACGGTTTTATGAGTTTATGAATTCCTCTGTTTGTCATGATGATGATGTTTCAAAAATTGATTTTGCTCCAAAGCTTGCAAGTCACACTCAATTTCTATAGAAGATGCCCACCCCGGTAAATTTTGAAAAAGGAGAATGTTCAAACTCCAAAAACGTTTCTGAGAACATTTCTTCAAAATCTAAAACTAAACGTCGGTCCAAAAAACGATCTAAAATCGGTAAACGATCTAAAAGACAACCCTATTACTCCAGCTCCTCTGACAATAACTGTAATGTCATTTCAGATAGAACGGGTCGAGGGAGAGCTGTTCAACAAGAGTGGGTAGAAAAGAAGCCTAAGTTACGCCACGAGAAGACTCAATCTTTTAATTCATTTTCGCATATTAGGGAGAACGATAACAATCATGATTTTGCTTTTAATAAGTCCGTTGAACATGGTTTTCAATTTCTGTTTAAACTTAATTCAGTTCAGCAATTGATTCAGATTTCGCGTGATTGTGTCCGTTGTTCTTTGTGTGGAATGAATGATTTTGTCGACTCTAAACATGCATCTCATTGGTTTGGTACATATCATGTGTTTAATTCCCGTTCTTCTAAATCCCGAAAAGGACCCAAATCTAAACGGGCCCCAAGAGAAGGTGTTGCACCTAACGTATCAGGACCCATTTATAAATGGGTACCTAAGAACCCCTAATTTCTGTTTTATAGCCCGGTCATGTGTGGTTTCTTGATTCCGGTTGCTCCAAACACATGACTGGTAAACGGGAGCTCCTCACCAACTTCAAGGAGAAGTACTGCGGTGACGTTCGTTTCGGGAATGACAATGCAGCCCCGATTATGGGCTATGGCAATCTAGTTCAAGACAACCTTACCATAAAGCGAGTGTCCTATGCTGAAGGCTTGGGACACAACCTCTTCAGCATCGGCCAATTCTGTGACAAGAATCTTGAAGTCAACTTTAAGGCGAAGAGAAGCAGCATTCGTAACGAAGACGGAACGAAGATCCTCGCTAGGACTCGAAGAACGAATCTGTACACAATCAACCTCGCCTCTCTGAAGACCGATAAAGCTGTATGCCTCCTGTCCAAAGAAACTACTCAACAGAACTGGTTGTGGCATCGACGACTTTCCCATCTTAACTTCAAGCATATAAACAAGCTGGTGCTAGGCGGACTCGTCAAAGGAATGCCAGAACTAAGGTTCGAGAAAGAACATCTCTGCTCCACATGCGAGATAGGCAAAATGAAGAAGGCGACTCATAAACCGAAAGCGGTTCCAAGCACGTCCAGACCTTTGGATCTTATACACATGTATCTATGTGGTCCTATGCGCGTTTAAAGCATTAATCACAAGAAGTATGTACTGGTTTCGCTTCTGAACATGTCAGTTCAGAACCCGTGCTCACATGAGTGCTGGCCTCCACTCATTCTAGATCGGAAACCACACACACTCAAGTAGATCCTTCTTCGTCCAATACTTCGAAGAAACAACGTTCTGATTTAGATCTACTTTTCGAACATTTTTATAACGATTTTCATTTGTCCCCTGTATCTACTGATGATTTTTTGAATGCAGATGGAGCTGTGGTGGTGTCATCGTAAGTTACTCGTCCTCCATAAACTCCCAACACAACATCATCGAAGGACTCACCCTCTTCACCCGCAATAGAGACGACGCCATCTTCAAGCATGAATACGGTGTCCAAGACCGCATCCCTAGTGGTTCAACCCATACTGTCATCCCCCGAATCAAGCAACAGTGTCTCTCACACCGACACAACAGAAGTCTCTTCGTCAACCGCTGTTCCTTCACAACCAGCGGCCGCCACACCGTTACATCCGAGTCCATCTCAAGAGGCGGTACAAGACTTACCCCTAGGCTCATATGTTGATCCCGACTATTCTCAACTGTTCATGGACCCGCTACCTCAGACACGGAAGTGGAATCGAGCACACCCATCTGAATAAATCATCGGTGATCCGTTCGCTCCATTTCAAACCAGAGATTCGGTGGAAACCAAAGACGCCGCCCCCGCACTACTGAGCAACACTCAAAAACGGGCGGCAAAAGGAAATGAGTGTCTCTTTTCCATTTTCCTCAGCAACGTTGAACCCTCAACGGTTAGAGAAGCCTTGAACAATCCGGACTGGGTGATCGCCATGCAAGAAGAACTGAACGAGTTTGAAAACCTCAAGGTATGGAGCCTGGTCCCTCGCCCAAAAAACAAGACGGTTATCAGAACGAAATGGATCTTCAAGAACAAGAAGGACGAGAATGGGATCGTTGTTCGGAACAAGGCAAGATTAGTAGCTAAAGGGTACCGACAACAAGAAGGGATTGACTATGAAGAGACGTTTACACCTGTCGCCCGAATCGAAGCCATCAGGATGTTCCTCGCGTATGCCGCTCACAAGAATTTCACCGTCTTCCAAATGGACGTGAAAACGGCGTTTCTCAACGGCAAGCTCAAGGAAGAGGTATACGTCTCCCAGCCAGACGGTTTCGTCAGCAACTCTCACCCCAATCATGTCTACCTTCTCGACAAAGCACTGTACGGAATGAAGCAAGCACCGAGAGCCTGGTATGATGCATTGTCTACATTTCTCATAAACGTGGCTTTCTCGAAAGGTAAAATCGACACTACTCTCTTCATTAAGAGAGAAGGTAAGGATATTATTTTGATTCAGATCTATGTCGATGATATTATCTTCGGCTCTACGAACCCACAATACTGTCATAACTTTTCAGTCCTCATGAAATCGCATTTTAAAATGAGTATGATGGGTCAGATGAATTTATTTCTCGGTCTTCAAGTTAAACAACTGTCGACCGGGATATTCATCAATCAATCTAAGTACATCACGGATATTCTTCGGAAGTTCCAGATGGAAAATTGTACACCCATGAAGACTCCCATGTCACCGGGTGTTACACGCCGATCCTGACGGAGAGGATGTGAATCCTAGTACCTATAGAGGAATGATAGGTTCATTGATGTATTTTACGGCAAGTAGGCCGGATATAATGTTCTCCACCTTTTTGTGTGCTCGGTTTCAGTCTAAACCGAAAGAGTCACACCTTATAGCAGTTAAACGCATTATACGTTATTTAAAAGGTACTGCTGATCTTGGCCATTGGTATCCTAAGGACACAGGTTTCGAACTCACAGCATTCTCAGATGCTGATCATGCGGGAAATATGCTTGACCGGAAGAGCACCACGGGTCACGTCCAGTTCCTTGGCGACAAGTTGGTTAGTTGGGCCTCTAAAAAGCAAATATGCGTCTCCAACTCCACGGCGAAAGCGGAGTATGTGGCCGCGGCTAGTTGTTGTTCCTAAGTCATCTAGATGCATACACAACTGAAGGATTACGGGTTCCAGTACTCGAACATCCCAATCTATTGTGATTCCAAGAGTGTCATCACTATCACCAGCAATCCGGTCCAACATACGAAAACCAAGCATATAGACGTGCACTATCACTTCATCAAAGATCATGTGGAACGAGGTACGGTTGAACTCCATTTTGTAAGTACAGAAAATCAATTGGCAGACTTTTTCACAAAAGCCTTGGACGAAAAACGGTTCAATGAACTCGTGTCCAAGCTTGGTATGCTGAACTTGAAAGTCTAAATCCACCCTTGTGCGTGTCACACCTTCTCTTCACTACGGGTTAACTGTATCTTTGTAAGATACACTTGTCTCGTAATATAGTCTCAGTGTTTCATTCACATCGGTGTATCGTTTTTCTGTATTTATTTAATAGTTTTTCATTTCGTTTCTCGATTTTTTTTGCATGTTTCTTTATTCCTATTCTTTTAGTCTTTGTTTTCGTCTACTTTCCCGAGCTACTAACCTCTTGTTCTGAAGGGTGTTCACCAAAGACCAAGTCCCCAAGGTAAGTTCCCCGTTATTCTTTGAATGTGTGAGGGGGAGCAAGTTTGATTTCTGTAGGGTTGAAAGGAAAATTATAATTTTGAAAAGTTGAGGGGGAGAGATGTAATTTTGAAAAGTTGAGGGGGAGAAAGTTATTTTTTGAAAATTTGAGGGGGAGAATTGAATTTTCAAAACCTGAGGGGGCGAAATGTAAATTCCTTTTCTTAAAGTTTGATTTTAAAGTTTTATTTAACTTCGGGGGTAATTTTTTCCATTGTTACAAAGTTGAGTTAAGTTGGAACCGGGAGAGGTAAGGATCCGGTACCGGGTTCACTCCTGGTATCGACCGGTATATAAACCGGATTTTTGTCTGAGGTTCATCATAAGTTTCAAAAATTCACGCCAAACCTCTCCTAAACCAACTTTTTCTCTCTACTTGAGTTTTGATCCAATCAGACCGCGATTTTCACTCTGATTCTCATGTATGTCTCCTAATCCATCTAAGTTCAGTAATCGATCGTCATTCAGTGTTTGATTTGAAGAAAACTCGATCGTTATGCTCGATTCGATGAAGTCGGCGCCGCTAGGGTTCGCAAACCCTTCGGCCCGACTCGTTTCGCTTCAACTCGTCATGTTACTGCTTCGATTCATGTTTTTATCAAGTTAGCATCATAAATCGAGGTTCGTGTAGGAGTCTGAATCATTCGATTTGGACTTTTTGCGATCGATTCCCGGTTTGGGGAACTCCCGGTACCAATTCCGGGGTTGCGTGGTCCCGGTGTCTCACGACTTCCGGGTTCCGCCATCTCCCGGATCGGCTTCCGGGTTTGATGAGTCCCGATGTATTTGTTTTTAGCTAAGTCCCGGTATGACACCGGTTCCGGTATGACCCGGGTTCCGGATCTCACTCCGGGTCCCGGTCCCGACCCTGGTTCCGAATTTCACTCTGGGTCCCGGTTCCGGATCCGGATCCCATTCCGGTTCCGGAGTTGGGTCATGTTGGGTCATCAAAGATTTGGAGATGACCTCCTGATCTCCTTACATTCTTTGAAAAACATATTTTATACTTAGAGAAATTTTAGGTTCTTTGTAATAGCTTAGTCATACTGTCAAAGTTCGGTGAAGTCAAAGATCAGCCGAAATCAAGAAGAAGGAAATCTACCAATGCGGATTGAAGATGGACTTCTCAATCCAAACTAAGCTGTCTCACCGATTGTCTCCATGAAAATCGGTGAGATCCTCAAACAGGAGAATCCTCCCTTATCTCCTTGCTAAGAAGACTTTCATCATAAGAGGTCATGTTTGCCATTCCACCAATTCTCTCCATGAGAAATCGGTGGGATCTTCAAAATAGGAGGATCCTCACACAACGCCTTCCTAAGAAGACTCTCACCTACTTTGTCCATGACAAATCGGTGGGATCCTTAAATAGGAGGATCCTCCCTTGTGTATTTGCTAAATGGTTTTCTCATCAAAGAAGGAATGTCTGGGTATGGAGGGAAAAGGTGCATTTGTCCTTTTTCCCATTATTAGATACTGTGACCATCAAACCTTTCTAGCATCATAGGAAAAGACACATCAACTTTTGAGAGTCAAACCTATCCTTCAAATGACAAAATGACAAGTGTCCCATGCATCATATGTTCATGGCACTATATAAAGATGAAGACTTCTCCATGCAGATACAACTCTTGAAGATTACTCTGTGCTCAAGACACTCTACTCCTTTCTCTCCTTGAACTTTATAGCTTTCAATCTTTGTGTTTTAGAAGTTGCTTAGTTTTCAGTATTACTTTGTGAAGATTGTTAGAATAGATTTTATATGTTCTTTCCGTAACACTCTAATTGTTCTATGTGTTCTATGTGTAATTCTTGATTTGAATATTTTCAATAAAAGAATTAATTAAAGTGAAAAATTTGTGTATTGTATTCAACCCCCCCCCCTTCTACAATACATGTTCTTGTTCTTATTAGCCATCTGGGACTAACAAGTGGTATCAGAGCGGAAAGTTTAATTTCAATAAACTTGATCTACAATGGCTTCTTTTTCCTCAAACAATGAAGCTTTCTCTCAAAATTCTTTTTCTGAAAATGGCTCTATAGCCAAAACTCTTAAGTTTAACCCCAACAACTTCTCTTTATGGAAAAGTTGGATGATGCTTTTCATAGAAGGAGTGGATAGTAGATATCCAACCATTCTCAATGAGGGACCCATAGTCCCTAGAGTCTGGTCTCGCTATGAAACCAAAAAATCCGGTAAGAAAGTTGTTGACAAAGATGATTCTGATGATTCCTCTGATGAAGAAAAATTTGCTGCTAATGGTCGTTACATTCCTAAGAATCCCAAGAAATATACTGATGAAGATAAACGTCTTGTGTCTCTTGATTCTAAAGTCAGGACCATCATTGCTCTCTCTCTTCCTGATGAAGTGTACCACTCTCTTGTAAATCTATCTACTGCCAAAGAGATGTGGTCCACTCTGTGTGTTCTGTACGAAGGTACAGATGAAGTTAAAAAGAGCAAAAAGATTGCTCTTGTTAGAAAATTTGAACTCTTTTCTTATGAGAAAGGAGAATCTCTCTCTAACTACTATAACCGCTTTAACAGTCTTCTTAATGATTTAAAGTTGTTAGGTAGAGTGTATGACGATGAGGAAATCCTGTGCAAGTTTATGGATTGTCTTCCTGATTTTTGGGAAAATATATGTACTTGTATAAAGACAACCAAGGATCTTGATCATATGCCTCTCATTGTTCTTTATGGAACTCTCTATGAGCAGACTAAACTGCAAAGGAAGTCTGTCATCACAGATATAAAGAGCTCTTCTCTAGCTCTCTTAAGTGACTCTTCCAAAAGAACTAAGTGTATTCCAAGAATCACCTACCCATTTGACTCTGACCATGATAGTCAAGAAGATTCCAATGAGCATTCAGAAGCATATCTTAGTGATGTTGGGGATGAATGTAAGGAAACTTTAGTTGACAAATTATCAGATGGGATATCCATGTTGGATGGGTATTCTAAATCCAAATCTCACATCTCTTCTGGAAAATCTAAGTTTAATAGAAAATCCTCCTCTTCTCTCTCCAAACACTCCTCTTTGGACAAAACTAATGAGGAATGTTTTAACTTTGGTAAAAGGGGTCATTTTGCTTCTGAGTGCATAAGTAAACACTTTGAAAGACCCAGAACTTCTTCCTCAGGACGATTTTCCTCAAAATCGGGAAGATCCAAATATGATTCCACCAATCTCTCCCCTTCCCAAAATTTCCACCAACCTCTCTCTCCTGCAAATTCTGACCGGGCTGAAAGATACAAAGAAAAATACAAGAGAGAAAAGGAAAGAAATGAAAGACTTGTGAGAAAGCAAAGGGTCTGCCTGCTAAAACTCATGATTTGGCAGATGAACCCACATCTGAAAGTGAGAATGACACCTCAAATGTGTGCTTCATGGCCAAGATAAATGACAATGATGATTCAGAAGATCACCCCCCCCCCCTCAACTGCTCTTGTAACAGCTAAGTGTTTATCCACCTCATCACAGGTACATCATTTTCACTCTCTTTCTGATGCTGAAAAGATTGATGCATTTGATTCTTTAACCATTGATCTCTATGATGCTAAAAATCCTAAGAAAAAGGCAAATGCTCAAGTTTAATCTCTCTCTTCTCAACTTCAAATATGTCTTTCCCAACTTGATCAGTTTGACAAAGTTAAGGCTGAGCTTGAAGATCTAAAATCCATCAACTTTATTCTTGCCAAGGAGAAAAACAAAATATTTAAACGTTTTCAAAAGGAGCAAGAAATTGTGAGAAAATGGACCAGTTCCTCCAAAAATCTAGAAAAGATTTTTCAAGATCAGATTTCTTGTGATGACAAAACTGGTTTAGGCTTTGGAAAAATGGAAACTGATCAATCTTCAAAAACTCTTGCTTCCACCTCCTGTGTTTCACCACCTTTTTATGAAACCTCCGACTCAAGTTCAATTGGCTATGTGTCCATGAATTCTGGTGATTTGTCTGAAGCTTTAAAATTTGGCATGTTTATAAAAGCAAAAGATCCCATCTCCTTTCCAAATGAAAAATCTCAAGGTTCCAATGACTCTTCAAAACCTATCTATGATTTTCTGAAAATCTTGGCTTTAGATGAAGCATCCTCCTCTGAACCCATGTCTTCTAAAATTCTCGAAAGAAAATTTTCCAACTCTAACAAAAAAAATCTGCATCTGAAAAAGGCAAGTCTGTGCCAGCCGATGTTTTCTTAAAAATAAATTCCTCAAATCTTTCTAAGAATACCTTTGTGACTTCCTCCACCGATTTTGTTCCCCGATCTGTGAACCTTAAAATGTCCAATTCAAAAGAGAAGATTCTTTTCCTTCCAAATTCTGAAAAAGGACGTTTGGGTGATGCACCCCAAATTTTTGATACTTCATCAAAATCTTTGAAAATAAAAGGCAAAAATAAGAAAAAATGTCAAGGTTCAAAAAGACATTTCTTTATAGAAAATGTTATATATGTGGTGATATTTTTCATTTTGCCAAAGACTGTCCAAAAGGAAGAATTAACCTGAGTGATACCAATTCTTTCTCTTCAACATCTAACCTAAAAGGACCCACTACCAAATGGGTACCTAGGAAATAAATTCTTTGTGATTGCAGGTTCTGAGCTAAATAGATGGATCTATGTGGACCAGTATAAAAGTGAGACAATTGAAGAAATCATCAAGATCATCAAGAAATCTAAAGTGTCAAATGGTGAACTTTTGGATCTCCTCTTGTATTGGTCTTTGCACGCTCTCTAGTGCCAACCTCTTCTCTGCCGACATCATTACATCTCCCATCACTCTCCATTATTACCTACATTCTATTTTCCACCATACCTCTCACCTTACCTTTTCTCATCCATCCCACTAAATACATTACCCCAACCTCATTTCTTTATCATCTCATCATCCAACTTTCTCTCCTCTCTTACAACCTCTACCAACCCAACTTCCTCGGTTCCCAACATCACACCTCAAAAATATTCTTTCTTTCATTGACAATCCTCCACCGATCCAACTCTCTCTAAAAAAAATGGTGACCATCGGTGAGACTCTCACTGATCCAATCGGTGAAGTCTCCCACCGAAGCCCTCAAATCGGTGGACCCAATCTCATCGACACCCTTCTCCAATAAACCTCCATCGGTAAGACGCTCCATCTCACCGAAACCTTTCCTCTCATCAAACCGAACTCTCTATGTGTCATTTTCTCTCTCATAATGATGATCCTCCTATTTCACCAAATTCCACTCTTGGTCAGCAACCCAACTTTCCTTTTCCATCAAAACCCTCATGCTACAAACTCTTCTAAAGATGTCATCCCAAATCCTTCTCCTCAAAATATTCCTCCTACTTCTCCTCAAAATATTCCTCCTCAAAACCTTCTCTCTTAAAATCCTCCGAACTTAATCTTTCTTGGGTCATCAAAAATTGGAAGATGCAACTCCAATCCTCTATTCACCTTGAAATTCTTCCAAAATTTAGGTGGGTTTTCAAAAAAAAATGCATCGGTGAGTTGCAACAAAAGCAACACAAAAAAAAAACTAATCGGTGGGCTGCCATCGGTAAGTGTTAAAAAACATTAAAAAAAATTAAAAAGGCCATCGGTGAGTATCAATATATATATATATATATATATATTATGTTTGTACATGCATCGGTGAGTTTCCAAAAAAAATAAAAAAAGAAGGTGTACATGCATCGGTGAGATTCAAAAAACAAATATTATTATGTTTGTATATGCATTGGTGGGTTTTCAAACCAATATATATATATATATATATATATATATATATATTATTTTGCCGAAGTTTCCTATCTTCATGGTGTTTCTTCTTCGTCGGACGCTGAGGGGGAGAAACCATCTGAGAGGGAACACCATCTGAGGGGGAGCAATATCAGCGTGCAATTCGATCAACACCAATCCTCATTACTCATATTCAACTCCAACTCAAATTTTGGTCAAAGATAAGGGAACCGGCGAACCAACCCAAGGGGAGCAGATCAGTGTAGCCGATGTAACTAAGGGGGAGGCAAACCAAGGCAAAGGAAAAAGGGTGATGACTGCCAAATAGGAAGCTGAAGATGCTATGAGAAAGAAAGAAGATGCAAGATATGGGCATAAGGCATCCTGAGGCTAATTCACTCAAACTCAAACCTCCCTCAAAGATTGTCACCATTTTGGGATCGGGCAGATCAGTCTTATCTATGATGGAAGTACATTTTATTTCATTCATATTGTTTATTTTTATTCTTTCATTCATTTCATTCATTTGTAAATATCAGAGATACAAAAAAATACTAGGTGAAAAAGAACCCAAAAGAGTAAAACAGGGTCAACATGTATTATTCATTGTCTTACTCATGTTTTTCTAAGTATGGATGTCATCATCAAATAGGGGGAGATTGTTGGGTCATCAAAGATTTGAAGATGACCTCCTGATCTCCTTACATTCTTTGAAAAACATCTTTTATACTTAGATAAATTTTAGGTTCTTTGAAATAGCTTAGTCATACTGTCAAATAGGGGTGTACGCGGGTTGGGTTGGGCGGTTTTTGACGTTTTTACAACCCAACCTAATCATGGCGGTTTGAAAATTCTCAACCCAACCCAACCCTTGCGGGTTAGGTCGGGTTGGGTTGGGTTGGCAGGTTAGCCACGACTTTTCGACATTTCTCCTTTTTAAATGACATCTCGTTATCTTAAGTGATTCCACAAATAACTTGTCAATTCTATTACTATGATAAGCATAATCTTTTCCACAATTATACTAATATAAGTAGAATATTTTTGGGTTGTAAATTATAATGGTTGTAAATAACTCGTTATGGCCTCGTTATGACGCGTTATGGCGTCAAGGCTTAGGTTCGCCGCCACGTTAACCCTTATGGCTCCACTCTAAGGATTGACTTCCTTTGTAACGCGTTATGGCACGTTATGGCGCGTTAGGATGCGTTGACGCATTATTTTGTAAGGTGTAAGATTGTTTTTAGTATATAACTTGAAGAATAAATTATAATTGTTCATGGAACGTAAGACTTAAATACTCATAATAAAGAAACCTAAAAACTAAAAACCCTAAATTGGTAAATACTTACTCTCATTCTCGTACACGACGAGTCGAACGTGAACAATGAGAATTAAAGATAATAGTAAGTAGAGATTCAAGAGATTTACTACCGAATGTGCACTCTTGATATCATATTATGTATGCTCTATATAATTGGTATCAATTTTTTATTGATTTATTAGTTTACATGAATTTATCTTGTTCTACGGTATTATTTAATACATAACACACCATGTGTATATATATGTGTGTGTGTATGCTGCTGTAACTCGTAAGGCTTGAGGTTTGACCTCGTCGTCATGTCTCACGTCATTTAAAACATCGATATATATTTATTTAAGGGAGGTATCCGTTGCAAACCAGTCAGTTTGTGCAAACCCGTGCAAACTCATATCTACCTTCATGAATCTGCAAAATTTGTATAATTTAGCTTCATGAATCTATATTTTGGCTTCATGAATATAAAATTTGGCTTCATGAATATATAATTTGGCTTCATGAATCTTTTTCCGGTGGAGCCCTAAAATACCCTTATGGATATAAAAAAGAAGTTATGGATATAAAAAAATAAGTTACGTGATTGGTGGAGATGAAAAAATATGCTAAAGGCCCTAAAATACCCTTATGGGTAAAAAAAAGAAGTTACGTGATTGGTGGATATGAGTTTGCACAGTTTGCACAAACTAACTGGTTTGCAATGGATAATTTTCCTATTTATATATATATATATATATATATATATATATAATTTATTGAAATAATATATATTAGCGGCGGGTTGGCGGTTTGGGTTGGGTTGAGTTATGTTAACCCAATTTCAACCCTCCTAATTTGCGGGTTCGCGGTTTGGCGGGTTGGCGGTTTAGCGGGTTGGTGGGTTGGGTTTAATTGGGTTGTTAGCGGGTTGGGTTGGGCGGGTTTCGCTGGTTGACGGTTTTTTGTACACCCCTACTGTCAAAGTTCGGTGAAGTCAAAGATCAGCCGAAATCAAGAAGAAGGAAATCTACCAATGCGGATTGAAGATGGACTTCTCAACCCAAACTAAGCAGTCTCAACGATTGTCTCCATGAAAATCGGTGAGATCCTCAAACCGGAGAATCCTCCCTTATCTCCTTGCTAAGAAGACTTTCATCATAAGAGGTCATGTTTGCCATCCCACCGATTCTCTCCATGAGAAATCGGTGGGATCTTCAAAATAAGAGGATCCTCACACAACTCCTTCCTAAGAAGACTCTCACCTACTTTCTCCATGACAAATCGGTGGGATCCTCAAATAGGAGGATCCTCCCTTGTGTCTTTGCTAAAAGGTTTTCTCATCAAAAAAGAAACGTCTGGGTATGGAGGAAAAAGGTGCATTTGTCCTTTTTCCCATTCTTAGATATTGTCACCATCAAACCTTTCTAGCATCATAGGAAAAGACACATCAACTTTTGAGAGTCAAACCTATCCTTCAAATGACAAAGTGACAAGTGTCCCATGCATCACATGTTCATGGCACAATATAAAGATGGAGAATTCTCCATGCAGATACAACTCTTGAAGATTACTCTGTGCTCAAGACACTCTACTCCTTTCTCTCCTTGAACTTTATAGCTTTCAATCTTTGTGTTTTAGAAGTTGTTTAGTTTTCAGTATTACTTTGTGAAGATTGTTAGAATATATTTTATTTGTTCTTTCCGCAACAATCTAATTGTTCTATATGTTTTATGTGTAATTCTTGATTTGAATATTTTCAATAAAAGAATTAATTAAAGTGAAAAATTTGGGTATTGTATTCAACCCCCTCCCCCCCTTCTACAATACATGTTCTTGTTCTTATTAGCCATCTGGGACTAACAAGTCATTTCGGGAGTGTTCTTTTTTATTTTATTATTATTATTATTGTGTCTGTTTGGTTGTGTATCCACTTGTTGGTATGCACTCACACCGGGCTCATCAAGACCCGGTTAGTGGCCTGTTTCGGATCGTACTCGACTCTCGGTTCCTCTCAAATCCGAGAATACGAACCCCGAAACTTGACATTGGTTTGGATATGCGGATGAAACTCAACACTATCCGTTTCTCATAGGTACACTCATGGCTCAACCAAACCAACCGACTCCACAAGGCGACGTCCCACTACTTCCAGGTGGCCCCAATCTGCCACTCCAACCAAACAACTTCCACGTAGACACGACTTCCATTATCTGTGAATGTCCGGTAATCGTGGAGATTCTCAAATGCCACCCACTCAACCGTGCTCTGACGACAACTGCAAACGTTCCGATAGTATACTTGCAACAACTCTGGAGGTCTCTCACCATAGTTTCAGGTGGCCAAGACATCGACCTTCACTGTCGCATAGCTGACACACCGGTGGTCGTATCTCAAGATCTCCTGTGCCAAATTCTAGATCTTCCGGAGGCGACATCCGTTCCAGGCAGAATTGACTTTGACGTTGATGTGTCTGATGTCGTGCTCTGCCAAGAACTGCGTGCTCTCGGCTATGCTAGGGAGATCAACCACCCATCGCACTTCTCCAGGGTTCATCTGAAACCGCTATGGTACACTTTATTCACCATCCTCAACAGGTGTCTGTCATCAATCATCAAGGGGGTCGATCAGACAACCGTGAACCTACTTCGACTCTTCCACGGCGTGGACTATAACAGGCACATAGACTATGCATCCATCCTATGGACTGAGCTGCTCAACAAGGTTCAGAAGAAGCAAGGCAAAAAAAGACTATTGTGCCTTCCGTTCCCCAGGTTCCTGCATCTCATCGTTGCACACTTCATGGCCGCCGACCCCACTATTCCACGACGCACCGACCATGAGGTACCCCTGTCGACTCGTATGACTAGGATTCAGAATAAACAACCCATCGCAGACCTAGTTCCAATGCTACTACCCAATGACTTGCTAGCTCTTACTGACCCTTCGGCACCGAGTGTGATAGATTATAGGCGAAAGAACAACCTAGTCACTCCGATGGTCCAGCCAGATCTGGCAGCACCTGCCTAAGGAGTGCGCCCCGAGAGACGTAAGGGTCCTCAAACTAGAGATAGTAGGGTCCGGAGAGCAGGGGCTCTCGGACAGGGTGTGTTGAGAGAAAACATCGTGAGGGGACATGACGCGGGCGGTGCTGAAAGGTCAATACGCGAAGCTAGCTTGTCCCAACGCCAACCCACTCCACCTCCATCACCACAAATCGAAGAACCCGAGTTACATGAGGTGGAAGTGGTCGACATCATGCGCGAACAAGCACAAGAAGAGGCAGCCTCCTCTTCTAGCTCCGAGTCGGGCTCTGGCTCAGAGTCGGGATCCGAATCTGGTTTCTTAATCAGGTTCGACTTCCGGTTCTGAATCAGGGTCTTCGGGATCAGATGATGAATCAACGGACTCGGATGACAATGATGATCAGTTCCGCATGGAACCTATCCGTAGGCCTCAAGCCGAAACTGGAGAGACAAGGAGAGCGGAGGGAGCCTCAGTTGAAAATAAAAATATTGGTGAGCAAGTGAGGGAAAGGAGAAGCAAGCAAAACAACGAGCGTTATCGAGCAATGAGGCAATCTACTCAGGTTGCCTCCACCCAGCCTTCTTTAATCTAGGCAGCCACATCCGCTACCCCGTCTCATTCGTTGGGACTGGGTATTGAAACAAACGTCGTAGGCCTAGCGACGCAATCGCACACCCTCTCCAGCAACTCAGTGTCCCCTCAATAGGATACTGTTTCATTTTCACATAAGGACGTAGCACAACGTCCACCGGTCTCTCACTTGGAGAGTTCCGGTGTTGAAACAAGAGAACTCTTGCCTCGGTTCTTGACTTTTTTGAATGCACGATTGAGTCTAGAGCCACTTGATGATATTATTTCCTTGGCTAGGACACAAAACCTCACTACTGCTAGTGTCGAGATTCTTTGTGACTCGACCGGAACACCCCGACTGAGTCTACCTTCTGGTGGCTTGCAAGGACGGGGTGGAAGTCCTGCCACGACTATCCTTACGCCAACCGTGAGCGCAGGCGGTACTGCGGTGCAATCTACCGTAGTTAGTACAACTGGTAAGCTAAGTTCTCCAAGCGTTAACATCCCAGAGTTCGTCTCCAAGGAAACTCTGGACGACGCCTTAAAGGTTGTCCAAGCAGAGATACTGAAGAAGCTTGCAAAGGATATGGACTTCATCAAACGGTCCATAAGAGGTAAGGAAACAACAGCTAACTTCCTCACTCGACACCAAACCCGCAGAACATGAGCATCGATGCCCTAAAAGCCGCATTACTCGATAAGCTCTTGTCTCAATCAAACACAGACACATTCTCTGAAGCCGACCTAATGAGTCTACTTCGCTCACAAACACAACCCCCAACCCAAATACACACAAAGCTAGATACCCTTACCATAGCCGTAACCGACGTCCAAAGAACCCTCAAAACCTTATCCGAGAGGGTTGCCAGCCTAGAAAACACATGTAAGAGTCAAGCACAGGGCTTGAAACGGAAGCATGATGATCAGGAGGGTCCTGATCAGCATGAGAGGGAGAAGAGACATAGACTGACCGAGTTATCAACCTCAACGACAGAACCGTTAACCGAAACTCCAGCTGAAACTGAGCCACAATAGCCTGAAGATCAAAACATGGTTCAGGACATGGAGTTATCTACACCGGTCAGAGACCAAGTGCCAGAATCAGCAGACCCGATGGTTGAAAGGCCCGAGGGAGAACCAGAAGAAAACCTGATGCTGACATTTCCGAAAAGACCAGTTCAAGATTTGATCGATGAAGAATTGGATGGTAATCCGGAAGCTGAACGACTATGGAAAGAAAAAGCAATTTTGGCCATTCAATCTGAGACAGACGCTCTGTGGGATTTCTCAGATGATGACGAGTTCATGAATGATGAAGATTATGATCAGTTCCTCCTTCAAAGCGAACAGGTAACAGATTCTCAGCATGACACACACGACACCGCAGGTAACTCTGAAATACCATTTCCTGATCCGAAAGCGGCTCAACCCCGACCTATTCAACCAGTTCGTTAGGAGAGAGTCCGAATCCTAGTTCCATACTTAGAAGAATCGCATAAGAAGATCTTCGTTCACTGGATCAGACCACTAGACCCAGTTATGTGTCACGAGGTTTTAGATCTAAGTGAATCGATTCGTTCTCAGTATTTGGAAGTTATGAAAAGAAGCAGAATGGTACACGAAGTTAGAACAAACCACAGGATCACAGAAATAGTGGAGATCGTGTCCGACAAAGTCCTGAAGGTTTGGTTCCCGGTGTTCACAGTTAAAGTAGATGATGGGAAAGAATGGGTATTCTCGGAATCCGACTTCAAAAATCTCAACTTAAAAGATTTTTCGGTTCTTCTTCGCGAGTTAAAGGCCCACAGCATCCGACCACTGTCTTTTACCAAAGTCGTTGAAACGATAAGGAGATTCATGAAGTGCATCATTACCCTCTCGTACATCAACGACTTTCAGATGGGAATAGAAAGCAATCAGAAGAAAGTGAATGTGCTGAAGACCAATCTGACTCTTTCTGAAGCTGAAGACATACAGGTACATACTCTCTTACTCAAACCAGAGACGGGGATCGTGTATCTGAACGATAAGGGAGAAAAACACTTTATGAGGATAAGTGAACTGCACAAGTTCAGTGAAGGGACTTTGATGAAGATTCAGAACGTGCCGAGAAAGATTATTGAAGAAGAGGAAAGAGACTCATCAGAGAAATACGTCAACGTCAGAAAGTATCTCGCCAAAGAGCTTCTCAAGGAGATTGAAGACAGGCTGGAATTCAGGAACTCCATCCGGCACTTTGAGATTATTTTTGCAATCCGAAAGCGATATGTCCCTAACTGGCGTGAGATCGAACTTCAATTCAAAGGAGAAGATTG
Organism: Saussurea involucrata; assembly: GCA_033807775.1. NCBI lineage: Eukaryota > Viridiplantae > Streptophyta > Magnoliopsida > Asterales > Asteraceae > Saussurea > Saussurea involucrata. The sequence continues at coordinate 146,267,210 of CM066314.1, forward strand.
TTAGGTCTCAAAGTCAGTTAAATAGAAGTTCAGGGACCTTTTATGCTATTTCTTGTAACTATCCCTAATGGGATATAAATAGTTTCTTTTGTTTGAGATTTAGGGTTAATGACCTAATTACTATTTGCTAAACCCCTTGTACGGCTACTGAGTAGTTCATCTTTTCTGCTATTCAATCAAGTGAGATTTATGACATTCATATGCTATTGTGTTGATTCATTGCATTGCACTTGTTAATCTGGGATCCATATAAATTGATAAGACTTTATATGGATAAAGTTTCTATAGAAAAGCCTCGTGAGAAGTACTTTGAAAATCACCGAACCGAGCCAAGTTAGTGAGTACGACGACCTTCCCCGTAACCTACATCGCACGGGAATTTGTGTTAGCCACTGTGGTCCAAAAGTGGAAGACGCTGACGACTTTCCACGCGACTTAAGTCGTGCTAGGAAGTTGCGTACATCCACCAAGCTTGTTGTAAAGTTTGGAAAACATATTTTTTACCTCATTTTTTACTTATTCTCTTTCTCTCACACCAACTTATAAATACGAATCTAGGTCATTTAATACACTATTTTAGGTGGTTGAAAACGTTAAAGAGCATTTAAAGTAAGGATTCAAGTATGGATTGTGTGGAGCGTCAAGATCCAATTCTTTACTCCATTCCTAAAGTATTCTTGGTTTTTTAGGTTTTACCAAAATTAAGCAATATGGGTTCATTCTAACTCGTTTTAAAACATTTATACATTTCAAAACATTGTATTTTAGTCTCCTAAACATCTCTTAGATACATTTACTCTTTTGATGAATATTGACCTACTTTTGAGCATTTTAGAAAACTTTGGGATTTTACCATTTTTCCTAATAAATGATGGATATTCATGTATGTGATATAAAAGTGTGTTTTAAGTACACATGTTATTTTGGGACTTGAACATTATGATTTGTGTTCATTCTTCATTTCTACATACTTGAAAATATTCCATGAAAATGGTTTTACTTTGAAAAAACAAATGAAGTATTCTACTTGTGAAATAAGGTATTCTATAACTCATGAATTCTTGCTAAAATGTTAAGAATATGATGTTGTGTTTGGGAGAGAAAATGGTTTTATTTTGATTTTTTGAAAACTTTAACTTACGAGGTGAAGCTTGTGCCCAAATGATTTTATGAGGACATTTGATAGATGAAAACTATAATTTCGATAATAGTTAGTTGGTCACTCCCAAGTTGTGACGTGGATTAGAATTTAATGCAATGGATTCATAGGCATAGGAGTCTGTTTCATTTAAAATGAGATAGTCTTTCGTCTGTAACTAGAAATTGGCGTTGGGTCATCGGGGGCACCTTGGTACAGACTCTTGTAGCCGGATACTAGCCATTGGTTGCATGATGTAAATTCTAGCGAGTGAGTATAGTATAACTAGGACCATTGGGGTCTTGAATTATTAATCACGGTTTTGTTGAACTCGTTATCCATTGATCCTTAGTGTGAGCTCTATAACATGGAATTGTGGCATACTTTTGTGTTCCGCCACTACCCATGCAAACTAGATCTCCCTATCTTTGTAAGATGTATTTTGGACCTTATGGCCTTTATGTGAAAAACATGAATCTAAGTTTTAACCCAGGCTTTCAAACTTCTATCGTTTGATTTGGATTAATTATAAATGTTTGTTTTGTTAGTGAATGCCCAAAAACCAATCATATGATGATTGTAATTTTGAGTTTTGTTTCATGAAGTTAATAAATAAATAAAAGGCATTGCCCATTTTATTATGTCTATATTATATTTTGTGTTTTAGTTATTCATAATAAATAACCTTAGAATAATGTATTCTAAATGTCCCTAGTTAAATATTATTTTGGGTTTAAGGTTGAAATAATATGATAATGACTAGCATGTGTAGGGATTCATATAGAGATATTGAATCTACATACGGGTACAAAATGGAGATTTTGTGTATCGGACGTGACTCGTTATGAGAACACTGCATTGCATGTCATGTGAGTGTCATAAGTGTTTGTCATGTGGTCAATATACATGTAATTCTTTGACTTGAGAAATATGGAGTTTGTTATGTGCGAGTAATATACTTTAACATTTATTCTAATCATTCCGTAATTGGGTGACAGAATAATTGTTGGGTATGTTATAAATCACATGATAGAACTAGCATGTATCGAGATAGGATTTATCCCTCCTTTATGACGGGAGTGATGTCTCTGGGCCCCTTGATAAATATATACTAAGGAAATGCATGCATGCTCGGATAATTGATATGAGATATCATGATCTGTTTTATTAGTATATTAGGGAATCAAGAAACTAAAGATTGGACATAACGAGAATGACACATTCAATGTCTCGTGTTCAATCTAGACATCGAGGACAAAAGAATTAAATATGTAAACTGAAATTGACTACAAACCGATAATTTGTTGTATCACCAATTCTCGTCATTTGGGTAACGGTGATGTATTGTTAGATACCGCTCATCGTTTATAACTATAAATACGAGATTTTATATTTATTACCAACATGCAGAGAACCCATTGGGTCACACGTTTTGAACATATTCGAATAAGGAGTTTTAATAATTAAAATGTTTATTTATTATATCCTATTTGTATTGATTTAATATGATTAAATAAAACCAGATATTATTTATGTGTGACAAATAAAGTTGGATAGGGATGGCCTTACAAGGGGAGTGATGTTGCATGGATACTTCCACACTCAAGTAAGGTGTAGGGGTGGTGGTGCTTTCATGCCATGTTTCCATCACCATATAAAATGTATGACATTTTGCAAGAGTTAGTCTCACACATCTCTCTCAAAAATCACCTAAAATATATGCTCCCTTTTCTTTCTAAGTTTTGAAACCGTGACTAGCATCACGAGAAGGCAAAGGATTCGGATGGTTCGCGTGGATACCGTGGAGGCATCAAACTGTGGAAACTCCAGTTCCAGTTACGGCAACACCAGATGTAGGATCTAACGATCAATCAGAGTTCAAACGATATATTCCACCTCTGATTTTGGAAAACATCATTTTCAAACTCGAAGAATCAATTGTGAGGGACAAGGTTATTTTTGACACCGAAAGAATTGTACTTTTATCGACTATAGACAAGCTCAAACAGAACAAAACTGATTCATTATCCGAATCAGAAAGAACGAGTTATAAAACCGTAATTGCCAAATTGAATTCTCAATTGTCCGCCTTGGCGGCCGAGGCTTTAACAGAAAGAATGACTAAGGAAAGTCCCGTGGATACTCCAATGAAGCTTGCCTCTCCTGAAACCATCTCGGTTGACCCGTCAACTACTTGTTCGGATAGTTCCTCGTGCAAAGCTTTTCTAGGAGTGTCTCATGACACCAATGATAAGAGTTTGAGTTACCAAGATAAAGGTAAGACGGTTCAAACCGAATCTGTTCAAAGGAATCTTTTTCCAGACTTTAATAATCCCTTTGCGGATGATTCATTTAACTGCTCCTCATCTGACTTTAATGGTGAACCCCCATTTGATTATGTACGACGGTTTTATGAGTTTATGAATTCCTCTGTTTGTCATGATGATGATGTTTCAAAAATTGATTTTGCTCCAAAGCTTGCAAGTCACACTCAATTTCTATAGAAGATGCCCACCCCGGTAAATTTTGAAAAAGGAGAATGTTCAAACTCCAAAAACGTTTCTGAGAACATTTCTTCAAAATCTAAAACTAAACGTCGGTCCAAAAAACGATCTAAAATCGGTAAACGATCTAAAAGACAACCCTATTACTCCAGCTCCTCTGACAATAACTGTAATGTCATTTCAGATAGAACGGGTCGAGGGAGAGCTGTTCAACAAGAGTGGGTAGAAAAGAAGCCTAAGTTACGCCACGAGAAGACTCAATCTTTTAATTCATTTTCGCATATTAGGGAGAACGATAACAATCATGATTTTGCTTTTAATAAGTCCGTTGAACATGGTTTTCAATTTCTGTTTAAACTTAATTCAGTTCAGCAATTGATTCAGATTTCGCGTGAATGTGTCCGTTGTTCTTTGTGTGGAATGAATGATTTTGTCGACTCTAAACATGCATCTCATTGGTTTGGTACATATCATGTGTTTAATTCCCGTTCTTCTAAATCCCGAAAAGGACCCAAATCTAAACGGGCCCCAAGAGAAGGTGTTGCACCTAACGTATCAGGACCCATTTATAAATGGGTACCTAAGAACCCCTAATTTCTGTTTTATAGCCCGGTCATGTGTGGTTTCTTGATTCCGGTTGCTCCAAACACATGACTGGTAAACGGGAGCTCCTCACCAACTTCAAGGAGAAGTACTGCGGTGACGTTCGTTTCGGGAATGACAATGCAGCCCCGATTATGGGCTATGGCAATCTAGTTCAAGACAACCTTACCATAAAGCGAGTGTCCTATGCTGAAGGCTTGGGACACAACCTCTTCAGCATCGGCCAATTCTGTGACAAGAATCTTGAAGTCAACTTTAAGGCGAAGAGAAGCAGCATTCGTAACGAAGACGGAACGAAGATCCTCGCTAGGACTCGAAGAACGAATCTGTACACAATCAACCTCGCCTCTCTGAAGACCGATAAAGCTGTATGCCTCCTGTCCAAAGAAACTACTCAACAGAACTGGTTGTGGCATCGACGACTTTCCCATCTTAACTTCAAGCATATAAACAAGCTGGTGCTAGGCGGACTCGTCAAAGGAATGCCAGAACTAAGGTTCGAGAAAGAACATCTCTGCTCCACATGCGAGATAGGCAAAATGAAGAAGGCGACTCATAAACCGAAAGCGGTTCCAAGCACGTCCAGACCTTTGGATCTTATACACATGTATCTATGTGGTCCTATGCGCGTTTAAAGCATTAATCACAAGAAGTATGTACTGGTTTCGCTTCTGAACATGTCAGTTCAGAACCCGTGCTCACATGAGTGCTGGCCTCCACTCATTCTAGATCGGAAACCACACACACTCAAGTAGATCCTTCTTCGTCCAATACTTCGAAGAAACAACGTTCTGATTTAGATCTACTTTTCGAACATTTTTATAACGATTTTCATTTGTCCCCTGTATCTACTGATGATTTTTTGAATGCAGATGGAGCTGTGGTGGTGTCATCGTAAGTTACTCGTCCTCCATAAACTCCCAACACAACATCATCGAAGGACTCACCCTCTTCACCCGCAATAGAGACGACGCCATCTTCAAGCATGAATACGGTGTCCAAGACCGCATCCCTAGTGGTTCAACCCATACTGTCATCCCCCGAATCAAGCAACAGTGTCTCTCACACCGACACAACAGAAGTCTCTTCGTCAACCGCTGTTCCTTCACAACCAGCGGCCGCCACACCGTTACATCCGAGTCCATCTCAAGAGGCGGTACAAGACTTACCCCTAGGCTCATATGTTGATCCCGACTATTCTCAACTGTTCATGGACCCGCTACCTCAGACACGGAAGTGGAATCGAGCACACCCATCTGAATAAATCATCGGTGATCCGTTCGCTCCATTTCAAACCAGAGATTCGGTGGAAACCAAAGACGCCGCCCCCGCACTACTGAGCAACACTCAAAAACGGGCGGCAAAAGGAAATGAGTGTCTCTTTTCCATTTTCCTCAGCAACGTTGAACCCTCAACGGTTAGAGAAGCCTTGAACAATCCGGACTGGGTGATCGCCATGCAAGAAGAACTGAACGAGTTTGAAAACCTCAAGGTATGGAGCCTGGTCCCTCGCCCAAAAAACAAGACGGTTATCAGAACGAAATGGATCTTCAAGAACAAGAAGGACGAGAATGGGATCGTTGTTCGGAATAAGGCAAGATTAGTAGCTAAAGGGTACCGACAACAAGAAGGGATTGACTATGAAGAGACGTTTACACCTGTCGCCCGAATCGAAGCCATCAGGATGTTCCTCGCGTATGCCGCTCACAAGAATTTCACCGTCTTCCAAATGGACGTGAAAACGGCGTTTCTCAACGGCAAGCTCAAGGAAGAGGTATACGTCTCCCAGCCAGACGGTTTCGTCAGCAACTCTCACCCCATTCATGTCTACCTTCTCGACAAAGCACTGTACGGAATGAAGCAAGCACCGAGAGCCTGGTATGATGCATTGTCTACATTTCTCATAAACGTGGCTTTCTCGAAAGGTAAAATCGACACTACTCTCTTCATTAAGAGAGAAGGTAAGGATATTATTTTGATTCAGATCTATGTCGATGATATTATCTTCGGCTCTACGAACCCACAATACTGTCATAACTTTTCAGTCCTCATGAAATCGCATTTTAAAATGAGTATGATGGGTCAGATGAATTTATTTCTCGGTCTTCAAGTTAAACAACTGTCGACCGGGATATTCATCAATCAATCTAAGTACATCACGGATATTCTTCGGAAGTTCCAGATGGAAAATTGTACACCCATGAAGACTCCCATGTCACCGGGTGTTACACGCCGATCCTGACGGAAAGGATGTGAATCCTAGTACCTATAGAGGAATGATAGGTTCATTGATGTATTTTACGGCAAGTAGGCCGGATATAATGTTCTCCACCTTTTTGTGTGCTCGGTTTCAGTCTAAACCGAAAGAGTCACACCTTATAGCAGTTAAACGCATTATACGTTATTTAAAAGGTACTGCTGATCTTGGCCATTGGTATCCTAAGGACACAGGTTTCGAACTCACAGCATTCTCAGATGCTGATCATGCGGGAAATATGCTTGACCGGAAGAGCACCACGGGTCACGTCCAGTTCCTTGGCGACAAGTTGGTTAGTTGGGCCTCTAAAAAGCAAATATGCGTCTCCAACTCCACGGCGAAAGCGGAGTATGTGGCCGCGGCTAGTTGTTGTTCCTAAGTCATCTAGATGCATACACAACTGAAGGATTACGGGTTCCAGTACTCGAACATCCCAATCTATTGTGATTCCAAGAGTGTCATCGCTATCACCAGCAATCCGGTCCAACATACGAAAACCAAGCATATAGACGTGCACTATCACTTCATCAAAGATCATGTGGAACGAGGTACGGTTGAACTCCATTTTGTAAGTACAGAAAATCAATTGGCAGACTTTTTCACAAAAGCCTTGGACGAAAAACGGTTCAATGAACTCGTGTCCAAGCTTGGTATGCTGAACTTGAAAGTCTAAATCCACCCTTGTGCGTGTCACACCTTCTCTTCACTACGGGTTAACTGTATCTTTGTAAGATACACTTGTCTCGTAATGTAGTCTTAGTGTTTCATTCACATCGGTGTATCGTTTTTCTGTATTTATTTAATAGTTTTTCATTTCGTTTCTCGATTTTTTTTGCATGTTTCTTTATTCCTATTCTTTTAGTCTTTGTTTTCGTCTACTTTCCCGAGCTACTAACCTCTTGTTCTGAAGGGTGTTCACCAAAGACCAAGTCCCCAAGGTAAGTTCCCCGTTATTCTTTGAATGTGTGAGGGGGAGCAAGTTTGATTTCTGTAGGGTTGAAAGGAAAATTATAATTTTGAAAAGTTGAGGGGGAGAGATGTAATTTTGAAAAGTTGAGGGGGAGAAAGTTATTTTTTGAAAATTTGAGGGGGAGAATTGAATTTTCAAAACCTGAGGGGGCGAAATGTAAATTCCTTTTCTTAAAGTTTGATTTTAAAGTTTTATTTAACTTCGGGGGTAATTTTTTCCATTGTTACAAAGTTGAGTTAAGTTGGAACCGGGAGAGGTAAGGATCCGGTACCGGGTTCACTCCTGGTATCGACCGGTATATAAACCGGATTTTTGTCTGAGGTTCATCATAAGTTTCAAAAATTCACGCCAAACCTCTCCTAAACCAACTTTTTCTCTCTACTTGAGTTTTGATCCAATCAGACCGCGATTTTCACTCTGATTCTCATGTATGTCTCCTAATCCATCTAAGTTCAGTAATCGATCGTCATTCAGTGTTTGATTTGAAGAAAACTCGATCGTTATGCTCGATTCGATGAAGTCGGCGCCGCTAGGGTTCGCAAACCCTTCGGCCCGACTCGTTTCGCTTCAACTCGTCATGTTACTGCTTCGATTCATGTTTTTATCAAGTTAGCATCATAAATCGAGGTTCGTGTAGGAGTCTGAATCATTCGATTTGGACTTTTTGCGATCGATTCCCGGTTTGGGGAACTCCCGGTACCAATTCCGGGGTTGCGTGGTCCCGGTGTCTCACGACTTCCGGGTTCCGCCATCTCCCGGATCGGCTTCCGGGTTTGATGAGTCCCGATGTATTTGTTTTTAGCTAAGTCCCGGTATGACACCGGTTCCGGTATGACCCGGGTTCCGGATCTCACTCCGGGTCCCGGTCCCGACCCTGGTTCCGAATTTCACTCTGGGTCCCGGTCCCGACCCCGGTTCCGGATCCGGATCCCATTCCGGTTCCGGAGTTGGGTCATGTTGGGTCATCAAAGATTTGGAGATGACCTCCTGATCTCCTTACATTCTTTGAAAAACATATTTTATACTTAGAGAAATTTTAGGTTCTTTGTAATAGCTTAGTCATACTGTCAAAGTTCGGTGAAGTCAAAGATCAGCCGAAATCAAGAAGAAGGAAATCTACCAATGCGGATTGAAGATGGACTTCTCAATCCAAACTAAGCTGTCTCACCGATTGTCTCCATGAAAATCGGTGAGATCCTCAAACAGGAGAATCCTCCCTTATCTCCTTGCTAAGAAGACTTTCATCATAAGAGGTCATGTTTGCCATTCCACCAATTCTCTCCATGAGAAATCGGTGGGATCTTCAAAATAGGAGGATCCTCACACAACGCCTTCCTAAGAAGACTCTCACCTACTTTGTCCATGACAAATCGGTGGGATCCTTAAATAGGAGGATCCTCCCTTGTGTATTTGCTAAAAGGTTTTCTCATCAAAGAAGGAATGTCTGGGTACGGAGGGAAAAGGTGCATTTGTCCTTTTTCCCATTATTAGATACTGTGACCATCAAACCTTTCTAGCATCATAGGAAAAGACACATCAACTTTTGAGAGTCAAACCTATCCTTCAAATGACAAAATGACAAGTGTCCCATGCATCATATGTTCATGGCACTATATAAAGATGAAGACTTCTCCATGCAGATACAACTCTTGAAGATTACTCTGTGCTCAAGACACTCTACTCCTTTCTCTCCTTGAACTTTATAGCTTTCAATCTTTGTGTTTTAGAAGTTGCTTAGTTTTCAGTATTACTTTGTGAAGATTGTTAGAATAGATTTTATATGTTCTTTCCGTAACAATCTAATTGTTCTATGTGTTCTATGTGTAATTCTTGATTTGAATATTTTCAATAAAAGAATTAATTAAAGTGAAAAATTTGTGTATTGTATTCAAACCCCCCCCCCCCCTTCTACAATACATGTTCTTGTTCTTATTAGCCATCTGGGACTAACAAGTGGTATCAGAGCGGAAAGTTTAATTTCAATAAACTTGATCTACAATGGCTTCTTTTTCCTCAAACAATGAAGCTTTCTCTCAAAATTCTTTTTCTGAAAATGGCTCTATAGCCAAAACTCCTAAGTTTAACCCCAACAACTTCTCTTTATGGAAAAGTTGGATGATGCTTTTCATATAAGGAGTGGATAGTAGATATCCAACCATTCTCAATGAGGGACCCATAGTCCCTAGAGTCTGGTCTCGCTATGAAACCAAAAAATCCGGTAAGAAAGTTGTTGACAAAGATGATTCTGATGATTCCTCTGATGAAGAAAAATTTGCTGCTAATGGTCGTTACATTCCTAAGAATCCCAAGAAATATACTGATGAAGATAAACGTCTTGTGTCTCTTGATTCTAAAGTCAGGACCATCATTGCTCTCTCTCTTCCTGATGAAGTGTACCACTCTCTTGTAAATCTATCTACTGCCAAAGAGATGTGGTCCACTCTGTGTGTTCTGTACGAAGGTACAGATGAAGTTAAAAAGAGCAAAAAGATTTCTCTTGTTAGAAAATTTGAACTCTTTTCTTATGAGAAAGGAGAATCTCTCTCTAACTACTATAACCGCTTTAACAGTCTTCTTAATGATTTAAAGTTGTTAGGTAGAGTGTATGACGATGAGGAAATCCTGTGCAAGTTTATGGATTGTCTTCCTGATTTTTGGGAAAATATATGTACTTGTATAAAGACAACCAAGGATCTTGATCATATGCCTCTCATTGTTCTTTATGGAACTCTCTATGAGCAGACTAAACTGCAAAGGAAGTCTGTCATCACAGATATAAAGAGCTCTTCTCTAGCTCTCTTAAGTGACTCTTCCAAAAGAACTAAGTGTATTCCAAGAATCACCTACCCATTTGACTCTGACCATGATAGTCAAGAAGATTCCAATGAGCATTCAGAAGCATATCTTAGTGATGTTGGGGATGAATGTAAGGAAACTTTAGTTGACAAATTATCAGATGGGATATCCATGTTGGATGGGTATTCTAAATCCAAATCTCACATCTCTTCTGGAAAATCTAAGTTTAATAGAAAATCCTCCTCTTCTCTCTCCAAACACTCCTCTTTGGACAAAACTAATGAGGAATGTTTTAACTTTGGTAAAAGGGGTCATTTTGCTTCTGAGTGCATAAGTAAACACTTTGAAAGACCCAGAACTTCTTCCTCAGGCCGATTTTCCTCAAAATCGGGAAGATCCAAATATGATTCCACCAATCTCTCCCCTTCCCAAAATTTCCACCAACCTCTCTCTCCTGCAAATTCTGACCGGGCTGAAAGATACAAAGAAAAATACAAGAGAGAAAAGGAAAGAAATGAAAGACTTGTGAGAAAGCAAAGGGTCTGCCTGCTAAAACTCATGATTTGGCAGATGAACCCACATCTGAAAGTGAGAATGACACCTCAAATGTGTGCTTCATGGCCAAGATAAATGACAATGATGATTCAGAAGATCACCCCCCCCCCCCCCCTCAACTGCTCTTGTAACAGCTAAGTGCTTATCCACCTCATCACAGGTACATCATTTTCACTCTCTTTCTGATGCTGAAAAGATTGATGCATTTGATTCTTTAACCATTGATCTCTATGAAGCTAAAAATCCTAAGAAAAAGGCAAATGCTCAAGTTTAATCTCTCTCTTCTCAACTTCAAATATGTCTTTCCCAACTTGATCAGTTTGACAAAGTTAAGGCTGAGCTTGAAGATCTAAAATCCATCAACTTTATTCTTGCCAAGGAGAAAAACAAAATATTTAAACGTTTTCAAAAGGAGCAAGAAATTGTGAGAAAATGGACCAGTTCCTCCAAAAATCTAGAAAAGATTTTTCAAGATCAGATTTCTTGTGATGACAAAACTGGTTTAGGCTTTGGAAAAATGGAAACTGATCAATCTTCAAAAACTCTTGCTTCCACCTCCTGTGTTTCACCACCTTTTTATGAAACCTCCGACTCAAGTTCAATTGGCTATGTGTCCATGAATTCTGGTGATTTGTCCGAAGCTTTAAAATTTGGCATGTTTATAAAAGCAAAAGATCCCATCTCCTTTCCAAATGAAAAAGCTCAAGGTTCCAATGACTCTTCCAAACCTATCTATGATTTTCTGAAAATCTTGGCTTTAGATGAAGCATCCTCCTCTGAACCCATGTCTTCTAAAATTCTCGAAAGAAAATTTTCCAACTCTAACAAAAAAAATCTGCATCTGAAAAAGGCAAGTCTGTGCCAGCCGATGTTTTCTTAAAAATAAATTCCTCAAATCTTTCTAAGAATACCTTTGTGACTTCCTCCACCGATTTTGTTCCCCGATCTGTGAACCTTAAAATGTCCAATTCAAAAGAGAAGATTCTTTTCCTTCCAAATTCTGAAAAAGGACGTTTGGGTGATGCACCCCAAATTTTTGATACTTCATCAAAATCTTTGAAAATAAAAGGCAAAAATAAGAAAAAATGTCAAGGTTCAAAAAGACATTTCTTTATAGAAAATGTTATATATGTGGTGATATTTTTCATTTTGCCAAAGACTGTCCAAAAGGAAGAATTAACCTGAGTGATACCAATTCTTTCTCTTCAACATCTAACCTAAAAGGACCCACTACCAAATGGGTACCTAGGAAATAAATTCTTTGTGATTGCAGGTTCTGAGCTAAATAGATGGATCTATGTGGACCAGTATAAAAGTGAGACAATTGAAGAAATCATCAAGATCATCAAGAAATCTAAAGTGTCAAATGGTGAACTTTTGGATCTCCTCTTGTATTGGTCTTTGCACGCTCTCTAGTGCCAACCTCTTCTCTGCCGACATCATTACATCTCCCATCACTCTCCATTATTACCTACATTCTATTTTCCACCATACCTCTCACCTTACCTTTTCTCATCCATCCCACTAAATACATTACCCCAACCTCATTTCTTTATCATCTCATCATCCAACTTTCTCTCCTCTCTTACAACCTCTACCAACCCAACTTCCTCGGTTCCCAACATCACACCTCAAAAATATTCTTTCTTTCATTGACAATCCTCCACCGATCCAACTCTCTCTAAAAAAAATGGTGACCATCGGTGAGACTCTCACTGATCCAATCGGTGAAGTCTCCCACCGAAGCCCTCAAATCGGTGGACCCAATCTCATCGACACCCTTCTCCAATAAACCTCCATCGGTAAGACGCTCCATCTCACCGAAACCTTTCCTCTCATCAAACCGAACTCTCTATGTGTCATTTTCTCTCTCATAATGATGATCCTCCTATTTCACCAAATTCCACTCTTGGTCAGCAACCCAACTTTCCTTTTCCATCAAAACCCTCATGCTACAAACTCTTCTAAAGATGTCATCCCAAATCCTTCTCCTCAAAATATTCCTCCTACTTCTCCTCAAAATATTCCTCCTCAAAACCTTCTCTCTTAAAATCCTCCGAACTTAATCTTTCTTGGGTCATCAAAAATTGGAAGATGCAACTCCAATCCTCTATTCACCTTGAAATTCTTCCAAAATTTAGGTGGGTTTTCAAAAAAAAATGCATCGGTGAGTTGCAACAAAAGCAACACAAAAAAAAAAACTAATCGGTGGGCTGCCATCGGTAAGTGTTAAAAAACATTAAAAAAAATTAAAAAGGCCATCGGTGAGTATCAATATATATATATATATATATATTATGTTTGTACATGCATCGGTGAGTTTCCAAAAAAAATAAAAAAAGAAGGTGTACATGCATCGGTGAGATTCAAAAAACAAATATTATTATGTTTGTATATGCATCGGTGGGTTTTCAAACCAATATATATATATATATATATATATATATATATATATATATATATATATATATATATATTATTTTGCCGAAGTTTCCTATCTTCATGGTGTTTCTTCTTCGTCGGACGCTGAGGGGGAGAAACCATCTGAGAGGGAACACCATCTGAGGGGGAGCAATATCAGCGTGCAACTCGATCAACACCAATCCTCATTACTCATATTCAACTCCAACTCAAATTTTGGTCAAAGATAAGGGAACCGGCGAACCAACCCAAGGGGAGCAGATCAGTGTAGCCGATGTAACTAAGGGGGAGGCAAACCAAGACAAAGGAAAAAGGGTGATGACTGCCAAATAGGAAGCTGAAGATGCTATGAGAAAGAAAGAAGATGCAAGATATGGGCATAAGGCATCATGAGGCTAATTCACTCAAACTCAAACCTCCCTCAAAGATTGTCACCATTTTGGGATCGGGCAGATCAGTCTTATCTATGATGGAAGTACATTTTATTTCATTCATATTGTTTATTTTTATTCTTTCATTCATTTCATTCATTTGTAAATATCAGAGATACAAAAAAATACTAGGTGAAAAAGAACCCAAAAGAGTAAAACAGGGTCAACATGTATTATTCATTGTCTTACTCATGTTTTTCTAAGTATGGATGTCATCATCAAATAGGGGGAGATTGTTGGGTCATCAAAGATTTGAAGATGACCTCCTGATCTCCTTACATTCTTTGAAAAACATCTTTTATACTTAGATAAATTTTAGGTTCTTTGAAATAGCTTAGTCATACTGTCAAATAGGGGTGTACGCGGGTTGGGTTGGGCGGTTTTTGACGTTTTTACAACCCAACCTAATCATGGCGGTTTGAAAATTCTCAACCCAACCCAACCCTTGCGGGTTAGGTCGGGTTGGGTTGGGTTGGCAGGTTAGCCACGACTTTTCGACATTTCTCCTTTTTAAATGACATCTCGTTATCTTAAGTGATTCCACAAATAACTTGTCAATTCTATTACTATGATAAGCATAATCTTTTCCACAATTATACTAATATAAGTAGAATATTTTTGGGTTGTAAATTATAATGGTTGTAAATAACTCGTTATGGCCTCGTTATGACGCGTTATGGCGTCAAGGCTTAGGTTCGCCGCCACGTTAACCCTTATGGCTCCACTCTAAGGATTGACTTCCTTTGTAACGCGTTATGGCACGTTATGGCGCGTTAGGATGCGTTGACGCATTATTTTGTAAGGTGTAAGATTGTTTTTAGTATATAACTTGAAGAATAAATTATAATTGTTCATGGAACGTAAGACTTAAATACTCATAATAAAGAAACCTAAAAACTAAAAACCCTAAATTGGTAAATACTTACTCTCATTCTCGTACACGACGAGTCGAACGTGAACAATGAGAATTAAAGATAATAGTAAGTAGAGATTCAAGAGATTTACTACCGAATGTGCACTCTTGATATCATATTATGTATGCTCTATATAATTGGTATCAATTTTTTATTGATTTATTAGTTTACATGAATTTATCTTGTTCTACGGTATTATTTAATACATAACACACCATGTGTATATATATGTGTGTGTGTATGCTGCTGTAACTCGTAAGGCTTGAGGTTTGACCTCGTCGTCATGTCTCACGTCATTTAAAACATCGATATATATTTATTTAAGGGAGGTATCCGTTGCAAACCAGTCAGTTTGTGCAAACCCGTGCAAACTCATATCTACCTTCATGAATCTGCAAAATTTGTATAATTTAGCTTCATGAATCTATATTTTGGCTTCATGAATATAAAATTTGGCTTCATGAATATATAATTTGGCTTCATGAATCTTTTTCCGGTGGAGCCCTAAAATACCCTTATGGATATAAAAAAGAAGTTATGGATATAAAAAAATAAGTTACGTGATTGGTGGAGATGAAAAAATATGCTAAAGGCCCTAAAATACCCTTATGGGTAAAAAAAAGAAGTTACGTGATTGGTGGATATGAGTTTGCACAGTTTGCACAAACTAACTGGTTTGCAATGGATAATTTTCCTATTTATATATATATATATATATATATATATATATATATAATTTATTGAAATAATATATATTAGCGGCGGGTTGGCGGTTTGGGTTGGGTTGAGTTATGTTAACCCAATTTCAACCCTCCTAATTTGCGGGTTCGCGGTTTGGCGGGTTGGCGGTTTAGCGGGTTGGTGGGTTGGGTTTAATTGGGTTGTTAGCGGGTTGGGTTGGGCGGGTTTCGCTGGTTGACGGTTTTTTGTACACCCCTACTGTCAAAGTTCGGTGAAGTCAAAGATCAGCCGAAATCAAGAAGAAGGAAATCTACCAATGCGGATTGAAGATGGACTTCTCAACCCAAACTAAGCAGTCTCAACGATTGTCTCCATGAAAATCGGTGAGATCCTCAAACCGGAGAATCCTCCCTTATCTCCTTGCTAAGAAGACTTTCATCATAAGAGGTCATGTTTGCCATCCCACCGATTCTCTCCATGAGAAATCGGTGGGATCTTCAAAATAAGAGGATCCTCACACAACTCCTTCCTAAGAAGACTCTCACATACTTTCTCCATGACAAATCGGTGGGATCCTCAAATAGGAGGATCCTCCCTTGTGTCTTTGCTAAAAGGTTTTCTCATCAAAAAAGAAACGTCTGGGTATGGAGGAAAAAGGTGCATTTGTCCTTTTTCCCATTCTTAGATATTGTCACCATCAAACCTTTCTAGCATCATAGGAAAAGACACATCAACTTTTGAGAGTCAAACCTATCCTTCAAATGACAAAGTGACAAGTGTCCCATGCATCACATGTTCATGGCACAATATAAAGATGGAGAATTCTCCATGCAGATACAACTCTTGAAGATTACTCTGTGCTCAAGACACTCTACTCCTTTCTCTCCTTGAACTTTATAGCTTTCAATCTTTGTGTTTTAGAAGTTGTTTAGTTTTCAGTATTACTTTGTGAAGATTGTTAGAATATATTTTATTTGTTCTTTCCGCAACAATCTAATTGTTCTATATGTTTTATGTGTAATTCTTGATTTGAATATTTTCAATAAAAGAATTAATTAAAGTGAAAAATTTGGGTATTGTATTCAACCCCCTCCCCCCCTTCTACAATACATGTTCTTGTTCTTATTAGCCATCTGGGACTAACAAGTCATTTCGGGAGTGTTCTTTTTTATTTTATTATTATTATTATTGTGTCTGTTTGGTTGTGTATCCACTTGTTGGTATGCACTCACACCGGGCTCGTCAAGACCCGGTTAGTGGCCTGTTTCGGATCGTACTCGACTCTCGGTTCCTCTCAAATCCGAGAATACGAACCCCGAAACTTGACATTGGTTTGGATATGCGGATGAAACTCAACACTATCCGTTTCTCATAGGTACACTCATGGCTCAACCAAACCAACCGACTCCACAAGGCGACGTCCCACTACTTCCAGGTGGCCCCAATCTGCCACTCCAACCAAACAACTTCCACGTAGACACGACTTCCATTATCTGTGAATGTCCGGTAATCGTGGAGATTCTCAAATGCCACCCACTCAACCGTGCTCTGACGACAACTGCAAACGTTCCGATAGTATACTTGCAACAACTCTGGAGGTCTCTCACCATAGTTTCAGGTGGCCAAGACATCGACCTTCACTGTCGCATAGCTGACACACCGGTGGTCGTATCTCAAGATCTCCTGTGCCAAATTCTAGATCTTCCGGAGGCGACATCCGTTCCAGGCAGAATTGACTTTGACGTTGATGTGTCTGATGTCGTGCTCTGCCAAGAACTGCGTGCTCTCGGCTATGCTAGGGAGATCAACCACCCATCGCACTTCTCCAGGGTTCATCTGAAACCGCTATGGTACACTTTATTCACCATCCTCAACAGGTGTCTGTCATCAATCATCAAGGGGGTCGATCAGACAACCGTGAACCTACTTCGACTCTTCCACGGCGTGGACTATAACAGGCACATAGACTATGCATCCATCCTATGGACTGAGCTGCTCAACAAGGTTCAGAAGAAGCAAGGCAAAAAAAGACTATTGTGCCTTCCGTTCCCCAGGTTCCTGCATCTCATCGTTGCACACTTCATGGCCGCCGACCCCACTATTCCACGACGCACCGACCATGAGGTACCCCTGTCGACTCGTATGACTAGGATTCAGAATAAACAACCCATCGCAGACCTAGTTCCAATGCTACTACCCAATGACTTGCTAGCTCTTACTGACCCTTCGGCACCGAGTGTGATAGATTATAGGCGAAAGAACAACCTAGTCACTCCGATGGTCCAGCCAGATCTGGCAGCACCTGCCTAAGGAGTGCGCCCCGAGAGACGTAAGGGTCCTCAAACTAGAGATAGTAGGGTCCGGAGAGCAGGGGCTCTCGGACAGGGTGTGTTGAGAGAAAACATCGTGAGGGGACATGACGCGGGCGGTGCTGAAAGGTCAATACGCGAAGCTAGCTTGTCCCAACGCCAACCCACTCCACCTCCATCACCACAAATCGAAGAACCCGAGTTACATGAGGTGGAAGTGGTCGACATCATGCGCGAACAAGCACAAGAAGAGGCAGCCTCCTCTTCTAGCTCCGAGTCGGGCTCTGGCTCAGAGTCGGGATCCGAATCTGGTTTCTTAATCAGGTTCGACTTCCGGTTCTGAATCAGGGTCTTCGGGATCAGATGATGAATCAACGGACTCGGATGACAATGATGATCAGTTCCGCATGGAACCTATCCGTAGGCCTCAAGCCGAAACTGGAGAGACAAGGAGAGCGGAGGGAGCCTCAGTTGAAAATAAAAATATTGGTGAGCAAGTGAGGGAAAGGAGAAGCAAGCAAAACAACGAGCGTTATCGAGCAATGAGGCAATCTACTCAGGTTGCCTCCACCCAGCCTTCTTTAATCTAGGCAGCCACATCCGCTACCCCGTCTCATTCGTTGGGACTGGGTATTGAAACAAACGTCGTAGGCCTAGCGACGCAATCGCACACCCTCTCCAGCAACTCAGTGTCCCCTCAATAGGATACTGTTTCATTTTCACATGGGGACGTAGCACAACGTCCACCGGTCTCTCACTTGGAGAGTTCCGGTGTTGAAACAAGAGAACTCTTGCCCCGGTTCTCGACTTTTTTGAATGCACGATTGAGTCTAGAGCCACTTGATGATATTATTTCCTTGGCTAGGACACAAAACCTCACTACTGCTAGTGTCGAGATTCTTTGTGACTCGACCGGAACACCCCGACTGAGTCTACCTTCTGGTGGCTTGCAAGGACGGGGTGGAAGTCCTGCCACGACTATCCTTACGCCAACCGTGAGCGCAGGCGGTACTGCGGTGCAATCTACCGTAGTTAGTACAACTGGTAAGCTAAGTTCTCCAAGCGTTAACATCCCAGAGTTCGTCTCCAAGGAAACTCTGGACGACGCCTTAAAGGTTGTCCAAGCAGAGATACTGAAGAAGCTTGCAAAGGATATGGACTTCATCAAACGGTCCATAAGAGGTAAGGAAACAACAGCTAACTTCCTCACTCGACACCAAACCCGCAGAACATGAGCATCGATGCCCTAAAAGCCGCATTACTCGATAAGCTCTTGTCTCAATCAAACACAGACACATTCTCTGAAGCCGACCTAATGAGTCTACTTCGCTCACAAACACAACCCCCAACCCAAATACACACAAAGCTAGATACCATTACCATAGCCGTAACCGACGTCCAAAGAACCCTCAAAACCTTATCCGAGAGGGTTGCCAGCCTAGAAAACACATGTAAGAGTCAAGCACAGGGCTTGAAACGGAAGCATGATGATCAGGAGGGTCCTGATCAGCATGAGAGGGAGAAGAGACATAGACTGACCGAGTTATCAACCTCAACGACAGAACCGTTAACCGAAACTCCAGCTGAAACTGAGCCACAATAGCCTGAAGATCAAAACATGGTTCAGGACATGGAGTTATCTACACCGGTCAGAGACCAAGTGCCAGAATCAGCAGACCCGATGGTTGAAAGGCCCGAGGGAGAACCAGAAGAAAACCTGATGCTGACATTTCCGAAAAGACCAGTTCAAGATTTGATCGATGAAGAATTGGATGGTAATCCGGAAGCTGAACGACTATGGAAAGAAAAAGCAATTTTGGCCATTCAATCTGAGACAGACGCTCTGTGGGATTTCTCAGATGATGACGAGTTCATGAATAATGAAGATTATGATCAGTTCCTCCTTCAAAGCGAACAGGTAACAGATTCTCAGCATGACACACACGACACCGCAGGTAACTCTGAAATACCATTTCCTGATCCGGAAGCGGCTCAACCCCGACCTATTCAACCAGTTCGTTAGGAGAGAGTCCGAATCCTAGTTCCATACTTAGAAGAATCGCATAAGAAGATCTTCGTTCACTGGATCAGACCACTAGACCCAGTTATGTGTCACGAGGTTTTAGATCTAAGTGAATCGATTCGTTCTCAGTATTTGGAAGTTATGAAAAGAAGCAGAATGGTACACGAAGTTAGAACAAACCACAGGATCACAGAAATAGTGGAGATCGTGTCCGACAAAGTCCTGAAGGTTTGGTTCCCGGTGTTCACAGTTAAAGTAGATGATGGGAAAGAATGGGTATTCTCGGAATCCGACTTCAAAAATCTCAACTTAAAAGATTTTTCGGTTCTTCTTCGCGAGTTAAAGGCCCACAGCATCCGACCATTGTCTTTTACCAAAGTCGTTGAAACGATAAGGAGATTCATGAAGTGCATCATTACCCTCTCGTACATCAACGACTTTCAGATGGGAATAGAAAGCAATCAGAAGAAAGTGAATGTGCTGAAGACCAATCTGACTCTTTCTGAAGCTGAAGACATACAGGTACATACTCTCTTACTCAAACCAGAGACGGGGATCGTGTATCTGAACGATAAGGGAGAAAAACACTTTATGAGGATAAGTGAACTGCACAAGTTCAGTGAAGGGACTTTGATGAAGATTCAGAACGTGCCGAGAAAGATTATTGAAGAAGAGGAAAGAGACTCATCAGAGAAATACGTCAACGTCAGAAAGTATCTCGCCAAAGAGCTTCTCAAGGAGATTGAAGACAGGCTGGAATTCAGGAACTCCATCCGGCACTTTGAGATTATTTTTGCAATCCGAAAGCGATATGTCCCTAACTGGCGTGAGATCGAACTTCAATTCAAAGGAGAAGATTGTTAGGTCTCAAAGTCAGTTAAATAGAAGTTCAGGGACCTTTTATGCTATTTCTTGTAACTATCCCTAATGGGATATAAATAGTTTCTTTTGTTTGAGATTTAGGGTTAATGACCTAATTACTATTTGCTAAACCCCTTGTACGGCTACTGAGTAGTTCATCTTTTCTGCTATTCAATCAAGTGAGATTTATGACATTCATATGCTATTGTGTTGATTCATTGCATTTCACTTGTTAATCTGGGATCCATATAAATTGATAAGACTTTATATGGATAAAGTTTCTATAGAAAAGCCTCGTGAGAAGTACTTTGAAAATCACCAAACCGAGCCAAGTTAGTGAGTACGACGACCTTCCCCGTAACCTACATCGCACGGGAATTTGTGTTAGCCACTGTGGTCCAAAAGTGGAAGACGCTGACGACTTTCCACGCGACTTAAGTCGTGCTAGGAAGTTGCGTACATCCACCAAGCTTGTTGTAAAGTTTGGAAAACATATTTTTTACCTCATTTTTTACTTATTCTCTTTCTCTCACACCAACTTATAAATACGAATCTAGGTCATTTAATACACTATTTTAGGTGGTTGAAAACGTTAAAGAGCATTTAAAGCAAGGATTCAAGTATGGATTGTGTGGAGCGTCAAGATCCAATTCTTTACTCCATTCCTAAAGTATTCTTGGTTTTTTAGGTTTTACCAAAATTAAGCAATATGGGTTCATTCTAACTCGTTTTAAAACATTTATACATTTCAAAACATTGTATTTTAGTCTCCTAAACATCTCTTAGATACATTTACTCTTTTGATGAATATTGACCTACTTTTGAGCATTTTAGAAAACTTTGGGATTTTACCATTTTTCCTAATAAATGATGGATATTCATGTATGTGATATAAAAGTGTGTTTTAAGTACACATGTTATTTTGGGACTTGAACATTATGATTTGTGTTCATTCTTCATTTCTACATACTTGAAAATATTCCATGAAAATGGTTTTACTTTGAAAAAACAAATGAAGTATTCTACTTGTGAAATAAGGTATTCTATAACTCATGAATTCTTGCTAAAATGTTAAGAATATGATGTTGTGTTTGGGAAAGAAAATGGTTTTATTTTGATTTTTTGAGAACTTTAACTTACGAGGTGAAGCTTGTGCCCAAATGATTTTATGAGGACATTTGATAGATGAAAACTATAATTTCGATAATAGTTAGTTGGTCACTCCCAAGTTGTGACGTGGATTAGAATTTAATGCAATGGATTCATAGGCATAGGAGTCTGTTTCATTTAAAATGAGATAGTCTTTCGTCTGTAACTAGAAATTGGCATTGGGTCATCGGGGGCACCTTGGTACAGACTCTTGTAGCCGGATACTAGCCATTGGTTGCATGATGTAAATTCTAGCGAGTGAGTATAGTATAACTAGGACCATTGGGGTCTTGAATTATTAATCACGGTTTTGTTGAACTCGTTATCCATTGATCCTTAGTGTGAGCTCTATAACATGGAATTGTGGCATACTTTTGTGTTCCGCCACTACCCATGCAAACTAGATCTCCCTATCTTTGTAAGATGTATTTTGGACCTTATGGCCTTTATGTGAAAAACATGAATCTAAGTTTTAACCCAGGCTTTCAAACTTCTATCGTTTGATTTGGATTAATTATAAATGTTTGTTTTGTTAGTGAATGCCCAAAAACCAATCATATGATGATTGTAATTTTGAGTTTTGTTTCATGAAGTTAATAAATAAATAAAAGGCATTGCCCATTTTATTATGTCTATATTATATTTTGTGTTTTAGTTATTCATAATAAATAACCTTAGAATAATGTATTCTAAATGTCCCTAGTTAAATATTATTTTGGGTTTAAGGTTGAAATAATATGATAATGACTAGCATGTGTAGGGATTCATATAGAGATATTGAATCTACATACGGGTACAAAATGGAGATTTTGTGTATCGGACGTGACTCGTTATGAGAACACTGCATTGCATGTCATGTGAGTGTCATAAGTGTTTGTCATGTGGTCAATATACATGTAATTCTTTGACTTGAGAAATATGGAGTTTGTTATGTGCGAGTAATATACTTTAACATTTATTCTAATCATTCCGTAATTGGGTGACAGAATGATTGTTGGGTATGTTATAAATCACATGATAGAACTAGCATGTATCGAGATAGGATTTATCCCTCCTTTATGACGGGAGTGATGTCTCTGGGCCCCTTGATAAATATATACTAAGGAAATGCATGCATGCTCGGATAATTGATATGAGATATCATGATCTGTTTTATTAGTATATTAGGGAATCAAGAAACTAAAGATTGGACATAACGAGAATGACACATTCAATGTCTCGTGTTCAATCTAGACATCGAGGACAAAAGAATTAAATATGTAAACTGAAATTGACTACAAACCGATAATTTGTTGTATCACCAATTCTCGTCATTTGGGTAACGGTGATGTATTGTTAGATACCGCTCATCGTTTATAACTATAAATACGAGATTTTATATTTATTACCAACATGCAGAGAACCCATTGGGTCACACGTTTTGAACATATTCGAATAAGGAGTTTTAATAATTAAAATGTTTATTTATTATATCCTATTTGTATTGATTTAATATGATTAAATAAAACCAGATATTATTTATGTGTGACAAATAAAGTTGGATAGGGATGGCCTTACAAGGGGAGTGATGTTGCATGGATACTTCCACACTCAAGTAAGGTGTAGGGGTGGTGGTGCTTTCATGCCATGTTTCCATCACCATATAAAATGTATGACATTTTGCAAGAGTTAGTCTCACACATCTCTCTCAAAAATCACCTAAAATATATGCTCCCTTTTCTTTCTAAGTTTTGAAACCGTGACTAGCATCACGAGAAGGCAAAGGATTCGGATGGTTCGCGTGGATACCGTGGAGGCATCAAACTTTGTTTGTTGTTGTGATTCAAAGTCGCGTTAACTGTGAGGTATAATTTCAAAACACCCGATTTATTCCGATTCGTATGGGTCCTTGGAGGGTTACGGTTTTATTTTTCGTTGTGCTTTAGATCCCGTAACCCAACAATGGTATTAGAGCTACTTACGAACCTCTAAATCGGTTTTTGTGACATGCATACATTTTAAAAACTGTTTTGCTGTTGTATGTTTTTGTTTCGTAAATGTTTTGGCTTTTCGTCCTAGAAAGGTTCTGAATCTTACAAAACTTAAAACATGAAAAACGTGGATCTTTCTGTTAGCTTTCTACAGGTTTTTGAATGGCATCATTTCGACTTTGTATGAATTTTTTACAACAGTGTCGCAATGTTGTCTGAAAATCGAACCTACAACGGGTTTGACATGAATTTTGGCTCATAAGGGTTTTAGATCTTTGAAATCCTATAACATAAAAGATGTAGATCTTTTTATTTGTTTTCCAAAGAACTTTGAATCACCTTTTTTCGATATCGTATGAATTTTGTATTATTTTTATACGGTGGTGTTGCACATCGGTTTTATATTTCAATGTGATTGAATATGTATAACGTGATTTATTTGGTGAATGGTTATTGCCCGTAGTCATGGATGTATTATATTTGATTAATACGACTTCCACGTCGTGCCTTTCTCTATATACTCTCTTTGTACATTCTCCTCTCATCCAATCCCCTCGAATGTAACTCAAGGTTTCTTTGATTGAAATGTAAAGTATTTTTGTATAAAAGAAAGCATGAGATGGAGGCGTTATGAAGTGATGAAAATGAGAAGACTTAGAACCATAGAGGTTTATTTTATGTAATGATATTCATACTTGGCTCTATGAATATCGCATAGGAGGGCTATAACCATCTCACATTTATTTTACGTTTTATTTTATGCTTTATATATATTGTGATATATTATGCGTGGTTGTATGTATGTGATACTTGTTACAATTTTTTTTTAAATATGATTTTAAAATATATAAGTAAAAAGAGTTTTACAAATCAAAATTAGTTTTGATAAAATAAAATACGATAGTTATATAAGATATAAAATGGACCGTCGATCTTGAGTGATAAGATCTTAGTACATCATAGCAAAATTTCAACCGGTTTTGTCACAATGGCCTAAATTGCCAAAGAAAGGGAGGTATTCAAATGATCCTCGTGGTCCTCCTCCAATCTGGATTCCGGTTAAATCAAGCTATGAGGAAACGATCTATTACAAAAGAAAGAATGGTAAAATCAAACTAACAAAAATCCCTCACCAAAATATTAAGTTTAAGATGCCTTTCAAATATTGGCACTTGTCAAGACTTTGATCATCGAAAGTGGGTCATGCTAAAGTTGGGTACTCTCTTTAATCTTAGTAAGATAAGGTAAGCATAGATTCCTACAAGCCATTTTGTGTCAGACTTAACCAAATTAAGCCTAATAGGATTAGGGATTTGGAGACATATGTTGGGAACATTCATATGATAAATTTAAATAATAGTTATTCACCCAACTATCCAAGAGTTACATAGAGATGTAGTTAGCAATGTTTTTGCTTACCTAAAACATTATTGGTTTATCGGTTTGCTAAAGCTAAATTGATCGATAATGAGAATATGGATCTTGGCCCGCTAGAAGGCTTATGACGTTTTCCGAAACAATAAAAGAGGGTTGTTGTTTTGATTAAAATAGTGGGAGCTTGTTTGATGAAAGTCCTTATTAAACAATAATAATTTCATGACACTAAGAACTCTACTTTTCTATTGTAGATTACCAATGGCACAAACCAACAATGGAAACAAAAACACTTTTCGACCGATTCTTGAGAAAGAAAAACTAAAGAGAACAAATTTCATCAATTGGTATCGTAATTTTAGAATCGTCCTCAAAGCTTAAAAGAAAATGTATGTCTTGGAGCAACAAATTCCTGAAGAGCCTAATTCCAGTGCTCCTAGAACTGAAAGGGACACTTTTAAAATAACATGATGAGGATGCTTTGGACGTCTCATGTCTAATGCTAATAACCATGGAACCTGATATTCATAAGCAACATGAAAACATGGGGGCGTTCGATATGATCGAACACCTAAAATTAATCTTTCAAGAGCAAGCAAGAGATGAGAGGTACGAAACATCTAATGAACTGTTCCGTTGTAAAATGTCCGAAGGTAGTCCCGTTGGCACTCATATGCTTAAAATGATTGGGCACATTGAGCGCCTTGAAGGACTAGGTTTCTCTTTACGAAAGGAGTTAGCCATTGATGTACATTGCCAAATAGCTTCAGTCAATTCGTGATGAACTAGAACATGCATGACTTTGAAAAATCCCTTCCAGAATTGCACAACATGTTACGAACAGTCGAGCAAGAGCTTGCAAAGAACAAGTCCACCATTTTGATGGTCTATAAGCACAAGAAAGGGAAAGACAAAGGAAAGTCTATTACCAAACCCACTTCTAAATCTTTGAAGCCAAAAGGAGGCATTAAGAAACCCAAAGTAACCGTACCTAACGAGGGTGAGTGCTTTCATTGCAATAAACCCGGCCATTGGAGAAGGAACTGTCGGCTTTACCTTCGGGAAAAGAAGAAAGGAAATGTAACTTCCACTACAGATATCTATGTGATAGAAGCTAATCTTTCTACTTCTTATACATCATGGGTATTAGATACCGGATGTGGTTCTCATATTTGTAAAAACATGCCGAGACCTAAAAAAGACTAGAAGGTTGAGCCAAGGTGAAGTTGATCTGCACATTGGAAATGGGGCAAAGGTTGATGCTATTGTCGTAGGATCTATTTTGTTAACTTTACCGACCGGATTAATATTAGAACTTGATGACTGTTATTGCGTACCATCTATTTCAAGAAATTTGATTTATGTATCTTGTTTGGACAGGAAATGTTTTACCTTTAAAGTTAGAAACAAATGTTGTTCATTCTCTTTTGGTAATATATATTATGGTGACGCAAGTTTGATTAATGGTCTTTATGTTCTTAATATGGATAATCCGATTTATAACATAGATAAAAGGGAGATCAAATTGAATAGTTCGAATTTAACCTATCTTTGTCATTATCGTCTTGGCCATATAAACGAAACTCGCATATCCAAACTCCATAAAGATGGATTATTGAACAAATTAGATTTTGAGTCATATGGGACGTGCGAAGCTAGTTTAATAGGAAAGATGACAAAGGCTCTTTTTATTGGACAAAGTGAGAGAGTAAGTGATGTATTGGGAATCATACATAGTGATGTATGTGGTCCGATGAACATACAAGTTAGAGGTGGTTATATATACTTCATTACATTTACTGACGATCTCAGTAGGTTCGGCTATGTATATTTAATGCGACATAAGTCCGAGTCCTTTGAAATGTTCAAGGACTTTCAAAATGAACTACAAAACCAACTTGGAAAGAGTATTAAGATTCTTCGATCTGATCGAGGTGGCGAATACTTAGACCATGCTTTTCTTGACCATATTAGAAATTGTGGTATTGTATCACAACTCACTCCACCTGGAACACCACAGTGGAATGGTGTCCCCGAAAGGAGGAATCGTACACTGTTAGACATTGTACGACCAATGATGAGTCAAACTGACCTTCCGATATCCTTTTGGGGATATGCTCTAGAGACAACGACTTTCACACTAAACCGGGTTCCATCAAAATCTGTTGACAAGACACCATATGAGATATGGACTGGGAAAAGTCCCAAATTATCTTTTATGAAGATTTGGGGTTGTGAGGTTTACGTACGCCGTCTAATCACAACTAAATTAGAACCAAAATCTAATAAATGCATATTTGTAGGATATCCCAAAGAAACTATGGGATACTACTTATATCATCCTCACGACAATAAAGTGTTTATTGGGCGTACTGTGTCTTTATGGAAAAGGAATTTATTTCCAAAGGTATCAGTAGGAGGAATGTAGAACTTGAAATTGCTCAAGATGAAAATACGTCAACACAGATGGAACCAACACATACACCACAAGTAATTGTGTAACTACAAAGTGTTGTGGAAAGGCAGTCTGATTTTGTAGCACAAAGTGCTTGTAGATCTGGTAGAAAACGAAATGAGCCTGAGAGATATGGATTTCTCATCACTCATACCGGGGATGTGATGCTCATGGATGATGAGCCCACTAGTTACCAAGATGCTATGGCAAGCACTGACTCCGAAAAATCGCTAGATGCTATGAGAATAGAAATAGACTCCATGTATGAAAACCAAGTTTGGAACTTAGTTGAGAGCCACCAGATGAAGTACGACTTATAGGGTGCAAATGGGTTTTCAAGAAAAAGACCGACATGGATGGTAATGTGATTACTTATAAAGAACGATCGGTTGCAAAAGGTTTCAAACAAATTCAAGGTGTTGATTATGATGAAACTTTGTCTCCAGTCACAACGATTAAGTCTATTAGAATTTTACTAGTCATTGCAGCATATCACGATTATGAGATTTGGCAAATGGATGTCAAAATAGCTTTCCTTAAAGGAAAGTTACTTGTGGATGTATATATGATACAACCTGAAGGTTTTGTCACTCACGAAAAATCTCATAAGGTATGCAAGTTGCAATGATCTATTTACGGATTGAAGCAAGCTTCAAGGAGTTGGAATCATCGTTTTGATGAAGCAATCAAAGAGTTTGGTTTCTTAAAAAAATGAGGATGAACCTTGTGTCTACAAAAGGGTTAGTGGGAGAACCGTATCATTTCTTTTATTGTTCGTAGATGACATACTACTCATTGGAAATGATATTCCGACGCTTGAGACTGTAAAGGCTTGGTTAGGAAAATGTTTTTCAATGAAAGACTTGGGTGAAGCTACCTATGTGTTAGGCATTCGGATCTACAGGGATAGATCACGGAATTTACTTGGCTTAAGTCAAAGAACATATATAGATAAGGTGTTGAAACGGTTCAACATGTCTGATAGCAAGAAAGGGTTGTTACCAATGTCTCATGGCATATCACTTTCTAAGATGCAGTGCCCTACTACATCTCAAAAGAGTGAACGAATGAGTAAGATTACATATGTTTCGGCAATTGGATATATCATGTATGCCATGATATGTACTCGACCTGATGTATCGTATGCTTTGAGCATGACGAGTAGATACCAATCTAATACAGGTGATGGTCACTGGATTGCCGTCAAGAATATCCTAAAATACTTAAGAAGAACAAAGTATTCATTCTTGGTATATGGCGGTGAAGAAGAGTTGAGTGTAAAGGGTTACAATGATGCAAGTTTCCAAACAGATGAAGATGATTTTCGATCACAATCAGGTTTTGTGTTTTGCCTTAATGGTGGTGTTGTGAGCTGGAAGAGTTCCAAGCAAGCAAGAATAGTTGATTCTACAACAGAAGCTGAGTAGCAGCATCAAATGCAGCCTAGGAAGCTGTTTGGATCAAGAAATTTATTTCTTAACTTGGAGTTATTCCTAGCAGTGCTAGTCCTATAGAGTTGTTATGCGACAACAATGGAGCTATAGCACAGGCCAAGGAACTTAGATCTCACCAAAGATCCTAACATATTCTTAGAAGATATCACCTCATTAGAGAAATAGTTGATAGTGGCGATGTTAGTATAAGTAGAGTGTCAACTGACTGCAACGTTGTTGATCCACTAACCAAACTATTAACACAGCAGAAGCATGATGGCCACTGTAGATCCATTGGTATATGATGCATGGATGATTGGCTTTAATGCAAGCGGGAGATTGTTAGTGAATGCCCAAAAACCAATCATACGATGATTGTAATTTTGAGTTTTGTTTCATAAAATTAATCAATAAATAAAAGGCATTGCCCATTTTTCTATCTCTATATTATATTTTGTGTTTTAATTATTCATAATAAATAACCTTAGAATAAAGTATTCTAAATGTCCCTAGTTAAATATTATGTTGGGTTTAAGGTTGAAATAATATGATAATGACTAGCATGTGTAGGGATTCATATAGAGATATTGAATCTGCATATGGGTACAAAATGGAGATTTTGTGTATCGGGCGTGACTCGTTATGAGAACACTGCATTGAATGTCATGTGAGTGTCATAAGTGTTTCTCATGTGGTCAATGTACATGTAATTCTTTGACTTGAGAAATATGGAGTTTGTTATGTGCGAGTAATATATTTTGACATTTATTCTAATCATTCTGTAATTGGGTGACAGAATGATTATTGGGTATGTTATAAATCACATGATAGAACTAGCATGTATCGAGATAGGATTTGTCCCTCCTTTATAATGGGAGTGATGTCTCACGGCCCCTTGATAAATATATACTAAGGAAATGCATGCATGCTCGGATAATTGATATGAGATATCGTGGTCTGTTTTATTAGTATATTAGGGAATCAAGAAACTAAAGATTGGACATAACGAGAATGACACATTCAATGTCTCGTGTTCAATCTAGACATCAAGGACAAAACAATAAAATATGTAAACTAAAATTGACTACAAACCGATAATTTGTTGTATCACCAATGCTTGTCATTTGGGTGACGGTGATGTATTGCTAGATACCGCTCATCGTTTATAACTATAAATACGAGATTTTTTATTTATTACCAACATGTAGAGAACTCATTGGGTCACACGATTTGAACATATTCTAATAAGGAGTTTTAATAATTAAAATGTTTAATTATTATATCTGATTTGTATTGATTTAATATGATTAAATAAAACCAGATATTATTTATGTGTGACAAATAAAGTTGGATAGGGATAGACTTACAAGGGGAGTGATGCTGCATGGATACTTCCACACTCAAGTAAGGTGTAGGGGTGGTGGTGCTTTCATGCCATGCTTCCATCACCATATAAAATGTATGACATTTTGCAAGAGTTGGTCTCGCACATCTCTCTCAAAAATCACCTACAACATGTGCTCCCTTTTCTTTCTAAGTTTTGAAACCGTGACTAGCATCATGAGAAGGCAAAGGATTCGGATGGTTCGCGTGGATACCGTGGAGGCATCAAGCTTTGTTTGTTACTGCGATTCAAAGTCTCGTTAACTGTGAGGTATAATTTTGAAACACCCGATTTATTCCGGTTCGTATTGGTCCTTGGAGGGTTACGGTTTTATTTTCCGTTGTGCTTGAGATCCCGTAATCCAACATGTTCTACTAGACGTCAATCATATCCTAACATTTTTTTCTTTAAATGATATGTATATCAGGTTCCCTTAGCGATGGGGCTCTGAAATCTTGAGCGGAGTGTTTAGATTCCGGTGGAGGCTCTTTTCGATGTTTTATCAGCTCATGGCCATGTTAGCATTAATATCGGCTAATCCCATAAGGTCCTAAAGATAACAGACCAGGAGGACAACAAAGTCCTGATTGTGGACACTGTCATTTTGCTACAAAATCTCCAAGATCTCGAATCGATAAATTATTGATCGGGATCGGAATATATAGCTTCCATCTATCATTTCAAAGATAATATGTTTGTTCTTGCATGGACCACCAATAATAACATTTTTAGAATCTTGACGAGACCTGAACACGCGAAACTAAATGGATGATAACCATTTCTTTAGCAAATTTTCTTTCTTGCTTGTTTTTTTGGCTCTTGTTAAGGAAGTACTAGTTTGTCTGTCCTGCATAGGACACCACATATGTCAAAATGTCTTAATAACTACTCTATGGGACTTAAGACCATCTCCAACGCAAGGTTCTTATAAGCAAAAGGAGAAGTGACTTGTAGGAACTACCTTTGTGAAGAGCTCTTATAAGAACCTCATCATCTTTAGGTTCTTGTACAAGAACATTGGTTCTTACCTTGAACTTTGTGTAAGATGGCATTTTATTAGTTTTTTATTTATTTGTGTGAGGTATTTAATTTAAATATTTGATGTTGAAAAAATACATAGGACCCACAAAAAGGTTATTATAAGAACTACAATTGTAGAGTTTTTTTTATAAGTTCTTGATTTGATGAGTTAGACAAGATGTGGCAAGAAAAAAAAACACACAAAGTAGGTTCTTATAAGAACCTCCATTAGAGATGTTATAAGTTTATGGACTAGACAATTATGCATCATAAGTGTAGGTGTTATAATAAGTTGACATGACACTTTCAGATGTCATAAAGTTTTTTACAGGTCTCGACCGCGACCAGAGAAGGTAAGACGTATGTCATGAGCTATACCTTGTATTAAGATAAGGTCCCGACAAAGACCAAAGAAACCTCCATCGTCCCTTCTAAAAAGTAAGTCGATACTTCCTCACGACACTCGACCTCGACGTCGCCCGTTCCGCACGACCGTCGCATAAAACCGTACGACCTCGACCGACTAACACGTTAACAACTATTATGTTTGTTCAAGTGTTTAATGCAGGAGTCAAAGTTATTAATGGACAACGGCTATAACCGAAGAAATCAGTTATGAGCATCTAAACTCACATTGAAGACGACGACCGTTACAACAATCATCAAAGATCTTAATGATTCAATTAAAGTCATCCGAAGACTATAAAATCTCAGCTCAATCATCAGTTCAAGACACCTGAAAAACACCAAAGTATCAGAGAACATCAAACACAAAAGCTAAACATTCGAGCTCAGAAGAACACTATAAGCGAAAGGCTCTCACTCGAAGAACTGCACTCGACGCACGACTTTCGCTCTCGACCAACAGTTTTACATATTGTTTTCACACACGACACACACTTGTTCTACATTCCATACACTTGTACTTTACATTTCGAAGTCTTTTCCTTCATTTGTATTGTAATCTCTGTACGATCGACACCCGAAACCAAAGGACATCGCCCCTGATTGGCGACCATAGTGCAGCGACGACATCCACTGTCGTCCGCAGGTTTTTTCATCGTTGAGGTTTTTCCTGCGTCATCAAATCCTCTGTCTCATTTACATTTTTATCTTTGTCGCACGCTTTTGTCGAGAGATTCGTTTCTTTAGTTGTTAAAGTCCACATCGACCTTAAGTTGTCCCTTTGGTGCGATTTTTGGCATTAACAGTTTGGCGCCATCCGTGGGACCCCATCTAGAGAAAATCTTCGACAAACGTGCGTCGTACTAACAGTTTCTTGGAGTTTCCCCTGCTCTCTATTTCAGGAAAAATGGCAGATAATGGAAAACCTAAACAAGTCGCTATTCCGGTGCATGAAGGGCTCGAAGATGTGCAGAATCCCCCAGCGGTAGTCGATGATTATCACCTGGAAGAAATCATTCTGGATCAAAGCAAGCCCGACCAAAAAATCCTCGTGGGATCGTCCCTCAAACCCAGCATTAGAGAAAGACTTATATCTTTTTTGCAGGAGCATGCTGACTGCTTTGCCTGGTCGCACGAAGACATGGTCGGGATCGACCCCAACGTTATTTCCCATAAGCTTAACGTCGATCCGTCGTTTAAACCCATCAAACAAAAGCGACGCAAATTCGCTCCTGAGAGGAATAAGGTAATAAATGACGAAGTTGATAACCTCCTTAAAACAGGAAAGATTCGAGAGGTAAAATATCCCGACTGGCTCGCCAACGTCGTGGTCGTAGCAAAGAAAAATGGAAAATGGAGGGTATGTATCGACTTCACGGATCTCAATAAAGCCTGTCCAAAAGATCCTTTCCCATTGCCACATATCGACGCCATGGTCGACGCAACCGCAGGGCATGAACTATTGACATTCATGGATGCCTATTCCGGGTATAATCAGATCTTAATGCACGTCGAAGATCAGGAGAAGACCACTTTCATGACGGACCAAGGTATTTACTGTTATAAAGTTATGCCTTTCGGACTAAAAAATGCAGGATCTACCTACCTGCGTCTAGTAAATAAAATGTTCAAAGACCATCTCGGCGACACGATGGAGGTATATATCGACGACATGCTGGTCAAGTCAAAGCAAGCGGTCGACCATGTCGAGCATCTGAGGCAATCGTTCGATATCCTTAGAAAGTACAGCATGAAGCTCAACCCGACGAAATGTTCTATCGGCGTCAGTGCTGGAAAATTCCTGGGTTATATGGTCACTCACCGTGGCATCGAAGCTAATCCCGACCAGATCAAGGCCATTGTCGAGATCAAATCTCCCCGAAATTTCAAAGAGGTCCAAAGGCTCACTGGTCGGGTAGCGGCTCTAAACAGGTTCATCTCCCGATCCTCAGATAAATGTCACCTATTTTATAATGTCCTCAGGAAGAACATAGGTTTCGACTGGACCGACGATCATGAGCAAGCATTGAAAAAACTCAAAGATTACATGGCGTCACCTCCTTTGTTGTCAAAACCTCACGATCATGAAAAACTACAGCTATATTTGGTTGTCAGTCCTAACGCCGTAAGTGCAGTCTTGACACGAGAAGATGAAAAGCAGCAATTGCCGATTTACTATGTAAGTAAATCTCTTTTGGACGCGGAAACCAGGTATTCCTCTATGGAAAAATTGCTTTTGTCGCTAGTCACAGCTGCTAAAAAACTATGACACTATTTTGAGTCGCATCCCATTACTGTCGTAACTAACTTCCCTCTTAAGTCTGTCTTAAGAAAACCTGAGTTGACAGGTCGCTTAGCAAAATGGAGCATATATCTCAGCAGTTACGACATAGATTTCAAACCCAGGACTGCGATCAAATCACAAGCCTTGGCAGATTTTATTGTTGATTTCAGCCCTGAACTGGAAAAAGAAGCAGAGCTCGAAGTGTCAGCTGTGGCGACTCACGACGACGTACCTTGGATCTTACATGTCGACGGATCATCTAACATTAGAGGCTCAGGACTAGGCGTCGTCTTAAAGTCGCCACAGGGGGGGCAAGATGGTATACTCAGTTCGATGTGATTTCAAGACTACCAACAACGAAGCTGAATACGAAGCCCTGATAATGGAAATGAATATGGCCCACGACTTGGGGGCAACCGCGTTGCACGTCAAGAGCGACTCGCTCCTGGTGGTAAACCAAATCAATGGAGAATTCGCAGCCAAGGATTCAAAAATGACAGCATACCTAAAGGTAGCAAAAGAAATTTCCGAAAAATTTAAATCTTTCTCAATTGAACAGATTCCAAGAGACCAGAATACTCAAGCCGACGCTTTAGCAAACCTTGGATCTGCTTTGGTCGAACCAATATTCGATGATATTCCTATGATCCATATGGCAACATCGTCCATCGAGAACATCGAGGTCGTCCAGATCGAAGACGAAGAGGATGATTGGTCGTGCGACATCAGAAATTTTCATACGCACGGCCAACTCCAAGAAGATAAGATGGAAGCCCGAAAGATCAGATTCAAAGCGTCCAAATACGTCATGATCGGAGATAGGCTCTATCGACGATCATCGACAGGATTAAATCTGAGATGCGTCGTCAGCAAAAATCAAACTCAAAAAATCCTTCAAGAAATGCACGATGGAGAGTGCGGAAATCATTCAGGAGGTCGCAGTCTTGCTAATCGTATCTCACGACAAGGGTATTTTTGGCCAACACTGCGACAAGACGCCGCCAAGTACGTCCAAAGTTGTGACCCCTGTCAACGACACTCTGGTATGACTCATAAACCCTCTGAGCCTTTGCACTCGACACTTATTCCATGGCCCTTCATGAGGTGGGGGATTGATAACGCCACTTTTTGGCGTTATTTTCGGTTCTCAAACCAATGAGATTGGCTTGTATTTAAGCAAAGAAGCGGAATTTTATGGTTTATCTAGTGGAATGTGCAGGTTATATAAAAGACAGCGTTCCTTGAGAAAAGAAGCTAAAAAGAGCCCAAAAGAGAGCCAAAAGGAAGCCCAACGGAAGCCCGAGATCCAAGCCCAAGACCCGCACCCGAACCAGGACCCGATACTGGCCCATATGCCATTCAGAAAAGCGGGCGACTTGCCACGCGACTTGCAAGTCGCGTGACAGGTCGCCTAACCCTTTGTTTGCACGAATTTCAGCTATTTCATTCCGGATATTAGGTCATTCTGGATACAACTCGACACACGACGAACGGCAGACGACTTGGGGCGATTTCTGGAGACTTTTCACACCTTTTGGAGCCATGAGAGAGGATCAAACGAGGAGGAATTCACGACGCGGCGCGGATTAGATCCGGGAAAAGGGAGTTTATCACTACATCTTTCACGTTCACATTAATCATGTTTACATACAGTCTTTCATCTCCTTTTCTTGCGTTTTTGTCCCCCAACATCATGAACTAATCTTTAGATGTTGGGGGTTGGAATGAATTCGATGTAAGTGTACAAACATATGATTAGTGACTTTTGTCAGTTTTTCCTATTTTAATGAAGCATGTGCTTTCGTTTTTAATGCTTTTGTGAAATTGGCCAATTTACATTTGATTTGTTATGAACAATTAAGTTCGAGAGAATTAATTGTTAATCTAGAACTAAGAAATTGCACGCCTAAGGTGAGAAAGGAGATAGAGATATTCCGAGTAAGCCTTAGTCCCATTAAAATCTTGAACTTAATGTGTTTTGAATTCCATAGGTGAGATCGAGAGATAAACTTGTGCTTTTCAAGATAAAACCCGTTGTTGCTTGAAAGAGAACCACAGTGATTTTTACAAGATTGGGTATTCATTATACGGAATAACTGGTAATTGTTGCGAGTCAAGTGTTTGTATACGAAGTTCTTAGGATTTCCAACCCTCAACTGTTTCCTCTATCAAAGTTTCTTAAGCTGTCTACTGTCTTGTGTTGATTTATTTTATTTGCATTTGATTTGTTAAACCAACCACTCCAATTTCGATAGTTCAATTAATAGAGTTTATAGTAATTGTGATACTTAGTTCCTAGTTCCTGTGGATTCGATACTCGTACTTCCGTACGTATTACTTGATTTCGACACCGTACACTTGCGGTTAGATTTAGGGGGATGATACCCGCCTATCAAGTTTTTGGCGCCGTTGCCAGGGAACTAGTCGCAACTGATAGCACTACCAGCTATAAGCGCTATTACATTGAACAATTTTTTTTATTTATTGCTTTGTCCCATCACTTTCAGTTTCTGGATCACTAATCGTGCTTACGTTCTTTTCAGGTACTCATTCGTTTATGCCAAGGACGACCCGAGGGAAGGAAATCGAACAATTTGATCCGGAGATCGAGAGAACCGTCCACCGAATACGCCAAGAGACCAAAGCCAAGAGACATCTAAAGATGGGTGACGAAATACCCGTCAATAGACCACATGTCAACAATCCACCTCCTCCTCCTGAGCAACGCCCTATGAAGTCGTTTGCCAATCCGAATGTGGCAGCGGCACGCATAGGAATTCAAGCACCTGCCACTGCGGCAAACTCTTTCGAGCTCAAACCGAGTACCATCGTAATGGTACAATAAAATCAGTATGGAGGAGCACCGATAGAAGATCCTCATGCACATCTCCGGGCATTTGAGAGGATTTGCAACACATTCAAGATTAATGGGATGGAAGAGGATGCCATCAAGGTGAGACTGTTCGGCTTTTCACTCAAAGGTAGGGCCGAAACATGGACTGAGAGTATCCAACCGAATTCGATCACTACCTGGGCACAACTGAAAGCTACTTTTCTTCAGAAGTTTTTCCCACCAAGCAGAACCGCCCAACTTATGGCGGAAATCACACACTTCGCTCAATGGGAGCAAGAGCCTTATATGAAGCTTGGGAAAGATACAAAGATATGATCAAGAAGTGCCCTCACCATGGATTACAAGGTTGGGTCATCATCCAAACGTTCTTTGGAGGCATTCACCCGCAATTCAAGAATGATATCACTGCTGCAGCGGGTGGAGCATTAATGGAGAAATCATATGAAGAAGTTGTCACCTTGATCGAGAACTTGGCCGAACACAGTTTCTCTACTCCACGATCAGCTGTCAGAAGAGTTGCAAGTATTCAAGAGGCGGATGAGCTGAAAGAAATAAAGGCTCAACTAGCTGCGATCACAAGCCATTTGAAAGGGGGTATTCCACAAGAACCCGAGCAAGTCCAGTTCTTACAGAACCGGAACAACCAGCCGAGGAACGACCCGTTCTCGAATACCTACAATGAGGGGTTGAAGAAGCACCCGAACATCTCATGGAGTCAACCCGGTCTGTTGGACAACCTAAGGGGGGGGTAAGGTTGTATTTAAAATCTTTTTCTTTCAAAAAAAATCTTTGAACAAATAAATACAGTAAAAATAAAGCAGAGTATAAACAAGTAAATATACAACAATTATATAAACAGATATAATTTAAATGCACAGCGGAAATGTAAAGAGATAAGGGAAAGAGAATACTTGACAACGAGATTTTTAAAGTGGTTCACCAAACACAAAGTTGGCTAGTCCACCTCGAGAAAATAACACTTCTCGGAGATCCAATACGAAACGTGTTCTTTACGGTAGAAACACAAACCTTAATACAACAAACGCGAATCACTCTACTTTGAGAGATTAAGGTGGATCACTCACTCTAATTCAAACACTTACAAGAGGGTATAAATTTAATATGAATAATCACTCTTGAATAAGGTTTATCACTTGGATATTTTTAGAGAGTTTGATCACTTGAGTTGTGTTGCTGATTCAACTAATCGTGAGATTTTAATCTGCTATCAACTCAAGATTTCTTGCTCAAAAAATTAATTTATCAGTTTAAGTGATTTAGTGTGAGTAAGAAAGCAGCAGAATAATAATCAAATGCTGAGGGAGAACTTAATGCTGAAGTTGGTGTAGAGTTGAAAGCTGCTGGAGGCTTGTATTTATACTGGATGAAAATCAGCCTTGAAGATTTCGCGGTATACCGCCGAACCATCGCGGTATACCTGCGTCATAAAAAGTGTACAGCAAGGAGAAGGTCAACCTGCAAAAACTCAACGACTTTGTGTACCCGCGGTATACCGCGTTGCACATGGCGGTATACCGCCTGACAAACTTTCCTGACAAAAGAAGCTTCTCATGCAGAACAGTTGATGGGAAACAGTACCCGCGGTATACCGCGAATACCTTGGCGGTATACCGCCTAAAGATCTGTCCAATGAGAGCATGGCAACGCAGGAAACTTCGGCTGATCACAATCTTGCAACAGTAACAAGTAGCAGACAGCATATATATATATCAGAGATTTATATATAAAAGATATTATATATATATTTGATTCAAATATATTTATATAGATACGAAATATCCAAGTGATAAAATATTTTAGGGTGTTTATCATTTTAAAATAAAATGACGAAACTCTTCAGACTTGGATTCTTCAGATAAAAAATTTATCGAGATCATTTAAATATCTGCACACTCAGATAAAATATTAGATAACAAATAATGCGGTGTGTTTTGTAATCATCAAAATAAATATGGAGATGTGATTTTATGTGTACCAAAAATATATCACAATATTTAAAGCTGGGTACACTTGCACCAACAATCTCCCCCTTTTTGATGATGACAAACACAACGCTAAACACGAGAGCATACTCGGTTTCTCTCCCCCTTTTGTCGAAGCAAAAAGGGTTTAAGAAAACCGCTTATGCT
Source organism: Saussurea involucrata (assembly GCA_033807775.1). Taxonomy (NCBI): domain Eukaryota; kingdom Viridiplantae; phylum Streptophyta; class Magnoliopsida; order Asterales; family Asteraceae; genus Saussurea; species Saussurea involucrata. The sequence goes on from CM066314.1 coordinate 146,306,151, forward strand.
CCCCCTCGAAAGATGCTCCCCCTCAAAATATGAAATATTTGAGAGTTAGTATTTATCAAGGGTTATACTCAAGCATGCCTAAACCAAGTCTTAATTTAAAGAACGCTTTCTTGTTTAGAGCTTTAGTGAAAATATCGGCCAAATTATCTTCCGAATCAACCTTTTCAAGCACGATTTTGCCTTTTTGAACATTATCTCGTAAAAAGTGATGTCTCAATTCAATATGTTTGGTACGAGAATGTAAAACGGGATTTTTACTTAAGTTTATGGCACTTGAGTTATCACACATAATTGGAATTTTGGTTAGGTGTACCTCAAAATCGGTAAGTGTGTGTTTCATCCATAGGACTTGAGCACATGCTCTTGCGGCGGCTACATATTCCGCTTCGGTGGTAGACAAAGCTACGGATTGTTGTTTCTTAGAGAACCAAGATACAAGTGAGAGACCTATAAAGGCACATACCCCACTAGTACTTTTTCGGTCAACAATAGATCCACCAAGATCGGAATCGGCAAAACACGTTACTTCTAACTCGGGTTGCTTTGCGTACCATAAGCCAAGATTAGTAGTACCTCGTAAATATCGAAAAATACGCTTGACAGCTTCATAGTGAGATTGTTTAGGTGAAGATTGAAAACGAGCACATAAACATACACTAAACATAATATCAGGTCTACTAGCAGTTAAATATAACAAGCTACCAATCATACCACGATAAATCTTTTCATTAAAATCGTTTCCCTCCTCGTCACGAGATAATTGCAAATTTGTGGTCATTGGAGTTTCAACGGGTTTGACATTTTCAAAGTTAAACTTTTTCAACATATCTTTACAATATTTAGATTGACTAATAAAAATACCAGTTTCACATTGTTTTATTTGCAATCCTAAGAAGTATTTTAACTCTCCCATCATGCTCATTTCAAATTCGCTAGTCATTTTCGCAGAAAATTCATTACACAATTTTTCATTAGTGGAACCAAAAATAATATCATCAACATATACTTGCACAACCACAATATCATTTTGAACATATTTCACAAATAAAGTATTATCTATTTTACCCATAATATAACCACTAACAATTAAAAAGGTTTTTAATCTATCATACCAAGCACGCGGAGCCTGCTTTAAACCATAAAGCGCCTTTTTCAATTTATAAACATGTGTCGGGTTTTCAAAACTTTCAAAACCGGGAGGTTGAGAAACGTATACCTCCTCATTTATAATACCATTTAAGAAAGCACTTTTAACATCCATTTGAAATAATTTAAAATCTTTAGCATTTGCAAAAGCGAGAAGCATTCGAATAGACTCCAACCTTGCAACCGGTGCAAAGGTTTCGTCATAATCTATACCTTCTTGTTGACTGTACCCCTTGGCAACTAAACGTGCCTTGTTTCGTGTGACTCCACCGTTCTCGTCTACCTTGTTACGGAAGACCCATCTTGTGCCAATAATGGTTTGACTACTAGGGCTTGGCACTAAGTCCCATACATCATTCCTAGTAAATTGATTTAACTCATCTTGCATGGCCAATATCCAATCCTCATCGCCTAAAGCTTCATCTATGGTTTTAGGTTCTATGGTTGAGATAAAGGCATGGAAAGCACAATGGGTAAGGATTTGTGATCTAGTTGTCCTTTGGTTTAGGTCACCTATAATTTGATCTACGGGATGTCCTCGAGCGGTTCTAAGGTTAGGATCATCTATACCTTGTGGAATAAAGCACGGAGGGGCATCACTAGATTCAATATTATTTGTGGAAGGTTGGGTACCTAAATCCAAGGTACTAAGTTGTTGGGCTAAGACGTCTCCTTCACGGATATTATCATTTGCTAAGGGTGCACTCGGTTTGGGAGGACTCTCGTCAAAACTAACATTAAGGGATTCTTCCACTACCATGGTCTCCTTATTTAGGATTCTATAGGCTTTGCTATTCCAAGAGTAACCTAGGAAAACTCCCTCATAGGCTTTGGGGTCTAATTTGGTTAGGTAGGATTTGGTGTTTAAAATGAAACATTTACAACCAAAAACTTTTAGGTGAGCTAGGGAAGGTTTTCTACCTCGGTAAAGTTCATAGGGTGTCTTATTTAGGATACCTCTAATTAGGACACGGTTAAGCACATAGGTCGCGGTAGCAACGGCATCACACCAAAACTTTTGGGGAACTTGATGTTCGTTTAGCATAGTCCTACTCATTTCTTGCAACGTTCGATTTTTCCTTTCAACAACCCCGTTTGACTGAGGAGTTCGAGGAGCCGAAAAGTTATGAGTTATACCATGTTTATCACAAAAGGCACCAAATTGTACATCATTATCGAATTCTCGTCCATGGTCCGTACGTATGGAAACAATCGTACAACCTTGTTGGTTTTGAATTCGTTTTCCCAAAATTTTAAACTTTTCAAAAGCCTCATTTTTATGTCTCAAAAATAAAGTCCAAGTATAACGGGAATAGTCATCCACAATAACCAAAGTATAAAAATTTCCTCCAAAACTTTGAATAGCCATCGGGCCAAAAAGATCCATATGTAAAAGTTCTAAAACTCTTTGAGTAGAAATAACATTTTTTGATTTATGAGAAACGTGATGTTGTTTGCCGACACGACAAGCATCACAAAAATGATTATCAAACTTTAATTTTGGCAGGTCACTCACAAGCTCCTTATTTTTTAAGTTTTGCATTAATCTTAGATTAGCGTGACCTAAACGCCTATGCCATAAAGTAGAAACATCATTAATAGAAGATAAGCATACATTATCAGATACAACAGTTTTACAAATATATAAATTTCCTTTTACAAAGCCATTTAAAAGAACTTTGCCATTTTTTATGATTTTACAAGAATCTTCTTCGAAGACAACAGTTGTATTATTTTTACACAATTGGCGAACACTTAACAAATTAAAATGTAAATTATCAACATGATTCACATTAAGAAATTGAACATTATTGCAAGAGACTGTACCTCTACCAATTATATTTCCTTTGGAGTTTCCTCCAAAGATTACCTGTCCACCATCACATGACTTATATGATGAAAAGAGATTATTGTTTCCGGTCATGTGACGTGTGCAACCACTATCGAGTATCCAGTCCATATCAAGATCAATCTACAATAATGAAGATATAACTTTTATGGTCCCCATTTCTCGTGGGTCCTTGACAATTAGTTTCAAAAGTCAACCAACATACATATATATAAAGTCAAACAGAATATATATATATATATAATACATTACACAATATATAATACATCAAACCATATTAATAAATATATATAACACATTAAACATAATATATATATATATAAGAATTAAAAGAATTAAATAAAATGTATATATATATGTGCAGTACGTATGTATATATATATATGAATAGTATTATATATTACTTATATATATAACATATACAACAGAATATATTTAAACTATATATATATATATAACACATTTAAAACCATAAACGCATACCACCGGGATTATCATTACTAAACATTCCTTTTGGAATCCATTTATTTACCATTTTAATTTTGCGATTATATTTATCATATACATAAAAACAAGCATTTACATTCGCATTATTATTAGGTTTAGAATATTTATCATGGTACATGCGAGCATACGGTTTTCTCGTATTATAATTTACATTATTTATTTTACGCACATATGGAGGTTTTTGCACATATTGATTTCTTGTATTTACTTTAGGTGATTCATAAAATCTTTTGATGGGTATACAAGAACATTTATCAACACAAGTATTGGAACCAATGCCTTTTCTACATTTTATACGGTTAGGCATATTAAGCATGTTAAGAACCTTTTTATTACTACTTTCAAAAGCTTTAGCTAGCATGTTATCTTTTTCATATGAAGCACATTTAGCCTTTAAGCATGTAATTTCATTCTCAAGAATATCACAGTTTGTACAAATAATATTTTCATGTGATTTTTTATTTAAGCATGCAATTTCTTTATTTAAAACATCACAAGATTTACAAAAATCTTTTTCTCCTAATTTAGTTTCTAATTTAGCAATTATATCCATATCATTTTCAGATTTTTGTTTAACATTTTTTATTTCCTTTTTACATGCATTTACAGTTTCTTTTAACATAGCATTCTCATCTTGGTAACGATTTGCAAGAGCGGCCATTTTATGAAACGATTCATATAGTTCTTCAAGATTATTTTCATTATCATTTTCATAATCACTATCGTAATCTGAGTAAGAAGATTTTACCTCGTCGTCGCTATCGGCCATAAGACAAATGGCTTGATAGTCATCTTCTTCTTCACTCTCGCTCCACGCGCCTCCAATGAAGGCTTTCTCCTTCTTCTTTTGGAATTTGTTCTTTTTAGGACATTCATTGGCGTAGTGGTCTTTGTCACCACATGAGTAGCAAAAGCCTCTCTTTGGCTTAGCTTTATCGTCTTCACTCGAGTCGCCATTTTTCTTAATTTTTTCGTCTCGTTTATGGAACTTACGACTTCGATTATCACCACCACGACGGTAGTTACCGTTTCTTTGAAATCTGCCATTGTTAGAAAATTTATTATTATTATTAAGAAATTTGGAAAAGTTTCTTACCAACATGGCGACTTCATCGAGAGTTTCGGAAGGATCTTTCGAGGAGCTAGCTTTCTCCTTTTTCTTCTCATCTTTTGGTGTTGAGACATTGAGAGCGATTGATTTCTTTTTAACTTGCTCCCGATCTTTGTTTCTTTTAAGTGCAATTTCATGCACTTTAAGATTACCGATTAAGTCATCTATCTTCATTATGGAGAGGTCACGGGAGTCTTCTAAGGATGTTATCTTTTGCATCCACTCCGAAGGAAGGGCTCGTAGGATTTTCCTTATATAGTCCTCGTTAGGATAAGTGCGATCCAAACCTTTCAAAGTAGTCACAATAAGGTTAAATCTTTTAAACATTGAGTCAATTGACTCATCTTGTTTCATTTCGAATAGTTCATAATCGTGAACTAAAATATTTACTTTACTAGATTTAACCTCCGTGTTTCCACGATGAGTATTATTTAAACTTTCCCATATTTGATTTGCAGTTTTATAAGTATATACTCTTTCGATTTCGTCAGTTGTTAAAGCAGCATATAATATATTTTTAGCTTCAAAGTTTAAACAAAAATGGGCTTCATCAGAAGTAGTCCAGTCATCTAGGGGTTTATCAATATAAACATCATCTTTCACAATGGTGGGTTTAAAATTCCCTTTTTCTATGATGTTCCAAATCTTTTGATTTTTGCCACGCACGTGACATTCAAATAGCTCGGCCCAAATGCCAAACTTTTCAGTATCTATCAAAGGAGGTTTTGAAAACACGATATTAGTTTGTTGAGCCATTTAGAAGAATAAGAGAAAAATATGCAGAATATTTTTTGAAAGACCTGCTCTGATACCAAATGTTGGACAACCTAAGGGGGGGGTAAGGTTGTATTTAAAATCTTTTTCTTTCAAAAAAAATCTTTGAACAAATAAATACAGTAAAAATAAAGCAGAGTATAAACAAGTAAATATACAACAATTATATAAACAGATATAATTTAAATGCACAGCGGAAATGTAAAGAGATAAGGGAAAGAGAATACTTGACAACGAGATTTTTAAAGTGGTTCACCAAACACAAAGTTGGCTAGTCCACCTCGAGAAAATAACACTTCTCGGAGATCCAATACGAAACGTGTTCTTTACGGTAGAAACACAAACCTTAATACAACAAACGCGAATCACTCTACTTTGAGAGATTAAGGTGGATCACTCACTCTAATTCAAACACTTACAAGAGGGTATAAATTTAATATGAATAATCACTCTTGAATAAGGTTTATCACTTGGATATTTTTAGAGAGTTTGATCACTTGAGTTGTGTTGCTGATTCAACTAATCGTGAGATTTTAATCTGCTATCAACTCAAGATTTCTTGCTCAAAAAATTAATTTATCAGTTTAAGTGATTTAGTGTGAGTAAGAAAGCAGCAGAATAATAATCAAATGCTGAGGGAGAACTTAATGCTGAAGTTGGTGTAGAGTTGAAAGCTGCTGGAGGCTTGTATTTATACTGGATGAAAATCAGCCTTGAAGATTTCGCGGTATACCGCCGAACCATCGCGGTATACCTGCGTCATAAAAAGTGTACAGCAAGGAGAAGGTCAACCTGCAAAAACTCAACGACTTTGTGTACCCGCGGTATACCGCGTTGCACATGGCGGTATACCGCCTGACAAACTTTCCTGACAAAAGAAGCTTCTCATGCAGAACAGTTGATGGGAAACAGTACCCGCGGTATACCGCGAATACCTTGGCGGTATACCGCCTAAAGATCTGTCCAATGAGAGCATGGCAACGCAGGAAACTTCGGCTGATCACAATCTTGCAACAGTAACAAGTAGCAGACAGCATATATATATATCAGAGATTTATATATAAAAGATATTATATATATATTTGATTCAAATATATTTATATAGATACGAAATATCCAAGTGATAAAATATTTTAGGGTGTTTATCATTTTAAAATAAAATGACGAAACTCTTCAGACTTGGATTCTTCAGATAAAAAATTTATCGAGATCATTTAAATATCTGCACACTCAGATAAAATATTAGATAACAAATAATGCGGTGTGTTTTGTAATCATCAAAATAAATATGGAGATGTGATTTTATGTGTACCAAAAATATATCACAATATTTAAAGCTGGGTACACTTGCACCAACACGGTCAACAACAGCAAGGTAATTCTTCTAATGCTAACAATGTTTACCGTCCTCCAGGTTTCAATCAAAGGAATTTCAATGAAGGACCATCTATGGAGAAGAAGTCGGGGCTAGAAGACATGATGATGAAGTTCATGACCAAGATGGACAGAACGGTTGGAGAGTTAGCGAGCACGGTTAGCACAGTCAAGGTGGCAACTGATCAGAACACCGCATCGATCAAGATCCTCGAAAGGCAAGTGGGGCAGATTTCGGAAGCCCTACAGAACCGACCTCCCGGAACATTTCCAAGTCAGACCGAAAGGAAAAACCGGGAAGAATGTAATGCCATTTATCTGAGAAGTGGCAAGGAGCTGATCGAGGAGCCTACACGAGAACCACCAGCAAAGGAAACCGAGCCTAAAGAGAAAGAGGTTGTAGATGTGGATGAGCTAGAGGTTGATGAAGAGGTGGTGATTGAAGAGAACTTAAAGGATGAAGAGAAGAAGAAGCAGTCAACCACACCAAAGCAAACACCGGTCAAGCCGGTAGTCCCGAAAGTGCCATATCCGAATAGGCTTAAAGCCCAAAGGGAGGATCTCAGTTTTTCTAAATTTCTTGAAATTTTTAAGAAATTACATATTAAAATCCCCTTTGCAGATGCGTTGGCACAAATGCCCTCATACATGAAGTTCATGAAAGAGATTATATCCAAGAAGAGGGCGATCGATCACCAGTCCACCGTTGCACTTACTGAGGAGTGTAGCGCGATCATCCAGAATAAGCTTCCCCCGAAGCTTAGAGATCCAGAGAGTTTTTCAATCCCTATTAAAATTAGGAAGTTTAATTTTGATAAAGTGTTGTGTGATCTAGGAGCGAGTATTAACTTAATGCCTTTATCTGTTTTCAGGAAACTCGGCTTCGGTGAGGTGAACCCAACATACATGACACTGAAGCTCGCGGATCGATCGATCGTGTACCCGTATGGAGTGATAGAAGATGTGCTCATCAAGGTCGGCAAGTTTTACTTCCCGGTGGACTTCGTGGTGCTGGATATCGATGAAGACATAGAGGTCCCGCTGATTTTGGGAAGATCTTTTCTAGCCACGAGTAGAGCATTGATCGATGTGGAGGAAGGAGAGATGACCTTAAGAGTTGGTGATGAAAAGGAGGTGTTCAGGATGTTTGAGCATGGAAAGCTTAGAGACGGAGCCGGTCAAGGAGAACCAGATACGGAAGAATCCGCGAAGAACCGCAAGTGTGGGCGATTCGATTCCGCGGATACTGAGCCAAGTTGAGATCCACATAGTCGTGCCACGACTTTAACCAAGGCGCTGGGTGGGAGGCAACCCACCGAGGTTAGTTTTCTTTTTAATTTCCAGTTTTTGAGTGTGTTCTTAGTTACGAAAAACAAAAAAAATGAAAAAAAAACGAAAAATCAAAAAATAGCTGAAACAGGGACTTACGCGACTTGTGCCGCGGCCTACAAACCGCACGCCAAGTCGCGGGGTGTTCTGTTAATTTTTTGGAACAGTGGGTTACGCGGCTTGTGCCGCGGTTTCCAACCCGCGCGGCTCCCCTGTTTTTGTTTTCGTGCTGTGTTTTCTTTTCCTGCTTTGTGTGTTTCGTTGCTTTGCTTTCTTTCGCCTTTTTGTTTTGTTTTCCTGGTGTCTACCTTCCCTCTCTCCCCTTTTTCTCCAATATCTCTCGTCCGAGGTCGCTCCAATCTTTCAAGAGAATTTTCTTCGTCCGGGAAAACAGGTATGTTCTAAACTCTGTAGTTAACGAGTGGTGTATGATGTTTTGTGTTCCTATTAGTTAACGAGATGCAACAAACCTAAGTTTCACTTAGGTTTGGGGTGCCTCATATTTTCAAACATCTACACACTCACTTTTAACCCTGTGCAAACCTCGGTTTCACCGAGGTTTGGGGTTGGATTTTGTTTTGACAAACCTAGGCCGCAGCCTAGGTTTGGGGTGCCCATATTGAAACGATTTAGGCTAGCTCTTTGATGTTTCTTGTTAATATTTTGCCTTGTCTGTCTGATAACTGCCATAACCGCACAATGAGTTGGGTCGCCTGAACCGACAATTGCACATTGGGGACAATGTGTGGGTAAGGTTTGGGGTTGCCCAATCGGGCCCACGTTATGCACGTAGATTTTCTGCACTCCTGAGTACCTAGATCACTTTAGCTAAAAGTTTTGTTTGAATGATTGAGACCAACCATTGTAGGAAGAATCTTGTGATAGTAACGTGACCATTAGGGAAGGACTGGGAAAAGACATGACTAGGGACATTAGTGGAGACCACCCATTAGTGAGATTTGAGCCTAAAAGACGTTATTCATTTCGAGGGATTCATACACTTGATTCATACACACTTTTTCAAGTTCCTTGTCGTGAATATAGAGTGATCTCGCTATATTATTACTTTGAGTAGCAAAGACAACCATCGGGATATTGGGTAAGGGTATAGTAGACCAAATCGTGTGGACCTTAAGATGTGATTCCAGGCAATGTGTGTTTTGTTCTAACCTGTTTTTAGCTATCGTACCTTCTTACCCATTTGTGTGTACCAAAACCCCTTTTGAAGCCAAACACTCACCTTTTTCATTTCAAACCCGCCATTAAACCCGAGCCGAAAACCTTAGCCAACCTTATCCGAAAGTGTGTCAACTAGAAGCGGTAATGAACAACCAAAGATAGAGCGGAAAAAGAAACATTTCAGGCCAGTCATGTAAAGCAATTGGGTCAGTTTAACCCAAAAGTTAGAAAAGAGGGCCAATGCAGCCCCAATTAAATAAAGAGGACCAATGAAGTCCAAAAAAAAATCAGTTAGTTAAATAGTAATTATAGCAGCTAAATAAGAGAGTCAAAACGACTCTAACAGTGACAAAGAAGTCCAGATGATAGGACTTGAAGCTATAAAGTTCAGAATTGCTAAAGTTTAACACACCAAGGATCGTTGAACCGTTTTTCCCCTTCACTTCTTAGCCATAACCTTAGCCCCGTTACAACCCTTGTAAAGACCTGGATGATCTTTTGGAAAATGTGATTAGGGTATACGACCACCTTTACTGGTATTCCCTGTCTTGCTACTCGATTCCTTTCTGAGATCAACCTTTTTGGACATTTGTGTGTCTTTCAATAGAGTTGTCATGTAATATTCGAGTATTCTTGTACATAAATTCTTATACATGACAACATGTGCGATAACCTAGGTTCGAGAGAAATGAGAAAATCCCATGAGGTAGGGTCGAGGAGAAATGTTTTCCCTAGTATGTTTGGACCTAGTATGACCTTAATGGAAACGGAGCAGTCACGAGTTCAACTTACAATGGAAGGTCATAGATCAAACAGAATAAGAATGAGGCGAGAGTGAGATAGGCATTCACGGGTATGGGAAATCAACAGTGCATTACGTGGTACCGATTGAGAGTTGTGCAGTTATTATATTTCACTGATATATGCTTTTATTCTACTTTATCACTAATTTGCTTGGGGACAAGCAACGCTCGGTTTGGGGTTGTTGATAACGCCACTTTTTGGCGTTATTTTCGGTTCTCAAACCAATGAGATTGGCTTGTATTTAAGCAAAGAAGCGGAATTTTATGGTTTATCTAGTGGAATGTGCAGGTTATATAAAAGACAGTGTTCATTGAGAAAAGAAGCTAAAAAGAGCCCAAAAGAGAGCCAAAACGAAGCCCAACGGAAGCCCGAGATCCAAGCCCAAGACCCGCGCCCGAACCAGGACCCGATACTGACCCAGAAGCCATTCAGAAAAACGGGCGACTTGCCACGCGACTTGCAAGTCGCGTGACAGGTCGCCTAACCCTCTATTTGCACGAATTTCAGCTATTTCATTCCAGATATTAGGTCATTCTGGATACAACTCGACACACGACGAACGGCAGACGACTTGGGGCGATTTCTGGAGACTTTTCACACCTTTTGGAGCCACGAGAGAGGATCAAATGAGGAGGAATTCACGACGCGACGCGGATTAGAGCCGGGAAAAGGGAGTTTATCACTACATCTTTCACGTTCACATTAATCATGTTTACATACAGTCTTTCATCCCCTTTTCTTGCGTTTTTGTCCCCCAACATCATGAACTAATCTTTAGACGTTGGGGGTTGGAATGAATTCGATTTAAGTGTACAAACATGTGATTAGTGACTTTTATCAGTTTTTCCTATTTTAATGAAGCATGTGATTTCGTTTTTAATGCTTTTGTGAATTTGGCCAATTTACATTTGATTTGTTATGAACAATTAAGTTCGAGAGAATTAATTGTTAATCTAGAACTAAGAAATTGCACGCCTAAGGTGAGAAAGGAGATAGAGATATTCCGAGTAAGCCTTAGTCCCATTAAAATCTTGAACTTAATGTGTTTTGAATTCCATAGGTGAGATCGAGAGATAAACTTGTGCTTTTCAAGATAAAACCCGTTGTTGCTTGAAAGAGAACAACGGTGATTTTTACAAGATTGGGTATTCATTATACGGAATAACTGGTAATTGTTGCGAGTCAAGTGTTTGTATACGAAGTTCTTAGGATTTCCAACCCTCAAATGTTTCCTCTATCAAAGTTTCTTAAGCTGTCTACTGTCTTGTGTTGATTTATTTTATTTGCATTTGATTTGTTAAACCAACCACTCCAATTTCGATAGTTCAGTTAATAGAGTTTATAGTAATTGTGATACTTAGTTCCTAGTTCCTGTGGATTCGATACTCATACTTCCGTACGTATTACTTGATTTCGACACCGTACACTTGCGGTTAGATTTAGGGGGGGTGATACCCGCCTATCAGGGATGGATATTGTCGGCAAGTTACCACCCGCCCCTGGCCAAAAAGTATTCCTCCTCCTACTTACAGATTACTTTTCCAAGTAGGTCGAAGCAGCTGCTTTTTCCCAAGTCAGGGATAAAGAAGTCATCTCTTTTATCCAAACTAACATCATATGCAGGTTTGGGATTCCGTCTGAAATTGTCTGCGACAATGGATCACAGTTCATAAGCGACAGGACCCAACAATTATGTGAGGATAGAAGCATCAAGCTGACGACCTCGACGCCCAGATATCCTCAAGCTAACGGACTCGCTGAGTCAAGCAATAAAACCATCGTCGCATCGATCAAGAAAAGGCTAAAAGCTGCAAAGCGAAAATGGGTCGAAGAACTCCCTTCAGTCCTGTGGGCAAATCGCACGACGCCACGCTCATCCACAAGACAAACCCCTTTCTACCTCGTCTACGGTTGCGAAGCAGTCTTACCAATCGAAGTCCAACTCCCAACCTCGAGGCATACTTCCGTCGATCACAACCTCGTCGACTTAAATCATGACCTCGATGCCCTTGAAGAGCTTAGGGAATCAGCCTTATTCAGAATGGCATCACAGAAGCAAGCAGTCGAACGATATTTCAATAAGCACGTCAAAGCCAAAGTCTTTCAAGAAGGCGATTACGTCCTCCGTCGAGTGTTTCAAAATACTCAAGAGCTCAATGCTGGTAAGCTTTCTATTAAATGGGAAGGTCCATTCCGCATCTCCAAAGTCGTGGGTAAAGGATCCTATCGACTTCGAACTCTCGACGATCAGGAAATCCCACGCAGTTGGAACGCAGCACACCTGAAAAAGTATTTCTTTTGAAAACACTTTCCTCTCATACGAATTTCTATTCGTCTCATTTAAACATTGGAGGGCCGTTGACTAGCCAACGACCGACCTTTCGCGGGAACGCACGACATAAGTGCCCAAATTTAAGACTTGATCGTCTTATCACAGGGGCACATAATGCAAATCTCATCGTACGATCTAGTTGCACGATCGTAAAGTCTAAATACTCAAGTTTTTTACTTTGTACGTTCTAACACGTCGATATTCGAGTTCATCAACGCAATGCAAATGTATTCTAATTGTTATACTACAATGAATGCCTAAGTCGCACGGTTTTTTCTCATTCTATGCTTGATGAATTGTACGGTCGATATTACGTTAAAAAACACGAGTTCAATCTCATTCATGAAACGAACGATTACATACGAGCGACCAACGGTCGAATATCCAAAAACAAGGTTCGTTATATGCCAAATAGCTCGATCATACATGATCGGGCATAATTCATAAAACAGAAGTCTTTCCTAAAACTAGGAAGAGTATCGATCACGCACTCTGCCTCAAAAGTCTCGACCCCGAAGCATGCTGAAAAAACTGATGCAAGGATCAAACGAATATGATAGAAGTTGTCTCCCGACTTATTACACCACGACATTCGGAGAATGTGGCTCTTAAGATTAATGTTAAGATTGGAGGAAGGAATATGTTCTTCCCGACGGTCGACTTCCAGTCCAACATCTTCTCCATCTTCGCGTATCTAACAAAAGAAGATCGAAGCGTCTGTAAAATACAAAAGAAGTCTATTACACAAACATTCAGCGAAAACATTAGGAACACGAGTTTCGAAAGAAAAACTCACAAAAAAACGCTAGTACAGCTAAACGCGATCCCGTCTCTTCGATGGAGATCTTTTGAAAACGCTCCTTGAAAGACAAGAGCTGATATTCCCCCAGATATGGAAATGACTTCGTCCCGTCAAGGACACATTCAGTCAAGAGGATCGACGACAACGTAAAGTTGATCGTCATAACTTCCTCCTCACCCTCTCCCGTCCTTATACCCTTGCCCCCGACGGCTGACAAAGGGGTCGACGTGGATACAGAGGACATCGTCGCCAGATGCGCAAGATCCACGAACGTCGCGTCTATCGCAATCAAAGTCTTCATCGACTCGGACATAATCATTCTCAAATAGCTTCCAATCTTGGAAAGCTTGAGAGAAATCGAGAAACTATACCTCGTATGGACACTCCAAAAATTTCGAAAAGTACTGAACAAAGAACAACAAGGGATCAAAGAAGAAGTCTTCACTAAGAAACTTTTCAAGAAGATATAAAAGGAAGTGGTCCATTATGATCCCTATTTATGCAATCGATCATGTCAGGTCAAACCCTTTGATGATCACCACGTGCCCTCGTCCCTTCACATGACCACACGGATCGTCGACAACTGTCAAAGACAGCAGGTAAGCACAATCGTACGTCAATATGACGTCACGACCTCGTTTTCTCTTCGACTTCTCATTCGGTTAGAATTAAACCAATTCGGTTCCAAAACAATCAAGGTAATTTTCAATGTAAGACCCTGAACACCAGGCAAGCAAAATTTAAATTCGAATTTTGCCATCCTATTTTCAAATTTTGGGGGCAAACTGTTTGGGCAAATTTTCACAGGTCTCGACCGCGACCAGAGAATTTAAGACGTATGTCATGAGCTATACCTTGTATTAAGATAAGGTCCCGACAAAGACCAAAGAAACCTCTGTCGTCCCTTCTAAAAAGTAAGTCGAGACTTTTTCACGACACTCGACCTCGACGTCGCCCATTCCGCACGACCGTCGCATAAAACCGTACGACCTCGATCGACTAACGCGTTAACAACTGTTATGTTTGTTCAAGTGTTTAATGCGGGAGTCAAAGTTATTAATGGACAACGGCTATAACCGACAAAATCAGTTATGAGCATCTAAACTCACATTGAAGACGACGACCGTTACAACAATCATCAAAGATCTTAATGATTCAATTAAAGTCATCCGAAGACTATAAAATCTCAGCTCAATCGTCAGTTCAGGACACCTGAAAAACACCAAAGTATCAGAGAACATCAAACACAGAAGCTAAACATCCGAGCTCAGAAGAACACTACAAGCGAAAGGCTCTCACTCGAAGAACTACACTCGACGCACGACTTTCGCTCTCGACCAATAGTTTTACATATTGTTTTCACACACGACACACACTTGTTCTACATTCCATACACTTGTACTTTACATTTCGAAGTCTTTTCCTTCATTTGTATTGTAATCTCTGTACGATCGACACCCGAAACCAAAGGACATCGCCCCTGATTGGCGACCATAGTGCAGCGACGACATCCACTGTCGTCCGCAGGTTTTTTCCTCGTTGAGGTTTTTCCTGCGTCATCAAATCCTCTGTCTCATTTACATTTTTATCTTTGTCGCACGCTTTTGTCGAGAGATTCCTTTCTTTAGTTGTTAAAGTCCACATCGACCCTAAGTTGTCCCTTTGGTGCGATTTTTGGCATTAACAAGTGTAGGTGTTATAATAAGTTGACATGACACTTTCAGATGTCATAAAGTTTTTTAGGACACTTTTGAAATAAAACGTCGTATTAAGTTTTTTACACGTCGTTATTTGAAAAGTGGCCCATAAAAAGATACGTACATTCAACGCTTTTCGGAAAATGTCTCGTAAAAAAAACTAATATAACTCTTTATTTCTAAATAACCAACGGCTCATAAAAGATTAATAGAAAAACTTGCTACAATGCTCAAACATGTCATAACCTCCTGTTGTAACACTTTTAAATAGTACACACAATTATTTGATCCTATAAACTTAATTCTTGTATATTTTGCATTCTTTAAACCTAAATTTGTTGTAGTATCATATTTTGCGTTTGCAATAATGTGAATGGTTGTCGATCCTAAAATATCTTAACGAATTGGCCTTCGGTACGTGATACGAGTAAAGAACCCATTACGAAATACCCGACAGAGACTTAACTAAAACCAACTTACCACTGCTCTTTGATAATTTCATTTATTCGTTCGGAGTACATAACGAAACAGATGGACTCCTTCGATTTTCTTGGAAAGATGATGAAATATTTACATCTGATCGAAACTGTAACGACTAACTAGCCTTTAGTTTCTTGCTTCATTGTTCTTGAAGGAGTTTCTGCGAGCCGATGCCAGGATGGTCTTGTCGGCAATTATAAAATACGCTGCTCCGGCAACTGTAAGTTTGATCAAACTTTTGTCGATAATTCGGAACCAAAAAATCAGAAGTTATTATGTAAAGGGTGTAAGGTCTAACCAGTGGAGATAATAAGAGCCTGGGCAGTGTAATTGAGATTGGCTCTTCCCCATGGCATCCTACCAATAGCCACCTGCATTATACATATATATATATATATATATATATAATATAGATATAGATATATACTCAGCATAATATTAAGTCACTACAATAATATCAGGTTTATAAAAGGCCAATTTTAAATGTCTTACTAGATTTAATTAAGTTTACATAACCAAACATCCGTGTCTTATTCAAAAGTGTTGTAATAAGTTTGTAGGATGGTTTTGACCAAATTTTTAGGACACTTTGAAACAAACTATTATATTAATTAACCCTTTTATAAGACGTTCTTTTGGGCCTGTCTTGTGACACCTGTTTTTATAAGACATTTTTCAAATGGTGTTTATTAAAAGACTAATATGACCTCTTCCATTTCAAAAGTATCTTAAAAAACTTATTAAGACGACCAAAACGTCCTATTTTCACTACAACAAAGTTGAGTTTATAGTACACCTAAAATAAATAAGCCTCCTAATAGGGTGTTTTATAGGACCAAAGTTTATAGGAACAAACAAAAAAACGTTCTATCTAAAAGTGTTACAAAAGCTTATAGGACGTCATTGGGCGTCGTAACAAGTTGTTTTAAACATTTTTCAAATAAAGCGCCGTATTAACTATTTTCTAGAACACTATCTGAAATAGCGTCCTATAAACACAAGTGTCTTCTAAAAATATGGGTTTATAGGACACTTTCCAAAAGCGTCATATAAAATTAGCTAATGCGACATTTTATTTTAAAAATGCCCTAAAAACGTTGTTACAACGCTCAAAAACGTCCTATAAACTTATTGTAACACTTTTGGATATGACGCTTTTTTGTTTGATCCTATAAAACACTCTATTAGGACGATTGTTTATTTTAGGGGTCCTATAAACTCAAATTTGTTGTAATGAAAGTAGTCTACAAGGATATTCAGACGTTTTCGTGTCCTATAATTAAAGCAGATTTTAAAATCGGCTTTATAGACACCAAATGTGTCTAGACGTCCTAATAAACTGCTTTATAGGACTTAAGTTTATAGGACTAAACAATTGTGTGTCATGTAAAAGTGCTACGGTAACACAAAATAAACTTAACAGTAGGAATGGCAGTAAGGATTGCGGCTAATCCAGCAGCCTTAGTTCCTGCAACAACTCCATCTGCACACAACCCACAAAACATACGTACTTTAGCAAGCTACGTGATTTCAAATCGAATTGTATGCACAAAATAACATGCACGTAATTACCATGAGATTGCTGTTTGGCCACGGCTTGGTCGAATGAAGCCATCAAGAATCGGTTGACAAAAACAAGAAGAATCGAAGATGGTGGTTCTTTTTCTAGTATCACAGTTTGTTTGAAGTTTTAGATGAAGAAAGTAGTGAAAATAATAGGTGAATACTTATAAGCATTTGGATATGAAAGCCAAGATGATACTTGTGGGCTCTGGTTGGACCCAAATGGTTACCAGTCTCAGTGTCTCAGGTTCACATTCAGAGTTTGGAGTCATTTCATTTCCAGCAGCTGTGGTCCCGTGTTTTCATTTCTTTTTGTTTATATATATATATATATATATACATACATACAGGTTTGGGTTCCGATGAGAAATTAAGGTTAATGTGAGAAGCGTGATAAGTGGTTATCAATCGTTGGATGCAAAATGGATGCACATTAGGATTAGATGCACCGGATCAATTCCCTTCTAAGCCGCAATTCATGGGAGGGCATTTGATCGAAAGTGATCAACATTTCAGATCCACTTCTCACGCTTGTCACATTAACCTCAACTTCTCGCATGATCTTTCGCCTATGTATATATAGATTATGAGGGAGGTTGAGGGGAAAACCGTCCAGATGAAGGGCTACCAGGGTGTTCCTCAGCTTTCCGTTTTTCTGAGGTTTTCCCCTGAACCTGTCCCTATAAATTATATATAAGTATATAACTCATAGAAAAGCCTTTGAGTAGAGAAAGAATGTTCCAACATACATCAGTAAGAAATAGTCCTAAAGTCTAGTTGATGTGGAACCCAACACTGCCCCTAGGTTAGGTGGGTGTAACCAGTAACTTGTTCGGGGCCAGACGAGTATAGATTGCCGGCTTAGTGTCGAGACAAATAAAACTTGACTCCGATACCATTCGAGAAAATATGAAGTCGGATTGAAATACTATATCAGATAGATTTTGATTATTTCTTCTCAATATATATACATTAAAAATGACTCTTTGAAAAGTAGCTAAAACATATATAAAAGAAACGAAATAAAACATTAATATCAAACGATTTTGAACAAAAAAATGTTTATAATTCATCTAAAATTATTCATTCTCATAATTCTTTTTTCATATTTTCAGAAAATATCTTAACTTACTCATGGTGTCTATGTTTGAGATGATTGTGTGGCCTAGATTGAATTGTTTTGGATATGAAAGCTGTTGCTATATCTACTAGGAATTCTCACCAGCACAAGATTCTATGTCACTTTGTTTGTGCTCCTTTGGGAAGCGGAAAGGGGAAATTGACTCAAATAGCCAAACTCAAACTTCATAGTGAGAAAATAGCCAAAGTCTCTCTCACTTTATCAAAATAGCTATGGGTCTGCACTCGCAATTGCGGATGCGGAGCGGTCAGATGAACGGCTCAGATGCGTTTAATCAAGTGCGTTGCGCACCGGGTCAGGCCGGGTACGAGTGTAGACAACCCGTTTTCAAGGGGTTTTTTGTCTTTTATTGGTCCCATTGCGGTCCGCACTGGACCGAGTCGGGTCAGAGTGCGGACCCATTACTATTTTGATAAAGTGGGAGAGACTTTGGCTATTTTCTCACTATAAAGTTTGGATTTGGCTATTTGTGTCAATTTCCCAAGCGGAAAGCCTATCATCATCTCCTTCAGATGTGATGTTCCAGAATCCAGAGCAACACCTTTTAACATCAAACGCGTGTCCCAAAAAGTAAAGTAGTGCAGTTTAAATGTAATGTTTTTAAGAACATCTCCAATACAAAAAATTTACAAGCAAAGAGTAAATTACTTCTAAGAGCATCTACAACAAGGATTTCATTTAGATATCATTTGGATTGCAAAAGTGTTAATTATGATTTTTATTTTAGAAATTATAGTGGTTGTGAGTATGATTGCTAAATTAGAAATTGGTTTTGGTAATTTGCAAATGTCAAATCAGTACTTTTTATTGATGTGGCAGTGAATAGTATAAGAAATTGTAGGGAATAATTTCTAAATTAGAAATTGTTTTATGTCAAATCATGTTTTATGATGTTTTATAGAGTATGTTTATGAAAAAATTTATAAATAATTTTATTTGTTAATAAAAATATTAATTTTTTTTTTGAAAGGCATAAATATTAAAAAATGCAAAATATAATTTATATTAAAGTACAATAAAATAAATTACATATTAAAAAAATACAAACTTAACACATAAAAATACATCATTGTTCGTTTAGAAGTTCTTCAAGTTAATGTTCGTACAATCTTCGTTGTGGTTCGCTCGTTGTTGTGGGATCCATTTCGATCAACTTCATGATCATTTTTCCGATTTTCCCGTTTGTTCTTAATTTTTTCTGTTTCCACAAATGATGTGTGGAATTCTCTCATCACTTGAATTTTTTCTTTTTCTATATTCAGGCGTTCTAACATTGTCACTTGTTCGCTTTCGGTAGAACTTGGTGAAAAAAGACATTTTTTACCTTTATCCTTCGAGGCTTTCTTTCCCAACGGGCGGGAAGAAGAAGTTGATACATCCTCAGGAATTGACGTATTAGCATTTGAAGATGATGAAGTGTAATGACCATCTTCTGTATTTTTATATTCGTCAATTTGATGATATAAATGATGATGTTAATTTTACTATAACTACGCCTAAAATCTCTCGTAGCATACTTCCCGAGCACGAAAACTATCTCCAAAATCACATACAAGTACGTAATCGGTCAACGAATCATTGTTTACAATCAGATTTGATTGAAGAGATTTGGAAAAGATTTAGAGAAGAAGAAAATGACGATTAATGTAATATTTTTACTTTGTATTTTAATTTAATGTTTTATAAATTAAATATTTTATTTAATTAATAAAATATTTCGTATTAAATTATAGTAAAGAATATTTAATTGTAGTTTTGTTGTTATTTGATTAAAATATAGTTTTTTATGATGAGGTGTCACTTTAGAAAGTGGTTGAAATTTCATTGTTGTGGAGGATAATTTCAAGATATATAATTGCAAATCTGATATGGCGCTGATGTGACACATTTGCAATTGTAATGAAATTTAATTGTTGTGGATGCTCTAACAATTATCATTGTGAAAGTTTTAATAAAAACTATTGTTTTTAAAGTACGTGGTTAAACGTAAGGTTTTTATAAGCAAAAAATGAAATGATTTGTAGGATTATTATTGAAAAGTGTTTTTATAAGTCTATCTTAATCCATTATTAAAAATACCAAAATAAAGGTGTTTTTATCTTGAATCTTCTATTAAAATACAAAAATATGAAGATCAATAAAGTAAGGGTCTAAAAATATATATATTTGTATTCTATTCAACTTTAATAATTACATGTATATAAAGTAATAATTTAACAGATTAAGAATTTTGTATTAATTAAGTTTATAATTTAGTTATTTTGTGTTTGTAAATTGTAAACTAAATTTAAATAATTAATTTGTTTTATTAAAAATTAAAACTAGTAAAAACTAAAATATGAATAATCATAAACCATCTAACAAAATTAAATTTCATCGGCAAAAATTAAAAAAAACATAATATTGGCTTATAGTTTTATGTCAAGACAATAACATAAGACCGAATATGATAGCATAGATTTATAATGCAGAAAAAATAAACTAAGACACAAGTTAAAAGTTTGGATAATCATTTCTGGTTCCAACAAGATAGTCATAATATTGATTATAGTTTTGTGCGGGGTTTTGAGACCCTTCGCCTAGATCTTGAACTCGTTGGTCTTGATCCATAACATCTTCTTCTCCAGATTCTTGATACTTAGATGCTCGGTACTGTGAAGGTTGCCATTGAGATCCTTGTCCTTGTTTATCACCGTCAGATTCTTCTTGTCTTTTTCGTAGTATTCGTCTTTTCTCATTTTCAATGTACTTACGAAACTCAAGATCAAAGATAGAATTCAAATCTGTAAATAAAATTTTGTTATTCTTCCAACGTTGTATCCATCCGTATTCTTTCATTTGAGCCTCAATATATTTGAGTTGAATTTCTTTTTTTGTTGTTGTTGAATCAGTACTCTTTGTCAATGCTAAAAATACATTATCAGTAGCATCCATCATCTTTTGCATATGTTTTTCGTTTTGAAGATTTTGTTTCGCTTTCTTCATGCCAATAGGTCTATGAGTTACAGGAATATCTATTTCGTCATTAAGATCAAATGAGGATATCCCAGCATACGCCGATGATGAACCAAGATTAGGAGAACATGTTTGAGAAGGAGAAAAAGTAATAGCATCAATTACATCTCAAAGTTTGCAGCAGGTAAACACATCCACAGCTGAGAATTATACGAATACTAAGTCAGACAAGGTCTAAGTGAAAAACAACTGTAACAACCCAAACCTTAAGCATGCAATAATACAAGTTTTATCCCAAACGGGTCCCAATACATAACAAAAATCTCTTAAACATAGTTACAAAACTTGGAGCGGACACAAACTTCCACAATCGAGAAACTACTACTTAACCATACTAAATAGAAAGGAGAGTTACAGTGCTCTAAACTCTAGTCTTCTGTCTCTACCTTCATACCTTCGTCTTGCCCTTACTAGAAGCACCACTACCACTATGTCCTGAAAATGGTTTTAGTTTTGAAAGCGAGGGTTAGACCATGAGGTCTAGTGAATTCCCTCTTGAAAAGCAGTTTAAAAGAGTCTCATCTTTACGTCACGTAACTGTCATGTTAATAAATAAAACAACAATTTATACACAATCTCCACATAAGGGGTATTGCACAGTGGTCTCCATGTCCATCACCTCCATGTGATGTCCACACTCGGGGTCCACAGTAGATCCCCACAGCCCCTAGTAGATGTCGTATCCGTGTGCGCGAGAAATAGATTCAAGGCACACGGTTCACCAAACTCCCAAGAATCTCAAGGATCCAAGGTACAATTTAACCCCCACTGTGCAACCCGACTCCACATATGATCATATAATCATGAAAGCAATGTACATCATGGATATGCGGTAAAACGACATAATTAAAAAAATAGCATTTCTCATGTCAGTGTACAAGAACCATAATCAGTTATTAAAAACATGCTCTAGTTGATTTTTCATATAAAAAGATACAAGGGAACCCACCTGTTTGTCGAGATTAAATACGCACACGCTTTACTTTCAAACGAACCAAACCGATCACCTAAAATTGGCCAAACAGTACACTGTCAAAACTTATCATCCGAACCAAACCTATCCGGACTCTTTTGTCCGATTTTCTTCCTCTATCCGGATACTTAACCCGAATCCGGACACACCCCTTTATCCAAATACATATAATCCGGACACACACCCTTATCCGGGTACACACAATTCGGGAAAGACTGGTCCGGAAAACCTCCTAAATCCGGATATAAAACTCATCCGGATACGATACGAAGACCCGGAAACGTTCCTAGAATCCGGATAACAATCACGTCCGAAAAACGGCGACATCCGGATACACGCATAGTGAAAACCTAAAAATCTCTTTAATCGATTAAAAACAACTATTTTTCCTTAAACTTGTTTAAATCACTTATTTGGAGTAACATCCTAACCTTAAACATCCATTTAATCGACACACCATCCATTAATCAAACACTTGATGCAAAATCTATAGGTTTTCTCATTATTAGAACACAGACAAATAATCATGGGTTTTCTCCTTCTCAATCAATATAAACAAAGCATTAAGGAGTTTCCAGGAGATTATTTACTTACTTGTAACCGTTTTTTCCAAGCAAAAACCTTCACCAATTTCTTGAAAATCCTCAACGCTTTCCTTCTTCTCTTACGATGGTAGCCGCACAAATGAAACAGTGGAATGAAATTAGGGATTTCACCCCATATTTATACCTTTCTCAAATTGCAACTAAGTCCCCCAAGTTTCTTTTCTTTATGTTCACCACATTTTACTCAAAAGTTTACAATTTAGAACATCGGTTGTTACAACACTTCCCCCTTAAAAGAATTTCGTCCCTGGAATTCCTTAGTCAAACAGATGCCGGCACTTGGCCCTCATCTCGGATTTTACTTCCCAAGTCTCCTCTTGTCCCTTGTGTAAACGCCACTGAACCTTCACGAGGCCAATCTCTTTATTCCTCAGCTTCTTAACTTTATGGTTCACTATCGCTTCGGGTTCTTCCACGAAGTTTAATTTCTCGTCTGCTTGTACATCGTGCAACGACACAGCTTTATCCATCCTCGCTAACCCTCTCAACAATCTCGTATTGTGGATGCCCCGTAACTCGTAAGGTAGATCCAACTTGTACGTCACTTCCCCAACCCTCTCAACAATCTCAAACGGCCCGATATAGCGTGGACTTAACTTTCCCCCTTTTCCAAAGCGCACTACTCCTTTCCATGGCGATATCTTCAACATTACCTTATGCCGACTTGAAATTCTATATCTTTCTGTCTTTTGTCCGAATAACTCTTCTGTCGATCACGCGCTACCTTCAACCTTTCCCGCACTTAGACTATCTTGTCCGTGGTCATTCGTACAATTTCGGGTCCAACCAACTATTTTTCCCCAACTTCATTCCAACACAAAGGTGTTCGCCATTTCATACCGAGTTTCCTTGATACTCGCATGGTAACTGTTGTTGTAGGCAAACTCGATCATAGGCAAATGGCTTTCCCATGAACCCTGAAAATCTAGGGCACATGCCCTCAGCATATCTTCCTCTCTCTCTCTCTCTCTCTCTCTGACCGTCAGTCTGAGGATGATAAGTGGTGCTCATCTTGATTTGTGACCCCATTTCTCTCTAAAAACTTCTCCAAAACGCCGACGTGAAATGACTATCCCGATCTGACACTATTGACAACGACACACCATGATGTGTTACTATTTCATCAATATATAACTTTGCTAACCTTTCCAACGAGTAAGCTTCCTTTATGGGTAGGAAGTGCGCCGACTTAGAAAGTCGGTGCACGGTCACCCATATCGCATCATATCCCTTTGTGGTTCTAGGCAATCAAGTCACGAAGTCAAATGTCATCTGATCCCACTTTCAAACTGGAATGTCTAGCGGTTGGAGTTTTCCATACGGACGTTGATGTTCCACCTTCACCCGTAGACAAGTCAAACACCTCTCCATGAAGTGCACTATATCTTTCTTCATACCGACCACTAAAATTTTGTCATAAATCCCCAAAATTCTTATTAGTTCCCGAAAAAATAGAATATTTAGATCTATGCGCTTCTTCCAAGATGACTTTCCTAACCTCTCCTTACTTTGGAACCTAAATTCTTTCGTTGAAACATTTCATTCTAGGGTTTGGGCTCATTATTCATTCTATCGACTTCTAACTTCTAGAGGACGACTAAGGACTCAATTGGGGCGATTTTGGCAAGGGAGAAACACCAAATTGAAGCAAGGAAACGTCGTGGGAATCAATTTCAATACCGATTTCCTGCAAATCTTCGTTGGTATTACACAATCAAGGGAGTTTTATGATCCTAGAACTTTTGATAAAACTTTTTCTTAGAACTATGGATTCTTCTTTTGCTTTGATTGTTGATACCCCCAACATGAACTAATCTTTAGATGTTGGGGGTTGGTTTGAATATCGTTTAAGCATATGAACATGTGATTTGGGATTTTTATCAGTTTTCCTTATTAATGAAATATGTGATTAAGGTTTTAATGATTTTGTGAGTCAGGCCAACTTTCATCTGATTTGTTTGTTATCAATTAAGTTCGAGAGAGTTAATTGATAACTATAACTAGAATTACATGCCTAAGGTGAGAAATTGGATAGAGATATACCAAGTAAGCCTTAGTCTCGCTGAAATCTTGATTTTAATGTGTTTTGAATTATAGGTTGAGATCGAGAGATAAAATTTGTGGTTTCAAAATAAAATATGTTGTTGCTTGAGAAAGAACAAATGTAATTTTAGAGATTGGGTATTCATTAAAGGGAATAGCTGGTAATTATTTTGAGTAAAGTATTTATACGTGAAAACCATAGGATTTCCAACCCTCAACTATTTTCTCCATCCAAAGTTTCCCTAAGTTGTTTACTATCTTGTTCTTGATTTATTGCTAGTAGTTAATTAATTGAATTCCAACAATTCATCTTTTGAACCATTCAGTTAATAGTGAATATAGTAATTGTGATACTCAGTTTCTAATTCCCTTGGTTCGATACTCGTACTTCCAAGTACTTATTACTTGATTCGACCCGTACACTTGCGGTTAGATTAGGGGGTGTAAACCCACCTATCATCGCTATACTCCACAAAGTCGTTCGTACAGTCCGACAATGACAAGATCGGAGCGCTACTTAACATGTCTTTCAGCTTTTGGAAGGCCTCACTCTGCACCTCCGTTCATGTAAACTTCACACTCATCTTAGTCAAAGAAGTCAACGGGGTTGCGATGCGCGAGAAGTCCTTGATGAACATACGGTAATACTCGGCAATCTAAGTAAACTTCGAACTTCCGACGGATTTCTATGTTGCTCCCAATATTGGATAGCCTCGATTTTAGACGGATCCACTTTAATCCCATCTTGGGACACTACGTGTCCAAGAAATTGTACCTCTCACAGCCAAAACTCACAGTTCGAGAACTTTGCGTAAAGTTTCTCTCACCTCAGCAACTCCAACACGGTCCGAAGATGAGCCTCATGCTCTTTCTCAGGTCTCGAGTATACCAAAATGTCGTTTATAAACACAATCACGAACTTATCTAAGTAAGGTTGGCACACCCTATTCATTAGATCCATAAAAGCTGCAGGTGCATTGGTTAAACCAAACGGCATCACAAGAAACTCATAGTGTCCATACCTAGTCCAAAAAGCCATTTTCGGTATGTCTACTTCTCTTACCTTGAGCTAATGGTACCCCTACCTCAAGTCAATCATAGAAAAATAACTAGCTCCTTGTAACTGGTCAAACAAATCGTCTATCCTTGGAATCGGATATTTATTCTTAACCATAACCTTATTGAGCTCACGGTAATCTATACACATCCGCATGGTTTCGTCCTTCTTCTTCACAAAGAGTATCGGTGCGCCCCACGGCGAGGTACTCGGCCTAATGAATCCTTTATCTAACAACTCTTGTAGTTGTGACATCATCTCCTTCAATTCGGAAGGTGCCAACCTATATGGCGCACTATCTATCGGTGCGGCCCCAGACACCAAATCAATTCAAAACTCAATCTGACAATCCGGGGGTAGGTTCGTCAAATCATCTGAAATACTTCTGGTTACTCACTCACTACTAGCACATCCTCCACCCCACACTTCTCCTTTTTAGCGTCTACAACGTAGGCTAAGTATCCCAAACATCCCTTCCTCAAGCATCTAGTAGCCTTAACCATAGGAATAAGACTAGTGCTTCTATCTCGCTGATTTCAATAAATCACTACCGTCCCCTTATCGGGTAACTACACATGGATCAACTTCTTATTGCACTCGATATTGGCACTATTCTTAGCTAGCCAATCCATACCCAGTACTATATCGAACACCCCCATTGCCATTAGATACAACTGCATTGGTACTAAACTCCCTTCT
This sequence comes from Saussurea involucrata, assembly GCA_033807775.1. NCBI lineage: Eukaryota > Viridiplantae > Streptophyta > Magnoliopsida > Asterales > Asteraceae > Saussurea > Saussurea involucrata. The sequence continues at coordinate 146,332,631 of CM066314.1, forward strand.
ATATCTATGACACAATCTTCCCCCAGATCTCTAATACACACCCTATTGATTTCTACTTCTAACGCCCTTTCCAAACGCTTAGGTTTAACCCTCAATCATTTCATAAAATCATGAGATACAAAGGAACGGTTTGCTCCCGAATCAAACAACACCTTGGCACAAAGAGAGTTCACCAGAAACGTACATGTCACCACCTCCGGAGTCTCCTCCGCCTCCACCGTTGTCATATGAAATGTACGCCCCTCTGTACATGCCGGTTCCAACCCTTTTCACCTCCCCCTTGCTCACGGGTCGATCCCAAGTCCGCGTCGACCCTCCTCTCTTTAACTGCGGCAATCAAAGTGCAGGTGGTCGGTCGACCCACACTTATAACATAACCTCTTGCACGGGCAGTCCCTCGACATATGACCTGGTAAACCGCACTGAAAACATGATCTAGTCTCCGACAAACATTCCCCTTGGTGCACCTTTCGACATTTTCCACAAGGTTTATCCCCAAATTCACGAATCCTTCGTGCCTCCGGCCTGAAAGCCTTCTCTTTCCTGGCATCGTTTCCTGGTCCTTCACATTTTCTTTTGTCTCCGACTCTCTCTGTCACTTGGAGGTTCTTTTCCTTTTCTGTCATCTCGACCTAATGGCCGCTTGAAAGGTAGTAGGGTTTCTTGTCAAAACCAACTCTTGAATACTACTCTTCAATCCTTAAATGTACCGTTCTCCACGCCGCTCCTTAGTCGGCACATACATCTCAGCAAAACGAGACTTCTCGATGAACTTTAAAGTATACTCCCTTACTGTCATCTATCTCTGTTCTAGCCCCAAGAATTCCTCTTCTACTTTCTTAATTGCCGCCAGTGGGCAAAACCGAGCTCTGAACTTTCCTACAAATGTCTTCCAGGTCATTTTCTTAGTTGCTGACGACCATTTCCCTCCGGTCTCAGCATCCCACCAGAATACAACATCAGACTTTAACATGGACAGAGCAAACATTACTTTGTCTTCATGAGCACACTTGCATGTGTTGAAGACCAATTCCATCTCCCTGGCCCATTTCATTGCCAACATTGGGTCGCACTCCCCCTTGAACGTAGGAGGTTTGCATGAGGCGAACACCTTATAATTGCACCCCTTAGCTGCAGACTCATTCATCACCCCTGGGGTCGACTGAGAATGGCTACCACCCCAGTTACAGGTGGGCTAGACATCTCAGAGCTTTCCTTGCTCTCACTTTTCTCTTTACTTCCCGAAGCCGACTGCTCTTGCTGGGCCAAAAGGGCCTGTAGTGTTTCATGAATCTTTCCTAACATCACTCATTACAATCCCTAAGGCAATCCCCTAATTGGTACCTAGAACCTAGACTAAAACGAGAAATGAAGCAAAATCGAAAATGCACATGGAAGTGTAGAATGCAGGTTTCATGTGACCTAACCCGCATCAAAGTCGCATTCTTCACTGTTTAGTCTTACACGAATTTTTCAGCAAAAACCATAAAAGCCACATTTATCCAATCTTTTCCCAAATCAATTTTATGCTCCAAAATTAAGAGAAATAATGCCCTAAACTATTTTAACCATTATTCTAACATCATAACACCATTTAATCCATCCTTAAATGAAGGCGTTATCCTCAAAAACTTGAAAATGAAAAACCCTTGAAGATACCATCAACAATGGTGATATTTATCAAATAACCAATTTGGAAACCCCACAATAGTCGATCTAAACACGAACCGAGTAAGATTTAAACCAACAACACCTAAAGGGATTGGAAGTACCCAACTAAATACTAGAAATCCAACAATAGAAGCATAAAGAATAGGATATGAAGCTTACCTTAAAGACGATGATCTTCAACCCACGGATTCAGCTTCTTTACCACAATTCCAAAGAAATACTCTATTTCTCTCAAAGCCTCCTCTCTCTCTAATCTCAAATACGTAAGTCACAAATGAGGATGGATAGGGGATTTTCCTCTCTTTAGCCCCTTATTTACAATAAGATCCCTGAAAATAAAAGAAATTACATGCACACCCTTAAACTTCCGTAAATTCTCAATGCAAAGGACTAAGATTATTACAATGGGATATGCTCTAAACAGCAACAACAACATAATCTTTTACCATTTTAAAGGTATTGATTTGAAAATATTCAGTTACGTACTTACTAATAGAAAATGTTTTGTATTGAAAACACAACCTTTGATGAATTACAATATGACATATAAATACAAGGGAGAGAATGCTAAATCTAAGGAATACAATAATTACAAATATATGACCACTAATGACAACTAATATTGTGGAGATAATCGTTGTAATTGATTGACATGATTTTCTCCTTGATTTGTTTCATAATTGATTTGATTAGCCACATTCCTTGATATGCTCCCGCAAGATGGACGGTCGTGTTGTGAGTCCAATCTTGGATATAAGGTGATGAAATCGTGTTCGTGGGAGTGGTTTAGTAAGAGCATCGGCTAGTTGGTCGTCCCCGGCGATGTGTGTGACTCGTATAGACCGGTCTTGAATTTTTTCGCGAACAAAGTGAAATTCGAGAGCTAAATGTTTCATACGAGAGTAAAATACCGGGTTGGCGGAGTATTGTGTAGCACTCATGTTGTCACAAATGATAGTGGGTGTGATAGTCGATGAAAAACCGAGTTCCTTTAGCAGGGACTTAATCCAAATGACTTCGGTAGTGATGGATGCTATGGCACGAAATTCAGCTTCGGTAGATGAGCGTGCCAAAGTATTTTGCCTTTTTGAGCTCCAAGCTATGGGATTTGATCCGAGATATACGAGGTAGCCGGTTGTACCACGGTAGATATCTTTGTCCCCGGCCCAATCGGCATCGGTAAATCCATGAAGATGTAGTGGTGAGGCGCTTCTTATTAGGAGACCTTTGTGAATTGTACCATGAAGATATCGAAGTAACCTTTTGAGAGCATGCCAATGTTTGGAAGTAGGAGCATGCATAAATTATGAAAGTTTGTTTACGGCAAATGCTACATCCGGTCTTGTAAGGGACAAGTATTGTAGGGATCCGACTAGAGCGCGATAATCGGTTGGGGATGGAAGAGGGGTGCCATCATGTACGGTGAGAGGTTCGGAAGACGTAATCGGTGTGTGGGCCGGTTTACATTCACTCATTTTGGCTCGTTGAAGAAGATCACTTATGTATTTGGATTGAGACAAAAGGATTCCTTGGGTGTGAGGGAGAACCTCAATACCAAGAAAGTAAGTGAGATTGCCAAGATCTTTTAGAGAGGATTTCATGGCAAGTGTGGATATGAAAGTGTTGATGGTGTGTGTGGATGGACCGGTGATGATGATATCGTCTACATAAACGAGAATAAATATGGGATAAGACTTGTTTGTGTGGACGAATAAGGAGGGATCGGAGATAGTAGGTTTAAAGTGTTGAGAGTGAAGATAATTTTTAAGTTCTTCATTCCATGCACGTGAGGCTTGTCGAAGGCCATAGATAGCCTTGTTAAGTTTGCATACATGAGAAGGAAAGGAGGGATTGATAAATCCGGGTGGTTGTGCCATGTATACGTCTTCCGTTAATGTGCCTTGAAGAAAAGCATTATTAACGTCTAATTGGCGAAGGGTCCAATGATGGGACACGGCAAGAGAAAGAATTAGACGAAGGGTGGCGGGTTTGACGACGGGACTAAAAGTCTCGGCAAATTCGATTCCCGGACGTTGATGAAACCCCTTTGCAACTAGGCGTGCTTTAAGGCGTTCGATGGAGCCGTCCGGATTATACTTGGTTCGGAATACCCACTTGCTTCCAACTAAGTTGGCAGCTTCGGTGCAAGGAACAAGATTCCATGTGTTGTTGTTTTGTAAAGCATTAAATTCTTGTGTCATGGCATTGCGCTATGAAGGATGTTTTAGAGCTTGGGTGATGGTTGATGGTTCGGTTACGGGTCCATTGGTAACAGTATATAGTTGAAAATCGGGGTTGTGATATTTGGGATTTGGTTTTCGAGTTCTAGTTGTTGGGAGAGTTGTTGTGGGAACGAGATCGGGTTGGGAAGAAGATTGGTTGGCGGTGGCAGTGGGAGACTCAGAATCAGATTCAGAGTCCGAGGGGAGGGGTGTTTGAAGTGCGGTTTGTAGGAGAGTTTGAGAATTTGAATTGGAGGGTGGGGTGATTTGGTTTTGAGTGATCAATGAGGATGGTGTGGAAATGTTTGTAACAGTGGGTGGATAATTAGGTAACCAAAGTTTAATATCCGATTGTGGGGAAGTAGTGTTGGATAATTTCTCAAATGGAAATTGATTTTCAATGAATTGTACATGTCTGGATGTGTAGGTTTTGTTGGTGGTTGGGTCAAGTACATGATAAGCACTTTGGGATGAGGAGTAACCAACAAAAATGCATGGTTTAGATTTGGGTTGTAATTTATGTGTGATATATGGACGAAGCCAAGGATAACAAAGACAACCAAAACTTTTTAATTTATTGTAGTTTGGATGTTTGTTGAAGAGACGGTGATAGGGGTATGTATTTTGTAGGGTACGTGTGGGGAGGCTATTGATGAGATAAGCGGCGGTGGTGACGGCAAATGGCCAATATTGAGTGGGTATTTTGGCATGAGATAGAAGGGATAGCCCGGTTTCAACTATGTGACGGTGTCTACGTTCGGCATAGCCATTGTGTTCGGGTGTATGTGGTGGAGAGGTGAGATGTGACACACCTCGGGATTGGAGATGAGCAGTGAGTTTGATATACTCTCCGCCATTGTCGGAGAAGAGTTGTTTGATTTTGATTTGAACGTAATTTTCAACAAGGTTTTGAAATTGGATGAAGGTGGTGAGAGAGTCGGATTTATTTTTAATTGGGTATAACCATATATATTTAGTGTAATGATCTACAAAAATAATATAGTACTTAAATTCGTCAAAGGAAGTAATTGGTGATGACCAAACATCCGAGAATATTAAGTCTAAAGGTGCTTTGGAAGATAGACTTGATTGATAAAATGGTAATTTGTGGCTCTTGTGTATGTGAGAAGAGTTACAATTATTTGTTGAATTTGAAATAAAACAAAAGAAGATAAAAATTGCAAAATTTTATTGTTTGGATGACCCAACCGATGATGCCAAGGGATGGACGTCGTCTTTTGCAATGAAAAAGTGAGAGGTTGTGGAGATGAGTAGATCTCATATATCCCGTTGCTTGTCTTGCCTTTAAGGAGTGGGAGTTTGGAACTTCGATCCTTGAGGACAAAAGCAAAGTCAAAAAATTTGATTAGAAATTTATTGTCTCGACATAAACGTGAGATAGAAATGATATTACGAGAAATTGTAGGAACACAAAGAACGTGGTGTAGGATTAGAGGTTTAGATGATGTGTGAAGAGTAAGAGAGCCAATATGAGTTATAGGTAATGACGAACCATCACCGATTACGAGTTCTTCGGTTCCATCATATGGTGCATGAAGTGACAATGCTTTGAGGTCATTAGTAACGTGGTGTGAAGCACCACTATCGAGTAGCCAGCTAGTTGATTGTGAGCTATTTTGAGCACCAACACCCATCATGTTAACTTGTGGTGATGCCTTGGAAACCTGCACATTACGAGTAAATGACGGTATAACCGCATTAGGAAACATCCTTTTGAATGAGTTGCAGGTAGTAATCGTGTGGCCTTTGGTGTGACACCATTGGCATTTGCTAAGGAATGGTCGGTTTCCGGTGGCGGTTTGTTGGTTGGGTGGGGTGGGTAGTAAGCCGGCGGCTTGGTGATTTGAAGAAGTGGGGTTGCGAGTGGACCAAGGTTTATTATGAGACCGATTGTGAGCCATGAAGACCGAGGCCGGTTGGTGTGTAGTAGTGGTAGGGGTGGTTTGAGCCAAAGTGAGTTCTTGATTTAGCAACTTTTCATGGAGTTCGTTGAACGAGATTGGAGTGTCTCGTGCATGAACTCCGTAAATGGTAGGTTTGTATGCTTCTTGATCTAACCCATTGAGGATGATATCGGTTAAATCTTCTTGATCGGTTGTTTTGCCAAGTCCTGCAAGTTCATCAACAATGGTCTTGACAGTTTGTAAATAATCGGAAATCGATTGGGTGGGGGTTTTGGAACATTGTTTCAAGCGGTATTGAAGTTGCTTGATGTGTCCCTTTGAGGGTGAGGCATAAGTGGTGGCAAGAGTGTTCCATGCTTCGAGGGAGGTTTTGGCATTAGTGATGATGGGGGAGATTTGGGGCGATAAAGTTCCGACGAGAGCACCAAATAAAAGGCGATCTTGGCGAAACCAGTGGGAGTAGTCTTTGTGAGGGGTAGATGAGCCATTGGTTCCAATGGTGGGTGGAGGGGAGGGATGAGTGCCATCAATAAACTTATGTAAATCAAGGCCATGTAAGAGTGCCTCAATTTGGGTTTTCCAACTAAGGTAGTTGGTGGATGTTAAACGAAGAGTGGAAGGAAATGTGACAATGGTAAGGTTGTTTAGGGAGGTATTGACGGTGAGGGTATTGGTTTGATTGGTGTCGCTCATGATGATCGGTTGAGTGATGAGGATGATAAAATAGTGATGAAGGAGGAAGAGAGAGGAAACGGAGCAGCAAAGGAGGGGTGGCCGGAAAGCTGATCGGAGGAGAGGGGTGTTTAAAAAAGAATCGTGAGGCTCAATGATACCATAATAGAAAATGTTTTGTATTGAAAACACAACCTTTGATGAATTACAATATGACATATAAATACAAGGGAGAGAATGCTAAATCTAAGGAATACAATAATTACAAATATATGACCACTAATGACAACTAATATTGTGGAGATAATCGTTGTAATTGATTGACATGATTTTCTCCTTGATTTGTTTCATAATTTATTTGATTAGCCACATTCCTTGATACTTACGTTTATCACATATATATTTCTTCAAACAAGAGATGAAGACAAAACAAAGTAGATGGATATGACTAACTAAATTATCTTGCCGCTATGCATTGTCATCATCTCTCATTCCATTATATATATATATATATATAGAGAGAGAGAGAGAGAGAAATGTTCAAACGAGAACGCTAACTATTTAAGAAAACAAGAAAACAGTAAATCATGTGCAAAATCACATGTGATTTTACATTAACTGCAAAAACTGAACACACGCGACTTTGACCGCGACTTAAAAGTGGCGGGAAAAGTCGCGTAATCATATATGATTTTGTACGTGAATCATATATGATTTTGTATATAGCGGTTGTTTTCTTAAATAGTTAACGTTCTCGTATGAACCCATCTCTCTATATATATATATATGTGTGTGTGTATGTGTGTGGTACACATGTTTGCCCCTTAATCAATGTCTATTTTACAACTTACACACTAAGACCTTCCGCAATCTACGACCTTTGTATACAAACTGTTTGTAGTAGAAACGTTGTCCGTCTTACCCATGTTGAAGCCTCAAAGAGCAAAGAAAATTTGCCTCGACAACCTCCTTAGGATTGAGGTCCTCCATCGCTGAGATGTGTAAGATGCTCAAACGATCTTTCAACATGTCCAACTTATAGCTAAAGCACAAAAGTGTCATAAACATTCTGCTCGTATAGGTTTTTATCTTCAAGTACCTGCCCGTTAAACATTGTAGTGATTTAGACAATAAATTTTGGTTTTCTCTCAAGTATGTCAAGTTATGTTTATTATCATCAAAATCAGTGAGATTGTGAATTATATATTTAAATAAAAGTGTTTTTGTACACTTAGAGCATCCACAACAATGAAATTTCATTCCAATTGCAAATGGGCCACATCAGCTTTGCAATTATCTTGAAATTATCCCCACAACAATAAAACTTCACCCACTTTCTAAAATGACACCTCATCATAAAAAACTATATTTTAATCAAATAACAACAAAACTACAATTAAATACTCTTTACTATAACTTAATATGAAATATTTTATTAATTAAATAACTATAATTAAATACTCTTTACAAAACTATAATTAAATACTCTCTACAAAACATCACAAAACATGATTTAGCATAAAGCAATTTCTAATTTAAAAATTATTCCCTACAATTTCTTATAATATTCACTGTCACATCAGTAAAAAGTACTGATTTGACATTTGCAAATTACCAAAACCAATTTCTAATTTATCAATCATACTCACAACCACTACAATTTCTAATTTAGCAATCCTACATGGCATTTTTGCAATCCAAATGAAATCCTAATGAAATCCTAATGAAATCCTTGTTGTTGTGGATGCTCTTAGAAGTATCACACATATATCAAAGACTATTGAGCTCCATCAATACTAAAATCATATTATGTTGAAGCTTAAAACATTTTGTTTTTGTAATTATTCATTTAAATGCTTTTGTTAATATATGGGAGTTCTTTGATTATAATTTAATTATTTCTATTTGAATTCTATTTTCTAAACACCAAATTCCATATAGACATTTATATGGGCTAATTTTGTGGAAAGCCCATTAGATTTCAACCGGGTTTGGCCCAAATCAAATGAAAATCTAATAATAAGGATGATTTTAATCGATTTGCATGTTGAATATATTAAAAAAAATTATACAGGTTATTATATTTATACAAATAATATTTCTTTAAAATTGTTCATTTGATAATGAAAGTAATTTGGTTCGTAGAATGAAATTTGACCACGCATTTAATTGATAGGAATTTAATTATTCACTTAAGCCAAAGAATGATAAATTCCTTAAATAGTGGAATTCAAAGGATTTCGTCAGTTTTTATGTGAACCAAACATATGGTTCAAAATTTGGTCAAATGAATTTTTCATTCAAACTCCATGAACCAAACAACCCTTTGGGACGTTTGATTCGCATAATGGAATTTGATAGAATTGTAATACATGACTTTGAAGAAATTGGAATGAAATTTGACCACATGTTTGGTTGGTAGGAATTTAATAGATGATATCGAATACTTAGTCAATGTTTATCTTTGTTGTAGATGGATAATCATTGTTAACACTAGATAGATTAAGTTTGTTACTGATATCATGGAAAGTTGGTTATAACCTATATATATATATATATATATATATATATATATATATATATATATATATATATATATATATATATATATATAGTATATTGAAATCAATAAAGCAAGCTTCTTGTTCAACGCTTTATGGTATCAGAGCTATCAAGCCTGACGGCACTTCTTCATTTCCATTAAGCTTCTCTTTCACTATTTACCCACTTCATCTCTTATTTCTCTTCCCCAACAATGACCAACCAGGATGTCAATAAGACCACTACAAATGTCATTCCTCTCGACAATAAGTCACTGGTTGTCTTGAATCCTACCTCTGTCAAACTTACTGGTACAAATTTTCCAACTTGGAAGGTCCAAATGACTTCTCTCTTAATTGGCTATGGACTCCAGGGATACACAGATGGTTATTTCCCATGCCCTCTGCAATCAGATTCAACTTATGTCCATTGGGTTCGTCAAGATCAATTGATAATTAATGGCATTATTTCCTCTGTTGCTGATACACTTGTATCTTTACTTAGATCGGTCACTTCCTCGAAACAGGCATGGAACATTCTTGTCAAGTCTTTTGCCAACAAATCGAGATCGAGAATCCTTACTTTGAAAGAAAGGCTCACTGGAATTCAGAAGGGTGATCAATCTGCCTCGATTTTCCTACAACAGGTTCGAAGTATTGCCGATGAATTGGCAATAATTGGCAGTCCTTTAGACGAAACTGATATCGTCATTCATATCATGAATGGACTTGGACCAGAATACAAAGAGTTGGCTGCTGCAATACGAGCTCGAGAGTCTGATATCTCCTTCGATGATCTTTATGACAAAGTAATCGATCATGAAACATATCTAAAGAATATGTTACGAACTGATGTCACTATACCCACATCCTTGATAACTAATAGAAGTCGATGGAGCAATCCGCGCCACGCTACATCGCGCAACCAACATCAACAACAAGGACTGCTACCAAACCCGCATCCGGTTGGGCCGCGTTTAGTTAGACCACCAGGTTTGTTTCAATCACACAATCAAGCTCATTTTCAAACAATCATTTGTCAGTAGTGTGAGAAACCGGGACATACGGCTCGCAAGTGCTACAAACTCCATGGACGACCAACAAACCGAAATCCGACTGCCAATTTCTCTCAAAGAAATCCTACCACTGATTCAGATGTGTGGATTGTTGATTCGGGAGCGTCGCACCATATAACAAACGATCTTCACAACCTGTCTCTTGCAACTCCATATGATGGTTCTGAGAAATTGGTAGTAGGTAATGGATCGGGTTTACCGATCGCTAACACTGGTACAACTACACTTCCCGCTTGCTCCAAACCTTTATCATTATCCAATGTCTTACATGTTCCCGCTATCAAACATAACTTACTTTCTGTCTCTCAACTTTGTACGGCAAATCGTGTTTCAATTGAATTCTTTTCTACCCATTTTCAGGTGAAGGCTGTATTGTCGAGGGAAGTTCTGATGCAGGGCAAGTGCGCCAATGATCTGTATTACATCTCATTCCCAAAGCATGTTCCTACTGCAAATGTTGCTGCTTCTTCATCTCGTAATTGGCACCACATTCTCGGCCATCCCTCCAGCTCAATACTCCGCTATTTAGATAAATCTTTTTCTCTTCGAATAAATACTAGTGTGTCTAGTCCTTGCGTCTCTTGTGCGTGTGCTAAAAGCCATAAATTATCCTTTTCCAATAAACATCTTGTTATTACCCGGCCATTTCAACTAGTTTTTACTGATGTTTGGCGCCCAACTCCAGTTAGCTCTATTGATGGTTTTCGTTTTTATGTCGTATTTGTTGATCATTTCTCCAAGTATGTATGGTTGTACCCGCTCCATAATAAATCTGATGTTATGCCTATTTTTCGATCGTTTAAAAACCTTGTTGAGAATTATTTAAACACAAAACTTACCGCATTATATAGTTACAATGGAGGCGAGTACATCGCTCTCAAGTCCTTTCTCAGCGAACATGGCATAACTCATTATACTACCCCACCTTATACACCAGAGTTAAATGGTACGGCGGAGCGTCGTCACCGACATATTGTTGAAACTGGTCGAGCTCTTCTTCATCAAGCCAAGTTACCTGCTACCTTTTGGTCACATGCTTTTCAAACCGCAACCTACCTCATAAACCGATTACCCACATCTGTGCTTAACATGCAATCACCGTATGAGGTTCTTCATAAATCCTCACCGAATTATAGGCATTTACATTCCTTTGGATGCTTATGTTTCCCTTGGCTTCGACCCTATACACATAATAAACTTGAACCTCGATCTACCCCTTGCATATTTGTTGGTTATTCAAACTCTCAATATGCTTACCTTTGCTATGACCCAATCAGTAAAAAGACCTACACATCAAGACACGTCACCTTTTACGAAAACAATTTTCCATATAACTCCATCTCACCTGTTCAAACTTCAACGCAACCAAACCCACCTATACCTCATTCATCCCTTCCGGTGTTTATGCCTTCACCTGGTCACCATCATCCTGTCGAACCTGTGTCCATCCCAGTCTTGTCTTCCCCTCCACAAACGCAACAACGTGCATCTAACGCTATCCCCACTACTGGTTCCCATCATGCCGTAAATACAGACATCGACGCTAATGTTTCTGCCTCTGTTTTTCCCACACATGACACCTCTTCATCTATTTTGAATAGTCAACCCAGTGTTCCTGATGCACCAGCTACCACAACAACCTCTACCAACACGCATCCAATGCTAACACGTGCAAAGAATAACATCCACCAACCAAAGAAAATGTACCAGGTTAGCAAACATCCTTTACCAATTAATCTTGAACCATCATGTGTGTCACAGGCGATGAAAGATCCTTTATGGCGAGCCTCCATGAATGAGTAATTCAACGCACTTGTAAAAAATGGTACATGGGATTTGGCACTAGCTCCTTCTGGAGTTAATATTGTTGGCAATAAATGGATATTTCGTATTAAGCGCAATCCAGATGGGTCGGTTGCACGATATAAATCTCGTTTGGTTGCAAAGGGGTTTACACAAACCTATGGGTTGGATTTTCATGAGACATTTGCTCCGGTAATTAAACCACAAACTGTCAAAATCATCTTCACCATTGCTCTTGCACACGGTTGGTCGATGTATCAGATGGATGTAAATGGCGCATTTTTGCAAGGTAAGTTAACAGAAGAGGTATATATGAAACAACCACCCGGCTTTATACATCCAGATCATCCAAACCATGTATGTAAGTTGCGAAAGGCGATTTATGGACTACGCCAGGCACCACGAGCTTGGTATGATTCTCTTACCAAGTTTATTATTTCGTGTGGTTTCCGTAATAGCCTTACTGATCCATCCTTATTCATTTATAACAATAACGGTGTTGTGGCATATTTTCTTGTATACGTGGATGATCTGTTACTAACGGGGAATTCGGTAGCATTCTTGAACAAATTCATTGCCTCTTTATCTATGGCATTTTCATTGAAACATATGGGTTTTCTGAGTTTCTTCTTAGGGATTGAAATCATCCCTAGCTCTACTGGTTTATTCATGTCGCAACATCGTTATATTCGAGATATTCTTGACCGGTTTGGCATGTCTGGAGCTAAATCTGCATCAACTCCGTTATGTACGTCAACAGTTTTACGTCTTAATGATGGCACTGCTCCAGCAGATATGTCCCTGTACAAGCAGATGGTTGGTTCACTTCAATATGTTGTTCATACTCGTCCAGATGTGGCTTTTCCAATCAATAAACTTGCTTAGTTTTCACATGCACCAACTGTCACTCATTTACAACAACTGAAGCGAATTTATCGATACCTTAAAGGGACAATCAACTTCGGTCTACAGCTTCACAAACCAAAACAGTTGGCTTTGCATCTTTTCAGTGACATCCCGTTACCTCTTCACGCATACAGTGATGATGATTGGGCAGGTAATTTTGATGACAGAATATCTACATCTGCCTATATTGTTTACTTTGGTGGCAATCCCGTCTCATGGCATTCTAAGCGACAACGTACAGTTGCACGGTCGTCGTCGGAGGCTGAATATCGTTCTGTTGCAACCACAACTGCAGAACTGCAGAATTACAGTGGCTGCATAACCTGTTGTCTGAATTACACCTGCCATTCAAAGAAACCCCGACACTATTTTGCGACAATCTTGGTGCGACCTATCTCTGTAAGAACCCGGTCTTTCACACTCGCATGAAGCACATTGCCTTGGATTATCATTTTGTTAGACAACTGGTTCAAGAAGGGAAATTACAAGTCGTTCACATTTCAACACATGACCAAATTGCAGATGCACTTACTAAACCTCTTTCCTCTCGTCGACATGCTAATTTGAGGCACACGATGCATGTTCTCGATGGTGACATGCTCTTGCGGGGGCGTAATAGATGATATCGAATACTTAGTCAATGTTTATCTTTGTTGTGGATGGATAATCATTGTTAACACTAGATAGATTAAGTTTGTTACTGATATCATGGAAAGTTAGTTATAACCTGTGTATATATATATTGTATATTGAAATCAATAAAGCAAGCTTCTTGTTCAACACTTTAGAATTCAGTTACTTCGATTGAGGCAAGGAATGATGAATTTCTTAAATTGTGGAATTCAGTGAAATTAAAAGGATTCCGTCATTTTCGTTGGATTTGAAATTTGGTCAAAAGAATTATTTATTCTAATTCCTTTCAATTCCATCAAAATCCATGAATCAAACAACCTCCTACATGTATCTTTTTTTACAACCCTAATTCATACACAGTAATGTACTTGATGTCTTAAAATCAATCCTTATAGAACAATTTGCATTACTAGAAGGAAAGTGCTTAAAAAGGTGTGTCATGAAAGATGTCGTTACGTGATATGGGGTAAAACGTGTGTTCGATGTTACGATAAGATCTATAATGTTTCTATAATGCATGACTCGTGTCATGGCACCTTGAGGCACGCCATGATGTGCGTTTTTTATAAGGCATGACTTTTTCAAAAAAGAATTATTATTTTAGTTGTTTTAGCGTTTGTGTAAAAAACATCTTTAGATTTTACATTTATAGATTTATTTAATCACAATACTAACAGTTTCGCGAATTCATATATGTCATTGTAACAACCCATTCTGTAACATCCTGAATTTTCAATAATAGTAATTTAATGAGAATTGGGATCTGTCGTATTTTGGGTTTAACCTTGAATTATGTGGAAGTTTTATAATTCATTAGGGTTAAAATACAAGAGATGTAAGTAAGATGTTACTTTTGGAAATAATGAAACTTGAGGGTGCTTTTGGTTGTTTGCTGAAAGTGTGTATGGATAAAAGGTTAGAGCTGAGAAAATATCTCAGTATCTTGTTTTGAGTCGGCAAAGAAATCAGAGGAAAAAGGGAGAAAGAGAGAAAGAAGAGAAAGCAAGCTTTGTTCATCATTTTGGTAAGAAAATTGATAGTGGGTTCTAATAAAAATATGTGTAGTTATATGTTTGTAAAACGAATTGGATTGTGGAATAGATTTTTGGAATCACAAACAACAGATTTGAGGAATCAGCTTGTGCAGGAAGTGGTTTTTGCAAGCAAAAGGTGAGTTCATTTGTTCCTTGCTTAAATCAGTGTTTTCATGTTAAATTAAACCTTGAAATAGCTGTATAAATTGGTTATGAACTGTATGGGATGGTTTGGAATGAGCTGAATCGAACAGACATGAAAATGGATCGAATTTTAGGCTGCAGAACCGAGTTTTCCGGATAAATCGTCGTATCCGGATACCTCTGATGATGAATGTTTCCAGACGCAATAGAAATCGGGTAAAGTATTATTTTATTGTAAGAATCCGGATGAATATAGTTACCGGATGGTATCCGGATGGTTTTAGTATCCGGATGTCGTCCGGATAAGAAAAGTATCTGGAAGGTTTAGTTGTCCGGAAAATCCAAGTTACCCGGAAAACCCCTGTTGTCCGGACACTTTTGTGAAATTGAGAATGTTAGGTTCTGATGTCTGGTTGCAAATCCTAGATGTTTTGTCTGGTTAAGTTTTCTAAAACCTCCGTGCTAAGTCGCCGAAGGGGGGCATTTGAGGATGAAGATACGATAGGTTATCTAGTATTCTTAGATTTGAGAATATGATACGAGCTGTAATATGTTGTTATGCATATACGTTAGTAAAGTGTAATGGATCCATAGGCACTAGTGGTTATGTACACGTAGAATAGATGAAGATTAATCATTATTCTGATGTGTGTGAGAAATCATGGAATAAACGTAATTCCTGATTTCTAAGGAAAAGAAGAGATTGGCATGTGTATATTGTAATCACTATTTCCTTCTCTAAGAAATAGGCATGTGTATATTGTTATTTCTTAGATGTGTACAGAAATGGGCATGTGTATATTGCGGTTTCTGGAATAGATGTGTACGAAACTGGGCATGTGTATATTGCGATTTCCGGAATAGAAACATTACTCTAGAATCAGTACAGATTCGTAGGGTAGCTCTGAGACATGATATGATGATGGAATGTGTGTCAGGCATATTCATGGAATTGGGTAAAATCGTGCTAACGGAATAGAGTTACACGTATAGTAAGAGAAAGGGTAATCAGGTTTGTTATAACTTGCTTACATTGATTTTTGCAAATGTTATTATTGAAACGAATGTTCTCACTAGGCGTTGGCCTAATCGTTTCATATGATGTTTTCTTACCAGGTACCAGTTCGGGAAAGTAAAGGGTTGTGGGACGAGCGTTTTGGAATAGCAATGAAGTCAATTAACAGAAGGATATTTTGAAGGATTGCTTAGATAGCTTAGTTAATCTAATCATAGAGATATAATTAGATTAATAGGCTATTTGAAGGATTCTGCATTGTAAATATACTCCTAATGGTTAATTCACTTGCTATATATCTATAAGTTGAAGTTTATGTTATCATAACTTATGGAAAATTGAGGTTTAAATTAGCCCTGATTTTAAGGGTGTTACACATTCCAAACATACACCGCATAATAATCATTACATGCCAAACAGATACAACAAAAGATACCTATTATATCACATAAGGTCTGAAAGTCTTAAAACTGTACATTACATAAAACAGTACAAACGTTTCCCTAATATATTACAATACTATTCATAAAAACTATCCATACAAAACTATCTTTAGAAATAGTCATAGACACGCAGGCTTCTTAAGCATATTACACATTATCCTTGCCCTTGCCTTTAAAAGTTCCTTGACCTGGAATATATATTTTGGAAAACAAAATGAGGGTTAGACCAATTGGTCTAAGTGAGAAAATCCCTGTCAGTTTAGTAATCATTTTGTAATACACAGTTATACAATATGTAATTGAATACCAAGCATGACTCGTATGCACTGTGTACAACTCTTTCACATGGCCATATTAGTTGGTTGCTCTAAACCAACTAATCAATTTACTCCACTGCACTAAAATACAGCCAACTCCGTTGTCCCTCCGTACAGCCAAACTCCACCGGCCCTAAGTCCAGCCAACGTGCCCTCGTGTAGTGTAATGCTTATATAAATATAACAAATATCTCAACATATCATATTTCAATCATAAGCACATCATCACACTACCTACCACATTCTCATTCAGTATATATGTATTCCAGTTTGAAAATGCTTATAGTAAAACTCACCTGAAAGCAATACCGCAACTAACACCTTTTCTTGAAAACTTGTAAGAACTTTACTTTTCCACCAACCTCCAAAAATCTGAATCACACAAAATACATATAACTATTTACCACGTAAAACTCAATGACAGGCTAAGAATCCTAAATAAGCCTATTATACCCTTACCCACAAATGTCCCTCTTCGGCGACTTAACACGGGGTTCCCGCTATCCACTTGGAAATTGTTAGAACTGAATGAAGTCAGAAAGCCTCCGAAAACCCACTCGGAAAACTTAGAGAATCCGGTACACAATCCGGATACATCATATCTGGAAAACTTATCCGGAAAAAACTTTATCCGGAAACTCTATCCAGAAACCCAAATCCGAAAACTTTCCCGGAAATCAATCCGGACAATCCATCCGGAAAACTTCTATCATGATAACATAAACATCCGGAAAACACAAGGAATCCGGGACAAATCGAATCCAGAAACCAAAGAATCCGGACTACTCGAAACAACCCAGAATCCATCGAACTCAAATAAAAATCAAAATTTGAGATTCTAAACTGATAGAAACTTAATACTAACGAGTATAAACACAAAGTGAAAAGAAATTTTACCTCAAATCAACTCAATCGAACTTTATCCTTGGCCCTAATCGAACGACGCTTCTTCTCTCTACTTCTCTTGACTCCAAACCCACACATAGACCCAAAATTGAAACCGACTTAAATTGAGGAATAAAATGGAGGTGGTGGTATATATATTAACCCAATATTGCGAATAAGGACTTGATTATACTAAAATGACACTAACAACCTTAAACTTATAAACCACCACAAACAAACCTTAAACTAATAAACGTAAAACAAATAAATAAACAACTAACTTACCCGGGTTATTACAGTCAGGGACTGACGATTAAAACAAAGTTGTAAAATTACCCTTTTAAGTTAACTTTTAATAATCTGTATGATTTTTCTTCATCTAATATGAATGTAATTTTTTTAATATAATTATCTGATTAAATTATATATATATATATATATATATATATATATATATATATATATATTTGTGTGTGTGTGTATATAATTAATTATGTATATGACATATAAATTTGTCGTCTTATGTCACTACTTGAAAAATGTCGTATCCTCGCCATGACGTATAAGGCTTGAGGCTTGACCTCGTTGTCACGCCACGACTCACACTATTTTTAACCTTGATCAATACATCAATACAAAACTTAGTAAAAATGTTTAGTTGTTTAGACAAGTATCTAATAAATTTGTAGGGTCACCGATGATTTGTTGATGACTGTCCGATATGTTTTTATTTTGATACTTAGCATTTCTTACTTAATGTATGTTGGTTCTTATACATAGCTTGGTTCATACTCAAAAAGTTCAAGTCGCGGCGACTTGAAGACTAACTGATATTCCCAAGAAGTGTCTGTACAAATTCATAAACAAACTTATTTGAATAGATTTGAAAATATGAAAAACAATTACAAAGAAAAACTCACTACAATCACACTCACACTCATACTTACACATAAAACCTCACTACAATCACACTCACACTCACACTCATACTTACACATAAAACCTCACTACAAATCTCTCACACTCAAATTCCTTCAAGAGAGTTGAAGAGAATCATTTTCTAAGAAACCCTAATTCGACTGAAGAGAGAAGCTCTCAAAAGTTGAGAGAAAACCCTAATTTGTAATCTTACTGATCTATCACAAATGAGAAAAAATACACATTATATCCAAAACGATAATTTCACTTTAGTCCTTTGCAAATAAGACCCTGAAGCAATGATAATTACTCTGCTACCCTTTTCGTCCTCAAGCCTTGAAGCGCAGCCCTCAACTTATCAACATTGTCAAAACCATCCCTCATACAATACAGAAACATACAAAATAGTTTAAGTTAGAAACTAAATGACAAGATTGGTAATATTTGACTTATATTTTTAACACCCGCCCTCAATCTTGGCATTGAAAAAGATCTAACATTTTTAACTTAGAACACAAATAATTATGTTGACTTACACCAAGTGATTTGGTAAAAATATCAGCTGGATTTTCAAAAGATGGAATTTTAACAGTTTTAATCATTCCAGCAGTCACTTTATTTCTTACCTGGTGTATATCAATTTCTATATGTTTGGTTCTTTCGTGAAATACTGGGTTATTAGCGATTTGTATTGCAGATTTATTATCACAATTTAAATCAACAGGAAGAAGATTGTCTAATTTTAAATCTGTCAATATATTTAAAACCCAGATTATCTCACATAAGGCAGAAGCCATTGCCCTATATTCTGACTCAGCAGAAGAACGAGAAACAGTTGACTGCTTCTTACTCTTCCATGAGACCATACAGTTTCCTAAATATAAACAGTAGTAAGACACTTACCCCAATCAACGTCAACATATGCACTGGGTTTAAACTCAGATGAATATGAAAAATTAACACCTTTCCCTGGAGAAAGTTTCAAATACCTCATAACTCGCAAAGCTAATTTAAGATGAGACTGTCTTGGTGAATGCATAAACTGACTTAAACAATGAACAACAAATGCAATATCAGAACGAGTTGCCAATAAGTAAATCAACCGTCCTATAAGTCTTTAATACTCAGTGAAATTAGTCAAAGGAGGATCTTTTGACTCAGAGCCACTTGAATCTGTGACAATCAGATTCATATCCATAGGAGTACTTATTGGATTACAACCTAAATAACCAAAATCACTAAGTAACTCAAGACAGTACTTACGTTGTGACATATAAATACCTTTATCAGTTTTCAAGATTTCTATTCCTAAGAAAAATTTTAGTTCACCTAAATCTTTTATTTTAAAATTAGATTGAAGATGACATTTTACTTTGTTAATTTCAGAAATAGAATTTCCTGTTAAAACTATATCATCCACATAGACAAGTAAAACCAGATAAACAGAACTATTGATCTTAGTGAATAAAGAATAATCACTAGAACTTTGTATGAAACCATGATCATGCAAACAAGTAGATAACTTGGCATACCACTGCATAGGAGCCTGTTTTAAACCATACAAAGACTTAGTAAGTTTACACACTCTTTTGTCATTTGCAGAAAAATATCCAGGTGGAAGACTCATGTAAACTTCTTCATCTAATTCTCCATACAAAAAGGCATTGTTAACATCCAATTGACACAATGGCCAATTATTTTGAACGGCTAATGCAATGACACACCTAACCGTGACCATCTTAACAACAACAGGAGAAAAAGTCTCCTCATAATCAAGACCCTCACGTTGAGAATATCTCTTGGCCACTAATCTAGCTTTGTATCGCTCAATCTCACCTGTGGATTTGTACTTTATTTTATATATCCATCTACACCCTATAGGCTTTCTACCTACAGGAAGACTGGTTAAAACCCAAGTGTTATTACGATACAAGGCTTCCATTTCATCGTTCATTGCACTAATCCAATTCTGATCTTTGCTTGCCTCAAAAAAGTTATTTGGCTCAACAGATTTATTAAGAGTAGTGACAAAACAGAAATTGTTTGGACTTAAAAAAGAATAGTTTACTACCTTTTCAAGTCCATATTTTACCTTACCCTCTATTATATAGTCAGTAAACTTTCTAGGCAAATTTGACACACGATTAGACTTCCTAATAGAAGATGAGGGTTCAATTAGATCACCCTCAGGAGGGAAACTCAAATGACCATCATCAATATTTTGACTAGCATCCAACTGATCATTAGCAGCCGTATGTGAACCACCAGGACTTTCATGTCCTGCTGTTCTTTCTAAATTATTTAACCCACTTGTGCTACCAAATTCATTTTCATGTTCAACAGTAGAATTTGGAGCTTTAGATTGGCTACCAGAATGATCAGGGTTACTACCTAAATTATCAGTAACATTTTTTCCACCGTCATTATGTGAGTTATCCCTTAAGTCATCATTGGGTAAGAAAGAGGACAAATCATTAGTATGAACAACAGAATCAAAGAAATTTAATGAATCAATGTTACTAGAGTCAGAATTTTGGTTGTTAGCTTGCATTTTAAAAGGAAAAATGGTTTCGTAAAACTTAACATCTCTTGAAACCAAGATTTGCTTTGTAGTTAAACTATAAAGCCTATATCCTTTCTGAGAGTTAGAATATCCCAAGAAAACACATTTTTCAGACCGAGATGCAAACTTATAGATACATTTGGTTTAACTGCAAAGCATAAACAACCAAAATTCCTTAAATGATGCAGAACTGGGGAAAACCCAAAAACAAGTTCATAAGGACATTTTCGGTTTAAAACTGAAGAAGGAGTTCTATTTATTAAATATGTAGCAGTTAAAATGCACTCATTCCACATGTTCAACGGAATATTTCCTTGAAACATTAATGCTCTAGCAACGTTTAAAAGATGCCTATGCTTGCGTTCCACCACCCCATTTTGTTGAGGTGTATAGACGCAAGTGGTTTGATGTATTATTCCTTTTGTTTTAAAAAACTCACCCAGTTTTTGATTTACAAACTTAGTACCATTGTCGCTCCTGACAATTTTCACATGTTTGCCAAACTGGGTAATCAACAAACTGTGAAACACAACAATATTATCAAAAACCTCATCGTTACTTCTCAACAGATAAACCCATACAGATCTAGTAAAATCATCCACAATAGTCAAGAAATATTTGTATCCTTCTTTACTAGGAACTTTATAAGACCCCCACAAATCTAGATGTATTAATTCACCCAAACTAGTTGTAGAATGATCACTCAAATTAAACTTATCTCTAGTCCGTTTGGCCATGTGACATATGTCACAAGGAGGGGAGTAAGAATCATTTCCAAGATCTAATTTTTCTTTTAAACAAGCAAGAGCTTGATCTGCAGGATGACCTAGTCTATTATGCCATAGTTGACGTGAAACGTAACATACAATAGACATATTTGTAGTATTAGACTTACTATCTAGCACCTTAGAATTAAAATTCTCACCCTTTGAAACACCTTTTTATGGTGTGACCAGTCAGTCACACCACAATGTTTACAAAGCAAAGGAGGTTTTCCAGATTTTTGTTTATTATTAACAGGTTTACTAAACAAAGCCGTGTTTTGGATTTTTGATCCAGAAGGAGAACGAGTCACACCACGATGTGACTCTTCTCGAGAGATTAAGGAAAAAGCAGTTTTGACCGATGGCATAGGATCGGAGGTCAAGATATTACTCCTAATTTGCATGTAAATGTCATCTAAGCCTATTAAAAACTGCATGAGTTTTATGAGTTGATTACGCTTAGAGAATTCAATAGAAGCATTACAAGAACAAGCAGGAAGTTTGACCATAGCATCAAATTGTTTCTATAATGCGTTCAACTTATGATAGTAATCAGATATAGATGTTCCATTTTGAGTTAATGAGTTAATTTTTTGATGAAGATTAAATGTGACAGAACCATCTACTTTATCATAAGTTTCCTTTAAATCATCCCAAACTTCAGATGCAATTCTAGAGAACACTTGACTAACGAATAAATCTTCAGATACAGAACCAAGAATCCAAGACAAAACAACAGAATTACATATGTCCCACTGTTTAGCAAGCACATTATTATCAGTGGAACGAGAAACAGTACCATCAATAAAACCAACTTTATTCTTAGTTTCCAGGGCAAGAATCCTAGCACATGACCACACTTTATAGTTCTCAGTACCAATCAATTTCATATTCAGAATGGACACACCAGAGGTGTCACTGGGATGAAGATACAAGGGATCCCCGAAATCCAGCTTTGCAATCAAAGATTGCGTTTCTGGACCTTTAGGATCTTCTGTACCAGTCATCGCAAAAACAAGAAAAAAAACACACAAGGAAGCACCTAAGTGATAGATGACAAGATTCCTTGCCACTCGAGTGGTAGGTCAAGCCAAACACAAAGGTGTCCTATAAATAGGGGGATGAGAAGAGAATCACACAAAGAAAGGGTCTAGAGTGACTTACAGTGGGGTTCCAAGAGCAATGCAGCGGAAGAACACACCTCTGTAAACAGAGATGATATAGCAACAAAACACAAAAAAAGAGGAACAAACCTTAACACAGTAGATGAGAGAGGGAGGGAAAGAAAATCACACTGGTCAGATTTGAGAATCTGAAGAGTCAGTGCAATATAGCCTTACCACAGCCTCAAAACTCCAGATTCATCAAGATCTGCAAAGGTCAGATCAAATAATGACTGCTAGAACAGATCCCGAGATCTGTCCTTGAATCACAAAATCTGAGCTAGCAGGATGATGAATACAAAGAGTCACAAGAAGAACTCAGGGATTTCACACGCAATCCTTACAAGACAGCACACGAGACAAGATCTATATACTCAGATCAGATCTCACGTTACAACTGGAAAAAAAATTCACAATAGATTTGAGGCATGGCAAAAAAACACGAGACCAGATCTATATATGCAAATCAGATCTCATATTACAAAAATATTTGGAGTACACAATAGATCTAAATATAGCTACAAATTCAGATCCAGACAAAAAACCAGTGAACAGAACACGAGACAAGATCTATATATGCAGATCAGATCTCATGTTACAGAAAAATTTGAAGTACACAACAGATCTAAATATAGCTACAAATTCAGATCCAGACAAAAAACTAGTGAACACACCAAATCAAAACAAGATATACAGACTCAGATCCGTACACAGGGATTAATCATGCATGCTAGAATGAGAACAAAAAC
Organism: Saussurea involucrata; assembly: GCA_033807775.1. Classification (NCBI taxonomy): domain Eukaryota; kingdom Viridiplantae; phylum Streptophyta; class Magnoliopsida; order Asterales; family Asteraceae; genus Saussurea; species Saussurea involucrata. Next base: position 146,356,074 of record CM066314.1, read on the forward strand.
CAGGAGCAAACACAGATCGGACCTAATAAGGCCAGATCTATATAATACTCAACAAGAGGAGAGTGAACCAAGACTATCAAGTCAGGATCCAAAACTTCCTCGAATAGGTACAAACTATTCAAAGCGAATATATGAACCACAAGACAGATTCATATCAACAGAATATACAATAACGAGAAACAGCCAAAAACAAACTCAGATCTATTTGAGTAAAAATATGAATACAGATCTGAAAGCTATTTTTCAAAAAAAAATTGAACTACAGATCAGATTTGAAATACATGAAAGAAAACACGATATGAAGAGTTTTAAACAACAAGACAAATAGATCTGAATATGTGAGAAAAAACAAACAATGATCTGAAGACTTTTATAGACTCATATCCAAACCTTACAGACGATGACCACTAGGTCAACCTCTATGAGATTCAGAATTTGAAAACGAAGAGCAAACCATTAGAGAAGAGAGTGACCATACCAAATGACGATCAGTGAGTGGATACCAACGAACAACGCACCGTGTGCTCTGATACCATGTACAAATTCATAAACAAAACTTATTTGAATAGATTTGAAAATATGAAAAACAATTACAAAGAAAAACTCACTACAATCACACTCACACTCATACTTACACATAAAACCTCACTACAAATCTCTCACACTCAGATTCCAGCAAGAAAGTTGAAGAGAATCATTTTCTAAGAAACCCTAATTCGACTGAAGAGAGAAGCTCTCAAAAGTTGAGAGAAAACCCTAATTTGTAATCTTACTTATCTATCACAAATGAGAAAAAATAAACATTATATACAAAACGATAATTGCACTTTAGTCCTTTGCAAATAAGACCCTGAAGCAATGATAATTGCTCCGCTACCCTTTTCGTCCTCAAGCCTTGAAGCGCAATCCTCAACTTATCAACATTGTCAAAACCAGCCCTCATACAATACAGAAACATACAAAATAATTTAAGTTAGAAACTAAATGACAGGATTGGTAATATTTGACATATATTTTTAACAGTGTATCAACCGGATTGGATCAAGATGCACTATTTGAATTCCACACCAACCTATCTTCTGTCAATTTCCATCTGATCGGGTCGTTCTTCTATCAATCGGCAGAACAGTCTGATTCACCTGCAAGAGTTTTCTGACCAAATCTCACCAACTTTGTACTTAACAAAGTCATTCTCTGAAGCACCTAAAGAAACATGTTTGTCTTAGGGGTTGTTTGGGATTGCTTATTTTTTTGACTTATTTGCTTATTGATTTTCCTCACCGCAAATAAGCTATTTTTAGTGTTTGGATTGAAAAAAAAAATGCTTATGACTTTTTCCCACCACAAATAAGTTGTTTTTGATAAGTTAATTCATTTTAACTTATTTGAAACTGCTTATAACTTATTTCTCCAAATGACATTTTTTTTCCCAACTTCTTTTTCTCACGATATAAGTTGATAAGCACTTTTAAAAATAAGCATAAGTTGTTTTAAATAAGCAATCCCAAATACCCCCTTGATGTGCTTTTGATGTGACCCCTCAGAAGATGTTTGATATACCCCAACTGCAAGTCAATTTCTCTTGTACGACAAAAAGACCTTCTAGTCTTCCTGAAGTGAGCATCTTATCCACAGGTGACAAGTGTGCTCATGCATTTAGTGCACATGGTGGTATTTAATGTCGAACCATCTTCCCATACGAATTTACACTTTCAGAAGATTTCTCTAAGTGAAAAAAGAAAAATCGGCATCTTCCTCAAAGGCATAACTTTTCTAGTGATAGTTGTGTTTTTGTTTTTCTAAGTGAAAAAGATTGTTAGAATGTATTTCCAAATCCTTTTTATTCCGCATCAATCTTGCTATTTTCGTGAAATTCTTGATTTTAAATCAATAAGAATTAAATCAAGTGATTTTTTTTTTCAGTAATTGTCTTCAACCCCCATTCTACAATTACTTGTTATGTTTGTCATTATCCTACAAGACCAACAAAAATTGTTTTTAATCAAAGTAAAACTGAATAACCATGATTATGTTATGGGTCACGACAATGATAATCACCGAATCACATATCATCTTATCTAACAAGAGTTTTCGTATACAATTTTGCTAAGTGTTTTTAACGAGAATTTTATTGAATAATACAAAGCCTAAAAAGATTTATGTAATGAACAGAAACTAAAACAAAGAAAAAAAACACATAATCGAACCAACAAAACAACAAGAAAAGGAACAAAAGGTAAAGCAAGACATGACTAGGAACTAGGGGTGCACAAAAACCCGATCAACCCAACCCAACTCGGCGTGAAATAACCCAATCCAAAGCAACCCGATGTCCAATCGAGTTGTAAAATCCTTAAACTGTATGTATTGGGTTAATATCGGGTTAGGAGAAATTGAACCCAACCCAATCCGATGAACCCGATATATATATATATATATATATATATATATATATATATATATATATTCAATCTCCTATCCATCTCTCTATATATATAGTAAATGCTAACAAATATATGCAAATTGAGAAAAACAGTTGATGGTGATATATTTAAGATTTAAGAAATATGCAAATTGGAGACGTCAAGTTATTTGATCATATTTGGTTTAGACATTTTTATATGTAGTATCTATATATTGTGTGAATTAACGTTTGTATTTTAAAGACATGTTTCCTTTATTTTTATGTTTCTAATTTTGATTTTACCTTGTTTAAACACAACCCGACGAACCCGATCAACCCAAATGGGTTGGGTTGGGTTGGGTTGTGTAACACCCTTAAATTTGGAACGAGCAAATAACTTTAAAATTCAATAATCAACCAAAATAGATAAATTCATTTCTACAATTTATTTCTCAAAATACCTTGGAATTAAAAACATTATAATTCTCCAACTAAAACAACCTAAACGAGTGTCACTTAACACAACACAAGTTGCTAGTCCAAACAAGTGCGGAAGACTTCACTAAACACTTCACCTCTCGTGCACACTACTAGCACCCGCCACTTCATAATGTAGCTAGAGTTATCCCAACCTGAGCCTGTTGCACATGCCGACAAATAAAAAGGGTTAGGCTTACGCCTAGTGAGTTCAAGCATTTTATCATGACTATATAAAATCATAAATCAAAAGGTAGTAGTTTAGTCATGATTTCGAAAGAGTTTACTTTAATTGCAAATCATCCATTTTCCAACTCACACATTTCCATGGGAAGGTTCCCGAAGGGTAAATACGTTTTTCCAAAATGAATTACGTTTCCAACTCACTCAAATACGTGAATAAGTCTAGTTTAGGCAAACCTTCAAATACGGTTGACGATACATACTCGACCCGTAAAACATGGAAACCATCCATTAGATATAACACTTTATTAAAACGTAATACGAAGCAAATGTAGCATAAACCCGTCCATCAACCATGGAAAACAATCCATATGCATAAATATAACCTCCAAAAATGCGAATAAATAACATTACCCGAAATCAACACCCTTCGGTGACGGGGGATACCCGATCTCATCGAATGTGGCAACACATAAATTAAACCACGATTAAATAAATGTAGGTAAGCTTCTTGGATGTGGAAAACGGATGACATCAACCATACTAGGTCTTTAGTCAATCCTTGGCATCAATCATACTAGATCTTTAGCCATCTTAGACATCAACCATACTAGGTCTTTAGTCCATCTCAGACATCAACCATACTAGGTCTTTAGTCCGTCTTCGGCATCAACCATACTAGGTCTTTAGCCCCTCTTAGACATCAACCATACTAGGTCTTTAGTCCAAGCCCTCAAGTTCAACCATACTAGGTCTTTACCTTGGAAAAACCCACCATCCAAAATAAGCTTACTTAACTTAAAAATTCATACATGACTCAAAAGAATAACTAATGCATTCAAATCATGTAAACACCAAATATGATGCAACTCATGAAATGCAAACCCCAAGCCCACGTCGAGCTTATTAAAACCGGGCGAATGCCCTCAAGACTCAATCGAGTCCAAAACTGAGCCCTCTACTCAAAGATCTAATGATCATTAACCAACGTCAAATCATGCAAATGAAATGCAAATTAAGAATATAACACATCCTAGACTCCACCCCGAGCATGTAAATGTCAACAACGTGCAATGATATGCAACACGGTGCAATAAAAGCAACCCGTAAATAAGACTACACATCGAGCCATTTAAACCGGACAAATGTCCCAAGACTATCTCAAAGTCAAAACCGAGCAAAGTGCTCCAACCTTGCTAGACCCATAATGTCGGTCATCATCGTATAAACGCGTTTAAACATTGTTTAAGAAAACACATATCCCAAAATCATCATTAACCCCAAATCTCAACACTGGTTAAACAAAAGGGTTTTCCTAAAGGACTCACACCCTTAATATTCTCAAAATGACTCATAACACTAAAAGTGCATTTTCCCAAATGGTTTATTAAAATCATTTACACTAACATGATTAAACCATCAAACAAACCTCATTTTGAGCAATTAATCTTTTAAAGACAATTTATGGTTTCTAACCATCCAAATATTCAAAAGCCCCAAATATGGTGTTTTACACATTTATGAAGATCAACACTTCAAGAGAGTTAAACTATCCAAATAACTCAACCATATACATTTTCAAGTAAAACACACAAATATTTGTAAAATACTCATTTTGGCATGTACAAGGTTTTCGCAAAGTAACTTGAACTCACCTTGCTAGATTTAAGCTAAATCTAGGGTTTCTCCAACGTATGCTCCTTTGATGAGGTTTACATCTTCAAGCCAAATCATCCAAAAACCTAGATCCATGAAATCCCAACCATCAATATCACGATCCAACCATAAGGAATTGTCATCCAACCCAAACACACCAAAACCCCCAATTTATCAAACCCTAGTTCCAAACATAAAGGGGATAACGATTCCCCTAACCGATCGCCACCAAATTCAACCCACAACATCACAAAACGGAAGGGAAGTGAACTATAACAACAATCTAACAAGGAATTACCTTAATCACTTGAATCCGTCAAGGAAGAACTCCAAAACTCCCAAAAGCTTCAAACTCCTAAAACGATCATCAATGGTGGTAAAGGGTTCGATTTCGTGAAGAAATGAGGAAGGAGAGGGGAGGGGATGGTGTTTCTTGAGAGAAATCGGCTGAGAGAGGGTGAGGGAAGTGAAGAAAATCGAGAGAGGGATGAGGGAATGAAAAAGAAAGGGAGAAAAGGGGTTAAAACCCGAATTTATTTCGTCCAGGTGCTCGGTGCCGATCAATCGGCGCCAAGATCGGCGCCAGCTTCTGTTTGGTTCCTTCTAAAACGCGGTTTCGGCCATAACTTCTTCGTTATAGCTCCGTTTTCGCTCCGGAAAGGACCGTTGGACTCGTATTCGAATTCCCCATCCAACAAGACAATAAAAACTAGGATTTAACTCCAAATCCTATTTTCCATAATTTCCTTACAGGATCGATTCCTCCTGAATCAAAGTCGTACTTACCCGAAAATCACGGGTGTTACAATTCTCCCAGCCTTGAAAGATTTCGTCCTCGAAATCTACATCCTTTACAAATCACGGCTAACCGACTCAATGCCGGCCAAAATTAAATAATTCCAACTGAAATCTAATTTTCCCCCACACAGTCTTACAAAGACAATTCCACGAATAATTTCTTACCAACAAAACTCCTTCAAGTACACGTTACCTGTCCGTAACAACATTCCAACCACTAGGATAACTCCTAGTTAAACGACTCCGGTCGTCTCCCAACCTTAGATGTTCCATACATCTCGTTCCAGTTTCGGATTCTAAATCACCCCAAGGTTTGTTCACTAATGAACCCAACAAAATCATCAACTCCGATCATCCTTACCATTTACTGTCACATAACTCCACGAGTTCTAAAAGACTCCAAGGACTCGTCACAACATCAGTCATCCGGCAGGTTCCTTTACCGACCAAGGAAAATCATCACTACAAAATCTACTCATTACGCTTGAGTATCTTAGGATTTGCTGCAACCGCTATCCTCGTTTCGTTTAAAATCGGACTACACCCTCCGAATATGCTAACGGTTCCCAATCTCCAACCCACAAAGGTTGACACTTAGTTATACCACCATGCTTGAACTCTAATGGGACTCCCCACACGATTTCCGTTTACCGAGGGTTTCCACCAAAACTAAGGTTGTCAACAAAACGGCTAAACAAACCCTAAAATGTGTTATCGCAAGTCTAAGCCTCCAATTATCGCAACCACATTTACTTAAATACCGAAATCATCCGGCCCAAACTACGAACACGCGTGGAATACGCAACCTTCCACCGTCAAGTGCTACATGCACTTACCCTTAGCTGGGTTACTTACTCTTTCCAAGGTCCTAACGAGTTCAGGGTTTTCAGGTGCGTTATTCAATAAATATGCCAATTAAGCAAAACCATTCACAAAATATTTTCAATACTAAGATTTTCATATCGAATACACCGTACGTACAAAACTACTACTATCAGCTCGGTAGTTACGTAAAACTGGACACGCTCGTCCCACATATGAAAATCATGCTGAAAACCATTTCATTGCAATTCAGTTTAACCACAAAACGCAAAAGCGTAATAAACAAATTCTTTAAAAAGTAACAACACAGTTCTAGTATGGATTGACTCATGACGTGCACTCAAGGTAACTGCCCATTTTAACGATGTGCACAATTTTCACACGTATTTCAAAAGAAGCCCAAACGGTAGTTGACTCAAATTCTTTTCTGACCAAACAATTGGTATGGAATAAAGTTCGCCAACAAAATTTGCGCGCGCCAGTTTATTATACAAAACTAGGAAACGATTCCTAATTACACCTCAGTCAAAACACAAAAACGACTTGTGCAGGTTCCAAGTTTAAAGACAAAACCAATCCGTTTCCATTATTTGAAAATATCGACTTGAAACATCATAAAACCTCAAATTGGGGTAGGCATGCCAGCTTGTAACACTTCCTTAAAATTTCTTTGTAATGAAATAATATGTACAATCAACTCACACCAACATTTCAAAAGATGGGGGTGCTTCAAATTTATTTCCAAAACTTCCTCAGATGGTCACATAATGACACACGAGCAAAATGTTTCTTACAACACTGTACTCAACAATGTATTTTCCAAAAGAGAAATTAGGAAGAAACAATTGCTAGTAAATGGTTGACGCTTAGAAGGGTCAAACCGACTTCAATTCTCAATTGCAACAAAGGTGTGCGTCAATATTCAAAACATAAGAAATATACGCAACATAGTTTTATGCAAACAATTTTCTCAAAATATACATCACGAAGCCTTTTCTTCAAAATTTTATACTTGGAACATAAAACGTCAACACGGAAATGTTTACAATAAAATTTTCAAAATATTCCAAGTGCCCATTTTCTAAAAACTAAAAGGTTTTCAATTCTCCCAAAATAATCGGCAAATCGAATTTCACCAAATGTTCTTTCAGGTCTCACTTAAGTCATGTACAAATCAATCCATACACTGAACCATATGCAACGAAATACTTAGTAACACAAACCTTCTAAAAGAAAAGTTACGCGACACTAGAGTTCCAAACTCATCTCTTTTTAGTCGCCTTACGGCATAAAATTTACTTTTCTCAATCAAAACTCGAGTGGAAACAAATGCCCAACATAACTCGTAAACCTTTCACATAAGCAATTAGAGTATGCACGTAGTAAAATTATACTCACACGATGCAAAAAGTCGTACACAAAACTCTATGAACTTCAACGAACTCAATGACTCCAAGTCAACATAATCGCACTAAACGTTGTGCTCCCAAAGTCAAATTGCTAAAAGCAAAATCATGAACGAGATGCAAAAATCTCAAAAATCCTCTTATAGGACGATGCCACATACACAACACCGTTTAACAAACTCATGTTAAACAGATTCCCAAAATAGCTTCATATAGACACCACGGTAGTTAACTTTCCGTCCAAACTTTAACATACGTGGAGGAGATCCGATGTTAAAGTTATGAGCCGTAGTTACTTGTCTACCATCTTAGACAACATAAAACACGGACATCATTATACCCGAAAGAAACGTTGGACAACAACAGAATGAAACAAATTCTGACGGAGTTTGCAACCCCCGACATAAGATGGTTCATGTACGTCCAAAACCAAAATTCAAAATATTGTGTGTGCTAAACATTTTCCAAAATTCATAACACAATCCTCATAAGGATTTGAACACACACAAAATATTTAATGCAATTTATTTCCAAAATAAACTTGGTACAAAACCTAGTCGGCAGTTAACATTTCAGCTCATACTCCACCAAAATCCTCCGGTCTACTATTGTCATCCGGATATTCAAACCTCTTAAGATAAGTTGGGAATTACATCACTTAACTTTACGGATTTTCCTCAAATCAAAGTCGGCTCAATAAGCCTATGGTTCTAACCCAACCATCAATCTTGACTCGAAATGGTCTACTTAAAGCAAGCATCATGCTTAACGTCACTCCAAGTGACTAATACTAGAATCGTTCATCTATTCCAACGATTACTAGCTTAGAATCTCCTTCACTACCCCAACGATCATCACATGAAAGCAATTCAAGTATGCACATGTACTAGTAGGTTCACCATGACACTGGCCAAGTGTCACTATGAACGCACCATACATGATTATCCTTGTTACTCTCGACGTGATTCTCGTTTCTTACAACATTCATCAACTTCAAAACATCTTATCTTAAAGTGCCTAAAGGTGAATTTCACTCTCATTTACTTAAACAAACACTAGTTTGAGTCTAGGTATCCAAAATCAACACCTAAATCTCTCAAACTTATGCTCTGATACCAACTTGTAACACCCTCACATTTGGAACGAGCAACTAACTTTAAAATTCAATAATCAACCAAAATAGATAAATTCATTTCTACAATTTATTCCTCAAAATACCTTGGAATTAAAAACATTATAATTCTCCAACTAAAACAACCTAAACGGGTGTCACTTAACACAACACAAGTTGCTAGTCCAAACAAGTGCGGAAGACTTCACTAAACACTTCACCTCTCGTGCACACTACTAGCACCCGCCACTTCATAATGTAGCTAGAGTTATCCCAACCTGAGCCTGTTGCACATGCCGACAAATAAAAAGGGTTAGGCTTACGCCTAGTGAGTTCAAGCTTTTTATCATGACTATATAAAATCATAAATCAAAAGGTAGTAGTTTAGTCATGATTTCGAAAGAGTTTACTTTAATTGCAAATCATCCATTTTCCAACTCACACATTTCCATGGGAAGGTTCCCGAAGGGTAAATACGTTTTTCCAAAATGAATTACGTTTCCAACTCACTCAAATACGTGAATAAGTCTAGTTTAGGCAAACCTTCAAATACGGTTGACGATACATACTCGACCCGTAAAACATGGAAACCATCCATTAGATATAACACTTTATTAAAACGTAATACGAAGCAAATGTAGCATAAACCCGTCCATCAACCATGGAAAACAATCCATATGCATAAATATAACCTCCAAAAATGCGAATAAATAACATTACCCGAAATCAACACCCTTCGGTGACGGGGGAGACCCGATCTCATCGAATGTGGCAACACATAAATTAAACCACGATTAAATAAATGTAGGTAAGCTTCTTGGATGTGGAAAACGGATGACATCAACCATACTAGGTCTTTAGTCAATCCTTGGCATCAATCATACTAGATCTTTAGCCATCTTAGACATTAACCATACTAGGTCTTTAGTCCATCTCAGACATCAACCATACTAGGTCTTTAGTCCATCTTCGGCATCAACCATACTAGGTCTTTAGCCCCTCTTAGACATCAACCATACTAGGTCTTTAGTCCAAGCCCTCTAGTTCAACCATACTAGGTCTTTACCTTGGAAAAACCCACCATCCAAAATAAGCTTACTTAACTTAAAAATTCATACATGACTCAAAAGAATAACTAATGCATTCAAATCATGTAAACACCAAATATGATGCAACTCATGCAATGCAAACCCCAAGCCCACGTCGAGCTTATTAAAATCGGGTGAATGCCCTCAAGACTCAATCGAGTCCAAAACTGAGCCCTCTGCTCAAAGATCTAATGATCATTAACCAACGTCAAATCATGCAAATGAAATGCAAATTAAGAATATAACACATCCTAGACTCCACCCCGAGCATGTAAATGTCAACAACGTGCAATGATATGCAACACGGTGCAATAAAAGCAACCCGTAAATAAGACTACACATCGAGCCATTTAAACCGGACAAATGTCCCAAGACTATCTCAAAGTCAAAACCGAGCAAAGTGCTCCAAACTTGCTAGACCCATAATGTCGGTCATCATCGTATAAACGCGTTTAAACATTGTTTAAGAAAACACATATCCCAAAATCATCATTAACCCCAAAACTCAACACTGGTTAAACAAAAGGGTTTTCCTAAAGGACTCACACCCTTAATATTCTCAAAATGACTCATAACACTAAAAGTGCATTTTCTCAAATGGTTTATTAAAATCATTTACACTAACATGATTAAACCATCAAACAAACCTCATTTTGAGCAATTAATCTTTTAAAGACAATTTATGGTTTCTAACCATCCAAATATTCAAAAGCCCCAAATATGGTGTTTTACACATTTATGAAGATCAACACTTCAAGAGAGTTAAACTATCCAAATAACTCAACCATATACATTTTCAAGTAAAACACACAAATATTTGTAAAATACTCATTTTGGCATGTACAAGGTTTTCGCAAAGTAACTTGAACTCACCTTGCTAGATTTAAGCTAAATCTAGGGTTTCTCCAACGTATGCTCCTTTGATGAGGTTTACATCTTCAAGCCAAATCTTCCAAAAACCTAGATCCATGAAATCCCAACCATCAATATCACGATCCAACCATAAGGAATTGTCATCCAACCCAAACACACCAAAACCCCCAATTTATCAAACCCTAGTTCCAAACATAAAGGGGATAACGATTCCCCCAACCGATCGCCACCAAATTCAACCCACAACATCACAAAACGGAAGGGAAGTGAACTATAACAACAATCTAACAAGGAATTACCTTAATCACTTGAATCCGTCAAGGAAGAACTCCAAAACTCCCAAAAGCTTCAAACTCCTAAAACGATCATCAATGGTGGTAAAGGGTTCGATTTCGTGAAGAAATGAGGAAGGAGAGGGGAGGGGATGGTGTTTCTTGAGAGAAATCGGCCGAGGGAGGGTGAGGGAAGTGAAGAAAATCGAGAGAGGGATGAGGGAATGAAAAAGAAAGGGAGAAAAGGGGTTAAAACCCTAATTTATTTCGTCCAGGTGCTCGACGCCGATCAATCGGCGCCAAGATCGGCGCCAGCTTCTGTTTGGTTCCCTTCTAAAACGCGGTTTCGGCCATAACTTCTTCGTTATAGCTCCGTTTTCGCTCCGGAAAGGACCGTTGGACTCGTATTCGAATTCCCCATCCAACAAGACAATAAAAACTAGGATTTAACTCCAAATCCTATTTTCCATAATTTCCTTACAAGATCGATTCCTCCTGAATCAAAGTCGTACTTACCCGAAAATCACGGGTGTTACAGGTTGTACCTTTGTTTGGGTTGGGTTGGAATTTTTTCAAACCGCCAACATTGAGTTGATGTGTCGAAATGCCTTCAACCCAATCAACCCAACCCGTGAGCACCCCTATCAGGAACAACCAACACGATAAACGATGGGCTACCCGCCTAAACACTCATCCGAGCTACAACATCAATCCACCAAGAAAAGTTTAAAGTTATACACGTCTTCGCTAAGTGCTGTCAATCTTTATAACGGGTTTCTTCAGATTTGCATAGTTTTTATTTATGATTTAATTATATGTAACGATAGATTTGAAAAATGATTGTATATAAAGATTTTTGTAACATAATTAAAAATTGATGATTGTAGATTTTAAGAATGATTCTCATCCAAAGAAATCTTTACCACCGTAATAACTTTCATCATTTCTACCTTTTTTATTTAATCCTTGGATTGATATGACATTCTTAACTTGTTTGTGCTTTACATAAATGGTTTTTTTTTATAAATATTATATATTAAATAATTAATAATTTATCTTGCAACTTAGATCAAATATTACTAGAAGTAGAATGGATCATGTTTATAGAATGCATTTTTCTAAATATTGTTAATGATTTATTTTTATCAAAATATATTGATATATTTATTGAAATTATGAGATATAATATTTTTTAAGAAAATAAAAAGCAAAAATAAAAGGATTTGGAAAAAGTGAGTGGCGCATGCAAAATGGGAGCTGACAAAGTGAACAAAAATTCATGAAAGAGTCTTTTGAATGATGAAATCATAACATCCTCCTCCACTTGACTCTTCATTATTTTGTTTTGACTTCATCTTTTTGGACTCATATTATTTAATTTATTTTTAAATAATTATTTTTTTATATTTATCATGGTTCTAAATAACTCGTTATGGCCACAAGGCTTGGGTTCGCCGTCACGTTAACCCATATGGCCCCACACTAAGGCTTGGCTTGCATTATAACGCGTTATGATGCATTACGACACATTATTTTGTAAGATGTATGATTATTTTTAATATATAACTTGAAAAATAAATGATAATTGTTCATGGAATCTAACACTTAAATACACATAAAAAAGAAACTTAAAACTAAAAACTCTAGATTGGGTAAATATTTACTCCTATTCTCGTACACAAAGAGTCGAACACGAATTCTTTGAGAATTGAAGAAAGTTGTGAGTAAAGATTCAAGAGATTTACTCCCAATTTTGCACAATTGAGACTAGCAAGGGGGTCTAGGTTTGAACCGGAACTTGTCTTGTATTTGTAATAACTGATTATATGTTCTATTGTAAATAAATTGTGACCTAGAATAAAAACTTATGCCTAACAAAAAAAGATCAAAGTGTTAATTGACAATGATGGAATTTTGTAATTATTCTACTTCACTTTAATCCTTGAAAAAGACAAATAAAGGTGAGTAAGTGTCCTAAATTATTATAAAAAAATTATGTTGATTTTATCTTAAAATATACATTTTTAAAATAATAAATTGTAATATATAACTTAATAAAAAAAACTTTAACCATTGCTAAATCAAATATTTAAAACACCCATTTCAAAACCAAAATAAATGAATTGTATACGGCTCAGTAAAAGGCGTTGATAACTGCTAAGACCATCTCCAATGAATCCTCTATTTTACTTTCTATCTTTATTTTACTCTCTAAAACATCTTCAATGAACCATCTATTTTACTTTCTATAATAGAAAAATGAATAGTAACTCACTAAATATAGAGAAACACTATTCATACTCTTTATTTTTTTCTAGAGTAGAAAAGAGAATATACTTGAAATATTATCTTTTAAAGTACAATATAGAGTAATACATTGGAGAAGACATAATACATACTTTATTTTTTATTTTATAATAAAGAGTAAAATAGAGAATTGCATTGGAGATGCCCTAATGGGTAAAAGAATAAATTGCCTTTAATATGTTATTATTTTTCTTTTCGAAATACAAAAAATAACAATGGTTACATTTTTTAAAATAGATAAACAAATGATCAAATATCTATAGTCATTACTAAGGCCATGCGTAACGGTTACTACCCGAGAGCGGGTAAGGGCTCGGCTTCGAGCGGGTTCCGATACGGGGGGGGGGGGGGGGTAGCTAGCGGGTTCAGCTACCGGGTTCCCCAACCCGCTATACCCGTTGCCATTTTATTTATTTTTTTATTTTATTTTTAAATTTTTTGAAAAAAATGCCGTTGAACGGCTAGTTTGTTTAAAAAAAATTAAGTTTTTTTTAAATTAATCACACTATATATATTAATCCAAACATCTTATTTTTTCACACCAAATTCTCTCAAATTTTGTATTTTATAATTTTTATTTTTTTGTATTTTGTAATTTTTATTTTTGTATTTTGTAATTTTTATTTTTGTATTTTGTAATTTTTATTTTTTTAGTGTTTTGTATTTTGTAATTTTTAATTTTTTAATGAATGATATGAATTTTTATTTTTATTATTTATCTTATTTTTATTTATTAAAAAATATATAAATATTTTTATTTTATTAAATAATTAAATGTATAAATAAAAGAATTAAAAATGATGAGGTGACAAATGGGTTCAAAGGGTACGGGTACTCCACTTTAGGGTAATGATTGGACAAGAGAGAAAAGCTGATGTGGCGCTGAGATAGCAAGGGTTCAAAGGGTACGGGTACTCATGGCCTAATGGCCAAAAATGATATTTTGAATTGAAATATTAGGGCATCTTTAAAACTTAAAATGGAAAAGTTGAAAGTTAAAATTTTCAAAAAAAAATCACTTCATTTCCAATAGACTTTTTCAAGATTATTAAAATATTTAATATAACTCATAAATATTATTAATTATCTCTCATAAACATTTAACTTAAAATAATTTAATTGATAAAAATAATAATAAATACTTTCTCTCATAAGTAATAATTTATGGAGATATCAAATTTGTAGATTTTCATCATTTCTCTCGTACTTTCTTTATTTTAAAGAATGTTTTGAAGAATCCGTTGAAGTAAAAAATCCTCAAAATCTTCTTTCTAAAAAAACTGTTAAAAATGCTCTCAGTTGAATCTTATTTCAAACCAGCAAACTCAAGTAAAAATCCAATTATAAATTAATAGATTTCGAAATCATTAATAAAATTTATTATATTTATTTCATGACACATAAAAAGAGTAAATTGTAAAATGGGGCTGTGGTAATATTTATGGATGTTTTTTATATAAAATAATAATATTTTCCATGATTTAGGAGGTAAGTAATAATGGTGATCACATGAATTGTTGAGAGAAAAAACATGGGGACTATAATGAGTTGCCCCCATACTTTACACCTATAGAAAACCATATAGTAATACAAGTAATAAATAAAAATGATATATATATGCAAGATATCCATGACTACAACTCTACAAGTAGTAACTAGTAAATATTCCAAATTTTGCTTTCTAATTTATAAATCATGCACATCTAACTACCCTTTCACATAATTCATTTCTTTAAGCTTTATATATATATATATATATATATATAATTTGTAATATGTAGGTTTTGAGCATACAACAAAACATTTATACATAAGCTAAACTAGATTAGTTTAGTTCTTTAGATATAACTCCTTAATTTGCTTATTATACTTAAATCAAGCAAGTTTTCACCTTTTTAAAAGGCGAGTATGGCCCAACAAAAGTAAAGATCATTCTCATGATTTGAAGCTAGATCTGCATAACACCAACGTGTTAGACGCCAGGTTGATTGTCACTTTGGTTCTTCTTGGCAATTGATTTGTGGATGCTTGGTCATTGGACATGGACGCTCGGTTGGAACCCTAGAGATCTAATGCGGTATCAACTAGAACATGTAATTCGTTTATGAATGTGTGTCCAACATTTTGTGTGTAATCTATACATCTACAAATGCTATTAATGCCTACGTTTTTTAAATAATATGCACAATACACACAATCGACAAACTCAGAAAATCGTCTCCCGTCCCAGGTCACTGAAAGGGAGATACCTCCTTTTCAGGGAGAGCTAATGCTTGTTGGGTATTTTGGTTTGACACTGCTTCACACCCAAAAAGTCGTATAACTTCAAATTAGTACAATCAATATTTAAGCAAACCCATGAGAAAATGAGAGCCAACTACATCTTAAAACCTCTTACTCGATGTTATAATCAACAAATCGTTGTATTACTGACATAAAACCAGTCTAAATCCTCTCTTTCGAGAATAACACTTTCTGATTCAAAAGAACATTGTTATAATGATTTGTACTTTGCGTATTAAAAATTATACATAGTTCTGATTATGAAGATCAACACCGAAAAACCAGGACTACCCTAGATTAGTTGTTCCCTATATACATATATCTTTCTAAAAGTAGTCAAAATGATGAGTAGGGATTTGAAACGGTGCCTCTCTTTGTTTCTTGGTCATTAGCTTGGGCACCACTACCCTATTATTCCTTACCTTCATCATCTCACTTGGGACCTCTGGGGGCCTAACTGACCTAATCAATGCCCAATTAACACCCTTGAAAAACTCATGCCTTTTGATCTCTACTGAACCCTTCAAACTCCCAATTCTCTTCTTAGGGTTCTTCACAAGCAATCTTGAAATAAGGTCTTGTACTTTCACCATTTCTTCATATTCTTTACTTGTACTCACGCCAATTCTTGGAAAGCTTAAAGGTTGCTTCAATATGTTGATGAGTGTCTTCTCATTGTTCTCACCCTTAAAGGGTGTAATCCCGTATAATAATTCATACAAGAAAACCCCAAGGGTCCACCAATCAACTGCACCCCCGTGACCCTGGCCCGAGATCACTTCTGGGGCCAGGTACTCATGGGTTCCAACAAATGACTTTGATCGTGCATTCAGTGGTTCGGCTACTAACTCAGTGTTATATTCTTGAAACTCGATTTTTTCAGTGATTGTGGTAGTGGGAGGGGTGGTTTTGGTTTTTCGCAATGAGAAACAAGAAAGAACAGGTTGTATTGGGATGACACACGAAGGTGTCGAGCATCTTAAGTCGCGGTCGTCGTCGTCGTGGTCAAATACTCTAGATGGGTCAGGTTTTGAACGAACAAGTTTTGGGATGACTTCACATTTGAGTGAGAGATCAAAATCGGAAAGCATTATGTGGCCATCTTCTCTAACAAGAACATTTTCGGGCTTTAGATCTCGATAAACTATGCCCATCATGTGAAGATATTCTAGGGCTAACAATATTTCCGCACCATAAAACCTAAAAACGTATAATAAAAACACATTAATTAGCAATAAAAATAATCTGTAGTAAGACGATTAATAATTTAACGTTACATATATACCTAAAGTGCAACAAATATTTAAAAGTTGATGAGAGAGAGAGAGAGAGAGATTATATGTATTATTATATTTTTATTGTAAATATTTAATTTATGATTGAGAAAATATTACTTAAGTGCATCTCCAATAACTTCTTTAAAATAGAGAAAAATACGTTAAATTGTTCTAACCGCTTCTCTATATTGTTCTTTAAAATAGAGAAAGCTCCAAATTTAGAGAAGTCTCTAAACCTTACTAGATGGAGAGAGAAGTTAATTTTTTATTCATTCTCACCAATAGGATTGAGTTATCATTATTTTATATATATTTATTTTTAAAAATGCATTGGAATAATACATTTAAATAATATTTTAATAATATAATTAATGTTGAGTTCTCTAAAATAGAGAATCTGTTGGAATTAAATATAAATCATTTTATTGATTTTAACTTTTTAACTCCATATTTTAAAAAATTACAGAGAATTTGTTGGAGATGATTTAATGAACCAAACTTATAAATTTAAATAAAATTATTTCAAACGTATTTACAGATAATTAACTTACGATTAATTAATTAAAAAAATGGTTAACTTACTTAGCAGACGAAATGCTGAAGCATTTGGCCGGCTGCCGTTGTCGGGCTGCATGCAAATCGCCACCGGGACAAAACTCCATAACCAAACACGAATAATGAGAAGCATCAAACTCAGCATAAAGCGTGGGCAAAAACGGATGATCCAAACCACCCAATATCTCCTTCTCCATCTCCGCCCTCTGCAACTTCTTTCGTATCGCCAACGCCTCCCTATCCACCACCTTCATCGCATAAAAGCTGTTGGGTAAACCCACCACCGGATTCCGAATCTGACACAGATAAACATTCCCTATGTCGCCGGAACCCACTCGTTTCAGAATCTTGAAATGATCCAAACTAATTTGACCACCTTTTTCCGATCGTAGCCGCTTCATGGCTTCCCATGCGGCTTGGTTGGCTTTGTGTGGTTTGTGAGAAGGGTCGCCGGAGACGGAGCTCCGGCGACTGCCGAAACTGACGTTGCTCATCCAGCTACGGCTGGAATCGGGGACGGTGATGGAGGAACAGCTGCTGTCGTAATCGGATTGATCATCTCTGGCTATGGTTGTTGCCATGATGGCTTGAAGAGAAGGAAGGAAGAAGAATGAGAGGTTATATTTTGTTTCACACCTCAGGCTTTTTATATATATGTGTGAATAATATATGTGCGTGGAGACAGGCTTTTATGGATAAAGTGAGGTTTTATTATGACCATTATTTAATTTTATATCTATGTGCTACTTAAATGTTTGATTAATTATTTTAATTTAGACTCGAAAATTATTCACAAAATCCAGGGAATTTAATTAAAATACCCAAAGTTTGACTTTGACTTGCCAAAATATCATTTTTTCGAATTTTCTAAAATACCCAAAAATCTCGCGATAGGTCCCGCGATCGCGGGATGAGTGCCACGTGTCCCGCGGTTTTGGCCAAAACGTCCCGCAGAGCCCCCCAACTATGCCTGCGGTGACGCTTTTGGTCCCTCCCCGCGATCAACCCCGCGATCAGCCAAAAAAAGTTACAATTTTGGTCATTTTTACATGTTTTTACTGTTTTTCCCTACAATTATTGTACTTTGAAGACCAATTTGTGGTTGAAATTCACTGGCATGTTTGAGATTTCATGCAAACCGAATTACTGTTTGAAATTCACTGGCTGTTTGAGATTTCAACCACAATTTGGTCTTTCAAGTACAATAATTGTGGAAAAAACAGTAAACACATGCAAAGATTCGTGCAAAAAAGACAAAAATTGCAATTTTTTTGCCTGATCGCGGGGCTGTCGCGAGATTCAATAGCGGGAAGGGGCCAAAAGTGTCACCGTGGGCATAGTTGGGGGGCTCCGCGGGACGTTTTGGCCAAAACCGCGGGACACGTGGCACTCATCCCGCGATCGCGGGACCCATCGCGGGATTTTTTGGTATTTTGGCAAATTAAAAAAAATGGGTATTTTGGCAAATCAAAGTCAAACTTTGGGTATTCTAATTAAATTCTCCAAAATCTACGAGTAGAGAAGAACGAAATTCACAAATAATCTTTTTAATTGATTACAGTTGGATTTATTTAATTGATGTTTGTTAACTAGACTTGGGATCATGTGAGACCAACATGTTTTCGTGAGACCAAGTTTTTACGCTTAAAACTTCACAGTAAAACACTGTGAAGGTAAAAAAAAAGATACGAACCTTCACAACAAAGCACTGTGAAGGTTACCTTCACAGTATTTTGCTGTGAAGTTTCAAGTGTAAAAACATGGTTTCACCGGTTTCACGAAAACAGATTGGTCACACGTGAACCCATCCCTTGTTAACTATATATAATATCTATTAGGGGTGGGCATCGGTCGGGTCGGGCCGAAAAATCCCCAACCCGATCGGGTTTCGGGTGGACAAAACAGGCCCCGAACCCCGTCCTAAGTAAAGTTCGGGTTTCGGACTTCGGGTCTAATCGGGTTTCGGGTTCATCGGGTCGGGTTCATCGGGTTTCGGACTTAGATCTAGGCATAAAGTTCTGTTTGTTGAAAAATCCGTATAAAATCACTCATTGGTCTGATTGAGGTGTATAATATATCGATGGAAAGCTCTTTGTGTCTAGAACAACTTTGTAGTTTACAAGGAGATCTAATTGCGACTTTAAGGGGCTCGAAATAGTGTATTTCCAAAACTGGTCATGTTAAAACGGGTTTTGCGCACTGTTTTTGTAAAATTCATATAAAATTGGTCATTGATCCAAATAAGGTGCATTTTATGCGATTAGATTCCTAAGAGATAGTAGTACGTTTTTAATTTAGATGTCAAATCTTAATTTGTTCTCTAAGTATGAGTAAATTGTCAAAACGTTTGAAGGACATAAGCTGTAACTTTTCAAAGTTCGGGTTTCGGACGGGTTCGGGTTTGGAAAACCCAAACCCAAACCGAACCGTAAGTGAAGTGTAACATCCCAGTTTCCATATATACAAATAACATACATTTCACAACATAATTTCATCAAACGATACATCATATTTCATATTCGGTCCCATAGTCTTGCTAAACATAATAAGTAAATCAGTACAAACTTTTTGACTAAGTAATTTACATTATGACTAACAACAGAGGCATAAATACAAAAACACATCTAAGTCTTCATAACAAAAGTCTTCACAAAAGCTATCCACCAGTTACTCTATACGCTTGCCCTTACTCGATCCACCACATGGAATACATATTTTTAAAACAAAATGAGGGTTAGACCTAGCGGTCTAAGTGAGAAAATCCCTGTCATTTCACAATCATTATAAAACCCATTTATATAAAATCTTTTATATAAACACACATATATCACACGTAATTAAATATCAATCAAGACTCGTGCACTGTGTTCAACTCATCCTCTTTCTCATTCTCATTTCCCCTGGCCATGTTAGTTGGTTGCGAGCCAACTAATCCACTATACAACAACTACAGCTAACACCGATGTACAACAACTATAGCAACACCGCTGTACAACAACTACAGCAAACACCGCCGACTATAGTTTCGGCTAACGTATACTCGTGTAGTGTAATGCACATATAAATACAATATATATCTCAATATATCGTATTGTCATTTATGAACATCTAATCACATTATCTATCACCTTTTCAATCTACACGTATATGTATTCCAGTTTAAAAACATTTTGAAGTAAAACTCACATGTTTGTCTTATCAAAACGTTCTCCAAGATTTTCTCAAACAATTCAGCTTCACTTCAATTTCACAGAATCTGAAACAATCATATACAAGTATTGCTTTACTACTCTAAACACATAGGACTTGCTAGGACTAAGAGCTTTAGACAACTCTATCTAACTCTTATCCTCAATTGTCTTCCCCAAGCCCGAACTTTAAGTCAAGTCCATAGTATTTTAGTCCTCATTCATATTCTATTTAAGAATTAATAAAACACAGGTTACTGGATACTCAAAAGTGTTTAAATTCCCCAAAATGACCAAACAGCAAAAGTATCCGGATACCTCAAATTATCCGGACAACACGACTTTTCCGGACAGCGTGACTTTTCCGGACAACCTATACAGTCCGGACAACGTTCGGACACCAGAGTAATCCGGATGCTATCCGGTATCCAATTCTATCCGGAAAACATAGGAAAAAGAAACTTACCCGGATAAAGAACCCGTCCGGACACCTTTATAATATCATCCGGACACTATCAACAAAACCACCCGGAAACCTTCATTCTATCCGGAAACTACTGTCGGTTTGCATACTTTTTTACCCAGATTCAACAGAAAATATTACCAGATATGATTTCGACTATTCTACTCCGATAGGAACCATTGAATAGCAATTACAAACATAAATTACAAAGCCATATACCTTAATTTCACTTCCAATTGCACCAATTTGAATCCCTAGCTTGATATTTCTTCTTTCTCTCTTTGTCTCATAAACACACACTTACACACACTGAATTCTGCTGTTATGAAAATATCTGGACTTCAAATGGTAATATCAAACCAATGTTACCATTTAGACCCTAACCTAATCAATAATGACCCAAGCACCCCTCAAACTTATAATTTTTTTACCTAAACATCTATTATAGAGTTAAATAAATTTAACGGAACAAAACTTTAACTAACGAACTTACCCGGGGTATTACATCATCTCCCCCTTAAAAGAATTCCGTCCCGGAATTCAGTTTAAGCAAAAAGGTGCGGGTACTTAGTTCTCATTTCTGATTTCGATTCCCAAGTAGCATCCTGCCCTCTATGATGTCTCCACTGAACTTTCACTTGTCTGATCTCTTTATTCCGTAACACTTTAACTTTGTGGTCAACTATGGCTTCCGGTTCCTCTACATAATTCAGCTTTTCATCCACTTGTATATATGGTAGAGAGACGGCCTGATCTGGCGTAACCAAACACTTCCGAAAATTTGAAACATGAAACGCGTTATGAATCCTGCTTAACTCTGGCGGAAGATCCAACCTATATGCTACTTCACCGATCCTCTCCATAATTGCAAACGGCCCGATGTACCTTGGACTAAGTTTACCTTGCTTTCCAAATCGAATGACTCCTTTCCAAGGTGAGACTTTTAACATCACAAAATCTCCAACTTGGAACTCTAATGGTTTTCGGCGTCGGTCGGCATAGCTTTTCTGTCTGTCTTGAGCTACTTTCAAACGTTCCCGAATCTGAGAAATCTTATCCGCGGTCAACTGAACTATATCTGGTCCTGCTAATTGTTTCTCTCCCACTTCATTCCAACACAGAGGCGTTCGACATTTTCTACCATACAATACTTCAAACGGTGCCGCTTGAATGCTGGAATGATAATTGTTGTTGTAGGCAAATTCAATCAATGGTAAGTGCTTATCCCACGATCCCCCAAAATCAACAATGCAAGCCCGAAGCGTGTCTTCTAAAGTCTGAATCGTCCGTTCACTCTGACCGTCAGTTTGAGGATGATACGCTGTACTTAACTTTATCTGTGTTCCCATTTCCTTTTGAAAACTTCTCTAGAATCTTGAGGTAAAACGGCTGTCACGATCAGAGATAATCGAAATTGGAACTCCATGTCGTGTTACTATTTCATTGATATACAATTTGGCTAATCGTTCCAACGAATCAGTTTCTTTTATTGGTAGGAAGTGAGCAGACTTTGTCAACCTGTCAACGATCACCCAAATAACATCAAACCCTTTCGGAGTCCTTGGTAACTTCGTGATGAAATCTGTAGTAATCTGATCCCATTTCCACATAGGTATTTCTAACCGCTTTAACTGACCAAACGGCTTTTGATGTTCAATCTTTACCTTCTTACAAGTAGTACAACCTTCCACATGCTGAGCAATGCTTTTTTTTTATTCCAGGCCACCAATAAAATTGTTTCAGATCTTTGTACATCTTGTTAGTACCTGGATGAATAGAGAAACGAGATTGATGAGCTTCTTGTAGTACCCGATCACGTAAACCACCCAAACGAGGCACCCAGATTCTGTTTCCCAAACACAACAACCCACGATCATCTTTTACAAGCAATGCTGATATACCCACTAACCGTTCTGGTTTCAAGTGTTCTCCTTGAAAAACTTCTATTTGACACTTCTGCAATTCGTCAAAGATGTTAGGTAGGAGTTCAGCTCGTAGTGAAATAACTTTTATGGTTCCACTCCATTATGGACGACTTAGTGCATCAGCTACCACATTCGCCTTTCCCGGATGATAAAGAATTTCACAGTCGTAATCATTCACCAGTTCTAGCCATCTTCTTTGCCTCATATTTAGTTCCTTCTGACCGAAGAGGTGTTGGAGACTCTTATGATCAGTATATATTTGACATTTGGAACCATAAAGATAATGTCTCCAAATCTTCAATGCGAAGACAACTGCTGCAAGCTCCATGTCGTGCGTAGGATACTGTCTTTCATGATCTTTTAGTTGACGAGAAGCATAAGCAATAACCTTTCCACGCTGCATAAGTACACAACCCAATCCCAGTTTGGTAGCATCACTGTAAACAACAAAGTCTTCGGAACCTTCAGGTAGCGACAAAATCGGCGCGCTGCATAGTTTCTCTTTCAATATCCGGAATGCTCCATCCTGTTCTGCTTTCCATTCAAACTTTAGATTCTTTCGAGTCAGTTTAGTTAAAGGCGTCGCGATACGAGAGAAGTCTTTTATAAACTTTCGATAGTAGCCGGCTAAACCCAGAAAACTACGTACTTCGGTTGGCGTTCTCGGCGGTTCCCACTTTTCAACTGCTGCTACTTTCATTGGATCAACTTGAATACCTTTCTCAGAAACTACATGTCCGAGAAACTGAACTTCCCGTAGCCAGAATTCACATTTCAAAAATTTAGCATATTACTTTTCTTTCTTTAGTAACTCCAGAATCAGACGAAGATGTTGCGCATGCTCTTCCTTGGATCAAGAATAGATAAGTATATCATCGATAAATACAATTACAAATTTATTGAGATATGTCTTACATACCCGATTCATTAAATCCATAAAAGCAGCTGGAGCGTTCGTCAGTCCAAACGGCATTACGAGGAATTCATAGTGACCATACCGTGTGCGAAAAGCAGTTTTCAGAACGTCTTCTTCTTTAACCTCCAGCTGATGATAACCAGATATGAGATCAATCTTGGAGAAATAACAAGCTCCAACTAATTGATCGAAGAGATCATCAATTCTGGGAAGCGGATACTTGTTCTTGATCGTGCGCTTATTCAGTTCCCGGTAGTCAATACACATCCTCATCGAACCATCCTTCTTTTTCACAAACAGAACCGGTGCTCCCTACGACGAAGAACTGGGTCTGATGAAGCCTTTATCCGAAAGATCCTGCAGTTGTGCCATCATCTCTTTCATCTCTGGAGGTGCCAAACGATACGGTGCACGGGCAACAGGAGCGGCTCCAGGAATCAGATCTATACCAAACTCTACTTGTCTAACGGGCGGAAGACTATTCAAGTCTTCAGGGAATACTTCTGGAAATTCACTAACAATCGGAATATCTTCCAACTTATTCTTTTCTGGTTTAATATCTATCACATAAGCTAAGTAACTCTGGCAACCCTTATTAACACACGTACGGGCTTTTATCATAGTTATAAGGCAAGACTGATGATTGCTACGATCACCATAAATTACTACCGGTCCTCTCTCAGGTAAGAAAACATTAATTATTTTCTTATCACAAACTATGTTAGCCTGATTCTCAGCTAACCAATCCATTCCCAGTACCACATCAAACTCGATCAAGGCTATAGGGAATAATTGTATAGGTACTTCGCATCCCTCTATACTTATCACACACTTATCAAAAACCTCTTTAACCGTCACTTGGTTATCATTTTCCGTATCTACCATCAAAGCATGATCTAATACTTTAGGGTTTAAATGCATATAAGCAGCAAATGAAGGAGATACAAACGATCGGTTTGCACCGAAGTCAAATAACACTTTAGCACGTGTAGAGTTTATGAAAAATGTACCTGTAACCACATCCGGAGTTTCCTCCGCTTCTTTTGCTGTCATCTGAAACGTACGACCCCTTGTTCTTGGTGGTTCTAGTCTTGGCACTACTGGTCTAACAACCGCTGGTCTCCCTGATGTACCACCCTGCTGTATTCTTCCCCGCGGACAATCCGACTGAATGTGATCCGGAGAATTACACAAGAAACAAAGCCGCGTTACTGGACAGTTTTTAGCAATATGTCCGGTCTTCCCACACTTGTAACAAATCCGAGGGTCAACTTGACAATTTCCTTGGTGAACACGGTTGCACTTCGGACAAGGTTTTTCTGTTGGTGGAAACGGCGGGCGGTTATCGTATCTCTGAAACCTGGACTTCTTCGGGTCATACTGTGGTCCTTCCCACTTTCTCTTCCCCATACCTTTATCACCAGCATCCCTCCTATTATCCCGCTCCACATCTTCCGCGACATCTACTGCGGCTGAGAAGGTAACGGGTCCTTTTGCAGTTACTAGCTTTCTGACATCTGAATTTAACCTGAAGATAAACCTTTCCGTCTTCATTGCCTCCTTGGCAACGTAGTATTCCGCGAAACGAGATTTTTCTAGAAAACTAGCGGTGTAGTCCCGAACTGATAAGTTCCCTTGCTGTAAGTTCATGAATTCCCCTTCCAATTGTTTAATCGCTGCATGAGGACAAAATTGTTTCCTGAAAGCTATAACAAATTCCTCCCAAGAGAAGGTAGAGTATATGTCAGGCTCTCCTGATGACATATGAGCTTCCCACCAGTATAAAGCATCGCCCTTCAACATCGCAGTTCCATAAAGTACTCTGTCTTCCTCAGCACACTTACTAGTTTTGAAGATAGCTTCTATTTCCTTCAGCCATCTCATCGCTTTCACTGGGTCCCGGTCTCCTGAGTAACTAGGAGGCTTACAACTGAGAAACATTTTATAATCACACTTTTTCATTACTGGTACAACAGTAGGAGTAATAGGCATCTCTTCTTCATGTGAAGGATCTGGTCTATCTGTTTCAGTATTATGAGTCTGGTTAAACATAGCCTGGATATTTGCCTGTAATCTTCCCATTTCGGCTGCTAAGTCGTCTCGCGTAACAAATTCCGTACCGCGCCCCTGAATTCTGCCCCCAGTTCTGCCTCTGCCTCTTTCTCCCCCTCTTCCCCTTCCTCCGACTGTTGGATTGGTTCTATTCGGGTTTCCTCCTCCTTCCCGATTTGTTTGTCTCGTACCACTTGCCATTCTGTTGATTCAGACAAGGTTAATAACTTAATATACACATAAGCACATACCCCATATAACAAGGTATTCCAGTTCAAACATGTACCTGTAAGATCACAATTACACTGGCCAGGTGTAATAATGAAATTACCTTACATGATGTTCCTTCTACCAATTTATATTTAACATCCCAAGGTTCTACAATAATAGGGACATCCTACTTCACATGCAGTTTAAGTCTAGGTACAGATACTAATACCTAAATCCCTTAAACTAGGGCTCTGATACCATCTGTAACATCCCAGTTTCCATATATACAAATAACATACATTTCACAACATAATTTCATCAAACGATACATCATATTTCATATTCGGTCCCATAGTCTTGCTAAACATAATAAGTAAATCAGTACAAACTTTTTGACTAAGTAATTTACATTATGACTAACAACAGAGGCAAAAATACAAAAACACATCTAAGTCTTCATAACAAAAGTCTTCACAAAAGCTATCCACCAGTTACTCTATACGCTTGCCCTTACTCGATCCACCACCTGGAATACATATTTTTAAAACAAAATGAGGGTTAGACCTGGCGGTCTAAGTGAGAAAATCCCTGTCATTTCACAATCATTATAAAACCCATTTATATAAAATCCTTTATATAAACACACATATATCACACGTAATTAAATACCAATCAAGAGTCGTGCACTGTGTTCAACTCATCCTCTTTCTCGTTCTCATTTCCCTGGCCATGTTAGTTGGTTGCGAGCCAACTAATCCACTGTACAACAACTACAGCTAACACCGTTGTACAACAACTACAGCAACATCGCTGTACAACAACTA
Organism: Saussurea involucrata; assembly: GCA_033807775.1. Lineage (NCBI taxonomy): Eukaryota > Viridiplantae > Streptophyta > Magnoliopsida > Asterales > Asteraceae > Saussurea > Saussurea involucrata. Next base: position 146,383,164 of record CM066314.1, read on the forward strand.
CAACAAACACCGCCGACTATAGTTTCGGCTAACGTATACTCGTGTAGTGTAATGCACATATAAATACAATATATATCTCAATACATCATATTGTCATTTATAATATCATCCGGACACTATCAACAAAACCACCCGGAAACCTTCATTCTATCCGGAAACTACTGTCGGTTTGCATACTTTTTTACCCAGATTCAACAGAAAATATTACCAGATATGATTTCGACTATTCTACTCCGATAGGAACCATTGAATTGCAATTACAAACATAAATTACAAAGCCATATACCTTAATTTCACTTCCAATTGCACCAATTTGAATCCCTAGCTTGATATTTCTTCTTTCTCTCTTTGTCTCATAAACACACACTTACACACACTGAATTCTGCTGTTATGAAAATATCTGGACTTCAAATGGTAATATCAAACCAATGTTACCATTTAGACCCTAACCTAATCAATAATGACCTAAGCACCCCTCAAACTTATAATTTTTTTACCTAAACATCTATTATAGAGTTAAATAAATTTAACGAAACAAAACTTTAACTAACGAACTAACCCGGGGTATTACATAAAGTTCGGATTGATCGGGTTCGGGTAATTCGGGTGTCGGGTTGTCGGGTTTAGTGTTTTTGGGTTAGTTCGGGTTTCGGGTCGGTCGGGTTCTTCGGGTCGGTCGGGTTTTGCTCACCCCTAATATCTATACTATATTATAAAACATTTAAGAAAAACTCTTAAAAACAATCCATAAAGTCTTATGTACTACTATTTAATGCGGATTACTTATAATCTCTTAAAAACAACTAACGAAACTTTATGTACCACTGTTAATGTTAATAACTTAATTAATCATTATCTCTAACTCCTTCCTTTTAGTCATTTTCTCTAACTCCGTACAAATTCTCAAATGATAATGTAATGTCTCGGGTAAGTTCGTAATTTAATTTGGGTTCCGTTTTATTTATTTAGTTTATTTAATAAGTTTAGGGGTGTTTATGTCATTTTGTTAAGATAAAACCCCTAATTGCAATTTTGGTCCTTTTATATATATTGATTCACCTCCTTAAATCATAAGTCAGTTTCAATTTTGTGTCTGTGTGTTTGGAGTCAAGAGAAGCAGAGAGAAAGAAGTGTTCGTTCGATTAGGGCCGAGAAGGATTTTCATTTGAGTCGTTTTGAGGTATAATTCCTTTTCAAATTATGTTCATGATCATTGGTATTAAGTTTCTATTGGTTTAGAATATTCAATTTTGATTCTTATTTGAGTTTCGATCGAGTTATGGGTGTCGATCAGTTGTCCGGATTCTTTGGTTTCCGGATTCGACTTTTCCCGGATTCCTCGTGTTTTTCGGATGTTTATGTTACCCGTATAAAAGTTTTCCGGATCGGTTGTTCGAATTGATTTCCGGGAAAGTTTCCGGATTTGGTCCGGATTCCGGATATAGTTTTCGGATAGTTTCGGATTTGATTTTCTGGATATAGTTTCCTGATAGTTCCATATTTGGTTTTCCGAATATAGTTTTCCGGATGAGTTATCCGGATAAGATGTTATAAAAAAATTTCTAGGGGCGATGTCCCTAGACCCCGCAAGGGCGTTGCACCTTGACCCCAACCGCTAACCGGGTAGCGGGACCCCTGTGCTAAGTCGCCGAAGAGGGACATTTGTGGATAAGGGTGTGATAGGCTTATTTAGGATTCTTAGCCTGTCATTGAGTTTTACGTGATAATTAGTTATATGTATTTTGTATAATTCAGATTTCGTGAAGTCTGTGGAAAAGTAAGGTTCTTGCAAGTTGTCAATATAAAGTGTTATTTGCGTATTTCTTTCAAGTGAGTTTTACTTTAAAACGTTTTCAAACTGGAATACATATATATGTGGAATAAATATGTGATAGGTTGTGTAATGATATGCTTATGATTGGAAATATGATATATTGAGATATATGTTGTATTTATATAAGCATTACACTACACGAGTGCACCTTGGCCGAACTGATGACCGACGGAGTATTGGTTGTACGGAGGGGCAGCGGAGTTGGCTGTATGTTAGTGCAGCGGAGTAAATTGATTAGTTGGTTTAGCGCAACCAACTAATATGGCCATGTGAAAGAGTTGTACACAGTGCACACGAGTCATGTTTGGTATTTATATACTTGTTGTATATCTGTGTTTTATAAAAGAACTACTAAATTGACAGGGATTATCTCACTAGACCGTTTGGTCTAACCCTCATTTTGTTTTCAAAAATATGTATTCCAGGTCGTGGAGCGAGTAATAGCAAAGGAAAAGATAAACTGTGAATTGCTTTTGGAAGCCGTGTGTTTTTGAAGTTTCATGAAGTGTTTTGTATTAATAGTTTTGTTAGTTGTGATGTAAATTATTAGCAAAAAGTTTGTACTGAATAATGTATTGTATAGTTTTGAGACTAAGAGACCTTATGTGATCTTTATGTATGTTTTGTTATCAAATGATGAGATGTATATTATGTTATATGAGGTATCTTTGGGATGGGTCGTTACAGATAAACCCTTAAAAAGTATCATTCGTTAATCCTCATTAGTTATCTAATTAATTTTTATTTCTTAACCCCTTTCAAATCCTTAAATCATGAACCCCTTAAAATCAACGTATATCACGTTGCATTGCGCGAGTACCCTTCTAGTTATATATAAGATAAATACTCATGTATTTACAATTTTAATTTATAGGAAAATTAATGGGTTCTAACGATAACTCGAATATTGATAGACTAATGATCTTTTGCTTTTAATTTATGTTTTTATAATTAAAGTTTAAACATTTCTATCAGAACAAATTGCATAAAAATATATTGTTCTGTAACAACTCATTCTATATTGATATAAAAATAAATTGGTTATCAAGTTACTTATAAATTAAAAAAGTAGTTGACTATCAATAATTTTTATCATGATTTAACCTTAAATCTATAATTATTGGGCTTGTTTGTTGTTATGGAGTTATACATACCTTGATTTTGAAAACTTACATTCTAGTATCTCAAACAATTAGGTATATGGTTGAGAGACCCCTCTCTTTCTCTCTCATACACCCATATATATATATGGTCATGCTAGGAAAAACGGAAAAAAGAAACGGAAAACTGAGAAACATTATAGTAGTCTTTCATTTGGACAATATGCACTTGTGTATACAAATAATTTGTAACATACACACACACACACACACACACATATATATATATATATATATATATATATATATATATATATGTGTGTGTGTGTGCATAAATGCATAATGCACATGTGCATAAAACCAAAAAGCAACTTAATTTACTTGTATGCACAAGTGCATACCGTCCAGGTGAATGCTACCACGATGTTCCTCAGTTTTCTATTTTTTTTAGGTTTTCTTTTGAACCTCTCTCTCTCTCTCTCTCTCACACACACACACACACACTCTTTCTCTCTCTCTCTCTCTCTCTATATATATATATATATATATATATACACACACACACACACACATATAAAAGGAAAACCTCAAAAAATGGAAAACTAAGGAACACCCTGGTAGCCTTTCATCTGGACGATATGCATTTGTGCATACAGGTAAATTAAGTTGTTTTATTTGTTTTTATGCATTTGTACATATGCACGTGTGCATGTTACAAATTACCTGTATGCACAAGTAGTGATGGCCAAAAAACGGGTTAGGGTCGGGTCGGGCCGAGACAAAAGTCGGGTTCAAACAGTAACGCCCAAAACCAGGTCATGGAAAAACCGGGCCGGGTTAACCCCAAAAATCCCTAACCCGTTTGATGTTAGGAAAAACCGGTTTTATAAAAACCGGGCCGAGCCGGGCCCAAAACCGGTTCTGAGATCGGGCCGGCGTATTTTCGTATTTTAAAAAAAAAAATCTTTGTATAATAATTAATTACAAAACTTTAAAATGTAAAAAATTGGATTGGATCACTAAAATACACTTTAAAAATACGTTTTAATTTATAATATATATCACTAAAATACACTTTTACGTTTTATAATTTATATATAATTTTAAGTTACAAACTTACAATACATAAATTCTAATAACCCGAAGGTCCCGCTCCCGAACTCCCACCCCCACCACCCCATCCCCATGGATTGTAATTGTATGGATTGTATGGAGCGTAGTATGGATTCTGATCTGGATTGTAGTCTTCAAGAGAATTGTACTTTTGCAGTCGTGCAATAGCCGTGCGATCATCAAGGCGGTCGGTGTCTGGTTCTTCTTCGTCATCGTTGTAATGTGAGACGTCACCGACACTACTAGCATCAGAATTTTCGGTTACGGTTCCCGACGTACTTAGTCCTTCTTCATCCGCTTCGTTTTCGGCTAAGTTATCTTCCACACCGTCTAGATCATTCTCCAGGTTTGTTTGATGTTGAATTCGGTCTTCTCCATCCAAGTAATCCTTCAAACATATGCAGCACTCTACCGATTGCGGGGTTAATCTTGTCCATCGCTCCGATATGATCCTGCCACTAAAAGAAAAAGCAGACTCCGAAGCTACGGTACTAGCTTGGATTGTTAGTATATCAAGGGCAATAGTCCCCATAATCGGGAAACTCGGTTGTTTATTTTTCCACCATTCTAATAAATCTAGTGATTCAACATCTTCGACGATTGTGGAGGATGCCGTTATAAAATTAGTACGTATGTATTGATTGAATTCACCCAAATTATCCCCATCATATCTAGCTTTTTTAGTAGATTCCATGGCAACCGATTGCATTAAAGTTGACATTAAGTCGGATCGGTTTCGGCCACGGCTACTAGAACCCGGTGAAAACATTTGAGTTGTAGGGGTTTGTTGGCTTCCTCCCCCATAATTAAGTCTATAAATCTCAAATAATTGATGAAAATCATTATTAAATTGGTTTATGCGGTTCCTTGGAAAAGAATTATTTGTAGACGAATCCAAACCAAACGAGAAACATATTTTGTAGACGTTTGCATTGCGCTTTTTTTGTACCGTCGGAAAACATCACCAAGTTGAAATGCTCCCAAACCGGTGCTTTTCGTCCATGCTCGGCAACAACGGTGTAATTTTGTTCGGCCATTTTTTTTAGAGTAGAGACTAGAGAACTAGAGATTTTATAGTAGAATTTGCGAGAAACGAATATAGCGAGAACCGAGAAATGAGAATTGTATGTGTTTTTGCGTTTTTTAAGTTGGTGATATGATCCATAACACCCCCTAGTATTTATATGGGTTGGAGGGTGAAAAAACACCAAAAAACGGCTAAAATCCGGTCCAAACGGCTATATAACCGTTATATAACGGGTATTTTTTTTGAAAAAAAACGGTTTCGGGCCGGGTCGGGCCAAAAACCGGGCCGTGAACCGGTTTCGGGTCGGGCCGGAGAAAAAGCCAAAAACCCAAACCGGTCCTGGCTATCGAGCCGGAAACCGGTTTTTGACCGGGTCGGGTTCGGGTTGCCCGATCGGGTCGGGTTCGGGTTGCCCGATCGGGTCGGGTCGGGCCTAAATGGCCATCACCACAAGTGCATACCGTCCAGATGAATGGCTACCAGAGTGTTCATTAGTTTTCCGTTTATTTGAGGTTTTCTCCTGAACCTGACCATATATATATATATATAGCTCAATTTTTATTGTAAACGTGAGGACTGATTTCGGCCCATCCACCTCTATCGATCCAACAACTCACATTAAATAAAGTATTTAATTAAAAAAAATTGAAAAGAATTAAACTTATTAATTAAGGTGATTAGGGATAAAAGAAATGAGGTTAATTTCAATTCACGTCCATCATATTTGACTTTTTATTTTTCTTTTTTAATTAAAAACTTTTACCCCCTTAAAGCTTAAAATAAATTATCTTAAAAATTACTAATATTTTATCAAACAAATTACATCAAAAAAACGAGAAATTCTCTTCGATATGACATTCATCTCAATATAGTTTTTTTTTTGTTTTAACCGTTTTTAAGTGAAATGCTATATATGTGTTATATTCATTATGAATATTTATGTACGTTCAAATGTGTACAACACCTCGACACCGTAAGTCTGTAACTCTCTTGTAACGCCCCAAATTCCGGGCTAATTTGAACCTCAATTTTTTCACAAGTTATGATAATATAAACTTCAAACTTACAAAAATAGCAAGTGAATTAATCATCAAGAGTACATTTACAGATACAGGATTCTACAAATAACTTATTAATCCAATTATGTCACTATAATCAGATTTACTAAGTTATCTAAGCAATCCCTCAAAATCTCCTTCTGTTAATTGACTTCCTTGCTATTCCAAAACGTTCTTCCCACAACCCTTTATTTTCCCGAGCCGGTACCTGGTAAGAAAACATCATTTGAAACGATTAGGCCAACGCCTAGTGAGAACATTCGTTTCCATAATAATATTTGCAAAATCAATGTAAACAAGTTATATCAAACCTGATTACCCTTTTTCTTACCATAAGTGTAACTCTATTCCGTTAACACGATTTTCATCCAATCCCATGAATATGACTGACACACATTCCATCATCATATCATGTCTTAGAGCCACACTACGAATCTTCACTGATTCTAGATTAATACTCTTATTCCAGAAATCGCAATATACACATGCCCATTTCCAATTCATATCCTATTCCAGAGCCACACTATGAATCTTTCTCAGATTCTAGATTAATGCTCCCACCTAAGAAGTCGCAATATACACATGCCCATTTCTTAGGAAAGGAAGTAGAGATTACAATTACGTATGTCAATCCCTCTTCTTCCTTAGAAACCGGGAATTACGTTTATTCCAGGGTTTCTCACACACATCAGAATAATGACTAACTTCATCTATTCCACGTGTACATAACCATTAGTACCACACACATCAGAATAATGATTAACTTCATCTATTCCACGTGTACATAACCATTAGTACCACATACATCAGAATAATGACTAACTTCATCTATTCCACGTGTACATAACCATTAGTACCACACACATCAGAATAATGACTAACTTCATCTATTCTACGTGTACATAACCATTAGTACCTATGGATCCATTACACTTTACTAACGTATATGCATAACAACATATCACGCCACATCTCATATCATATTCTTAACTCTGAGAATACTAGATAGCCTATCGTATTTTCATCCTCAAATGCCCCCCTTCGGCGACTTAGCAAGGGGGTTTCGCTACCCGGTTAGCGGATGGGGTCAAGGGGCAACGCCCTTACGGGGTCTGGGGGCAGCGCCCCTAGAATTTTTTTAGAAACTTAACCAGACTAAACATCTAGAATCTGCATCCAGACATCAGAACCTAACATTCTCAATTCCACAAAAGTGTCCGGACAACAGGGGTTTCCGGATGACTTAAACTATCCGGACAACTAAACTTTCTGGATAACTACAACTCACCGGATACATGCATAATCCGGACAATACACTTTCCGGACCATCATCTAATCCGGACAACACCCGGAAACTAAAGCAACCCGGATACTATCCGGTAACTATTTTTATCCGAAAACTTACAATAAAACTAAACTTACCGGATACTCTTCTGCGTCCGGAAACATTCATCACAGGGGTTTCCGGATACCTCGTTTTGTCCGGAAACCTCGGTCTGCAGCCTCAAATTCAATCTAGTTCGATGTCTGTTCAATTCAGCTCATTCCAGACCATTCCATACAGTTCATAACCAATTTATACAGCTATTGCAAGGTTTAATTTAACATATAAACACTGATTTGCACAAACCACATACGAACTCACCTTTCTTGAAGAAAACTCACTTTCTTGCACAAATTTGATTCCAATTTGTTGTAAACGATTTTGAAAACCTAAACAATACACAGATTCGTTTACAAACATACATCTACAACAAGTTCTATCAGAAACTATGGTAAATTCCTTACCAATGTGAAGACCTAACTTGTTTTCTTCCTTTTCTTCTTTTTCTCTCTTTTCTCTATTTCTTCTCTCTGCCTTTGCCGACTCAAACACATACACACATATAATACTGATTGAAAGTGAAACACCTCATTCCCTTTATCCATACACACTTTCAACAATTACTCAATACACCCTCAAGTTTCATTATTTTCAAAAGTAACATCCTACTTTAATCTCTTGTATTTTAACCCCAATGAATTATAAACTTACAATATAATTCAAGGTTTTAACCAAAATACACATAGATCACAATTCTCATTAAAATAATATTATTGAAAATTCAGGATGTTACATCTTTTCTTCAGCACTTTCTTCAATGTCGTATAGCATCGCCTTTTTCATCACCGCAACCCAACACCCATCAAGACAAATCGAGAACCCATCAAGACCGATGGAGAACCTATCGAGAAAGGTCAAGAATCCATTTATTGACTTGGTGTGTGTTTATGTGTGGTAAACCATACCCCATCACCTTCATTTTCCATCAAAAACCTGTCAATTGATTTATTATTTATTTGCGTGTGTAAAATCATAGCCTATCACTTTCCGTTTTTATCGAGACGGATCGGGAACCTATCGAGACCAATTAAGAACACATCGAGATCGATCGAGAACCCATCGGGACCGATCGATACCAATTGAGATAACTCGAGAACCAATTGAGATAACTCGAGAACCCATCAAGACCAATCGAGACTAACCATGAACCCATCGAGGCCAATCAAGACTAATCATGAACCCATCCATTTACTTGGTATGTGGTGTGTGTTAAAATCATAACCTAACACCTTTATTTTGCATCGAGATCGATTGAGAACCTATTGATTGTTTTATTGTGTATTTGTTTTGTAAAACCATAACCTACCACTGTTAACTTTTATCGAGATAGATCAGGAAATCCATCGAGATGAATCGAAAACTCATCGATATCAATCGATAACCCAATAAAGAAAAATAAAGAAAATAGAGTATGTAGAATTGAAACTGTAGTATATTCATGATGAATAATATGTATATGCATGATGAATATTATGGTGAAAATTAATACTTATGATAAATATCATACTAAGGACAGGTTCAAATAAAAACCAAGTTTAGGTTGTGAATTCAGCTTTGGTAATAAGGTACCCTTCTGAGGATTCTGGTAAATAACAATTCCTTTACCTTTGTCTTTAGAGACAGAGGTAGGTTTTGAATAAACCATTTTCTCCTTGCCTTTTGAGGAGGTAGGAGTTTCCTCAGGGATTGGTGTATTGGACGATGAGCACTGAGAAGATGAAGTATCAGCGACTGAGGATACGAACGTTCCAAATTTAAGCATTGAACGCTCAGTGGTTGGTTTTGGAGTATCATATTTGTAACCCAAACCACGTTTATCACTCAGGGGAATCTGAGACTTTATTATCTCAGTGATCTTTGTTGAGGAATTACACCATCCTTCAACAGTAGCTTTTTCAGCTTTTAATGCAGCGATAGCTTCTGCTCGTTCGATTTTGACTAGGTGATTTAAATATACTTGATCTTTAAAATCTTCTTCAATTTTAGAAAGCTTTTCTATTTGAAGGTGGCAGTTTTTAAGCTTTTCAGCGAGATCAAGGTTTTGGTTTTCAACAACAGTTTTGCCGTTCATGGATTCGTATAAACTTCTAGTCAAGAGATCGATCTTACGGAGACTATCAGCTTCATCAATATTTGCAATATTGGTAAAGAAGGAAGGTGATACCTGAATAGCAGATGTTGAAGTGGAGGGAATGTCTGAACTTTCTTCCTCTTCTTCAATCTTGGCCATAAGACATAGATTTGTTTCATCATCTTCAGAGTCAGATGATGATGCTTCTTCATCAGAAGCAGCCCAATCATAGTTAGCCATCAGGCCTTTATTCTTCTTCTTAAAGCTTTTCAGCTTAGCATATTTTTCTTTCAGCTTTGAATATTTGTCATCTTTATTCCTTGGAACAAAGGGTTTCTTTGTAAAAGCTGAGGGTCTAGAAACTTTCTTAGACCTGCACTCGTTAGCGAAATGTCCTGTCTTTTCGCAGTTAAAACAAGTAGCAGTAGCCTTATCAACAAAAGCTGATGATCTAGGCTTGTCAGTTATGGAAAGAGGTTTGTTCTTTCTAAACATTTTCTTTTTGGCAAATCTCCTGAACTTCTTAGTTAGGAGAGCCAAAGATTCATCATCATCTGAATAATCAGAATATGATGACCTTTCAGAGTTACTTTCTAACTCAGTGATAGTGACCGAGGGTCGCTGAGTAGAAGGTTCCTCTGAGATTAAAGCAACATGGGTGCTTTTGGAATCTTTTAAAAGATTCTTCTTAAGATGGCTCGATTGCTCATGATTCAGCAACGTGCCATATAAGCTTGAAAGGGTCATTGATTTTAGATCTTTTGACAACTTGAGACACATAGAATAATTGTCCCAGCTTTCAGGTAAACATTCTAGAAACTTTGTCAGTACTTCAAAGTTAGAATATTCCTTACCAACAGTTTTCAGATCTATAATTAAACAATTAAAACGTTGGTGAACTTCAGAGAGAGATTCATTCTTACCAGAAATGAAGCTTTCGTATTGTCTTACAAGGTTGATCTTTCTTGAGTCCTGGACTTCAGACGTTCCTTCATACTGAACACATATTGTGTCCCACATGGCTTTTGATGTTTTCAGATTCATGACGGAATGGTAGACTTCGTCAGGAAGAGCCATGGATAGTATGGATCTGGCTTTTGTATCTATAGCCACTTTCTTCTTATCTTCGTCAGTCCATTGAAAGATTTCCTTAGGTACCAGCCTTTCTGGAATAGCAGGTCTATTCTCAGCGGCTGGAACAACAGCATCAATTCTTACAGGGATGAATGGACCATTCTCGAGATAGTAAGGCATAGTAGGGTCTACACCTTCTAAGAAGAGTGTCATCCTATTTTTTCATAAGTTGAAGTTATCTTTGGAAAATTTAGGGGGTTTAGCAAGAGAACCATTGTCTATATAATTTGTGTTTGTGTTGGTGGCCATTTTCAGATAATAGCAAGGAAGAGAAATATCTTAGATTAGATCTTGTTTATGAGATTAAACAAATCCGCTCTGATACCACTTGTTGGTCCCGAAGGCCTATACAAGTTTGTAGAGGGGGGGGGGGGGTTGAATACAAACACACAGATTTTACTTTTCTAAATTGTTTATTGATAAATCATTAACAATTTACAGCTTGTTACGGAAACAAGATTAAGGAATAAACCTAAATCTAAACAAGTTGGAACACTAAGGTTTCTTGCACTAAGAGAGATAAGGAAATTACTAATAATAACCTATCTTGAGATAAGAGATTGAACTTGTCCAGAGTTAGCAAGTTGCTTCAAATGAAGTGGGTTCATCTCTTTATATCCTACATGCATTTAATGCAAGTCAGTATACACTTTACACGTGTCATCAGCTGGTTGGTTGCATGTCATTGACCTTGGTTGACAACCTTAGTAGCCGCATGGATGAACAGTGTAGTATCAGAGTGGTTGTACGATTTCAGACAGTCGGAGGTTCTTTTCTGACATTTCGTACGGAGTCGTGCAAGGGGGGTTAAGACAAAAGTACTTTGTACGGAGGACTTCATGATCAACTTTCGTTGATTCAGAGCATTATCATTTTCTATTCAGCGAATGATAAAGTTCAGCGATAGCTGAAGTCTTGTACTTGATACTTCACGTTGAGTGGACAAATCTGAGTCTTCGCTGATCCGCATTAGTTCATTAGGAGACTTGTCGCTGGTTCTTGAGCTTGATCTTCGACTTCAGCGTAGAACCTTTGTTGACGTGAAACTTGTCTTCAGGAATCATAAGTAAACAACTAACTTATCAGCGATCATCATAATGACTGAACAGACTCAGAGCATTAATGGTGAACAGTGTTCGCTGAATGTTTAACTTAAAGAGCGAGAGTTCCTATCAGCGGTACTGTAAGATCTTAGTACTTATCAGCGATAGTGAAACTCTGATACATATTGTTTACTTACAATTTTCACTAAGTATATAAGAGAGGGTCATTATCAAATCACTAAGGGTTTGGATCAACACTTTGGTTTTAAATTTTGTAATTTTGCTTCATGGGCTGATAAAAGTAGACCTGATTGTAAATGTATAGAGATGCTATAGTATGATTAATAAATCTTTTGCCTTTCAAAAAAAAATAAAAAAATAAAAAGGAAGCGATGATCGTTATAATTGTTCTTAATTGATGGACACACGTCAAGGTTTTAAAAGTCGTTATTTACGATGTACGTATCGATACTTGTATAATAATTAAGTATTATTATTATTATTTGGGCAAAAAAATTGATTACCGACAACCCTAACCGGCCCCACACGGATTAAGTATTATTATTATTATTTTTTTTTGTACAAAAAAATTATTATTATTATAACATATTTGTTTGATGTAGATGCAATAATGGCTTTTTTTTGGTATACGTAAGACCAAGGTGCTACTTTTGGTACATGGGAGGAACCCAAAAAATATTTCCAACTATTTGAGGCTTTAAGTTGCTAACATGTGCAACTATTATTTTACTTTTAATCTCACACCACCATGTTTTATTTGGTTTTAATTTTAATTTTAATTTTAATTTAATTAATTTTCAATTTTAGAGGGTGCTTTATTATTTGATAATCTTCAAATAATCTAAACATTTAATGATTTATCAGATAAAATCTCTTAAATTTTATTGTGTTAATTAGAGCATCCCAAAACATATTTTCTATAAAAGAAATCAAAACTCAAAATTATATTAATCTTCAATAAATTTCTATTTAATAATACAACATTGATTATAATATTAAATATTTTATTCGTGTATTAAAATATTATATATTTCTGTAAACATTTAATTTCATAGTTTTTATGCTCTCATTTAATAATCATTATACATATTTGAAAAAAAAAACTCCTATTTTCTCCATTTAAAGATAATTTCAAAAAAAACTATTGAAATAAAATGATAACTCAAAATCCTTACTTTTTTCATTTTAGTGAAGATATCTTTAAGAAGTAGTTAAATTATTTGATTATTAATTAATAAAAAATAAATATTAAACATAATGAGGATAATGATTTAGAAGCAAATTAGATGTAAAAATACTTATTGATAATTATGTAAAAGAATAAATATTTGGTAATAATTATTTTCCACCGTTTGAGGATGGTCAAAAAGGTAAAAAAGGACCTCCTTTCAATGGTGGCCTCAATATAAAAGTGAGGGTGCTTTTGGTAATTTAATATGGGTAGCCATAATTGCCAAAGATCAAAGCTGTAAGAAACAAAGATGCCCATGGATCTCCCGTGCTTGCTCCATTTTCATTAATTAATTCATATATATATATATATATATATATATATATATATATATATATATATATATATATTGAGTTATGTATGTAGACATGCATGTATAGATAGCAAAGTTCAAATGAAACTCAATTTTTATTGTGTACATGAGGACGAATCTCGGTCTTTCTATCTCTATTGATCTAATAACTCATATTAAATAGAGTTTTTAATTGAAATTATTAACTAAGATGATTACATGTAAAAAAGAATATAATTTTAATCTCACGTCTATCATATTTGACTTTTTATTTTCTTTTCAATTAAAAACTTATACCCCCTTAAATTTTAAAATAAATTATCTTAAAAATTACTAATATTTTAATCAAACAAATTACATCAAAAAACGAGAATTTCGTGCTCTTCGATATGACATCCATCTCGATATAGTTTTTTTTTGTTTTAACCGTGTTTTACATAAAATGTTATTTATGTTCTATATTCATTATGAATATTAATGTAAGTTCAAATGTGTACCACACCTCGGCATCGTGAGTTCGTAACTCGACATCACATTTTTCAACATTTTCTTCAACGTCGTAAGGCATTATTCATCACCGTAACCCAACACCTATCGAGTTTCGGCTGTGAACTGGGGAACAAAAGAGGGCGCGTCACATGTCAACACTTTAACGGGTCATTCATGTATTATTGATCATGAATGTATCATTCAGGATGAATAGTACAACATTCAAAGTGAATTATACACGATTCATTAATTCGTGTTTTATTCATCCCGAATGCTGTATTATTCATTCTGAATATTGTATTATTCATCATGAATAGTGAATGAACGTTCACCTTTGTTATTCATACTGAATGTGGACACCCGGGATGTGTGTATATTCATAATGAATAAAACCAAATTTCGGCTATGAATCGGGACATAAAAAGAGCGTGTCATGTGCCCACACTTTCACGGTCATTCATTTATTGTTCATCATGAATAATGTATCATTTAGGATGAATAATACAACATTCATGGTGAATAATACATGAATCATAAATTCGTGTATTATTCATCCTGAATGTTGTATTATTCACCCTGGATACTTTATTAATCATACTGAATACTGTATTATTCATCATGAATAGTGAATGGACGTTCACCTTTGTTATTCATATTGAATGTGGACAGTCGGTGACGTGCATACATATTCATAATGAATATAACACATATATGACATTTCACGTAAAAACGGTTAAAATTAAAAAAAAACTATATTAAAATGGATGTCATATCGAAGAGCACGAAATTCTCGTATTTTTGATGTAATTTGTTTGATTAAAATATTAGTAATTTTTAAGATATTTATTTTAAAATTTAAGGGGGTAAAAGTTTTTAATTAAAAAAGAAAATAAAAAGTCAAATAAGCTAGGCGCATATTCAAATTTCCAATTTTATCCCTAATCACTTCTTAATTAATCTTATTTTGTTTTAACCACTGATTAGTTTTCCAAATTTTGATCAATGGATATGACTTGTCTTCATGTGCACAATGAAAAATGAGTTTTGATTTGAACCCACCACATGTATATATATATAGGGATGAGTTCAAATGAAAACTCATTTTTCATTGTGCACGTAAGGACCAATTTTAGCCATTGATCAAAATTTAGAAAACTAATCAACGGTTAAAACATAATAAGATTAATTGAGAAGTGATTAGGGCACATCTCGAAATTTGAATACCGCCTAGCTTATTTGACTTTTTATTTTCGTTTTTAATTAAAAAACTTTTACCTCCTTAAAGTTTAAAATAAATTATCTTATAAATTACTAATATTATAATCAAACAAATTACATAAAAACGAGAATTTCGTGCTCTTCGATATGACATCCATCTTGATATAGTTTTTTTGTTGTTTTAATCGTTTTTACGTTAAATGCTATATATGTCTTATATTCATTATGAATATGCATGTACGTCCCCGGGTGTCCACATTCAATATGAATAACAAAGGTGAACGTTCATTCACTATTCATGTTGAATAATACAATATTCAGGATGAATAATACATGAATTCACAATTCATGTATTATTCATCAGGAATCGTGTATTGTTCACCCTGAATGTTGTATTATTCATCCTGAATGATACATTATTCATGGTGAATAATATATGAATGACTCGTGAAGGTGTGGACACATGACGCACTCTCTTTTGTTCCCTGATTCACAACCGAAACTTGGTTTTATTCATTATGAATATGTATGCACATCCCCATGTCTCCACATTCGGTATGAATAACAAAGGTAAACGTTCATTCACTATTCATAATGAATAATATAGTATTCAGGATGAATTATATAGCATTCGGGATGAATAATACACGAATTCATGAATCGTGTATTATTCACCCTGAATGTTGTATTATTCATCTTGAATGATACATTATTCATAATGAATAATACATGAATGACTCGTGAAGGTGTGGAGACGTGGCACGCTCTTTTTTGTTCCCCGGTTCACACCCGAAACTCGATAGGTTCTCGATTCGTCTCGATTGGTGTTGGGTTACGGTGATGAAGAACGCGATGCCTTACAACGTTGAAGAAAAGTGTTGAAGAAAGTGATATCGAGTTACGGACTTACTGTGTCGATGTGTTGTACACACTTGAACGTACATAAATATTCATAATGAATATAACACATATATATCAGTTCACGTAGAAAACAGTTAAAACAAACAAAAAACTATATCGAGATGGATGTCATATAGAAGAGCACGAAATTCTCGTTTTTTTGATGTAATTTGTTTGATTAAATTGTTAGTAATTTTTAAGATAATTTATCTTAAACTTTAAAGGGGTAAAAGTTTTTAATTAAAAAAGAAAATAAAAAAGTCAAATATGGTAGGCGCGTGAGTTTATATTATCTTTCATTTTTACCTATAATCACCTTAATTAATAATTATAATCAAAAATTATATTTAATATGAGTTATTGGATCAATATAGATGGAGTGGTCGAGATTCGTCCTCACGTGCACAATGAAAATTGAGTTTTCATTTGAACTTTCCCCTATATATGTATAAGTATATAGGTTCAGTTACGATAACCTCATACCATTTGTGGACGTCTAGGGAGTAGTTGATGTTTCACGTATAGTAAGTTGATCCTAAACTCATAATTGTCCTTTATATACGTATAACGGTATAAGCATGAGATCATGTGAAAAATGCCATTTTTTGTGAAAAATGTGGAAAGTAATTTTAAACCATTGATCACTTTAATCAAATACCCTCCCATGAAGTGCGGTTTAAAAGAGAATTGATCCAATGCATCTCAGGGCATCTTATCTCGGTACATCTCATCCTAATGTTCGTCCATTTCTCATCCAACGGTTGATAACCACTTCTCATGTTTCTCACCAAATTTGACACTTCTCACCGAAACTCAACCATATGTATATAAATTTATGTGTTTACATGTTTCTATATCTTGTTTGATATCACAGTATCATATGGTTTAAAAGTGTCATTGCAAAGGTGCATCTGATGTCACATGCTGCAATTTAGACTCATTTATTGAATTGTCGATTCGGTTAAATTTCATCTACAACATATCAAATGTATAAGATTAAAAAAAACTAGTTATAGAGAAGAGTAAATTATGGACTTTGGTCCCTATATCATCCTTAGGTTTTCTTGGCTTTAGACTTTTGTAACACTTCGATTTCTGGAAGGTATCGATCTTTGAAGATAAACATGAAAAATAGAATTTTGCAATAAATCCTAGATTTTATAGTCTTGTTGGATGGAGAATTCAAATACGAGTCCAACGGTCATTTCCGGAGCGAAAACGGAGCTAAAACGAAGAAGTTATGGCCAAAACAGTTTCGATACCTCCTGAGCTACTATGACCAGCGACAATGACTAGTGTCAAAGTTGCTATCATTGTCTCATGCAGGTAGTTGGGTGCTGTCAAATACGAATTTTCAGGCTTTTCTCTCATTTCTCACCTCCCAATCAACCCCTTTCTCTCCCAAACTATCTCCCACCCTCTCATATGAACCCTAAGTGATTTTAGGGCATTTCCTTAGGGTTTCAAAGTGTTCTTTCATCATCAAACTAAGAAGTGGATGCTAGGATCAAGAGTTCATCTTCTCCATCTTCAAGCTTCATCTTCATTTTCTTGGGATTCTAGAGTTTTGAGGTTTTACTCAAGATCCATGGGGTAAGTTCATCCTCTTCTTTTCTAAATCCTTATTTGAGTTATACATACTCCATTTATGACTTCCTAGTTTTCATTTCTTCAATCTTCGGTTTGGATGATTTTGGGAAAGTTAGGTCAAAATTAGGGTTTTGGTATAAATAGAGATTTTGATGTGAAATGTTTGGGGAACGATTCAAAATGATTGCATATGGATACTTATGGTTGAAAACTTGTGGATCTAGGTTTTTTGAAGGTTTGGCTTGAAGATTCAAGTTTCTTCAAAGTAGCTTAAATTGGGGAAAAATCTAGATTCAGCCTAAATCTAGCAAAGTGAGTTCAAATTGATTTGTGAAAACGTTGTACATGCCAAAATGTTTATTTTAAAGTGTTTTACATGAAAATATTTATTGTTGAGTTATTTGAGTGATTTTGATTACTTGGGGTATTTGATTTTATAAATCTCACAAAACACCCACCTTTGAGATTCTTGGATAATTTGACAAAATGAGTATTAATTGAAGTGTTTTGATAATTATTGCATAATTGAAGATTATTTATTAAAAATGCACTTTTAGTGTTTTATTGGAAATATGCATAATCTTATGTGGTGGTATGTTTTAAAGCATGAACGTGTGGGTCATTGGGTTCTGGGTCATTTCCGACCCTTGTGGACATTTTAGAAGTTGTAAACCCTTCAGCATGAGAAAAGACGTAAATCGGGTATTTGGAAGGATGAACCTTAAGTATTGATACTTTAAATGATTTATCTTACGTTTGTAAATCTTTGGGTATAAATGCACTTGATGTGTACTATAAAAATGACGTGTCTAAATTTGAGAGTTGTGTTGAGTAATTCGAGTCTATGGAGCACATTTCACTTAAACGTGGAGTATATACGTTTAATGCATTATTTGGATTTCATAAGTGGTTAATTGGTTATGGTTGAGCTTATGGCTCGGTTTATGACTTTAATGAGTCTTGAGGACATTTGTCCGGATTTTAATAATTGAATGTGGAGCTTTGGTCGTCAGTCGTATATATTGCATTTTATTTGAAGAGTACATGTTTTGAGTGCACGTATCGTTAAATTGGAGTCATGTACTTTTAGACTGTAATGCATTGGATCCATAGGCATAAAAGTCGGTCATGTTTATATGGTGGAGAGTCTTGGTATTCTCACTTTGGGACGTACGCCACTTTGGCATTTTGTGTCCCGGTGTTTTGGAGAGGAACCGTATTGGGTTGTACTCCGGGATTTGTTGGGTTTATAGTTGATGTTCTAACACTTGTGCACGAGGGTTGAACATCTTGGGTTATCAAGTAAGGAGCCGAGACTCCAATTCTTGAATGCTAGTAAGTAGGCAATAAAGGTTCAATGGAAACCTTGAGGTGTAACTTACTAGAGAATGAACAGGCAATAAGATCATGTATCCTTGAGGTGTAGTTGGGCACAACAGGCAATAAAAGATACGGTGGTGCCACCCGTTGCTGGGTTGGGGACTTGAGGTGTAGCTTAGCTAGCAGGCAATAAAGTCCGACTTGAGTTGGAGCTTATTAAAGCAGACAATAGAGTCACGATCTGAGGTGTAGTTCAATAACATGTTTAAACGGCTTAACTTTGTGTTCCGCCACATACCATGGAATCGGGTCTCCCCCGTCACCGAAAGGTATTGTTTGGGTATTTATTTTTATCCATGTTTTCGGTGACGTATTTTATTTATATGAATTGCTTTCCATATTTTATGTGTTGTGATGTATGTCTCATCCGTGTTTGGGATGTTTTGAATAACGGAGATTTATTCATGTTTTATTATTTTGGAAATCAATTACTATTTCACTTTTCAAGTGGGTTTTGGGTTGAGTCTATTTTGAGAATCATTTTATATTAGAGCTTTCGTTACGTGATTTGTGTGCGTTGGAAAATGGGTGGTTTGCATTTAAAGTAAATTCGTTTAAACTCATGATTTAAATTGCACCTTTCTCGCTTTACGAATTATATAACCATGATAAAAAAAAATTCTTGAACTCACTAGGCGTTAGGCCGTTAGCCTAACCTTTTTATTTGTCGGCATGTGCAACAGGTTCCGGTTGGGATATAGTTCTAGTGACACTGTGAAGAGTTAAGAGCTAGTTGTGTGCTCAAGAAGTAAGTAGCTTGGTGAAGTCTTCCGCATTGGGGAATAACAACTTTTTTTGGGGTTGAGTAATGCCCGACCTTTGGTAGCCTTGGCGAATGACTTAGGTTTTTATTGTTGAAATTATTATGTTTTTATATTGAGGTATTTCCAAGAATGGTTGTAGAAGGTATTTTATCCTTAATTGGTTGTTTTATTGAAAATTTTATTTAGTTGCTCTTTTCAAAATTGAGGGTGTTACATTCTATATCTTGTTTGATATCACAGTATTGTAACACCCCATTTTAAGGGCTATTTATAAAATACATAAAGTGTAATAACTAATAGTGGCAAATAGTATATAAGTTATAATTAATAGAATAAATTGCTTATGCATGAATTTAAAAGGGTAAAAGTGGGAATTGATTTATTCAATTTAATTAAATGTGATACTCATATTCATCCACAAGGTTTGACCAAACTGTGGTTCGGATAATCACTCTCACCAAACTTTAAAAAAAGCAATAAAAGTGGGATTGGTTAGGTCAAGTGAGATAAACCCACGTTTCCTTGAATGCCGACCGAAAAGGGAGGATGGAGATAACCTCTCTCAACCCTAGTGACATTATAAAGGATCAAGAAGAAAATTCATCCCGATTAGTCTCGTTAGAAAGAAAAGCAAAGGTCAAAAGATTAGCAAGGATTAGATGATGGTTGGAGGGTCATGAACTCGAGCACCAAGTTTGGAAGTCGGATGTAAGTAAAAGCTTCCTTCAATTATGGTCATATTTCAAGTTTTCAAACCATCTCGTTAGTCGTCGAGAGGTTTCAAGTTCATGTTTAGTGGTACCAAACAATCACCCATGGTATGATTGTTGTGGGTTGAGAGTTTTGCTTCAATCGTTAATCTTTCTGTCAAGTATTGATTGGAAGTATTCTCATGTGGGTTTAACTTGTGTATAGTTGAGATTATTAGCCAGAGAGAAGAAAGACCGAGGGATTCTTGAAGGTACGAGAAAGAAAAGCGTTAATCGGTAAGAGCTTCCTCCCATTTGAATCGTTTTAGAACATGGGTTTCCAACCCAATATGTTTTAGATTGTTCGGTCTCGATTTAGTGAGTAAATCGATGCCAAAAACTCATCGATTTGACGAGTTTGTGTAGATCTTGTAATGGTACAAAAGGAGTATAAAAGTAATCGATTTTTAGACGCAATGTAGTTGGACCGCCAAGAAATATAAGTAAAGTCGATATCATCGTGAATTTTGAAGATTTAAAATGGGTCTAGGGTCACCTAACCGTGAGCGGTACTCGATAGAAACAATAGGCCAAAGTCACGACTGTTGGTGTTGTCGGCGACCAATGCCCAACTCCGCCCAGGGTCGGTGCAGTGTGCAAGAGGGTAGAGGTCAGCCCGCAAGTCCCTCGGTTGTCAGCGATGATTACGATCGGAATGGGTAGAGAGGGGTGAAGACACGACTTCCCCGTTTGCGAAGAAGGTTGAATCAAAGTGAAGTTGGGTCAAGGCCTTTTCTTGGGAAAAGGCTTGCATGTGGTTTTGACGTTGCATGCTTTGGCATGCTTCTGTAATTAATGTGCATGAGAATCAAAGGCTCTTATGATTATTATTATTTAACGAGCCTTTAGAAAAAATAATATATTGATATATTGAAATCAATTAAGATAGTATATTGAAAAGAGATAGTATCTCCGACCTTGTAAATGTTTTTACAAACTGTCGATTAATTTGGAAAACGAGTTTCATAGATTTTAGCAGGATTAAGATCCCGAAAGTTTTCTTATGCCTTTGGTACTGTGTGAAAAATCCGTGTTTGAGCATGTAGAAAGTTATTAAAGCAACCGAGTCTTCTTTGAGATTTTGTTTGGTCTTTTGACAAGAATTAATATTAACAGGGCGAGTTAGCGAAATCTTATATAAAGTAAAGGTCGAGTCTAGAGGGACTTTATTAAGTTGAGTAGTCACTTGAGCGATCGACCGAGTAAGAACTCGTATTAGTTGGATAAGGGTCTTGTTGACCGAGAGAGTAGTTTTATGAAAGTACTTAGACAAATCGTTATGATATGTGTAGGTGCAAGTTTGAAGAGATCAAAGAAGCCTACATACCCAGCTAAGTTTTCATGTGATTTACCCTAAGATGTATGCATATGTATCTTATACATTATTTTGGAGCATGTTTCATCGCATGAAATGTTATTGATATGAATATTAGCTCTTGGAGTTATACATGTTATTGTTTGTTGCCATGACATGTATTTGGTGTTTGGTGATTTGCATGCTATTACTTTACTATTTTAAAGTTTCACGCATGCTATGTTATTTATTAAATTTTGGTGTTTATGAAACGGTTTATTGTGTGCGTCGGGATTACAACCGGTACGCCGGTAAAAAATAAGCGGGCTTAGTCCCGTGAAGGAGAACGGCCAAATGTGGGTCGCGCCCACCAGAGCCAAATAAAGGAGATCAAAGGAGGTAATCCCTACCATACCAAGATCCGTTAGGAGATTCTTTTGGTGAAAAATATGTTGGCAAATAAATCGCGATATGTTATTTTTCGATGCTTAAATATTTATTTGCTTGATTATGTGTGATTCTATGCACGAAAACCATGAACTCACTGAGCTTTTTTAGCTGACTATAAGTATACATCTCAGGCGCGGGAGGTTCAGGTGTGGACAAAGGCAAGGGACCGGCTTAGAAGTTTAATTATTATTTTTTAATACTTTAATTGTGGTTGAAACCTGTATATGTATTTGGTTTTATATTTTTCTTTCTAATCTAGTTCGGTATGGGACGAACTTAAACTAGGAAAAGTCGTTTTGGATTGAGAGTATTCCGCTGTGGTTTGGAGTTTATTACTTTTCTTTATTAAGACATTTTTTTATTTGAAGTTTATGGATGAATTGGAGTAAGAAAGATGTAACATCTCTTATTGTGAAATTAAGGGTGTTACAAGTATCATATGGTTTAAAAGTGTCATTGCAAAGGTGCATCTGATGTCACATGCGGCAATTTAGACTCATTTATTTGACTTGTCGATTCGGTTAAATTTCATCTACAACATATCAAATGTATAAGATTAAAAAAAAACTAGTTATAGAGAAGAGTAAATTATGGATTTTGGTCCCTATATCATCCTTAGGTTTTAATGGCTTTAGACTTTTGGTCCATACGCTTCATTTATTACAAAACAAATCTTATCATATCATGGGCGGACCTATATTGGTGTCGGGGCCCCATAGAGACGCAGGAGCCGCAAGCCGGATCGTCGATGCTCATATAACTGCATTTTGATACTCTCACTTTTCCCTTCGATGAGTTGATCTTTAATTGCAACAGTAATAGCTTATATAACTGCATATTGATACTTTTTTGAAGACGAGAAAGAGTTAGCCTTAAATGTCCCTAACGGTGGCACGTGCCACCGTATTATTCTTTCGTCGAAGGGTAAAAAAATAGGTTTATGAAAGTTGCAACCGTATCAATTTGTTTTGTGTCGCCATATATATATTTTGAAGCTACAATAAAGACACAAGTTTTCTTTGTTAGAGTTGGTTTGGAAGACTTTTATTCCCCTTCAGGCCCGGGTTCGAGTCTTGTTAGAGTCTATTTTTTAGTTCTTAGCTTTTAATATTATATTTATTATGTTTCTAAAAATTGCAATATAAGGAGACCTCAAGTTTGAAAAGTAAAGGACTAACCACCACATCATGTTTGCAATATGTTTTTGGGTCCGCCCCTGTATCATATATATTGTTGGTCCCGAAGGGGTTATACAAGTACAAAAGTTTGTGGAAGGGGGTTGAATACAAACACAAATTTTGGTTTTCTAAATTGTTTATTGATTAATCAAAATACAATTTACAGTTTGTTGGAATAAGAGTAAGTAGAACATAATCTAAACAAACTTGAGAATCACTAAGTGTTCTTGCACAAGAAGATACAGAGAAAGGAGTATAGAAAAATCAGAGAGTTTTCTATGCACTAAGCAGTTCAGGGGAGACCATCTTCAAACTGAAGGGGAATTCTTCCTATTTATACCCATTGCATTTAATGCATGGCAGGAGGACTTTATACGTGTCAGCTATCGCTGAAGTCTTCTTCTTGATGTGTCGCGTGTGTGGACTTGTCTTGGTTTCACTGATGTCCGCATCAGATCATTAATAGACTTGTCACTTGTTTATCAGCTTTGTCTTCGATGTCAGCGATGAACTCTTTGTCGCGAGGCTTGTCTTCAGGGATTACATTTAACATAGTTACATTTGAAATCATCAGTGATCATCAGCGATAATGAACATACTCAAGTTATCGCTGATAGTGTTATTGCTGATGGCGAAACATTAATACACACAGATACTAATTGCAGTTTTAACTAAGTTTTTCTAAGGGTCATTATCAAATCACTGAGAGAGTTTGGATCAATGTATATGTCATATGCCTTTTTGTTGGTTTAGAGCCCTCCTACTAACAATTTGTGCCTTTTATATGCCTTGACGTCTTGCACATGTGGGTAAAATAGTCATTTTATGTGGCATTATGAAATGTCTTGAAACTATAACAACCTCAACACTTGTGCGCTTCTCATTCTCTTTCCCTATAAATTTCACCCCTTCATCATTCATCATTGTTCTTTTGATGTTAATTATCATCACTTTTGTCATGTAAAATGTATGTTAACCATGTTTTCACCAAAATACTTATTTTGAGATATTTTACGAGTTGTTATACAATGTATAATAGAACCATAGAAGTGTAATGTTGGACTATTTTATAAAATTTTGTACACTTATACAAAATATAAATTCAAAAGGGTAAGTGTAACACCCCAAATTTTCTACAAACGACGGGGAAAACGGTCCCGAAAACGGTTGTGGAACAGCCTAGAAAACGGTCGGGGATGGCCTGGAAAACGGTTGAGGAATGACCGAGAAAAGATCTAAGTACAACCCACACAATGGTGTCCGCGATTGTGTCAAGAGGCACTATGGCATGTCAGTGTCGCACAAAGGTTTGGACATCTGGGGCGATTGTGCCTCATGGCACTATCGCATGAGTGGTCCAATGCATAAAATCCGATTTTGAGCATTTTCTTCATTTACTCATATCTTCTTCATTACAACTTCGATTGGGGCGATTTTTGTTGCTATGTTCTCGGTTTTTGAAGATTTTCAATAGTAAATCAAAGTGGATTAAAGTTTCTTGGTGGTTCAAGAGTATTTGGTTAAGGTAATCTTCTCATTCTTAACTCTAAAAACTAGGGTTTGGGTGTTCTTCATCTCCACTCCTTTTCTCCCTTTTTGTCTTAGGTCTTGTGTTTCTTAAGGAAGAGAAGATGTTTTGGTAAGCCATGGAGCTGGGAATTGGGACATTTGATTGTAGATCTCGGTTTTTCTTCCAAGAAAGATCATGGTTGAGTGAAACCTATATATAACCTAAATCTAGCAAGGTGACTTTAAGTTAATTTGTGAAACCTATATACATTAACTTATTATATTAAATAACCATTAATATAGTATGAATAAAAATAAATAATTAAATAATAATTAAAAAAAATACTAGTAATTGATAACTAAAATATATTGACTAGTACTAAAAAATAATAGTATAAAAATAATACATAATTAAAAATTAACATTAATGTATAATTAAAATTTAATTAATAGCTTTGAGTTAATATTAATCAATATTAGTAATAACTAATTGTTAATAATTATAATTTATTTATAATTAATAGTTAATAAATAATATTAATATTAATAAGAGTATAATTGGAAAAACTCACAAAAAATTACTCATAAGCTACTCCAAATTGCTTATATTCATCCAAACATGTACTCAAAAAATAAGTTAGGTTATGAGTTAACTCATAAATACGGAAACGCGTCTCGTGCCATATTACGTCGAGACGCACTTTTTTAACACTGAGTAGCTTACGTTGGTGAATTTCATGTGCATTTTCAAAAAGGAAAAATGTTATCTATGGATTGTATTTTAATATTTTCCATGCAAATGTGCATATTGTTTAAAGGTTTATTTGAATGAAATTAATAGTACTTTTTAGGCAGTTTTATATACTTTTAAGGACATGCATGCATATATGGTAGTTTAAAACGTTTTTAAAATTGACATCTGTGTTTGTGAAAATTATATTATGTGTTCTAAACCCTGCCTTGCGTATGCTAGAGGTAGTAGATATAAATCATGAATATACTATATACAAGTTTAAGCTTATGGAGTAATTTATATATATATATATATATATATATATATAGAGAGAGAGAGAGAGAGAGAGAGAGAGAGCAGGGGCGGAACACAAGGCTTTCAACCACACGGGCCGGACTAAGATCGACATCATTACTTTTCACTTGAGTTTTTTTGTAAGGTTTTTCGGTAATCGGAACACTAGATGTAGGGGTATTATCTACATTTGTTGTTTCTTCGGGATCTTGAGATTGAGAAGAAGAACTAACATGTTTTCTTTTAAAAAACCCATGAATTGTAGATTGGTTTTTCATCTCCATCTACATGTGAAACTGTTAGGACAAATATGCCTTCAAGATTTAATCTTGATTAATAAAGTCAAAGTCAATGTAATAGAAAGTCAATCTTAGCTTAATGCCTTGTTAGTCTTAGGGTATAAATAGCTTTGTCTAGTTGAATCATGTAACACTCGAGAGAACCATTCCATAGGCTTTTGGTCATAATTCATATCTTGTAAAATGGAGCTTATTGAATATCTAGATCTACTTTCTCTCTCTACTCTCTCTCTCTAGAATTTCTCTCTAATCTTGATAGATCTTGGATTAACAATTGGTATCAGAGCAGGATTCGAGATTTAGAGGAGTTTTTCAGTGATCAATCACGAAAACTTTGGTGAATTCTACAAGAAAATTCGATTGATTTTCTGGATTTATCAAGAAAATCTCATTTTCTTGAAATTCGATCAAATTTTTCTGGTTTTTGATCGAATTGTTCTGCAAATTGGTTCTTTGGATTCAGATTTCTTTGGATTCGGATTTCTGTTTAGAGCATCTTTATTTCAAGGATTGAGAACTAATTCGAAGGATTTCAAGATCAATTTTGCTATTTTCTGAGTTTTTTGGTTTGTTCGAAGTTGCTACTGTTCGATCTTCAATCTTCTGATTCAGAGGTTTTCAGAGGTTTGTGTATGAAGAAGAAGTGTTTGAATTCATATTTCGAACTGATCTGCACAGTTTGATTTCAGTTATTTTGAGGATTTAAGTGATTTCTGTTGTTTTGGACGAATCTCGCAAGATCTAAACTTCTCGCAACATTCATCTTACTTTTCGCAAGCTTCATCGATCTGAGTTCAAGTCTACTTCTCGCAAAGTATTTCGCAGCCTTAAGACCGAAATTTTACAGCTTTTCGCAACCCACTGACCCGAATTCTATAACTTTTCGCAAGCTTCTTTTGCGAAAAGTGATCTGTCAGATTTCATACTTTGACCAAGTCTACTTTTCGCATCCTTTGCTTGCGAAATACTCATTTTTCGCAACCCTTGCTTGCGAATTTCTCAGCTTTTCGCAACCTTTGCTTGCGAATTTCTCAACTTTTCGCAACCCTTGCTTGCGAATTTCTCAACTTTTCGCAACCTTGGCTTGCGAGTTTCTTACTTTTCGCTTCTCACAGTTGCGAGTTTCTGACTTATTAAAAGTGTATTTTGAGAAAAAAATTTATACTGAAATTTTTTCTATAGTGTATTTCATACATTTTAAGAGTTTTTCAAGAAAAAGTTTTATATAATTTTTTTTTCTGATTGTCAAGCGAACATGAACCGACTTCCAGTGCTGATCAAAGAATCTGATTTTGAACGATGGAGTGTTTCGTTCATCGACTTTATTGCGAGTAGCGAAAATGGAGAGAATATGATAAAATCTTTCTCCGAAGGTCCAATGATCAGATATAAAATGGAGAATGATTTTACAGAAGAAGAGTTTAAAAGAAAGAAAGCTGACAAAGAAGCTTCATCCAACTTGATCTTCGCACTTTACAAACTTCCACAACACATCTTCAAACGCGTTGAATGTTTCAAAAACAACCCAATGCAGATGTGGAACGAGTTAACAAAGCAAATGTTTGGATCTGAAGTTGCTTTTAAGAGAAAGGAAGAAGAAAAGAAAGCTGAAAAAGAGGTTGCGGAACAGAAATCATCAAATGCTGAAACTGAAGAACTTAAGGAAAAGGTTATAGAGCTTACAAAGAGACTTTCTGACTCGGAAAAGTTGCTAACAGAGGAAAGAGCGAATCGTACAAATGACAAAATGAGCTTTGAAAAGCAAATTTTGTCTCTTTCACAGAAAGTTTCTGAAATTGAAAAGAATGAGAAGACGGAGAAGAAGGGAAATGAAGAAAAGAAAGCCCTTGAACTCAGATGCATAAAACTTTCTAAACAAAATGCAGATTTTGAGAAAGTTTTATTTCTGGAAAAAGAAAAATTGGAGAAGGAAAGGGTCGAGTATGAAAAGGAAAGGAAAAACTTTGAAGCGAAGAATGCGAAACTGTCAAAGAAAATTTCTGATCTTCAAAAGGATTTAGAAAAGGAAAGACAAGAGCTAGATAAGGAAAGTCATGAGCTAGAAAAGATGAAGAAAGCTGACTTTCAAGCTAAGTGCGTTAAAGACGAATTTTCTAAAGAGAGGAAGATATTTCAGCAAGAAATACGAAAGCTGACAAAGAATTTGGCTGTGTTATCGACTGATATCATGAAAGAGAGGTTGGTTAAGTCTGATATTCAGAAGAAGCTTGATTTGATGACCAAGAAACGGAATGATTTATCTGACAAAGTGAAGTCTCTCAACAAATCCAAAAACTATTCAGAAAGTCCGATTCGATCGTCTAATCTTTTCTATGATCATTCAGTGGATAATTCTTCCAAGTATAAATATGCTAATCTTCCTTCATACAAGAAAGTCAACATGCAATGGAGAGTCAAAGGTACAATTCCTGAA
This sequence comes from Saussurea involucrata, assembly GCA_033807775.1. Classification (NCBI taxonomy): domain Eukaryota; kingdom Viridiplantae; phylum Streptophyta; class Magnoliopsida; order Asterales; family Asteraceae; genus Saussurea; species Saussurea involucrata. The sequence goes on from CM066314.1 coordinate 146,411,754, forward strand.
AAAGATGTAACAAAATCATCTGCTCCCAACAAGAACACTAACCTGAAAGGTATATCTTTTGCTAAACCTGATTCATTATATTCTGCAAATCATTTAATCAGGTTAGCACAAAAGAATTTTTGTTGTTCTTATTGTGGTACTAACGATTTTGTTAAAAATGATAGTATTCAATATTGGTATGGTACTTATCATTTTCCTTCCTATAGAACTCCGCTTAACAAGACAGGACCCAAGACACGTTGGGTACCAAAATCTACTTAATCTGTTTTTGCAGATTTAGAAGCAAAGCGTTGAACTCTCGGAAGAAGATTATTTGTGCCATTAAAGGGGAGTAAAGAGATATGGTTTCTAAACACATCAGTTTAGAACCCGGATTTCAATGTTATTGGTTTCTAAACACATCAGTTTAGAACCCGGATTTCAACGTTATTGGTTTCTGAATACATCAGTTCAGGACCCGTGCTTCAACGACTATGGCTTCTGAACAATTCAGTTCAGGACCCATACTTCAAAGACAAAGACTTCTAAAAAATCAGTTTAGAACTCATACTTATCAGGTGATATCCTTAACTGTCACATCTTTCATTTCAAGGAACAGTTGTGAAAGGTAACATTGCATTATGTTTCATTTCTACTGCTTTGAAAATTTGAATCTCAACAAATTTAATTCAATGAGATGAGTTTTTTCAATTTTCATTCAATGAATTAAATGTGTGCTAAAAGATGATTTTACAAGTATTGTTGTATTATCTGAGTTTTATTTGCTTCAACTTTCGCTTCTGAAATAAATCGAAAAGTCAGCAAAACATGAATGAAATTTTGATATATGCGCAAAACTGTGTAAATCTAGACTTATATAGAATACGATGCTCACAAAGCCTATTTTGTCAGAATGAAGAATGTAAATGAAAATATGAGGGAAGCACAAAGTTTTATAACCAAGTGATTGAGATGCAATAATAATAAATAAAAAAAATCATTAAGTTTGAAAGTCTGTGCATGTGGCCTTTCTGGTTTGGGAGATTAAGTCCCAAGGGGTACTTGATACCTAGCCCTAATAACTCTATTTTTAGAGTTATTATTTCCTTTTATTTTACATTTTATTTTGTCAATTTTAGCCATGTCACTTCTTAAAACCCCCATTCTTGGCACATTTTTATAAAAAGGGCAAACGAGGTGAGTTTTAGTGTCAAACAAATTATTTGGTGGATTTTGGGTGGTTTTCACATTTTATTCGCAGTGAGATGAACAGTGCCCACTCCAAACTGCCCACTGCCGATACTGGATAAAGACAAAAAGAAGGATTTTGATGAAAAGCATGGATGCAAAAGCATGGAAGCTTCAGGGGCAGGTTAAAAGAATGGGAATATTTTAATCTAGGCATGCAAAGGAAAAGCATGACAAAAAAGAATAAACAAATCAAACCTACATGCCTAGAGACCAACTTTTTGGAAGAACTATTGGGTAAAGATGGAGGTCAAGGGTTAAGGAGCTAAGCATAGGATTTTATGTTCCCTTAACCTCCAGATTTGCAAAGAAGAAGTCAATACCCAAGTTGCCAAATTTCAGCTATAAAAGAAGACCATGGGCATTCATTGAAAGGATCATCTTCATCTCTTGGATCTAGCATCTTAGAGCTTGTCATTACCATTTTCTTAGTGTAACACTCTTAATTTCGTAGTCTAGCTTTGTGATAGTTAACTTTTCTTTTTCTGCAGTAATTTAGATTTAAATTCACGTATTGCTTTCAGTTGTAGTTTCGAGCAGTGGGCAACTTACGTTCCCCACTGTGAGGATAATTTCAATCCACGCCTAGTTATCTTATGAAAACTTTTTCATCTTTCGTTCTTATATTTTCAGTAATGGTAGGCTAAACACCCTTCGGGATGTAGGAACGAGAAGTACCTGGATTTTAGAAAAAATGCTTGAGTAATCTTTATTTTTGAAGTAGTTATCGTTTTGGTCATTCATTCTCGATTTTGCCCAAGGATGCGAACAAGCTGATCACTTGCAAGGATTTAAAGTCTAGTTCTTAACTTAGAAATAAGTAGAACGCAGTGACACGAGCTTGGATGATGCTAGGGAGTTCGAAAGAATTCTTACGACACTTACGAAAGTGAGGTCAGCACAGTGAGCTCTTCTCTCCCCACTGGAGTAGTTGGCAAGCTAGTTGGTGTATTAAAAACACTTAGAGTATTTGTCTCTACACATTCCATCGAGGCTCGAAAGAGTCCATTTGAGAAGACTCATTGACAAAATGATAATTACCAATAAAATGGGTTTTTAGTCTAAGATTGTGAGTATTTTGTAACCGAGCTTTTCCAAAGACCGGTCTCAATTACAAGGATCATCTTAGGATCAAGTATTTAGCATAAAATCTAGGGAAAATCCGACTTGCATCCCTCTTTTTAAATCATTGTAATTTCAAATTAGCTTTTCGCAAACCAACTCAAAATATTGTTTCCTCTCTAATTGAAACTCGTGAAAGAAACTCACAAAAACCGTATTGTCTTGATAGCCCAGTCTCTGTGGATACGATTCCGGTATTTTACCGATTATTACTTGCCGTGACGATCATAGTGGACAGTGTACACTTGCGCTGCCCACTGTGGACAGATTACAACCCGCTGTGGTTTATTTCGCATGTACCATTCACACGTGTCAAGTTTTTGGCACCGTTGCCGGGGACTGGCGTGATTTTTAAATCTCAAGACATTAGTTTTTGTTCGAGCCCGAGTAACTCGTTTTTCTAGCACCGTTCGTGTTGTATGCCAAGGCAACAACACGGACCTTTGGAACCAATCGATCTTGAAATAGAAAGGACTTTTCGAAAAAGACGTAAAAACAAGAAGAAAAATCAACAACTCCCTGTGAACCCCACCGCAAATATGGCAGGAGTGGGCGGTCAACCACCACCACCTCCATTAGTGGAAACCACAGTGACGATTGCTGATAGCAAAGATCGAGGGATAAGGGACTATGCAACTACTTGAGTTAGTGATTTAAGCTCCGGGATTCTAAGACCCAACCTTCAAACACCACACTTTGAACTCAAACCGGTGATGTTTCAAATGATCCAAGCCATGGGTCAGTTTGGAGGATCACCATCTGAGGATCCGCATGCGCACTTAAAATCATTTTTGGAAATGACCGACTCTTTTCAGCTACAAGGTGTGAGTGAGGAAGCTTTAAGGCTAAGACTTTTTCCTTTTACTTTAAGGGACAAGGCTAAGTCATGGCTAAATGCGCATGCACCTCATTCAATAACCATGTGGCAAGAGCTTGCGGATAAATTTTTACAAAAGTATTTTCCTCCAACCAAAAACATGAGGCTGAGAAATGATATTGTTTTGTTTAGACAAGACGAAGATGAGGCTGTTTCGGATGCATGGGAGCGGTTTAAAGATTTACTCCGAAAGTGCCCACACCATGGCATCCCACATTGCATTCAGTTGGAGACCTTTTACAATGGTCTATCCAACGCAGCCAAAATCATCTTAGATGCAACAGCAGGAGGAACTTTCACAAGTAAAACCTATAATGAAGGATATCAGATTTTAGAGAAAGTGTCCAATAACAACACCGACTGGTCCAACCCGAGAACGCCTGCACCAAAGTCCACCAACATTGATAATGAGGCACTTAAAACCATGAATGCACAGTTAGTGGCCTTAACAAAAATAGTGTTGAACCAAAATCGAGGACAACTTAATCCCACAGTGGGTACTGCACATCTCACTGAGAACTGCTCTTACTGTGGGGACGAGCATGTTTTTGATTTTTGTCCAGCAAATCCATAGGCTGTTAATGTCATAGGAACCAACCCACGAAACAACCCATACTCACAGACCTATAATCCAGGTTGGAGGAATCATCCAAATTTCTCGTGGTCTGGAAACCAAGGACTCCAACCCCACGGGGCGAGTCATGCTCAAAGACCACATAACCCCCTGGATTTCAGCATCATCACAGTGGGCACTCCCCACAAAACTTTCACCAAGGTCAATCCTCCCAACAATTCCAACCACGACCATCTCATAATGCTGAGGCTCAACCATCACTCGAATCAATGCTCAAAGGATTCATGAACCAAACTCAAGCGGCCATTAGGAACATAGAAACTCAAGTAGGACAACTAGCCGTCGAAGTCAAGAATAGACCACCGGGGACATTACCTAGTGATACCGAAAATGCTAGGGTAATAGGAAAGGGACCAGAACAAATCAAAGCCATAACACTTAGGAGTGGAAAGGATCTGAAAGATATCGTTTTCGATTCTGAAGAATCGCCTCAAATCACCACTGTACCTCATCCCACAGTGGGCACTCCTCAAGTCACTGTGATCCCCACAGTGGGGACGGAAGTCCCTGAACTCCCCACTTTTGGTCCATTGCCTAAACCTACCATTCCAAAGTTAACTCCGCTTCAGACTCACATCGACCCAAAAAGTGTACCTTTTCCTGAAAGAATGAAGCCTAAAAATGTTGATGTTCAATTTAAAAAGTTTTTAGACATTTTTAAACAGCTTCACATTAACATACCCTTGGTAGAAGCTCTTGAGCAAATGCCAAGCTATGTTAAGTTTTTAAAAGATATTTTGAACAAAAAACGAAAGTTGGGTGAGTTTGAAACTGTGGCGTTGACCGAAGAATGTAGTGCCCTTCTCACAAGCAAGATTCCCCCTAAGTTGAAAGACCCGGGTAGTTTCACAATTCCATGCACGATAGGAGGACAAGAAGTAGGCCAAGCACTTTGTGATTTAGGCGCTAGTATAAATTTGATGCCTTTGTCAATTTTTAAGAGATTAGGTATTGGAGAGGCTAGACCCACCACCGTGACCTTACAATTAGCCGATCGATCCATTGCCTACCCAAGAGGGAAGATTGAAGATGTTTTGGTCCAAGTGGATAAATTCATCTTCCCTGCCGACTTTCTGATTTTAGACTATGAGGCCGACGAACTTTGATTGATGTGCACAAAGGAGAACTCACCATGAGAGTCAACGACCAGGAGGTAAAGTTTAATGTTTTCAAATCCCTTAAATACATAGACACCGAGGACTGCCTTGCTGTGAGTACGATTTATGGATCCCACTGTTTCGACTCACTGTCCACAGTGGGCAGTGAGAGTGAACACTCTGACTCAGAAGATACTTTTGAGGATGAGTGTAACGAAATGGTGGCATCTATTGAACCTTTGGACTTTAAGGATAGGACGATCCAACCACCATCCATCGAACAACCTCCCGAGTTAGAGCTTAAACCATTGCCTCCTCATTTGAAATATGCTTATCTCACCGAGAATAACAAACTTCCTGTTATCATCTCGTCCAAACATAGCGAAAATCAAGAACAACTTTTAATCGAATTGTTGATGAAGCATAAGAAGGCAATTGGTTAGACCATAGCAGACATTAGAGGAATTAGCCCCTCTTTATGTCAACATAAGATCAACTTAGAAAGTGACCACCCAGGAAAAGTCCAACCTCAAAGAAGGTTGAAACCCATCATGAAGGAAGTAGTTAAGAAAGAGATTTTGAAGTGGTTAGATGCTGGTATTATCTATCCCATTGCCAGTAGTAGTTGGGTGAGCCCCGTTCAATGTGTCCCTAAAAAGGGAGGAACAACAGTAGTCACAAATGAAAAGAACGAACTCATTCCAACTAGGACTGTTACGGGATGGAGAATATGCATGGACTATAGGCAACTGAATCTAGCAACAAAGAAAGACCATTTCCCGTTACCTTTTATTGATCAAATGCTTGATAGATTAGCGGGAAAGGAATTTTATTGTTTTCTAGATGGATACTCCGGATATAACCAAATCCACATCGCACCTGAGGACCAAGAAAAGACCACCTTTACTTGTCCATATGGTACTTTTGCATTCCGGAGAATGCCTTTTGGTTTATGTAATGCTCCCGCTACTTTTCAACGCTGTATGATGGCCATTTTTACTGATATGATAGAAGATACCATAGAAGTTTTTATGGACGATTTTTCTGTGATCGGCACATCATTTGATAACTGTTTGAGGAATCTAGAAAAAAGTTTGGTGAGATGTGAAACCCACGACCTTATTCTAAATTGGGAAAAATGTCATTTCATGGTCGAAGAGGGCATTGTTTTGGGTCATCTTGTGTCGAAAAAGGGTTTGGAAGTTGATAAGGCAAAACTAGAAGTAATCTCCCAACTTCCCGAGCCCACAACGGTAAAAGGCATTCGCAGTTTTTTAGGTCACGCAGGTTTCTATAGGAGGTTCATAAAAGATTTTTCCAAAATAACTAAACCCCTATGTAACCTGCTGCAACATGAAAGAGAGTTTGTTTTTTATCAAAGAATGTAGAGACGCATTTGAAATAATCAAAAATGCCTTAGTTACTGCACCCATAGTGACCACTCCTGACTGGTCACTCCCATTTGAAGTCATGTGTGACGCCAGCGATTGGGCTATAGGTGCAGTACTAGGCCAACGAAAAGATAAGATTTTTCATCCGATATACTATGCAAGCAAGACTTTGATCGAGGCTCAAATCAACTACACTGTAACCGAAAAAGAATTACTTGCAGTAGTTTTTGCTTTTGATCGTTTCAGGTCTTACTTAATTGGAGCAAAGGTCATAGTACACACCGATCACGCAACCATCAAATATTTGATCAACAAGGCTGACTCTAAACCGAGGTTGATCAGATGGGTGTTGTTGCTGCAGGAATTCGACCTTGAGATCATCGATAGAAAAGGAACAAGTAACCAGGTCGCTGATCATCTTTCCAGACTTGAGCCCACAGTGGGCACTGTAGATCCCACTCCGGTAAAATAAAATTTTCCTGATGAACAATTGTTAGTCGCCCAACATCATGATATTCCTTGGTATGCTGACATAGCTAACTTTTTAGCAAGTGGATTACGACCCCATGGAATGAGTGGACAACCTTTTAAAAAATTCTTGCATGATACTCGTCAATACATTTGGGACGATCCTTTCTTATATAAGATAGGAACGGACCAAGTGTTGAGGCGATGTGTTCATGGGAGTGATCAACAACATTTACTCCAAGGATGTCACACATCCCACTATGGAGGTCATTTCGGAGGAACACGCACTGCTGCGAAAATTTTGCAGAGTGGGTTCTTTTGGCCCACTGTGTTCAAAGACTCTCACGAGTTTGTTCGTCACTGTGAGCAGTGTCAGCGCACTGGGAATATATCGAAACGAAATGAAATTCCCCTCAACAATATCCTTGAGGTGGAAAATTTTGATGTGTGGGGAATAGATTTTATGGGACCCTTTCCAAATTCCAACAACAATTTTTACATCTTAGTGGCGGTAGATTATGTTTCAAAATGGGTAGAAGCTGCTGCTTGTCACACTAATGACGCTAACACTATGGTGAAGTTTTTGCAAAAAAATATTTTCACTCGTTTTGGAACACCACGAGCAATAATTAGTGATGAAGGATCCCATTTTGTTAACAAAGTCATGAGCGCGGTCCTTGCTAAATATGATATTCATCATAGGGTAGCAACTGCCTACCACCCCCAAACTAATGGTTTGGCGGAGCTTTCAAACCGAGAAATCAAGGGAATTTTGGAAAAGGTGGTGAAACCCCATCGAAAGGATTGGTCCATCAAGCTTGATGACGCTCTTTGGGCGTATCGCACGGCGTATAAGACCCCTTTGGGAATGTCTCCATTTAAGTTGGTATTTGGCAAAGCTTGCCATTTACCAATCGAATTGGAACATAAAGCCTTTTGGGCTTTAAAAGAACTCAACATGAGTGAAGATGCCGCGGGAATTAAAAGAACCTTGCAATTGCATGAACTTGAGGAAATGCGCTTTCACGCATATGAAAATGCAAAGTTATACAAGGAAAAGACCAAGATGTGGCATGACCGAAGGATCAATCATCGGGAATTTTTTTAAGGACAGCAGGTATTATTGTTCAACTCTCGTCTAAAACTTTTTCCGGGTAAGCTCAAGTCAAGATGGACTGGACCATACACCATTGTGAGTGTGAGCCCATTCGGAACAGTGGAATTGCGATCCCCGCAATCGGGACAAACTTTTAAGGTTAATGGGCAAAGGGTGAAACACTTTCTGCATGAGAGTGCCCACATCCCTGTCCACTCCTCATCTCACTCTGGTTAGGAAAGTCCGAGATCTTTCGTAAATAATTTTATTTTAACTTTTTGATAATTTTTAGTTATTTTAGTGCTTTTTAATTCTGCATGGTTGTTAGTTTTGATATGTGTAGGACGCGTGGCAGCCCTTTTAGCAGGAAAAACCAAGAAAAAGGCGCAGTGGGGAAGCCACTCGTCACTCCGTTCCCCACTCCTTTGCCTGACGAATGAAGTGACTCGGGTGGGGCCCAATGACTGCCAAGCCATCACTTTCTCTTACACATAGCCGCCTACTTTTCTGCCACATGTCATTCACCCCCAATTTTCAAGGCTTGACCATCATTTCTTCCTTTTTCCCTCAATAACCGTTCCCTCTCTCCCCTTAATTCAAATTACACCAAATTAAACCCTTGGATTTCCTCTTTATCCAATTGCACACAAAACCACCGATTTTCCTTCCAAAATCTTTTAGCCAAGTCTTTACTCTCATAGCTCTCTCTCTCTCGGTTGTCTTTCACCCAAGAACTTCCCAAACCCTAATGGCACGAAGCAAACGACCGATAACCTTTCCGGAGGGACCCCAACGCCCACAAATCCGTCGTCGGACTGCCGAAGATCCACCACCGGAGGTTGTCACCGGCGATCTTAACGAGCCCCCACCACTTTCCGGCGAACCACTGCTTGCCACCAACACTACCGATTCTGCCTCGTCAAAGCAACCCAGCCCGAAGGCCGTCTCCTCCTCGAAAGGTGTCGACTCCAGTACGAACCTTTTTGAGGAGGAAGCAATGCAAGCCGACGAGGAGGAGCGTCGTTTGGCTGAAGAATATCAGATGAAACTTTCGGCCATAAAGAAGAAAAAGGAGGAAGCCGAACGTCGCCGAAAAGAGGAAGAAGAAAGGGTACGACGGGAGGAAGAGGAACGATTGAAACAAGAGGAGGAGGAGAGAATCCGAAAAGAGCAAGAGGAACAGGAAAGGTTAAAGAAAGAAAAGGAGGAAATCGAAAAACAAGAAAGGGAGAGGAAAGAAATCGAGGAAAAGAGGAAAGCCGAAGAAGAGGTCAGGGCTGTGGAGGAAGAAATGGGAAAGAAGCAAGAGGAAGACAAGGCAGAGGAGCAGGTTCAGACTGTAGGAAAATCAACCCAGGTTAGTATCGATCCCACGCAGACTTCTGCCCACAGTGGGGAGGAGCCCAGACTAAGGACTCTCCGGAGTCAAGGGGCAACTACTCGGTCTGGAATAACGCGAAAAACACCCACCAAGAAGCCTGCCAAGAAACTCTCGGGAAAAGGTAAAGTTATTGTACCCTTTTCTAGTGATTCATCTTTTGAATTGGAAAGTGAGCAGCCTGCAGCTGAGCACCCCCATCAGTCCACTATGGGGACAGAACATGCCCCCAGTGGGGTGCCTCGGCAGTTCACCACTCCTGGTGCTGCCGAACATTTGACTTTTATTGCTGGTCACAAGCTGAACCTAGAGAGAGGGTTTGATCCAGAATTTGTTGAAGCTAACCCTTTTGTGCGGTCAAGGATTGATGCGCAAGATTGGTCGACAATAGCCGCGGCCAATCGGCGTGCCAATGCCTCCCTTGTTAAGGAATTTTACGCTGAAGCATCCCAAACTAAGGATCCCGTTGTGCGAGTAAGGGGCAAGATTGTGAGGTATACCCCGAGTGAAATAAACAGGGTTTTGGGACGGCCAACCACGGGGGTTTGTGCGTTTGCTAAATTTTTAGAAAAGATGACGGAGGGAGATGAGGAGGTAATATTAAAGGAGATTGCTGCAGTAGGTAAACCATGGGGAAAAGATGGTATTAGGAGATGTTTGCCGGCTGGCTCCCTCACAACAGAAGCTGCGGTTTGGTTCCAGTTCATAAGGGCATCAGTGTCCCCAACTACCCATGACACCACTCTCTCAATGCACAAGTGTGCTCTGCTCTACTGTTTTCTCACAGGTATAAAAATCAACTTGGGGATAGTTATGCATGCTGCCATCCATACGGCCCGGACTCAAAAGAAGGTAATTCTTCCACTCCCTTGTACTATTACCACATTACTAATAGATGCGGGAGTGCCCACTGCTGCAGATGACCAATGGTTGACCTCCACACGCAACATCAGCGTGCAAACGATTAAGAAAATGGGGAGGGCCATCCGAGGCCCGTCTGAAGAACCAGAGGAGCAGCAACCCAATGTGTTTATTGCTGAAGAGCACGTAGTGGGCAATGTCACGCCCACTGCGGGGAAGAAGGAGACACCATCCCGCCAGCCCACTGCAGGACCAAGTTCAACCCCAACCAACCAACTATCAGAAATACTGAAGGCCATCAAAAAACTTACATACAAGGTGGATCTGTTAACTGCTCAGCAACAACATTCCACACGTGATCAGGAGAGAGTATGGATGTACATGCGCGATCGAGATGAAGTAATCAATCAGATGTACTTGGCGGCTGATCCATTGCTTGCAGCGCAGATCCCAAATTTCCCCGAAGGTGTTTGTCCAACTTTGGGCAGTGAAGACGAGATGGAAGATGATGATGAGGGTGGTTCATCCCCTGCAACCCCAACTCATTGAATGGTTTGTGAAACATTAATCTCACTCTTTGGTTTGCCGCAAAAACATATTTTTTTTTGTGTATGGTGATGCCTTTGGCTAGGCTTTTGACACTTTGCTGAATTCTTATTTTGGTTCGTAATGCATGAAATCCTACCACTGGGTAGGTACTTTTGGGTACTAACGTAATTGTTGTTTGAATGCTTGTTTGATCTCGTTTCCATTTCAAGGTACAACTTTCGGCTTCCGACTTAAAAAGGTTCCTTTTGTAAGTACAAATCTCAACTTGTCCCATAAAATGATATAGGCCATTTTTCGCATCCAAACACGACCCTTTTTGTACCCACCACCACCTCCTTCGGTCCATTTTTCTATGTCACAGTGGGGACACTGTGAGATCTTAAGTTTGAGGTGGGGATTTCCAGAGTGACTACCAGTCTGCCCACAGTGGGGACACTGTGAAGTCCAAGTTTGAGGTGGGTAAGCCATACCCCCTCCCAAAAAAAAACAAAGAGAAAAACACAAAACTACAAAAACAAGAAGAAAATCGGAGTGTCACTGTCAAAATTGATGGTGTGCCTTTTCTGGACCATCAAAGTGCCCACTCCTAGAAAACGATGGTGTGCCCATTCTGGACCATCAGAAGAAAAAATAGCCATACCCAAATAAAGCCTGAAAGTGTACGTACTTATCATTGCAAAATACTAAACACCCACTTCTTGAAATAAAAATCTCAAAGCGAGATCTTCGATCCATGTTTGGTAATTCTTGCCAAAACCCTTGGGAAAATTCAAAGCCATAAACCCTTCAAACCCAAGAAAGCCCTATTGATCAAATGGTAAACAAGGGAAAGATTTCGGCAAGTATAAAAGTGAAGTTTTTAAGTTGGGACCGAAGGAAGTATCGAAGGAAGGAGACCAACGCCCATTCAAGTCAAGAAGTATGTAAGTCCCTCAAGGTTCATATGCATTGTTTCTCATTTTATTTATTTCTTTTTATTACTTGGGGACAAGTAATGGTTTAAGTTTGAGGTTGTGATAACTCTATTTTTAGAGTTATTATTTCCTTTTATTTTACATTTTATTTTGTCAATTTTAGCCATGTCACTTCTTAAAACCCCCATTCTTGGCACATTTTTATAAAAAGGGCAAACGAGGTGAGTTTTAGTGTCAAACAAATTATTTGGTGGATTTTGGGTGGTTTTCACATTTTATTCGCAGTGAGATGAACAGTGCCCACTCCAAACTGCCCACTGCCGATACTGGATAAAGACAAAAAGAAGGATTTTGATGAAAAGCATGGTTGCAAAAGCATGGAAGCTTCAGGGGCAGGTTAAAAGAATGGGAATATTTTAATCTAGGCATGCAAAGGAAAAGCATGACAAAAAGAATAAACAAATCAAACCTACATGCCTAGAGACCAACTTTTTGGAAGAACTATTGGGTAAAGATGGAGGTCAAGGGTTAAGGAGCTAAGCATAGGATTTTATGTTCCCTTAACCTCCAGATTTGCAAAGAAGAAGTCAATACCCAAGTTGCCAAATTTCAGCTATAAAAGAAGACCATGGGCATTCATTGAAAGGATCATCTTCATCTCTTGGATCTAGCATCTTAGAGCTTGTCATTACCATTTTCTTAGTGTAACACTCTTAATTTCGTAGTCTAGCTTTGTGATAGTTAACTTTTCTTTTTCTGCAGTAATTTAGATTTAAATTCACGTATTGCTTTCAGTTGTAGTTTCGAGCAGTGGGCAACTTACGTTCCCCACTGTGAGGATAATTTCAATCCACGCCTAGTTATCTTATGAAAACTTTTTCATCTTTCGTTCTTATATTTTCAGTAATGGTAGGCTAAACACCCTTCGGGATGTAGGAACGAGAAGTACCTGGATTTTAGAAAAAATGCTTGAGTAATCTTTATTTTTGAAGTAGTTATCGTTTTGGTCATTCATTCTCGATTTTGCCCAAGGATGCGAACAAGCTGATCACTTGCAAGGATTTAAAGTCTAGTTCTTAACTTAGAAATAAGTAGAACGCAGTGACACGAGCTTGGATGATGCTAGGGAGTTCGAAAGAATTCTTACGACACTTACGAAAGTGAGGTCAGCACAGTGAGCTCTTCTTTCCCCACTGGAGTAGTTGGCAAGCTAGTTGGTGTATTAAAAACACTTAGAGTATTTGTCTCTACACATTCCATCGAGGCTCGAAAGAGTCCATTTGAGAAGACTCATTGACAAAATGATAATTACCAATAAAATGGGTTTTTAGTCTAAGATTGTGAGTATTTTGTAACCGAGCTTTTCCAAAGACCGGTCTCAATTACAAGGATCATCTTAGGATCAAGTATTTAGCATAAAATCTAGGGAAAATCCGACTTGCATCCCTCTTTTTAAATCATTGTAATTTCAAATTAGCTTTTCGCAAACCAACTCAAAATATTGTTTCCTCTCTAATTGAAACTCGTGAAAGAAACTCACAAAAACCGTATTGTCTTGATAGCCCAGTCTCTGTGGATACGATTCCGGTATTTTACCGATTATTACTTGCCGTGACGATCATAGTGGACAGTGTACACTTGCGCTGCCCACTGTAGACAGATTACAACCCGCTGTGGTTTATTTCGCATGTACCATTCACACGTGTCAAGCCCCTAAGATCAACTGGTCTGGGATTGGCTGACCCAAATCCCGCTATAGAATCAGATAGAAAGCCATGTTCTACTGGTACAAATGGGATTAGGATATATCGATGTAGCCTTTCTGGTTTGGGAAAGTAAGTTCTAAGGGGTGCTCGTCATCTAGCACCTAAGGCCAACTGGTATGGGATCCGCTGACCCAAATCCTGCTATAGAACCAGATAGAAAGTTACGTTTACGGTGTATCTTAGTATTAATAAACTTTTTGACAAAAAGATGCCAATGAGCACAATATGAAAAGATGCCAATGAGCACACGTCTCTTATATCTTGGAGAAATAACAATGTCGCGATAAACTTATAAATTTGTGGAAATTCTGATTTCAGTCATATAGTGTGAGTAAGAGCAAAGTATTCTTATAGGTTTCAGAAGTACATTTGATTGTTGCAAATCATATTTCGCATGCTAGCACACCAAATAGATTTAATAAAGGGGTTGAAACTGAACTTTTGTAACTTGATATGCAATGATGTCTTGTTTTTGAGTCCAAACGCATGCATTTGATTTCACTTGATGGAAATATTTGTTACATTTCATTAAGTTGAATTTCTTTTGTTTGGTGTTCAAATGATTAATTGTTAGTAGTTATAAAATGTAGTTCAATGAATTTTATTTTCCTTGTATAAAATTTTTCAACTACTGTGCCTAAATGAAATATATGCATACTTTCAGGGGGAGAAAACAAATTGCTCCAGAATTCTTATTTTGAGGGGGAGCAAGGTTATTCATTAAGGAGGAGATTGTTAGTGAGAATCAGAGACGCGACTGAAATTGAAGAAGGTTTTCGATGATCATGATGCACACTTTCATCGAAAAAGGGGGAGAAATGTTTAGTTCAATTTCATGTCAAAGCTTTCAAGTCAAAGATTCGATTTCATGACAAGGGGAGAAATGTTTAAAGAAGACTTCGTCTCAAGAAAGGAAAGAGGGAGATTTCTTCTTCAAGAGTTTAAGAGAAATTGATTGATCATCTTTTTCAAAAAATCTCTTTTTCTTAGATTTGCGCTACATTGTATCAAAATGCCTTGTGTGAAGAAACAAATTCTCCAGATCAAAGAAAGAAAATCTCCGTCGGTTCCCCGTCTGAAGATTTTATGACAATTTGACTTTGACAAGCCTGATAAAGACTGAAGATTTTGAAGATTCAAGAAGCCGAAGACTGTTGTTCTCAAATGTTTAAATCTTGAATCCAAGGGGGAGATTGTTAGGACAAATATGTCTTCAAGATTTAATCTTGATTAATAAAGTCAAAGTCAATGTAATAGAAAGTCAATCTTAGCTTAATGCCTTGTTAGTCTTAGGGTATAAATAGCTTTGTCTAGTTGAATCATGTAACACTCGAGAGAACCATTCCATAGGCTTTTGGTCATAATTCATATCTTGTAAAATGGAGCTTATTGAATATCTAGATCTACTTTCTCTCTCTACTCTCTCTCTCTAGAATTTCTCTCTAATCTTGATAGATCTTGGATTAACAATTGGTATCAGAGCAGGATTCGAGATTTAGAGGAGTTTTTCAGTGATCAATCACGAAAACTTTGGTGAATTCTACAAGAAAATTCGATTGATTTTCTGGATTTATCAAGAAAATCTCATTTTCTTGAAATTCGATCAAATTTTTCTGGTTTTTGATCGAATTGTTCTGCAAATTGGTTCTTTGGATTCAGATTTCTTTGGATTCGGATTTCTGTTTAGAGCATCTTTATTTCAAGGATTGAGAACTAATTCGAAGGATTTCAAGATCAATTTTGCTATTTTCTGAGTTTTTTGGTTTGTTCGAAGTTGCTACTGTTCGATCTTCAATCTTCTGATTCAGAGGTTTTCAGAGGTTTGTGTATGAAGAAGAAGTGTTTGAATTCATATTTCGAACTGATCTGCACAGTTTGATTTCAGTTATTTTGAGGATTTAAGTGATTTCTGTTGTTTTGGACGAATCTCGCAAGATCTAAACTTCTCGCAACATTCATCTTACTTTTCGCAAGCTTCATCGATCTGAGTTCAAGTCTACTTCTCGCAAAGTATTTCGCAGCCTTAAGACCGAAATTTTACAGCTTTTCGCAACCCACTGACCCGAATTCTATAACTTTTCGCAAGCTTCTTTTGCGAAAAGTGATCTGTCAGATTTCATACTTTGACCAAGTCTACTTTTCGCATCCTTTGCTTGCGAAATACTCATTTTTCGCAACCCTTGCTTGCGAATTTCTCAGCTTTTCGCAACCTTTGCTTGCGAATTTCTCAACTTTTCGCAACCCTTGCTTGCGAATTTCTCAACTTTTCGCAACCTTGGCTTGCGAGTTTCTTACTTTTCGCTTCTCACAGTTGCGAGTTTCTGACTTATTAAGTGTATTTTGAGAAAAAAATTTATACTGAAATTTTTTCTATAGTGTATTTCATACATTTTAAGAGTTTTTCAAGAAAAAGTTTTATATAATTTTTTTTTTCTGATTGTCAAGCGAACATGAACCGACTTCCAGTGCTGATCAAAGAATCTGATTTTGAACGATGGAGTGTTTCGTTCATCGACTTTATTGCGAGTAGCGAAAATGGAGAGAATATGATAAAATCTTTCTCCGAAGGTCCAATGATCAGATATAAAATGGAGAATGATTTTACAGAAGAAGAGTTTAAAAGAAAGAAAGCTGACAAAGAAGCTTCATCCAACTTGATCTTCGCACTTTACAAACTTCCACAACACATCTTCAAACGCGTTGAATGTTTCAAAAACAACCCAATGCAGATGTGGAACGAGTTAACAAAGCAAATGCTTGGATCTGAAGTTGCTTTTAAGAGAAAGGAAGAAGAAAAGAAAGCTGAAAAAGAGGTTGCGGAACAGAAATCATCAAATGCTGAAACTGAAGAACTTAAGGAAAAGGTTATAGAGCTTACAAAGAGACTTTCTGACTCGGAAAAGTTGCTAACAGAGGAAAGAGCGAATCGTACAAATGACAAAATGAGCTTTGAAAAGCAAATTTTGTCTCTTTCACAGAAAGTTTCTGAAATTGAAAAGAATGAGAAGACGGAGAAGAAGGGAAATGAAGAAAAGAAAGCCCTTGAACTCAGATGCATAAAACTTTCTAAACAAAATGCAGATTTTGAGAAAGTTTTATTTCTGGAAAAAGAAAAATTGGAGAAGGAAAGGGTCGAGTATGAAAAGGAAAGGAAAAACTTTGAAGCGAAGAATGCGAAACTGTCAAAGAAAATTTCTGATCTTCAAAAGGATTTAGAAAAGGAAAGACAAGAGCTAGATAAGGAAAGTCATGAGCTAGAAAAGATGAAGAAAGCTGACTTTCAAGCTAAGTGCGTTAAAGACGAATTTTCTAAAGAGAGTGTTAGACAACCTAGGGGGGGGAAAGGTTGTATTTAAAATTTTTTTACTTTCAAAAAATTCTTTTACAAATAAATACAGTACAGAAACAGTATAAATAAATCAGAGTATACAAATAATAAATACACAACAATTATATAAACAGATATAATTAAAAATGCAGCGGAATAAATAAAGAGATAAGGGATAGAGATACTTGACACAGAGATTTACTGATTTACCACCAACTGTGATAAACCAGCAGCCGAGACACTTCTCGACACGATCCAATAAATGTATTCTTTACGGTAGAACACAAACCAAATACAAAGGAATTTGTAATAGTTTCTCAAGCCTCTGCTATGAGATAAACAGGATCACACACCCGTTATTCAAATACTTACAAGAGGAGTATAACTCACAATGGGTAATCACTCTTGTATAATAATCACTTGGATATTTTATAAAAAAGGTTTTATAAAATATATATATTAATTAGATGAGAGAGCTGAGAGTTTGAATTGTTGATGTTGCTGTTGGTTGTTTCTCTCTTACTTCCATCACCACCAGCATGCATCATTTATACCAAGGAAGCTCCAACGGCATTGTGAGTTGGCGGTATACCGGCTATCCCCCGCGGTATACCGTGCAGAGGAAAAAATACGCTGCAGTGAGAAAGTCAACCCTGCAAAAAACCAACGGAAATGGTACCCGCGGTATACCGGCTGAACACCGCGGTATACCGCCTGTAAAAGTAGCTTCAACCAATCACAAATGCACAGCAAACTCTGCCGCGGTATACCGCCTGTACCTCGCGGTATACCTGCGTCAGAAAAAGCAACTTCTTCATGACGCAACCAAATCTTGTAGGATCTTCTCAAAAAAATATTTAATTAAAATCATTTATTTGGTTTTTAGAAATTATCCAAGTGGTATATTATTTTAGGGTGTTTATCATTATAAATTATAAACACTAATGACAACGTAAATCTTCCGTCTTGAACTCTTCAGATAAGATCTTCGTGTTCTTCAAGAACTGTACACTTGGATAGGATTGTTAGATAAACAATAATACGGTGTGTTTGTAATCATCAAAATAAATATATAAAATATATAGAGATGTGGTACACTTGCACCAACAATCTCCCCCTTTTTGATGATGACAAACACAACCGCTAAGCAAGAGCATATGCGGTTTCTCTCCCCCGTTTGTCGAAGCAAAAAGGGTTAAGAAAGACGGTATGCTCCCCCTCGAGAGATGCTCCCCCTCAAAATATGCATATAATTGAGAGAGCATAAACTCATGGGTAAAAGAGCTAAAACGCTCCCCCTCAAATTAATAACGATATCAATTTGATTTTATAAAATTTGAGGGATAAAATAAAATGCAAAAAGCAATAGAGACAAAGATATACAAACCAATACGAAACACTTGCACCAAAACGGATCTTAAGGCTTCAATTTTCGGTTAATTTTATGTGATAAAAAAATCACCACGTATTATGACCTCGGTAGGTAACCACGTATTATAACCTCGGCAGGTAACCACGTATTATAACCTCGGCAGGTAACCACGTATTATAACCTCGGCAGGTAACCACGTATTATAACCTCGGCAGGTAACCACGTATTATAACCTCGGCAGGTAACCACGTATTATAACCTCGGCAGGTAACCACGTATTATAACCTCGGCAGGTAACCACGTATTATAACCTCGGCAGGTAACACCTACAAAAGGCAAAGAAAATTTTTCGTGGTACCCTTTTCTTATGGGTCCTTTTAACAGTTAGTATAAAACATAAACTGCAAATAAAAAAAAATTAAAATATGTTGTCGACATAAAATAAAACATGACAACATACAATCCACAAAATTTGTTTAAAACCACAAACGCATCCCACCGGGATTGTCAACATTAAACATTCCTTTCGGAATCCATTTTCTAACCATTTTAATTTTGCGATTGTATTTATCATACACATAAAATGAAGCATTTATATTCGCATTAGGTCTAGAAAAATTACTATTATACATGCGAGCATACGGTTTCCTCCCATAATTCACATTTTTCATTTTTGACATATATGGGGGTTTTTGCACATAAGGTTTTCTCGTTTCAACTTTAGGTGGTTCAAAACACTTTTTAATTTGAATACACGAGCACGTATCAATACATGTATTAGAACCAATGCCTTTTCGACAATTAATGCGATTCGACATATTTAGCATTTTAAGCATTTTATCATTGCTATTTTGAAAAGCTTTAGCTAATAAATTATCTTTTTCATATAAATCGCAGTTAGCTTTTAAATAAATATTTTCATTTTCAAGCAAATCACATTTTATACATGCAACACTTTCATATGTATTTTTATTTAAACATGCAATTTTATCATTTAAAATAACACAAGATTTACAATCATTTTTCTCAATTGGTTTTTCTTTTAAGCATGCAATTTCATTTTTTAAAATATCACAAGATTTGCAAACATCCTTTTTACTTAATTTATTTTCTAACTTAGTGATAACATCTAAATCATAAGTAGATTTTTGTTTACCGTCATCTATTTCCTTTTTATATGCAGATACGGTTTCTTTTAATTTAGTGATTTCATCTTTATACTTATTTGCAAGAGCGGCCATGTCATTGAATGATTCATATAATAATTCAAGGTTATTTTCATTATCACTATCATAATAATTATCACTATAATTACTATCATAATTATTTTTAGAAGAATATGATGAAGATACCTCATTATCATGGTCGGCCATGAGACACGTTTCTTCATTTCTTTGATCTCGGGTTTCGTCTCTCTTTTCTTTTGAGTTTTCACCATAGGTGATGTTCAAGTTCTCCCAAATATCACGAGCAGTTTCAAAGAGATAAACACGCTCAATATCATCGTTAGTAAGAACCGAAAAGAGAAAATTTTTGGCTTCATAATTTAAACAATAATTAGCCTCATCTTCGTCGGACCATTCCGAGCTAGGTTTTTCAACAACTTTGTTGTTTTGAAATTTTGTGGGTTTGAAATTTCCTTTAATAATAATATCCCAAATTTTTTGATTTATCCCACGAACATAACGTTCAAAAGAATTTGCCCAAAGATCAAAATTTTCGAAATCAATAAGAAGAGATTTAGAAAACCAAGCATTTTGTTGAGCCATTAAATAAAAGATATAACTTTAAAAATTTAAACAGATAATTTTTGAAAGCCCCGCTCTGATACCAAATGTTAGACAACCTAGGGGGGGGGGGGGGGGAAAGGTTGTATTTAAAATTTTTTTACTTTCAAAAAATTCTTTTACAAATAAATACAGTACAGAAACAGTATAAATAAATCAGAGTATACAAATAATAAATACACAACAATTATATAAACAGATATAATTAAAAATGCAGCGGAATAAATAAAGAGATAAGGGATAGAGATACTTGACACAGAGATTTACTGATTTACCACCAACTGTGATAAACCAGCAGCCGAGACACTTCTCGACACGATCCAATAAATGTATTCTTTACGGTAGAACACAAACCAAATACAAAGGAATTTGTAATAGTTTCTCAAGCCTCTGCTATGAGATAAACAGGATCACACACCCGTTATTCAAATACTTACAAGAGGAGTATAACTCACAATGGGTAATCACTCTTGTATAATAATCACTTGGATATTTTATAAAAAAGGTTTTATAAAATATATATATTAATTAGATGAGAGAGCTGAGAGTTTGAATTGTTGATGTTGCTGTTGGTTGTTTCTCTCTTACTTCCATCACCACCAGCATGCATCATTTATACCAAGGAAGCTCCAACGGCATTGTGAGTTGGCGGTATACCGGCTATCCCCCGCGGTATACCGTGCAGAGGAAAAAATACGCTGCAGTGAGAAAGTCAACCCTGCAAAAAACCAACGGAAATGGTACCCGCGGTATACCGGCTGAACACCGCGGTATACCGCCTGTAAAAGTAGCTTCAACCAATCACAAATGCACAGCAAACTCTGCCGCGGTATACCGCCTGTACCTCGCGGTATACCTGCGTCAGAAAAAGCAACTTCTTCATGACGCAACCAAATCTTGTAGGATCTTCTCAAAAAAATATTTAATTAAAATCATTTATTTGGTTTTTAGAAATTATCCAAGTGGTATATTATTTTAGGGTGTTTATCATTATAAATTATAAACACTAATGACAACGTAAATCTTCCGTCTTGAACTCTTCAGATAAGATCTTCGTGTTCTTCAAGAACTGTACACTTGGATAGGATTGTTAGATAAACAATAATACGGTGTGTTTGTAATCATCAAAATAAATATATAAAATATATAGAGATGTGGTACACTTGCACCAACAGAGAGGAAGATATTTCAGCAAGAAATACGAAAGCTGACAAAGAATTTGGCTGTGTTATCGACTGATATCATGAAAGAGAGGTTGGTTAAGTCTGATATTCAGAAGAAGCTTGATTTGATGACCAAGAAACGGAATGATTTATCTGACAAAGTGAAGTCTCTCAACAAATCCAAAAGTTCAAAACAAAATGGATTCACTCATTCATACAGACAAGTCAACAATTCAACAAATTCGACAAATATTTAACAATTCAACAAATAATCAGCAAATTAAATAAAATCATATAATTTGTTATAAGATGAACAAATCAGTGAAATCACAATATCACAATATCACATATTCTATTCACATAAATCATAATCAATATTCACAATATCACATATTCTATTCACTATTCAGATTTTAGATTTAAGCAAATAAACTAATAAACAAGAAAATTAGGGATTTAGGGATTTAGGTTAGGTTAGGGTTATAGGGTAAAAGACTAAAACTTACCAGTGAGAAGCGAGAGCTGAGAGGGGCAGAGGGCGACCGGCGAGCATGGCGGCGACCGGCGAGAGCTCAGAGCGGCGGCGACCGACTGTCGGGCTGTGAGTGTGAGTGTGAGTGTGCACTGTGCAGGCGGCGTTCTTTTTTTTTGCTGGGAGGCGGGAGCAGTGCAGCCAGGGCGTTCTTTTTTATTTTAT
Organism: Saussurea involucrata; assembly: GCA_033807775.1. Lineage (NCBI taxonomy): Eukaryota > Viridiplantae > Streptophyta > Magnoliopsida > Asterales > Asteraceae > Saussurea > Saussurea involucrata. The sequence goes on from CM066314.1 coordinate 146,433,481, forward strand.
CAATAAGCAAATAACAATCAGTCAAACACTGAGTGAGAGAGAGGCATTAAAGTGGTGGGGCCAATTATTTTTTATTTTAAAAAAAGCCTACCAAAATTAATTCTACTAATTTTTAAAAAAAAATCACCCAGGCCATGGCCTGTATAAGCCAACAGGGCCATCCGCCCCTGAGAGAGAGACTTGGGATCACGTGAGACCCACCTGTTTTCGTGAGACCAAGTTTTACACTTGAAACTTCACAGCAAAATACCGTGAAGGTAATCTTTACAGTGTTTTTGTTGTGAAAGTTCGGATTTTTTTTACATTCACAGTGTTTTATTGTGAAGTTTCAAGTGTAAAAATTTGGTCTCACGAAAACAGGTTGGTCTCACGAACCCAACCCTGTGTGTGTGTGTGTGTGTTGGGTTGGGGGGGGGGGGGGATTTGATAGCCTCATATTACATTGCAATAGCTTTTGTTACATAGAGGTTATTATGTATTTCATGACTTGTTTCCGTTCCTTGAATAACATCTATTATCTTGGATGAGGATCGAGTGTTACAAAGAATATGACAAAGTATCCGCGTTCAACCAATTTTCAGCATCATTTCTCAAATAAATAGTTACAAATATGATCAATAGATACACTTATTTATTCGTTGTCAATTATAAGATAACAAAAAAACAGTTTTGGGCGTCAATTGGGGTTGTTTCTTGTTCTATAAACAATCTCTTATACCCGTTTGAAGATTTAAAATGCTTGAAGTTCTTTCAGTTTTGATCTCCAAGATTGGTTCCTCCATAATAAGACGGACCGCTAAGATCGTTGTTGATTTATATTCTTCTCCATATAATTTTCTTTAATTAAACCCACACATATTAATCCATGTGTTTCTTTTAAATATCATATCAATCATAACATTTATGATAATGGACTTTTATCTCAAACAAACATCAAGTTCTTGAATGTGGCATTAGTTTGATATGTGATGGGCATAATTGTGACACAAAGAAAAACACCAAGACATGGACAACAAAATCTTGTTTTTTTATGGGATTGACAAGACAAGTATGTGAAGAGATATTGTTTGGTTCCCTTTGTTTGACTTCAAAGTTGTTTACCCCCTTTTTCCTCTGCAAGATCTTATCATTCCCCACTTTTGGGTGTCAATTTCAGTTAACACTTAACAAACATACCAGAAATTGTTGTGTTTGTAAGTGACACTTTTATGGGAACCTTCAATCCTCCATGACTTGACCCATACATTCTTCCCCCCAAACATTCAAGAAATCAAGATTCTACCTTCATACCAACTAGCGAATCTTTGCACCTAATTCTCCCAACAACTAATATTTAATGATCATGTTTTTTCTTTCTTTTTTTAATTTATGAAGTATTTATAAGTTTTATTTATGGACTCTGTTTGTAAGACGTTTGAGACCCAGAAAAGAAAAGAGATGTCTTATTTAGAGATTGTACGCGGGGGCGGATCTAGTGTTCAAGGATTGGGGGATGGCCCCCATGAAAATGGAAAAAATGTAAATTTTCTTAGGTAAAAACACATCTTTTTTGGTTTTCTATCATAGTTTCCTCCAGTAAAATTTCGTCTGCGACCCCATCAACTAAAAAAAGTGTATCGAAACCAACCAAAAAACACTCTTGAAATCAACTAAAAAATACATCGGACAATTTTACGGACATTTAATCTACCTTAAAAGGTGCCCCCACTAGAAAAAGGTTCTGGATCCGTCACTGATTGTATAATGAGTTATATCAGAGAATGAGTTAGGATGATGAAATCATTAATTAAAGATATGATTTTTTGGACTTTATTTTGTAAAATATTTTGAGACCCATAAAGAAAATCATGTGTGGGGTAAACAAGAGGGGGTGATAGAGAAGATGAATAAATCATCAATGTTATTTATCTCCTAAACATTTATTTAAAACAATTTCAGTGGTAGAATAAATAAAAAATTATTTTTCTTTCATATGTAATCATTTTTTAAGATATCTTTAAATTTGAAAGTTTTCATCATCTCCATTTTGAAGAATATTTTGGAAAATCTGTTAAAAGCAAAAGATCCCCAAAATCTTCACTTTAGAAAAAACCGTTGGAAATGCTCTTATGATATTAAATCCGCCAAACTTACTGTTTTAATAATAATATGCAAAATCAAAGTATTTCTTCTTCTTTTTTCATTATCTATTAATTTGCTTTGTTAAAAGTATCCAAGAAACAATTTTATAAAAATTAATTGAATGATCTATTAAATAAAATACATATTAATTCAATTTCTTTTTTATACAAAGTAAAAAAATTGAGACTAAATATAACTACATCTTGCTGTTATCATATACTTATTTTAATCTATAATATTTCCATCAATTTTTAATAATAAAAAAAAGTAAGTGAAAGTGAAAGGAAATGGATGTCTGCATGGGACTGTGTCACTGTGCAAAGTATCAAACAGTAACACTTATAACTAGTAATGTACAGAGGGAGCATGTCATCATGGGCATTCTTGTCTTTGTATTTAATAATAAAAAGTCAACAAATTTTATTCATAATGTATTTTAAAATAAATATAAGGTCTAATTTAAAATAAAAATGCTGCTTTAACAAGTAGTAACACACTACAACAATTTTTAGTTTATAGAAGGTATAAAATAAATAAACTGTAACAATCCAAATTCCATAAAATATAATTCGTAACATTACAACCAAAAATGGTCCCAAAGTATACAATTTACATTAATTCTACTCTAAGTTCGCAGCGGATAACACCTTCACAACTGAGATGCTACAGGAAGCCCGACGGTAATCTATAAGTCGTCACTTGACTATACCTCTTCTACAGCGCCACATCTTTCCATCATCACAAGATGAAACCACAAACAAGACTCTAACCTGAAAATGGTTTTTGTTTTGGAAAAGCGAGAGTTAGACCATGAGTTCTAGTGAATTCCCTCCTGAAAACAGTTTAACAAACCATATATATATAGGGGGTCATTCAAGGAAGAACTAGTTATTTTGTGGTAACTGTAAGAACCAGTGTGAGCCACATATTAAACTATAAATTAGGAAATTATTAATTTTGGAAATTTTGTTTGAAATTTAAATAAAAGGACATTTTAGGTATTTTAAAATCTATATCTCTCCTCTCTCTCCTCTCTCCTATCTCCTCTCTCCGATATATCGATTATGATATTGATATCACAAGTGATACCATTGTGATACCCTGAAACAACGATGCAGACCTTCAATATCCAAAATACATGCTAAGACTAAATGTGATACCACTGTGATACTAGTTGTGATGCCATTGTGATACCCTAAAACAACGATGCAGACCTTCAATATCCAATATACATACTAAGACCAAATGTGATAACACTGTGATACCAAAAATACATACAAAAAACAAATGTAATACACAAAATACAAACATCTACCCTCAATGTGATACCAAACAATACATAGAAAACACACACCTTTATCCTCAGTGTGATACCCAGAATACATCCAAGAACAAATGTGATAACACTGTGATACCCACTATGCCACTGTGATACCTAGGAAAAAATTGCACAAGGAAACAAAATTAATTCGATATCTACAAACCTCGCCTTTTCATTCGTTCTTTTATCAGGTTGAAATCCAGATCTAATTGCAAAAACTGCTGCGATTCCCCTACTGTCTTTCGCTTCCTAACATCCGTCACCAAATCTTGAACTTCTTCAACCTCTGAATTCAAATCTTGCTACTGAAGTGTGTGGCTGGAGATGAAGATGGAAGTGTGCGACTGGAGATGAAGATGGATATGGAGATGGAGTGTGCGGCTGGAGATTTCAGATGAAGATGGAGTCTAAACCGCCATGGCTTCTCTTGAGAAAAATGATGCGGCTCCCCCTTGGATATTAAGTGTGAGGCTGTAAGATTTTTAAGGTTATAATAATGAGTTGTCAAAATAAATCAAATTACCAATTTGCCCTTATTTTTATTTTTGGAAGTAACATTAATTATTTTAAATGTGTGGCTCTCATTAGTTCTTACGGTTACCACAAAATAAATAGTTCTTATTTGATTAAGCCCCTATATATATATATATATATATATATATATATATATATATATATATATATATATATATATATATATAAACCGCCATAAAGGCCTATCAAAATCATTTCAATCATTCAAAATCACACTTGGGTATTTGCATAGTGTTCATAGACAATCTCCACCACACGGTAGTTTCCACGATCGGGGCCCAAGCCGACTCCCCTTTCGCTTACGGGGCCCAAGCAGACTCCCCATCTCCACATACACAGGAAACGGATTCCATGCGTACGGGGTAAATAAATCAACTCCCAAGGGGTATATAATATCCCAAGGTACAATACTCCCAATGTGCAACCCGACTCCAACACATCATGCCAAGTAATGAATAGCAAAACGTAAACCAATCATGTACTTTTATAAACAATTTTGTAACGTGCGTGCATTAACGAACATTTCCACATCATGTAATAACAAGGTTTTTCAAAGTTTTTAATCATGCTATCATGCTCAATACCAATTTCAGTTATGAAAAGTTTAGCAAAACATTTCATTTGCACAAAAGAGTTAAGGGAACTCACCTGAGCTTTAGCAAATCGACAAACGCTCCGAAACCCACTTTAGCTCAAACCGAACACCTGAATTGGACGTCATAATAGTGGTGTTAACCCATGTAATTACATCCCAAACATCCCTAATAAACCCCAAAACAACCCTTAGATGATACCACAACCTTAGCCTTAAACAGTACCCGAAACAAGAGCCGAAAACACGCGACAGAGCTTGGCACTGATGCCTGCGCTAGTCCACTCGCGCCAAGAACCGCGCAGAGCACTGGACAGACCTTGGCGCTACTGCTCGTGTGGGTGGACCCGCGCCTCCATCCGCACGGAGCTTTTGCACTGATTTTTCAGCCGAAAACTCACCCTTTTCCAACCCCAACTCATCCTAAATCGATTTTAAGCTTCTAAAATGAGATAATTGATGTTCTAAACCTTTCCCCACAATTTCCAAACATCAAAACATCATTTAATCCACGAAATCAATCCATTGATTAATAATTTCAAACCTAAAAATCCAAGAACTCTATTATAGCCATTTTCAGAGATTTCTATGCAAAAAAGATGAAGTTCCTCAATCATTTACCAACACCCATGAGGGAAAAACAATATCAAACTCTTTACTTTTCAATTCTTAATGATTTGGACTCAACAAATCCATTGTTTACAAAACCCCAAACCATAAATCCTTGATATTCTTGAAACTACCATAGAAAAGGTGATTGCTCTAGATAAACAATGAAGGATTCAACCAAAACCAAGCTCCAATCACTTTCTCAAAAGGTTTTTGATTCAAAGGACCAAAAAGAATACAAATCCCTCAATGGAAATCATAAACCCATAGCTACAAAACATAGAGATGAAGATATGGTGCTTACCTTGAAGATGAAGATCTTCCAATCTCTTGAACCAAGCTTTTCCATCAAGAATCTTTCTATGAGAGACTTTATTTCTCTCAACTTCTAGCCTCTTTATTCTCTAAATCGTTGCAGCAAAAAAAAAAGATGGATTGAGAGGGTTTTGCCCTATTTATTCCATTTATTTAGCATATAGTCCTTGAAATCGAGAATATTGCACTTACCCCCTTGTACTTTAATAAATATCAAATTTTGAGAACCAAGGTTGTTACAACACCTCCCCCTTAAAAGAATTTTGTCCTCGGAATTCCATCAACAAAAGGGCGCAGACATTAGACCTCACCTCCGATTTCATTTCCCATGTTATCTCTTAACCTTACGGAGTTGTTATTGCATCTCATCAAGGCTAACTACTCGGTTTCCAAACTTCTTGACTTTACGATAGTTGGTCATCTCCGACCCTACGACCAAGTCCAACTTCTCGCCTATTCCCATGGTTTGCAACGGTAACGTCATATCGACTTCGAACAAGCACTCTCTAAAATAGAGATGCGAAACATACTATGAATTTTCCCATAACTCTATCGTGTCACGCTCAATTCATTCATTACCTCTCTAACTTTTTCGACTACGGACATGATCCAAATAAACGTGGCCCAAATTCACTTTCCTATCGAAACACATTACTTCATTTTATGGGGATGTGTTCTGCATCCAGATGACCCCTGACTTGAGATTGAAAATACTCATGTTCTCAATCTAATCAACTTAATTCCAATAAATTACCCAGACATTCCTGATCAAAATCAACTACGTACGATATCCTTCGAAATCGCCCCTCGATTAACCACGACATTCTTATGTCTGTACATTGCAAAATATGAACACCCGATCAACCATACCAACGCACCAAGTATCAACTGCTTGTCCACGCCTGAACCCACGATTTTAAAACGCGTCTAAATTAAGGGCTTCACGCACCAATTTAATTCTCTAACGACACGGATCCCCAACCCAAGAATACCCACTCGATTCGCCACCATAACACAAAATCATCCTTGGATCGTCACTTTAAACTCACAATCATGAGCTCTTTTATCGAACCACATCCACTTCAAAAATTTGCATCCCTCCAATATAGCTTACGTCTGACACAATTAGCACTTCACTCCCTTAAAACCACATTGATCACACACGCATCAATGGTTACCAGGTTAAATGGTCCAAACACACATCAACCGTCACGGCACCACCCGATTTGCATACGTAATTATAAGAAGGAAGCTTTTACAATCTAACATCTGAATAATTCATCCACCATATTGAAATAAATTCCAACTTCTCTCGCCCCACAAGGAAGAGCGACCACGTTGACACAAAGTTATTCCAAATACTCTTAACAACCGAAGCAAAGTTCACTCGAAACATTTTTCTTTTCCGACGATACTACGGCGAATCCAATGGTCTTTCATCCAGAGTACTACATTCGACCACATATTTCCTTTTCTTCTTGAAAACATAAAATGTGTTTCCAAAGAACGACTCACTATTAGGTGTAAGCTTTAGACCAGTCGCACAATTTCGGTTTCTCATACTTGAACCGTAACATATACCATGATCCTTTTATCATACCCTCGCGGGTAGATCCTAAGCTTTCCGATGACATAACTTTAGATTTTTGCTCCACTTTTCCGGTGTCACTTACCAATCCTCCTAGTTTCGTTTACCCACTTTTTCAGACATACTGTCTCCACCTCTTACGCTAGCATGAAACATCGTCCACCCAGCAACATCTACTCCTTTTTTCGACCATTACAAGTGTGCCGACAATGTTTACATTACTATGCCTAACCAAACGGTTGTACCACAATTGTCACCCACGATAATCAGTCAGTCATCCTTCAACCAACACCCAATGCTCGAAAGCATCATGGGTTTTCCTACTCCCCAACAAAGTAATCTACTCCCTAGAATTTCTTTTTACACCAGAAATATTTCAACCTTCCCAAGGAATTTAAATCTACAACACAACATCCCAAACTAATCGAATATGGCCTTCTCATCGATATCCATTCAAAGTAAGAGGAGCTCACCCAAATTTAACACAACCGCGAAGAACACATGCTCTTCTTTCAGGTTGTCACTAACTACCACTCAATCTTTTGTCCTCAAACAGCAAAAGCACAATATCGTCTACAAATCCAACACTTCGATCAAGCATACTTGTCATTCTTGATTACCTCCCGTAACCTCCACACCATGATTCACACTTAAACTTATCACACATTCCAACATATGTCCACCACCCAACTTAACGGCAATTCTTTATCACAACAAGGGCTTACACAACTCCTTTAGTATGAAATGCCCCCAACCTGCCCACACAACTATCACACTACAATAATCTCTTCATGATCCCCCTTTTCACACATAATAGATACCGCCTACTTCATGTCAATCGTAACGTCAAGATATGAAGTAAAGTCACTCCACGACTTTGTCTTTCTCGGGTCTAAATGAACCATAAAATCATGATCATCTAACTTACTCAAACAAGTTCTCGTTTCTCGTCAACTCCTCGCGATCTATCTCTGCTATGCTAAACACTTCACGCATAAACGAATCATAAAAACCTCATTGGAAATCACCTCTACATTGGCGATCTTCCGTTCTCCTAATGCACACACTAGGTGGTCCAACACCATGCCATTTACACCTTCCTGAACGACCTCATATGTTCACACACAACAGATTTATTTATCAAGTTACAATCCCTTGACAATACCTCCAACTTGGGATATATTAAACAGCCGCAAACCTCTATGTCAATAGATAACATGATGATGATTCCATAATTTCCCGACAAACCAGGATTCCTAACGGAACCCACTTCGTCCAATGCATCATAACCAACTCTATACCCCACCGTCCTCACTTGAGGAAAACAAAACACTTTCTTAGCGCAAAATCTAATTACAAACCCATCTCAGCACTCAGGCTTAAAGCCGATAACATTACATCAAGTACCGTAACGCTACTTATTACCATTCTACCAACAGAAACATTTTGACCATTTCGAATTTCATCGTGAATATAACCATTCTCACATAACCAAACAAGGGTTTAAACTACAATCATATTAACTGTTGGTCCCGAGAGGGTTATACAAGTTTGTAGAAGGGGGGGTTGAATACAAACACACAGATTTTTACTTTCTAAATTGATTATTGATATAATCAAACAATTTACAACTTGTTGCGGAACAAGATTAAGGACTAAGCCTAATCTAAACAAGTTAAGAATACTAAGTTTCTTGCACTAGAATTAAGACAGAAAGGAGATAAGAATATTAAAGATAAATATTCTAACACTAAGAAAGAAAGAAGAAGATGGCCTAGCACTTCATTTCTGAAGCAGGGTTCTTCTTATATACTGCATGCATTTAATGCATGGCAGTATTACTTTACACGTGGCAGCAGCTGATTGGTTGCATGGGTTGACCTTTGTAGACAACCTTAGTAGCCGCATGGTGTACAGTGTAGAATCAGAGTTGGTTGTACGATTCTGGACAAAAGGGATGTCCGTTCTGAAACTTCGTACGGAGGCGTGCAAGGGGGAAAGACAAAAGTAACTTGTAGAGTAGACCTCATGATCAGCGCTTGTTGAGCAGTACTTTATCAGCGAGTGACAAAGCTCAACAATCGCTGAAATCTTCTACTTGATACTTCACGTTGAGTGGACAGGTCTTGGCTTCGCTGATATCCACATCAGTTCATTAGTAGACTTTGTTGCTAGTTCTTGGGCTTGATCTTCGACTTCAGCGTAGAACCTTTGTTGACGTGAAACTTGTCTTCAGGGATTATAAGTAAACGATTAAACTATCAGCGATCACCAAAAGTACTGAACAGGCTCAGAGCTTTATGGATGAACAGAGTTCGCTGAATGGTAAAATTAAAGAACAAGAGTTTCCTATCAGTGGTACTATATCAGCGATAGTGAAACTCTAAAACATAGTCTATTTACAATTTTCACTAAGTGTTTAAAAGGGTCATTATCAAATCACTGAGGGTTTGGATCAACAATCTCCCCCTATTTGATATTGACTTAGCAACTGAGAAAATTGCTAAATATGAAAACATAAGGATAAAAAGAACTCATAAAATATTTGTCCCTTTTACTGTTTTCTGGGATCTTTTAAGTACTGATGGAGTAAAGTACATTCGCTGAAATTTTTCTTTGAACTTCGTAAAAGATACAGAGGGAAGTGGAAAAATTATAAGTACAATAAATAATAATTACAAGTACAAAAGATATTAGCTGATAAAGAAGGAGGAATTACAAGGCAGTCCTATCAGCTATAAGGTTCTTCCTTAACGAGAAGTTCATCAAGGGTCTTTGATGTGGGAATCATCCAGTCAGGGACCTTTACTCCTTGATCTCGTTTGTTCTCTGCTTCTTCAAAGATCAAAGGCTTGAGGTATCGAGCCTGAAGGTCGTGTCTGAATTCACACCAATAGATGAGATCCTTGAGCTGTTCGATGGGAGTAATGGGAAGCTCAGAGATGCGTTGAAAACGTTGACGTCCATCATAGTCATGAAAGAATATCCCATAGGGTTCACTTATGACTTTTCCAGGGATGAATTGTTCACCAGGAGGCAGAGAGGTGTCAAGCGCTGAGAGGTCAGGTTCAGGACCAAGTACTTAAGCACGTGAGAAACCAATACCTGTTTCGTTCCGGATAGGAGGACCTGAATCTGAAAATATTATCTTTTTCTTTGCAGCGGCCCTTCTTCGTTGAGTTGAAAGAGGAGTGGGAAGAGGAATATCCACAGCAGAAGAAACCAAGTCGATCTGAGAATTTATAATCTTCTCGACATGGCTCTTATATTTTGAGCGAGATCGCTGAATGGCTATTCGCATCTCCAACCATTCAGAGAGACCGAACTTCTTGATTGTATCAGCATAGATGTGTTGCATGGAACCATCTTCTCTGAATATGTCAACTTCAACGACAGGAACGTCTATGGTCGATTTTCCCTTGATAAGTACCTTGTTGATTCTGGATGGCCGAGATCGATAGTTCAACTTTTCTTTGCACCATTTCAAGGTAGAATCAGATACCTTGGTCTTTTCTTCAACGATCTTCTGGGCGTCTTCCCATAGCTGACGTTGGACTTCAATGGGAGTTCTTTTCAGTTCAGGGTCTTTCACTGATTGTTGGGCAAGCTGGATGGCGAGGGCCTTATCTTTTTCTTCAGCTTCCCTTCGTTCGGCGAGTAACCTTTCAGCTCTGAGGTGGTCAGCGGATTCTTTCAATGAAAGTCTGAACTTAGGAGCAGGGACTTTGTCACGAGGAAGGATGATTCGCTGATCCTCAAGCTTCTTGATCATTTCATCTCTCTTTTTCTGATCCTCTTCACTTAGCTTTTGAGGAGCCAAGGAAGGTCTGTTTTTGTGAGAGAGCAGCTGTTCTTCAGGTTCATCAGTCTCAGATAAATCTAAGACTGGGATTATTTCTTCAGCTCTTGTGGCTGGGATTATTGGAGTTGTAGTAGGAGAGTCTTCAGCAGGATCCTCAAACAGGGGAGAGGACTAGCTGAAACACAGCGATCATTTAAATGAGATCATTTGGGAAGAAAGAGATAGAGAAAAGAATATGGTTAAGTGTATAGAGGTTTTATGGAGAGGAGAACTGAGATTGAGAAGGGATAGAGGAGGGATGCAGAGTAAGGGAAGAGAGAGTAAGTTACCTGACAAACTGGCTTTCGAAGCAAGATCGTCAGATTGTCTTCTGCAGCGAGGCCTTTGTTTTTGCCTTTATCAGCTTCAGATGCTGCAGGCTTTATCTTAGTCGTCTCCCCTGATGGTTCTTTTATCACGACCCCTTTTTGAGCTGTGGCGGTCTTGATAGGCTGGACGAAGAAGAAATCGTCATCATCGTCATCATCATCATCATTGTTTTAGGGTATGATGATGGTTCATCGTCAGCGATGTCGATAGGTTCGTCGTCTTCAACTTCTTCTTCAGTTTCGACCTCGTCAGCATAAGGTTCGGTAACATCAGCAACAACTTTATCAAGTTGCTCTTCGAGTTGCTCCCCCTCAGATACAGAGGGAGGTTTCTCGGTTCCCTCAGGGTTTTCAACTCCCTGAGGTTTAGAAGTAGCAGTTTCATTTGTCTCCCCCTCAACATTATGGGGAAGACCTTCATCGTTCTTCTCCCCCTCTTCCACATGAGTGGGGGAGGCAATTGGAATGTCAGCAGCAGCGTCATGAGAGTCACTGTCTTCTAGGCCAGTGATTCCCATGAAGGTTTTAATCAATGCGATTCTGTCTTCTAGGCCAGAAATTGCAGGATTGAGACTTTGAAGATTTTCTCGATCAGCCTGAGTGAAGTGAGAAGGGGCGCAAGTTGAGACGTTCAGGCGATCGAGTACTTCCTGAAGTAGATCTTTGACTGTGGAGACCTCAGTCTTGATCGTGGAGACCTCACCCTTAAGAGAACCAACTTCTGTCTTCAATGATGTGACTTCATTGGACATAGTGGTGAAGTTTGTTACGAGGGTGGTGTTGGTGAGGTTGAGATCGTTGACGATTGTGGAGTTGTTGGCGAGAGTGGTAGCAAATTGACCAATGCTGCCATCCACCTTCTCCAGATCAGCACTGGAGGCTTTCTTATCAACAATCTCGGTCAACTTTATGAGATTCTCTCCAGCGTCTGTAACCGCTGAAGAGTTGATGGAGAGAGTGGTGTTGTAAGAATCCACCTTTGTCACTAGATCCTTCAGGGAGTGTTGAATATCTCCCAAATTAGGACCTGTAACAGTAAATAACTTATGAACAGAGGAAAGCTCAGAAGTTTGGGGTTGAGAAAGAGGAATGTGTATGGTTTTGTGTATACCTGCAGGCGGGTTGGTGAAGTTGTCGAAACCTTGAAGACCTAAGTAGTGTTCCATGTCGCCTTCGAGAGTTCCTTGGCGCATGGAGGTGCCTGCTGATCCTAAGTTTGCATCCATCATCATATGTAGAGTATCAACAGCTGAGTCATGTATGATGACGGGCGTTCCTGAGAACGGTGTGATAATTGGTGGAGTGTCCAAATAAATGGTGGGAGGAAAGAAGGTTAAGAAAATTGGTTGGGAGCGAGGTTCAGCGTTGGATCCGCTGAGAATCACTTCAGTCTGTAGAGAGGCTGAAGGAGGTGGGTTCAGTTCCAAATTAATAACATCAGCGTTTAGAGACGCTGAGGTTGGGATGGAAGGGGTGGCTTTTTCAGCTGTGGCAGAGCGTGCCACAAAACTATCCAACGACTCTTGTACAAGATGAGTCGTGGAGTCTTCAGCCGTTGATGGCTTGGAGGGTTGCTCCTTGGTTTTCTTGATCCTTTCTTGTCAAGTTGGGAAGTAGAATGTTTCCTTTTACGAGAAGGAGTGGAGGGTGCAGCCTGGGTATCAGTGGGGGGGGGGATTTCCGCTGAGGTAGCTGCAGAAGTAGAAGAATGAGGATTGAGAAGAGATAAGTGAGTAGAGAGACGTACCTCGTTTGGCATGGGGCTGAAGTCGAGCACCTTAGGGCCAACCTGAGAGAGTCTCAGATCACCCTCTTTTGGTTATTTGTCCCCGAGTCCTTTTAGAAAGATGGCACTGATGAAACGGGGGTATGGAACGCATGTTGATCTGTCAACCATGTCCACCCTGAATGCCAGATCGTCGTAGATGATTGATGCCCAGTCAACATGGAGACCTTTCAGCAATGCATAACCCATGGCTTGCTGAGGTTGAGCGGCTTGATCAGAGGAGCCGGTTTTCGCTGTCATGCAGCTTATCAGGTGGGCGAAGATGAAGTTCATCTCGCTTGGCATCATGGACTTTTTGATTGCGGTCAGCTTCTTCTCAGGGTTTTCATCTCGCTTGGCATCAAAGAATGCACTGATTGTTTCCCTATCAGCATGGTTTTTGAAATTTGGGAGAGGTACAAAGCGTTTTTCTTTGGTAGCGGCTGAGAGGTTCAGTGCACGCCTGATAATAGCAGGGTTTATTTTGGTGGTTCCAAATTTGGTATCACATAGGATGGTATCAACGAGTTTCATTGGGTCTTTGGGTGAAGGAACCTGAGCACGTCTGGCAGAATACCAGAACTGAGCTAAAAGGAATTTATGGGCAGGGGGTACAATAGTCAAGGCTGTAGATAAGCAGCAAGTTTTGAGAAAATTCACAGCATCATCCAGATGTGTGACTTGCTTTTTCTGAGGAAAATCGAAAAGCGCATAGTGATTGTTGTGTTGGAATGTAACCTTATCAAGTTTGAACTTGACCTGAGGAGCCTTGGTGATAACCACTTTCTCAGCAGTAGTGGGGGTTTAGCAGAAGGAGCTTCAGAGGTTGCCATTTCTGTATAACACATGTAACCATGAAGAAAATGAAAAAATGTCTTAATGTGGAAAGATTTTCCAAACAGATGTTTTTGAATTTTGTCCATTTCATTCAGACAAAAAAAATGCCTTGAAGAAGATTAGGGTTTTCTTGTTTTGAAAAAAAGATACAAAACATGAAGAGCATGTGTTTTCCAGTTTTTGTTTGAAGAAGAGATTCTGGAAAAACGAATGAAGAACAAGTTTAAGATTTTTGATTTAAACTTGAAGAACAACCATGAAGGTTGTGTTCATAAAATCATGAAAAGAAAATGATTTCATTTTAAAAAGGTTTCTTTTGTTTGATCTGTTAAAAACAAAGAATAAGATCAAAGACAAGTTTAATGCAGGAGAATAATGAGAATATTAACCTTTGTTGTCGAAGAAGATGATGAACAGTTTCTGGAAACGATAGTTCAAAATGCAACAGGAATTTTTTTCTTGAAGAAGAAGTTGTTCGCGTAAAGGAAAAATATAAACTTGAAAGGGTTTATATAGTGAGAGTAGAGAGAGAAAAACTAAGAGCGGGAAAAGTTTTTCATGATGACACAGACACGTGTTTGCATTTGATTGGATGAGAAAACGAAACGTGCAAACGTGTGTCAGAGGAACGTGCCAGGGTCTATCCGTTAGGATGACGTCATAAACGTCCTTTCATATTTTAGGATATCTCTGAGGTTTTTGAAAGACTCAGGGACATTTTGAAAACATGAAGCACTGAATAGAAATATCAGTGTTAAGTTTAGAAATTTCAAAGTATCACTGAAAGGAAGAGATATTCAGCGATGCAATTTGTTTTGAAATATTTCAGTTCTTAGGCGAACGTCAGCGAGCAAGAGAGAACGTACCTTGATATCAGCGAATCAATTTTGTTCAGAGAGAATATGATAGAAAGGATTATACAAGTTCTTATTACCCTTGATCAAATGCGAATTGCTGAAGATTTTATTTTTCAAAGTTCAGCATTCCAAGCTCGCTGATGAGAAAGTTGAATCTTGTCTCATCAAGAGGCTTGGTGAACAGATCAGCTAACTGAAAGTCAGTTGGGATAAAATGAAGTTCTATAACATCATTCATCACATGATCTCTGATAAAATGATACCTGATTTCGATGTGTTTGGTCTTTGAGTGTAGTACTGGATTGTTGGCTATAGCGATGGCACTAGTGCTGTCGCAATAGATTGGAATTTTTGAGAGCTGAAGGTCATAGTCCAGTAGTTGATTTCTCATCCACAAGACCTGAGAACAACATCTTCCAGCAGCTACATACTCAGCTTCAGCGGTTGAGGTGGACACTGAGTTTTGCTTTTTACTTGTCCAACTCACCAGCTTTCCACCTAGGAGCTGACATCCTCCTGTGGTGCTTTTCCTATCCATTTTGCAACCTGCAAAATCACTATCTGAATAGTTGATTAGATCAAACCCTGAGTCTTTGGGATACCAAATACCTAGGTTAGGAGTACCCTTAAGGTAACGAAAGATTCGCTTTACAGCGATCATATGAGATTCCTTAGGTTCAGCTTGATATCGTGCACACAAACAGGTTGCGTACATAATATCAGGTCGGCTAGCTGTGAGATACAGCAGAGAGCCGATCATCCCATGGTATGTCGTGACATTAACAGGTATTCCAGAAGGATCCTTGTTTAGTGTCAGCGGTGGTGCAATAGGGGTTTTCATAGCTGAACTCTGAGTTAAATCAAATTTCTTCAGCATATCTTTAACATATTTTCCCTGATTAATGAAAGTTCCTTTTTCATTCTGTTTTATCTGTAGACCAAGAAAATATGTTAGCTCACCCATCATACTCATTTTATATTCAACTTTCATTCTATCAGCGAAACGAGTACACAAGTCAGGGTTAGTAGAACCAAATATAATATCATCGACATATATTTGAACAAGAATAATATGACCTTTTACTTTCCTGAAAAATAGAGTTTTGTCAATCTGACCACACTCAAGGAGAGAGTGTCATACCATGCACGAGGAGCTTGCTTTAATCCATAAAGTGCCTTATCCAGTTTATAAACATAACTTGGATGCTTAGGATCTGAGAATCCTGGAGGTTGTTCCACGTAGACTTCTTCATTCAGCTTTCCATTAAGGAATGCTGACTTGACATCCATTTGATACACTTTAAAGTCTTTGTGTACAACGTAAGCTAATAATAGACGAATAGCTTCTAGTCTTGCCACTGGAGCAAAGGTTTCGTCGTAATCTATACCTTCCTCTTGTCTGTATCCCTGAGCAACAAGTCGAGCCTTATTGCGGGTTACAGTTCCATGTTCATCCAACTTGTTTCGATAGACCCATTTAGTGCCTATCACTGACTTGTCAGATGGACGAGGAACAAGCTTCCAAACTTTGTTTCTTTCAAATTCAGTCAGCTCTTCTTGCATAGCGCTGATCCAGTTTGGATCTTGGAGGGCATCATCTATTTCTTTGGTTCAATCAGAGAAATAAAGTTAACAAATAAGCAAATGTTACCTGCACTTCATCGAGTCTGAACACCAGCGTTTGGATCACCAAGAATCTGATCAATAGGGTGATTGATAGTCCATCGCTGAGCAGGAGCATAAGTCGCTGACTCAACCTGAACTTGAGAAGCTGAAGATGAGGCTTCAGCAACTTCTGGTATATCCGCTAAGAGAGGAAAAAGTGCAGATGGCATTTCATTCACTGATTGCTGAGAAGTAGATGGTATTTCTGAGACATAAGGTTCAGAAGCAGGCATAGTGTTTAGAGGAATAGCTGAGACCCATGAAGTTTCAGCTTCACTATTCTGCATGCTTGGGATGATAGTAGGACCATCATCTTCAGCGGTATGAGTATGAGGAGTGGGAATATCTTCTGAATCACCAAGATGAGAGAACATCCATTGATTCAGTTCTTCAGTATCAGCAGAAGGTTTAGAGTTCGTTGAGCGGGATTCGTCAAAGGTGACGTGGATAGTTTCTTCGACAGTCTGTCTTCTTCGATTGAAGACTCTGAATGCTTTAGAGATAGAAGAATATCCAAGAAAGATTCCAGCATCAGCCTTAGGATCAAACTTTCTAAGGGCATCTCTGTTGTTCAGTATGAAACAATGACATCCAAAGATGTAAAGAAAGCTGATAGAAGGCTTTCTCCCATGAAAAAGTTCATAGACTGTCTTCTTGAATCTTTTGACGATCAGCGACATGTTTTGAGTAAAACAAGCAGTGTTGATAGCTTCTGCCCAAAACTGAGTAGGTAGGTGAGAATCGTTGAGCATTGAACGTGCAGCTTCAATGATAGTTCTATTTCTTCTTTCAGCGACTCCATTTTGTTGCGGTGTTCTCACTGAAGAAAAGTTGTGAGAAATACCCTTACTTTCAAAGAAGGAATCAAGAGAACTGTTTTTGAATTCAGTTCCATGATCACTCCTTATTGAGCGAACGGTCATGTTGTTCGTGACTTCCATTTTATAAATCCATATGGAGGAGTTCTTCAGGGGTGTCTCTCTTAGAACGAAGAAACATTACCCAGGTATAGCGAGAGAATTCATCAACTATGACCAATGTATATTTCTTTCCAGCGATGGATTGTTTGTTAACAGGGCCAAACAAATCCATATGGAGGAGTTGTAGAGGAGATGACGCTGAGGAAACTTGCTTAGTCTTGAAGCTTGCTTTGGTCTGTTTCCTTTCACACACGCTGAACATAAGGACTCTTTAGCGTATGAGTGCTGAGGTAGACCAGTGACTAACACTTTAGAAGAAAGAGTGTTCAGTGTCTTGAAGTTGAGATGAGAGAGCCTCTTATGCCATAGCCAGTTGACATTAGATGAGGCTTTTGAGAAGAAACAGGAGTTCTCAGTGGTTGTAGAGTCCATGTTTATAATGTAAACATTTTCTAAACGATAACCGCTGAGAGCTATCTTCTCCTTTTTGTCAGTGACAAAGCAGGATTCCTTAGTGAATATCACTTTATTATCCTTGTCGCATAGCTGACTTATGCTTAGAAGATTATGCTTCAGTCCTTCAACATATGCAACTCTTCCAAAGGTTGTTGTACCATTAGAGAGTACACCAAACCCTCGGGTATAGCCTTTTCCATTTCCACCGAAGGTCACTGAGGGACCCTTCTCTTCCTTATACTCAGTGAGCAGGTTCTTCTTACCGGTCATGTGTCTAGAGCATCCGCTATCGAGATACCAGATACCCTTCTTAACCTGCAAACAAAGGAAGATTAGTTTGACTTGGGTACCCATTTCATCATGTGTACACACTTGTCAGTGGGGGTAGAGGAGGTGGAAGGTTCAGCCGTCTTCGCAGCATTTGAAGATTCAGCTTTGTCAGTTTTCACTTTGGTTAATTTCTTAACCTCAGTGGTCTTCTTTGCCTTGGGGGCATTAATCTTCACCTTAGCTGTCTTTTCAGCTTTGGTGGCTGTGGGGCACTTACTAGGAACATGGTTTGTAAGTCCACGGTGATAACATTTTCTATAACTAAAAGTAGCTTTAGGACCATTTGCATGCTTACCCGTTAATTTTAAAGGAGCAGGGCCAGCACCAAGTATACCTTTGGCATTTGAAATGGGAGGAACTATCAGTTCTTCGGATTTCTTACCAAAAATATCCACTTTAATTCTAGGAGTAGATCGCTGAATAAATCCAGGGATCTTGTTCTTAGAAGTAGAGGGATAAGTGACTGAAGCTTTAGAAGCGTTCAGCTTAGGTACAAAAGTACCCTTCTGAGGTTTTGGATAAATAATTTTCTCTTTACCTTTAGAAACTAAGGTAGAGATTTCCTCAGGGATAGGAGTTTTTGAAGAGGAACACTGAGAAGATGAAGTGTCAGGGATAGAGGAGACAAACATTCCAAACTTAAGCATGGAATTATCAGTGGTTGGTTTTTCAGTGTCAGCTTTATAACCAAGACCACGTTTGTCATTCAGAGGAATCTGAGATTTAATTATCTCAGTGATCGTTGTTGAGGATTTACATCATCCTTCAACAGTAGCTTTTTCAGCTTTTAATGTAGCGATAGCTTCTCCGCGTTCGATTTTGACTAGCTGATTTATATGAACTTGATCTCTTAAATCTTCTTCAATTTTAGAAAGCTTTTCTATTTGAAGGTGACAGTTTTTAAGTTGTTCAGCGAAATCAAGGTTTTGATTTTCAACAACAGTTTTGCCATTCATGGCTTCATATAAACTCATAGTCAGGAGATCTATCTTTCAAAAACTATCAGCTTCATCAATATCTGAAATATTGGTAAAGAAAGAAGGTGATACCTTGGTAGCAGAGATTGAAGTAGAGGGAATGTCAGACTTTTCTTCTTCATCTTCGATTTTGGCCATGAGACAGAGATTGGCTTCATCATCATCTTCAGAATCAAATGATTCTTCTTCATCAGAGGCAGCCCAATCATAGTCGGCCATCAGGCCTTTGCCTTTCTTCTTAAAGCCTTTCAGCTTTGCATACCTTTCTTTCAGCTTGGTGTACTTTTCATCTCTAAACCTGGGGTTAGAGGATTTCTTGGAGAAAGCTGAGTTTCTAAAAAATTTCTTTGACCTGCACTCGCTAGCAAAATGTCCTATCTTTTCACAGTTATAGCAAGTAGCAGTAGCCTTATCAACAAGAGTTGATGATCTTGGCTTGTCTGTGATAGCAAGAGGTTTGTTCTTTCTGAAATTTTTCTTTTTGGCGAATCTCCTGAACTTATTAGATAGGAGAGCCATAGATTCATCAAGATCTGAAGAGTCAGGATCTGATGAGCATTCAGAGTTAGGGGTTGTTTACCAACAATAGCTGGTAAGCGCTGTCTGAAATAAGAGGTCTGACTAGAGTAAGTGGTTCTGTCTAAAATAAGTGTTGTTTGAAATTTTTTGTTTACCAAATATTCTGGATTTGGTGCTGACCAGAAAAAATGACCATTATAACCCTATATATGGTGAAATGTTAAATGCAATCCAAGTTTTCCAATAAATAATTGTTAAATGACAAAAATAACAAATTTCATAATTGAAACATATAATGTTAAATCCAATCCAACTGTTTTCCAATAAATAATTGTTAGATGACAAAAATAACAAATTTCATAACTGAAACATATTTAGACAATAAAATAAATTGAAACATATTTTTGTGCAAATCTTAATTTGAAGCATTGGCGAATAATTGATTTGCAATCTCATTACGCAAGTTAGCCATATATTCGTTGTCTTGAGAACTCCATTCCATTTCATCGACTTCTATTTCATTGTTCCTTTCATGTTGTTCTTGAGTAGCGGTAAACATGGTGTTCTCGTCGTATTCCATAAATAATTGATCTTGGACATTGCATCTCCTTATAAAGTTATGAATCGCGAAACAAGCAATCACCACATCTTTTTGTACTTGAAAAGGATACAGAGCCATTTGCTTTAGGATAGGAAATCTTGCTTTCAGGACACCGTATGCACATTCGATAACATTTCTAAGTTGTGCATGAGCATGATTGAACATTTCTTCCTTAGTTAATGCACGTTGACGTCGAAAATCTGCTAACCAATACCTTGTATTCTGATATGGAGTCATAAATCCACGAGTGCAAGTATATGCGGCATCACAAAGATAATATTTATCTGCAATTACATTTACAACTTTATAAAAATAGAAAAATAATAACCTTTTAAAGTTAAGCAAAAAAGATACTTACTTGATGGAGGAAACGGAAATCCCGAAGTTGGGTTAAACGCAACTTCTCTCAGGACTCTAGAATCGTGTGCAATGCCTTCCCATCCAGCCCAAACAAACGTGAATATCATATTAAAATCACAAATTGCTAAAACGTTTTGGTAGCATTCCCCTCTTTCTCTTCCTCTATACCTTGCTTGTTGATCACTAGGCACAACTGCATGTATCAGGGTTCCATCTAGCGCACCTATAGCCCCCTTTTAAAAAGAGGAAAAAATATTTGAACTTGTAAAAAAATGTCGAATAGGGTTGAAATTATCAAATAAATAACATAAATCATACCGGAAATATCTCTTTGAGGCGCCTAAATCTCTCGGACATACTTGGTGTTCCATCAATGGATGTTGAACCTACGACCTCTCTCGCAAATTCCATCATTCCTCCCAATACTTCATGAAAACATTTATGAATAGTCCGTGTGGAATGTTGAAATCTACGTTTAACCATTCTAAAGCCTTCATTGTGAGCGACAATTGTCAAAAACATCGCCATCTTCTCTTCAACACTTATATGCCTACTTGATTGCAACCAATTTTTTTGTTTGAAGTGGTTGCATAACATTATAAAGGCATCACGGGATAAACGCATCAATTCATGGCATTGTGTATTGGATCCACTTAATAATTCTTGTGTATACGCATGTCCAGTCAAAGCTAAAGTGTTATCTCTCACCCTTTCTATTCTCGTTGATGCTTTTCTTCTTAAATACCAATATATAATAACTACGATCAGAATTATTTCATTTTGATCCATGTATGCCCTTGCAAATATAAACGATAAAAAAACATCATTTTAAGTTTCAAACATATCAATACAAAAATAAAAAAACATCAACTTGTAACACACATCCCATCAAATTTAAATAGCCATTTATTAATACTGAATCAACCATAATGCCTAAAAAGAAAAATATCCTAAACAAAAGATCATCCGAAAGAAAACAAACAAAATAAAACATCACTTCAAACTAAAATAGACCAAGTTTACTTCCTGTAAATTTGACCCACCCCTCACATCTCTCCGTGTTCAATCGTAACCAAATTTTCCTATAGTCGGCGCTTTGACTGAATATGTGAAGTGCTATGTCATACATTGGGCTTTGCTCCCACCCAAGTGTTTCCAACTTATCAATGCAAAGATCCATCTCATCATCCCCCGGTGGTTTGTTCAAGATCTGCTTAACATGTGTCACGACCCTAGCTAAATCATCCTCGTTCACCAATTGTTGTTTTCCTCTTTGTTTTTTCCTTTGAGATTGGGGACGGAAACCAACGTCATCTTCTGATGGAAGTGGTTCTTGTGTTAAATCATAGTAGTCTTGCGTATCATAATCCTCGACAATTTCCGGATTCATGCTAGAGGGGTTTTGAATAGTTGCAGTTGGTCCCCATGTTCCAACACCGGTTGAAGCAACACCATCAAACAATTGAATACAAAGTTCAGGATAGGGAAGAGGTGCGGTCCTCAACTTCTCAACAAATTTATTTTGCTGTTTATAAAAAAAACTTATAAGTATATAAAGAATAATTTAAAAGAATTCACCATGGAAAAAGAAAAATTGTGACCTTCATTTCAATCTGCCATTGCTCTTCTGACAGGTTAAACGTGTTTGTTGATGCGTCATAAACATTACCAGTTTGTTCCTCAACTTTTCCCATGCTCTGTACTTTCCTTGGTGGTAATCATAATGGTTTTTCATTTGTCGTTGTTCAACCAAAAAATTATGAGTCTTTTGTAACGTCTCTACTACATTCTTCCAAGAAACGTCCTTAAGGCTACCCCCTTCTCGTCCATTTATGGAGATCTCGCTCAAGCACGATTCGAGAAAGGTTTTCACTACATTTTCTTTTTTCCAATTAACCCTAGGCTTCTTTGATTGTGAGGATTCCCCAAAATTTGCCATATCTAGAGAATTAGCAACATATCATGATTGTTTAACAAGTCTAATACTCTTGTTGATTATATATAAAACAATATCAATATATATATATATAGATATATATATATATTCAACAACAAGGGCGACAACAAACATAACAACTATAAATATGTCCTCACTAACATAACATGTGAATTTTTATGAGTTTGGTGGTGATGGCCTAATTTATGAAGGTCTAAAAGCTTTTGTAGTGAGATCAACCTCTAAAATTAAATTCAGTACAAGGCCATACAATTGGTGTCTAGTTTTAAAGCAGCAACCTGGACTTTTTCTAAGGACAATAATACTACCAGCCTGTAAAATTCAAAACTTGGCTATACTATTCTACTCCCTTTCTCCAGTTTACTAGTGTATTTATTCATTTATGTTGTTTCTCATAATATATACTTATTTACAACTATTAATTTTTCACACCAAATGGAGTATGACAGATGCATGGCACCAATGTTTTCTGGTGGCAACAAGCACATACATAGATGGCATGATTATCACAAATCAAGACCAACTAGAACAGAACAGCAGCAAATATTATCACAAATCGAGATGAAAGTTGCATAAACAAATACTATCACAAATTAATATGATTTTACTGTTGTATCCTATAAAAATACATTTGTTAATACTTTCTCCAATTTTGTTCATTTATACAAACCCACATACCAAGAACTCATGTCTCCATTCTCGCTCAAAACAACAACTTATAATCAGAAATTGTGTTGTACCGAATTGAAGAAAAAGTCGAAATACCAATTTTGAGTTAAACAAATCGGTTCAAATACAGCATCCTGTGAAGAAATTGGGATTGTGGGTTTGTATAAATGAATCAAAAGAATCGACCAAAAGAAATCAGTATTTCGAAAGAAATCAGAAATTGTGTTGTACTGAATTGAAGAAACAATCAGGAATTCGGTTCAAATACAACAACCTGTGAAGAAATTAGGATTGTGGATCGATAGTGTTTCACCAAATAATCGCAGTTGTATTTGAACCAAAAGAAATTAGAATCGAACAAAATAAATCAGAAATCGTACATGTGAAGAAATCGTCCGGTGGGTAGACGGTGTTTCACCAAAATTCGAATCGCAGCAGGCCTGTAGTTGAACCAAGAGAAATTGATAAGCTAGTGTCATTGATTGTTGTTGAAAGTAGGCGGCAATTGAAATAGGGGAGGAGAGGGATAAAATCGGCAACAAAGAAGGATGGGTATCTCTGACCGCGATAAGGTGGGAGGGTATCTCTGACCGAGAGTTTTCTGGAAAGAGGTTCGGTCAGACCTGGTTTTTCTAATAAGCCTTTAGTAAACACCCTACCTCTTATTAGGGTAAGAGCCTCTTGTTCAATAAGTGCCAATAAGTGGCAAGTAAACACCCCCTTAGTCTCCAACTCAGTGATAGTGATAGTTGATCGCTGAGTGGAATGTGACTCTGAGATTAAAGCAACATGGGTGCTTTTGGAATCTTTTACAAGATTCTTCTTAAGATGACTCGACTGCTCATGATTGAGCATCGTGCCATATAAGGTAGAAAGAGTCATTGATTTTAGATCCTTTGACAGCTTGAGACACATTGAATAACTGTCCCAGCTTTCAGGTAAACATTCTAAGAACTTGGTTAGAACTTCAAAGTTAGAATATTCTTTACCAACGGTTTTCAGATCTATTATTAAACAGTTAAACCGCTGATGTACTTCAGAGAGAGATTCATTCTTACCACAAATGAAGCTTTCGTACTGTCTTACCAGGTTGATCTTTCGTGAGTCCTGGACTTCAGATGTACCTTCATACTGAACACAGATTGTGTCCCACATGGCTTTGGAGGATTTCAGGTTCATGACGGAATGGTAGACTTCGACAGGAAGAGCCATGGAAAGAATGGATCTGGCTTTGGTGTCGATAGACACTTTCTTCTTGTCTTCATCAGTCCACA
Source organism: Saussurea involucrata (assembly GCA_033807775.1). Taxonomy (NCBI): domain Eukaryota; kingdom Viridiplantae; phylum Streptophyta; class Magnoliopsida; order Asterales; family Asteraceae; genus Saussurea; species Saussurea involucrata. The sequence goes on from CM066314.1 coordinate 146,457,918, forward strand.
TATGAATTTCCTTGGGAATCAACCTTTCAGGAATGGCAGCTTTATCAGCAGTGCCTGGGACTTCAGGGTAAATTCTCACAGGAATATATGGGCCGTTTTCGATGTAGTAAGGCATAGTAGGGTCTACACCTTCTAAGAAGAGTATCATCCTATTTTCCATAGATTGAAGTTATCTCTGGAAAATCTGGGAGGTTTTGCAAGAGAACCATTATCAATATAGTTTGTGTTTGTGTTAGTAGCCATTATGAGAAATAGCAAGGAAGAGAAAAGATTAGTATAAGCAAGATCTTGTTTATGAGATTAAACAAATCCGCTCTGATACCACTTGTTGGTCCCGAGAGGGTTATACAAGTTTGTAGAAGGGGGGGGGGGGGGGGTTGAATACAAACACACAGATTTTTACTTTCTAAATTGTTTATTGATATAATCAAACAATTAACAACTTGTTGCGGAACAAGATTAAGGACTAAGCCTAATCTAAACAAGTTAAGAACACTAAGTTTCTTGTACTAGAATTAACACAGAAAGGAGATAAGAATATTAAAGTTAAATATTCTAACACTAAGAGAGAAAGAAGAAGATGGCCGAGCACTTCATTTCTGAAGTAGGGTTCTTCTTACATACTGCATGCATTTAATGCATGGCAGTATTACTTTACACGTGGCAGCAGCTGATTGGTTGCATGGGTTGACCTTTGTAGACAACCTTAGTAGCCGCATGGTGTACAATGTAGAATCAGAGTTGGTTGTACGATTCTGGACAGAAGGGATGTCCGTTCTGACACTTCGTACGGAGACGTGTAAGGGGGAAAGACAAAAGTAACTTGTAGAGTAGACCTCATGATCAGCGAGTGACAAAGCTCAACAATCACTGAAATCTTCTACTTGATACTTCACGTTGAGTGGACAGGTCTTGGCTTCGCTGATATCCGCATCAGTTCATTAGTAGACTTTATCGCTGGTTCTTGGGCTTGATCTTCGACTTCAGCGTAGAACCTTTGTTGACGTGAAACTTGTCTTCAGGGATTATAAGTAAACGATTAAACTATCAGCGATCACCAAAAGTACTGAACAGGCTCAGAGCTTTATGGATGAACAGAGTTCGCTGAATGGTAAAATTAAAGAACAAGAGTTTCCTATCAGCGGTACTATATCAGCGATAGTGAAACTCTAATACATAGTCTATTTACAATTTTCACTAAGTGTTTAAAAGGGTCATTATCAAATCACTTAGGGTTTGGATCAACATTAACATTTCTGAGTTCATTGTCCGAGACCCCTACTATTCACCACCCTCTTCTAACGGAAACACGAAGATAATAATACGACCACAATTTGCTCAATCGACATATTAAACTCCCCAAGCCTTTCCTTAACCTCAATCGTAATATCTTTCCTGACCTAGTGAGTTCATAGCCTTCATGCATGATGGCACAACAATAAAAATCATTTTACGCATTTGGAAATTCCGTGGATACAATGTCATAAAACAAGCTTGGGTTTGCATGACACAATACCACTGAAGCTGAATAGTAAAACACAGCGACCGTAAGGATCGCTCACATGCAACCCTACGATAATTCACAACCTTGTCCAACCAAATCGATGTCAACACAACAAAATGTGTCCAATGAAACCTTTCAAATACGACTAGAAAAATTTCGAACGTAATCACTTACCCAAAGTGGGTCAGTCAACTCCAACACTCGTTTATATGATAATAGCGTGCCAATACTCATTTTGATTATAAAACTTGGCAATTAAACGTTTCCTTGATTTTCTCAACGAAAATTCTCTCAACATGAGAAAAAAACGTGAAGTAACTCACAAATCACTAAGTTCAAAATTTATCGTGCAACGTAAACAAGTTTGTTTTTTTCTTTAAACACACGCTTGCACACATTGACTTATTTTCGAAACAAAGAATTCGTTATGCGTGTACATACCTTTAACATGAAAGAACTCCAGTAACACATTTAGTGACATAATGCATGAAACTCGATATGCAATTGAAGGTTATTCACTCTAACGAGGTCAACCGTTGCATTCACATCAACTTATCACTGACACTCTATTTTGACCAACGGTCACTTCCTCACCCTTGCAACGTTTTGCTATACAGGTGCTTCACATTCCACCTATTCGACCAATCCACATGGTTTCCAAACTGACCTAATACCTCGCCTTCTACTCCTACGCGTACTTCAATCCAACACTAATACCTTTCCTTCATTATCCTTGCCACTAAACCGCTTGACTAAAGAGTCAAAGGCTAGATTCCCTCACTCGATCTTGAATTGAAGCTTTCAAGATTCCAACATAGTCCTCACGTCCTATCCCAACTGATCGACACATCAATTCAAAGAACGGGGACTCACTAGAAACTAGGAGTTTGCCCTTAACCAACCATTCATCCCTTTGAATCTCAACAACCACACCCCTAGCCGGTTCACTGACATACTAAACAATACCTCTTCTAGAAGGTATAAACATCACATCATACACGATCTCTCATGACATATCAACCATTTGCCAACAATTGTCAGGTTTGAACTTTCTACACACTCACCACTCATCCCAACAATAGAGGTTGAGTACACCCATGCACCTGTAAATTCATAATAGCATTGGCCAGATGCGATTTTGAATTTACCTTATATGAGGGTTCTCACAACCATTGCCAAGATATCCTATGATTAAGGTCTTTCTTATTGGCTTCATATATCTCAGTTGTGTCTCACTCTACTCCACAGTTTAAGTTTAGGCCCATCCGGTCACCTAAATCCCTTAAACTATGGCTCTGATACCATTTGTAACAACCCAAATTACATAAAATATAATTCGTAACATTACAACAAAAAATGGTCCCAAAGTATACAATATACATTAATTCTACTCTAGGTTCGCAGCGGATAACACCTTCACAACTGAGATGCTACAGGAAGCCTGACGGTAATCTACAAGTCGTCACTTGACTATACCTCTTCTACAGGGCCACATCTATCCATCATCACCAGATGAAACCCCAAACAAGACTCTAACCTGAAAATGGTTTTTGTTTTGGAAAAGCGAGGGTTAGACCATGAGATCTAGTGAATTCCCTTCTGAAAACAATTTAACAAACCACATATATATATATATATATATATATATATATATATATACAAACCACCATAAAGGCCTATCAAAACCATTTCAATCATTCACCATCACACTTGGGTATTTGCATAGTGTCCATAGACAATCTCCACCACACGGTAGTTTCCACGATCAGGGCCTAAGCCGACTCCCCTTTCGCCTACGGGGCCCAAGCAGACTCCCCATCTCCACATACACAGGAAACGGATTCCATGCGTACGGGGTAAATAAATCAACTCCCAAGAGGTATATAATATCCCAACGTACAATACTCCCATTGTGCAAACCGAATCCAACATATCATGCCAAGTAATGAATAGCAAAACGTAAACCAATCATGTACTTTTATAAACAATTTTGTAACGTGCGTGCATTAACGAACATTTCCACATCATGTAATAACAAGGTTTTTCAAAGTTTTTAATCATGCTATCATGCTCAATACCAATTTCAGTTATGAAAAGTTTAGCAAAACATTTCATTTGCACAAAAGAGTTAGGGAACTCACCTGAGCTTTAGCAAATCGACACACGCTCCGAAACCCACTTTAGCTCAAACCGAACACCTGAATTGGACGTCATAATAGTGGTGTTAACCCATCTAATTACATCCCAAATATCCCTAATAAACCCCAAAACAACCCTTAGATGATACCACAACCTTAGCCTTAAACAGTACCCGAAACAAGAGCCGAAAACACGCGACAGAGTTTGGCGCTGATGCCCGTGCTAGTCCACTCGCGCCAAGAACCGCGCAGAGCACTGGACAGACCTTGGCGCTACTGCTCACGTGGGTGGACTCGCGCCTCCATCCGCGTGGAGCTTCTGCACTGATTTTCAGCCGAAAACTCACCCTTTTCCAACCCCAACTCATCCTAAATCGATTTTAAGCTTCTAAAATGAGATAATTGATGTTCTAAACCTTTCCCCACAATTTCCAAACATCAAAACATCATTTAATTCACGAAATCAATCCATTGATTAATAATTTCAAACCCAAAAATCCAAGAACTCCATTATAGCCATTTTCAGAGATTTCTATGCAAAAAAGATAAAGTTCCTCAATCATTTACCAACACCCATGACGGAAAAACAATATCAAACTCTTTACTTTTCAGTTATTAATGATTTGGCCTCAATAAATCCATGGTTTACAAAACCTCAAACTATAAATCCTTGATATTCTTGAAATTACCATAGAAAAGGTGATTCTAGATAAACAATGAAGGATTCAACCAAAACCAAGCTCCAATCACTTTCTCAAAAGGTTTTTGATTCAAAAGACCAAAAAGAATACAAATCCCTCAATGGAAATCATAAACCCATAGCTACAAAACATAGAGATGAAGATATGGTGCTTACCTTGAAGATGAAGATCTTCCAATCTCTTGAACCAAGCTTTTCCATCAAGAATCTTTCTATGAGAGACTTTATTTCTCTCAACTTCTAGCCTCTCTATTCTCTAAATCGTTGCAGCCAAAAAAAGAAATGGATTGAGAGGGTTTTGCCCTATTTATTTCATTTATTTAGCATATAGTCCCTGAAATCGAGAATATTGCACTTACCCCCTTGCACTTTAATAAATATCAAATTTTACGAACCAAGGTTGTTACATAAACGTCCTAAAGTGTTTTATAAGATCTTAGTTTATAGGACCAAACAAAAAAGTGTTTTATCTAAAAGTGTTATAATAAGTTTATAGAACGATTTTGAGCGTCATAAAAAGGTTTTTATAACGCTTTCAAAAAAATGTCGTATTAGCTTATTTTATCGGACGCTTTTGAAATATGTTCTATAAACCCATATTTTTAGAAGACACTTGTGTTTATAGGACACGTTTTCAAATAGTGTCCTATAAAATACATAATATGACGCTTTATTTGAAAAAATGTTCTAAAAAAGCTTGTTACAACACCAAAAAACGCCATATAAACTTTTTGTAACGCTATTAGATAGGACACTTTTTTGTTTGGTCCTATAACTTTGTTCCTATAAAACACTCGCTTATTTATTTTAGGTTTCCTATAAACTGTAGTGACATCATTACCATTTATTATTGCTGTTGTGATTATTGTTATTGAAATACAGATAGTAATGTATTAACATCATTTCTATATTTTATTATCATCAAAATATATATATATATATATATATATATATATATATATATATATATTTAAATAGGATTATATTATAAATTAAACTTAAATCTGGACAAAAAGAGTAAACTTAAATCTGGACAAAAAGAGTTAGTTTTTAAAGTATGGAACACACCACTTTCTATGAGCATCTCCATTGGAAAACAAAGCTTGATGAAAGACTTGAAGAAGATTTGGAGATGACTTGATCATTGGAGACAAAGCTTGAAAATGACTTTACTCATCAAACGCTTGATATTCCTCAAGTCTTTGAAATCATGAATGTAAGAGGCAAGAGAGAGGGAAAGTATATATTGATGGGACCAACATATTTTTTATATTTTTTATATTTTTTTTCAAGTTTTTCATAAAACTTTACCATTGTGACACTTGACCGTAGATTCATCAATTTATAATTTAGAAGGTTATTTATTATAATAAATGTTAAAAGAAGATGTGGACCCCATGTTAAGTAAAAACCTTTATTTACTATACTATTCATTAAATTATGTTACTAAATTATAAATTAGAAATAATATCTTAAGTTTTGCCATAAAAATAGTCCTAATCCGATAAGAGTTAGTTTATCGGGATAGAGAGTTAATAACGTCTAAAATCCGAGGTCTCTAAAAGAAACAATCTTAAATCATCGGATTAAAGACCATCGCATCAATAAACTTGGAATAAGGTTGTAATCCGATAGAAGTTGTTAGCAACCATCATATTACTAGCCTTTATCGGATTTCATACTCCTTTGATATATTCCAAATGTTTATTATCCGACATGATTGTACTTCATAAATGTCTATAACTGCAAATTGTTGTATAGCCTATACTTTAGAATAGGCAAAATAGAATTTTTACATGTAAAAGTCTTGTAACTATCTTTATTGATCCAAAGTGTAAAAAGTCTTCAACAAAGCGGATTGTTTGTCATCTAGTCAAAAGAAGATCAATATACTGACAAGTCAAAATTTGAAGTATAACCTTGTCTAACAAGTTTGGTTCACCAACACTCCCATCCTAGTATGCAACATGTAAAACATGCCAACCAAAATATGTTAATGAAAGGAATTTAAAATTTATCATATATATTGTTAGAATATGTGAGTAGGTTGATAGATTGAGAGAGACACACTAGAGATGGTGGCAGAATCAGCCGTTTTCATATATTGAGAGAGTAATACAAATGAAGTGTCTAACCTAATAATGAAACCCTAAGAGACTATTTATACAAGGTAAGTTACACATAATTACAGAAAGGACCCTGAACTATACATATTGACATTAATACTCTAACATCCCCCCTCAAACTCAAGTAGGGGAAGAATGAGTCAAATTGAGTTTGGAAACAAGAGCCCGAAAACGCCCTGAAAGATGAGCTTTGGTGAAGATATCGGCAGTCTGATCAATGGTTGAGATTGGAAAAAGTTTAACCGTCTTGCGAAGAACATGTTGACGCGTGAAATGACAGTCAATCTCGATGTGCTTTGTACGCTCATGAAAGACATCATTGTGAGCAATATGAATAGCACTAGTGTTGTCACACCACAATGGTGTTGGGGAAAATTGATGAGCACCCATATCAGATAGTAGCCAACGTAGCCATACGAGTTCTTGAGTGGTGTCAGCTAAGGCTCGATATTCCGCTTCAGTGCTGGAGCGAGCTGTCAGCGATTGTTTCTTGCTGCGCCAGGAGATAAGAGAGTCCCCAAGAAAGAAACAATACCCGGTAGTGGAACGACGATCGGTTATGTCACCATCCTAGTCAGCATCTGAGAAGGCACGAAGCTGTAAGGATGAGGTGGATGAGAAATGAAGCCCATGGAACATTGTCCCTTTGAGGTACCGAAGTATACGAAGAACAGCGGCATAGTGGTCTGAACACGGGGTAGCCATGAATTAGCTAACTAAATGAACTGCATAGGCAAGATCTGGTCTAGTGACAGTTAGGTAGACCAGAGATCCAACTAGTTGACGGTACCGTGTAGGGTCTTTCAGCGGGGTTCCGGCATTCGGAGCAAGGTGCAGATTTTGCTCAATGGGTGTAGATGCAACTTTGTTGTCCGTGATCCCAGATTTGGACAGCAGATCTGAAATTTGAAGCCTTTTGCCACAAGGCGTGCTTTGTATCGATCAATGGATCCATCAGACTTGGTTTTGATTTTGAAGACCCATTTGCAACCAATGGGTGACTTTCCTGGTGGGAGAGGAACAAACTCCCATGTATTGGCTTTGTCAAGTGCCTGAAGTTCCTCTGTCATAGCTTGCTTCCAAACAGGGTTAGAATAGGCTTCCTTGAAGGAAGTTGGTTCATGGGTGGACAGTAAAGTGGCATAACAATGATAATCACGAAGGTGAGAAGGAACTTGTCTTACCCGAGCGGAGCGTCGTGCTTCATCTTGTGGTTGAGAGGAGCTAGGATCCATATACTCAGCAGATGGCTCAGAAGTAGTACTTGGAATTGGTGCAGATGATTGATCGTGATCAGATGGCACAGATGGGGCCGGTGAAGGTTCAGATGGAACAGATGAAGGTTCCGGTTGAGAAGAGGCGGAAGGAGGTGGAACAGATGGCACAGAATAAGGCTCAGATGGAGATGAGTTAGAAGGAGGTGGGACAGATGGTGAGGTCAGTATGGAATCAAAATGTAGTGAGTCCAAAGAGATAGAGTTTTCAGTGAAGAAGGAAGTGGAAGGATTGGGTATGTCTTGAAATTTGGATACTGTTGAGAAGGGAAGATGTTCCCAGAATGTGACATGACGGGATATATGTAGTCTTTTAGAGACTGGATCCCAACAACGATAACCTTTGTGTTCAATACCGTAGCCAATAAAGCAGCATAATCGAGAACGAGGTTCAAGTTTGGTGTGTTCATGAGGTTGTAACTGAACAAAGCAGGCACAACCCCATACTTTTAGGAGTTCATATGCAGGGGAGACCCCATGGAGCATTTCATAGGGAGACTTTTGATTGAGGATGGGAGTCGGGTGACGGTTGATGGTGTAGACAGCCGTGAAGGCAGCTTCGCCCCAAAAACTTTCTGGACACTTGGCTGAGATTAATAGAGTACGAACAGTATCGAGGATGTGGCGATGTTTACGTTCTGCACGTCCATTTTACGGAGAGGTTCCTGGACAGGAGTACTGAGAAAGAGTACCCTGAGATCGAAGAAAAAGAGAGGAGAGAAGATTCTTTGTATTCCATAGCATTATCTGCTCGAAGAATCTTTATAGGTTTGGAAAACTGGGTTTGGATCATACGAGCGAAGGTGATGTAGATTTGAGGTAGTTCGGAGCGATGTTTCATGAGATATATCCATGTAAATCGTGTGTGATCATCGATAAAGATAACGAAGTATCTATAACCCCCCATGGATGGATGTGGGGCTGGCCCCCAAACATCAGAGTGAATGAGGTCAAAAGGGGAAGCAGAATTGAGTTCATTTAGTTGAAAAGGTAAGGCATGGTGTTTGCCAAGTTGACAGGATAAGCAAGAAATGTTTTCAGAAGAGGTGTTGCCTAACAGTCCTGAACTAGCTAACAGTTTTATCCTAGCTAGAGATAAATGTCCTAGTCGTTTATGCCACAATTCAAAGGAAGGGGTACTGGAAACAGAGGCAACATGATTTAAGGATTGTAAGGGGAGACGAAGGTAGGCCACTTCAACCATCCGACCAACTTTACGGCCTACTCCAAGGATCTGCTTGGTCTTTGGATCCTGCACAACACAACCAGTAGGATGAAACAAAACAATTAGGCCGGATTCCATAAGTTGAGTGATAGAAATCAGACTCAGAGATAAGTTTGGAATATGTAGCACATCAGGTAATTGAAGGTTGGTGGTAGATACAGTTCCACTGAAAGATACGGGTAACCGAGTGTCATCCGCAGTGCGGACTGATGAGTACATGCTGGAGGTTTGCTTAGAGATAAACCCGTCAGCCTTAGGTGTCATGTGGTTACAGCAACTAGAGTTGAATAGCCAAGGATTGCCTGGTGCTGAGATATTGCACTGAGAATTCATTCCCATAGAACCTGTCAGGAGTCGCTCTATTAGGTCTTGGTTTTGTCGCAGGAGTGCCATAGAATCAGGTGATGAGTTGGTGTTATGCATAGGTGATGAGTTGGTGTTATGCATTCCCATAGAACCTGTCAGGAGTCGTTTTATTTGGTCTTGGTTTTGTCGCAGGAGTGCCACAGAGTCTGGTGAAGAGTTGTTGTTATGCAGTGCATGAATTGGCGGTGTAGAGGAGTCTGGAGTGATTGATGCAGCAAAGGACTGAGTACGCAGTTGCCTTAGATTACCGGAGTGACGTTGATTACCTGAGTTCCTTGGATATTTTAGACAGTCAGACCCATAGTGTCGTGGTTGTGTGATCCCACACCAACGACATTTTCGAATTGGGCAGTTGAGAAGAAGATGAGAAGTAGAGTGACAATATGAGCAGTCACTGTATTGAGACTCGGTACGGAGGGCCATCTGACGGATTAGGAAATTGAAAATCGAAAAGAGGAGTTTCTGATTTGTGAGTTTGAATAAAAGAGGTTATGAACAGTACCAAGTCGCAATGGTCAGTTGAGATTTGGGGTTGTGAACAGTGTCAAGTCGCAATGGTCATGGTCATGAACAGTACCAAGTCGCAGTGGTCAGTTGCGATTTGGAGGTGAATAGTACGAAGTCGCAGTGGTCAGTTGCGATTTAGAGGTGAATAGTACGAAGTCGCAGTGGTCAGTTGCGATTTGGAGGTGAATAGTACGAAGTCGCAGTGGTCAGTTGCGATTTTGGAGGTGAATAGTACGAAGTCGCAGTGGTCAGTTGCGATTTGGAGGTGAATAGTACGAAGTCGCAGTGGTCAGTTGCGATTTGGAGGTGAATAGTACGAAGTCGCAGTGGTCAGTTGCGACTTGGAAGAGTGTGTGCGTTGCGACTTGGATGAACGTATGATGTTCTTGAGTCGAGTTTTGTAAAACAGATCGGTTTTGGCTGAAAATTGGTACGTAGGTTCATGATGATATTCTGAGCAACTTTAAAACTTGGAATTTTGTCAAAAAACCAACAGAGAATGGATTTTTTGAGCAAAATCGACAGCAGCAAAATAAGGGAAATAAACTTGAGAATGCAGATCTGAAAGATGGTTGAGGATGCTTACCTAGAGCTCTGATACCATGTTAGAATATGTGAGTAGGTTGATAGATTGAGAGAGACACACTAGAGATGGTGGCAGAATCAGCCGTTTTCATATATTGAGAGAGTAATACAAATGAAGTGTCTAACCTAATAATGAAACCCTAAGAGACTATTTATACAAGGTAAGTTACACCTAATTACAGAAAGAACCCTGAACTATACTTATTGACATCAATACTCTAACATATATATATATATATATATATATATATATATATATATATATATATTCTAAATTTTAAATTTGTTAAAATAAACTTTAAAAAACTATATTAACTTATGATTTTAAATAATCGTTACATATAAAATAAAAATAATTGAGTAATAATTAAAATAAATAATAGTAATTAATAACTAAAATATATTGATTAATATTAAGAAAATAATAATATAAAAATAATTGATATGATTAACATGGAATGCTTGTGATATGGCAGCACGACCCCGTAATGGGTTATTGGCTATAGTTGAGTCGTACACACCCAGGGAATGCTTGCAACGTATTAGTCCTTACTTTATCAGACAATTATCAGGTCTCGTTTATTTTAGTGTTGCATGTTTTCAGAAAATGCATATTATTTACGTGAAACTTGCATGTTTGTTATGTGTGACAAGATATGATTTCACTTACGCAAACCATAAACTCACTGAGCTTTATAAGCTGACTATAATATGCATCTTAGTGCAGGTAGTTCGAGGTTGGATAAGGGCAAAGGACACGTGATAACTCTCATTTTTTAAAGTTATTTATTACCTTTTTTCTAGAATTTTATCTCATTTTTATACCCACTTTGCTTCTTTCCCATTCATTTGTCTACAATTTGATAAAGAGATGATGAAGTTTCAAAATTTTATTTTTTTGGAAAAACATTGCACTGTTGTACTGGAGGCAGGTGGCATCTCACTGTGAGCACAAGCAAACCATTTCTAAGACATCTTCGGTTTATGCTATTATCTGACAAAGGGAATAGTATCTGAAGATTTGGGAGTGCTTAAAGAGATCTGGAAATCCTTGAAAATCCTCTAAGCATGGGGAAAAAGGTGTTGGTATTTGCCCAAAAGATGTTGTGGAATTAACCTTTGGGTTCCTCCACTTTTTGAGACTATATAAAAGAGGCATGGAGCAAGGCTTTAAGGCATGGAATTCAGTTCCACAACTCCAGTAGTTTAGTTCATCTTCAAGATTGCTCCCAAGCTTGAAGATTGTAGCTTTTAATTTCTTGTTCTTATTGTAATTTTACATTTAATTTCATCCACGGTGACCAACTACGGGCACACTGCTTTAATTTATGCAAGTAGTTTTTATGTATTATTTTTATCTTGTTATGTCTTTCTTTTTAATTATGAGCTAAGCACCCCTTGGGTGTGGGTGTGAGCAAAACTTGAGACTAGTAGGCAACACTTGAGTGTGGCTAGGCATGGCAATTTGGCCCGACCCGGTAGGGAACCCGGTTCACCCGACCCGACCGCGGCCGGGGAAACCCGCTAGTTGAAAACCGGGGTCGGGGTCGGGATGACCATCCCCCGACCCGCCCCGGACCCGGTATATATATATTAATAAGAAAATTAAATATTTTATATATTTATTAAATATATAATAAATTTTAATTTTCTAATCCCTAAACCCATTACCAATGCCATGATGATGGATCATTTGGGGTCCTACTGTTTCCTAGTTCTGAGAGGATGTTATTTTTCATGGTGTATTTTCATCAATTCTTTCATCTTCATGAAACCTCTTATTTGCAAACTGTTTATAGATATTCTCTAACCTTACCCTCGAGAGTGCAGTAGGGCTATTTTATCGTCTAGAACATAAAATAAGTAAACCTCGTGTTGGTTGACTGGTTTTTTTGGTGTTTCATATATCCAGTTGGTGTAGCTTAATAACAATTTCAGCCTGTATCAATGTAGTTCATATTTTCTTTTTTTGGTTTATCATAAGTTGAATTCAATTCATTGTGTAAAAAGAACTGAACCGGGTCATAACCGGGTCGGGGAACCGGGTAAAAAACGGGGAACGGGGAACGGGTCTTGACCAGGTATTGACCAAAAGTTGACCGGGGACGGGGTTGGTATCCCCGTACCCGCCTGGGGCCGGGGCCGGGGGACGTTATCATAAACCCGGGACGGGGCCGGGGATGGGGAACCCTGCCCCATACCCGCCCCGTTGCCATGCCTAGGTGTGGCCATCGTTACTAACTCTCGATATTGGTCACTTAAGTCGGGACTTAAAATCAACGCGGATAAGCCGATCACTTTGAAGTGTTAATATTAGATCTTGACCTCGAGAGGGGCGGATTCGAAATACGGCTTAAGTGATGCACAAAGATCTGAGAGAGTCTTTGATAACCACGTCGAGAGGCGGGTTTTGTATGATTTATTAAGGTTCAAACGCCGGTCGAGATTTATATCACAAAGAGATTTGGGTATAAATCTCCATATTGGTAGAACTTGACGTTTAGAGTCAAACTTAATTAAATCGGTAACAATGGACACTTTATGGAAACTTTGTAGAACCGGTCTATAAAAATCATCATTTCGAGAGATCGGGCTTTTTATAGACTTTTCGTGTTACAAAGCAACTAACCATTTGTTACTACGTAAATCTCAAGGAAACTTACACCTATACCCATTTTTAATATTCAAGAGTTAAATTTAATTTTTAGTCATTCCTCCAACAAAACGATAAAATTTTCTACAACTGAAACTTAGGCAAGAAGTTCGTGAAACTCTCTGATTCTCAGTAGTTCAGTCCCTGTGGAAACGATCACGGTATACTTACCACTTTATTACTTGTAGCGATCATAGTTGAGGTGTATACTGGTGCCCCCACTGTGGCAACATTGTGGCCATATTGTGGAACTATATGGTTTTCTGCTATCAAGCTTTTTGGCGCCGTTGCCGGAGACTGGCGCGATTTTACATCCTGAGATATTGAATTTCACTTGAGCATGTGTCACTTGTGTAACACCCTTAAAAATAAAACATAATAAATTCAACAATTCAATATCCTAAGTCCTACACCAAGACTACAAAGGTCGGGTGTTACTTAACTCAAACCAAAGTTACTAATCCCAAAATGCGGAAGACTTCACCAAGTCACTTACTTCTTGAGCACACAACTAGTTCTTCACTCTTCACAGTGTCACTAGAACTATTCCCAACCGGAACCTGTTGCACATGCCGACAAATAAAAAGGGTTAGGCTAATGCCTAGTGAGTTCAAGAGTTTTCATCGTGATTAAAATAGTTTGTTAAACCAAATGAGTACAATTCAAAATCATGATTTCCAAAAGGATTATACTTAAGTATGTGAACAATCCACTTTCCAACACACACAAAACCCGTGCCGAAAACTCCAAAATGAAACATTCCTTAATAATGGATTTAGATCCAAATCACGCTCGAGCATGAATAAATATTAAGTTTTCAATGAGGTGGACGTGAATAAAACTATCATTTGAAATGCCCCAACGAGGAGAAGAAACAATACGACACCCATAAGAACATGGAAAACAATCCAAGTACATATAATACGTTCCCGAAGCATGCGACCGACTCGACAACCCACGCAAAGTGAAATTATAAATAAAGTCCAATTACCAAAGCATGGAGTAGTCATTCAAGCAAACCTTAATATACGTGGAGGGGTTCCAATATTAAAGTCAATACTTGTAATTACTCGCACGGGGCTCACCGTAATTAAAACATGCATATCACAAGACTCAATATAATATTAACGACAACGGGGGAGACCCGTATCCGTTGAGGGTGGAGGAAACACGTAAGTATACCACTCGTACAACGTTAATCGTACAACACCTCGCGACTTGACGTCCAAGGGTTCCTACGACTTCTCAAAAAGTTTCACCTCAAGAGACGGTTGACCTTAGTGTCTATTCTCACGAATTCCACCACAAGGCCCGACACGCTTAGGAATACCTCCAAGGCATCCCCCTCAAAACGGCGAAGGTCCTAGTGCCTACCTCTAAGGTAGCACCTTCGGACTCAACCCTCCTAGTGCCTACCAGAAAAGTTTAAGGTCATAAACATGGGTCTTGGAGTCCAACCCCGCAATACTCATGCAACCTTATAACTAAGATCGACTCATATGTTATGCATCCAATGCAAATATAGTCAAACAATCACATGCCCCACAAAAGAATGTCCAACATCTTTAACACATGTAATTAAATAATAGATATGACTCAAATGCATATAATCTCAAAACTCGACATAGAGTAATTCACGTTGGACCAAAGTCCCCAAGACTCACTTAAAGTCAAATACGAGCCAGAGGCTCAACAATTTGGTTGACCAACAATAGAGGTCATTAATACAATGAAATGCATTTAAGTGTCATATATGCAAACACATACCTCCAAGATATGATAAAATCCAAAATCCCATCATTTATTTGATTAAATCATTTTTCCACACAATTCACAACCATATATATTCACAAATGACCCACATCGATAAATATGCAATTTGCAATCAACACTAGAGTGTCTTCTCACCGAAGACCCCCATCTACACAAAAACCTTCAAAACACTTTTTCATGGGACTCATTTGTCAAATTATTCAAAAATCCCAATGTGGGTGTTTTTATAATGGTTCCAAGATTAAACCCTTTAAATAGTCAGAACCCAATAAATGACTCAACCATAGATGATTTTCATGTAAAACACATAAACACTTGAAAATGGACATTTTGGTATGTACAACGTTTTTGCAAAGCAACTTGAACTCACTTATCTAGATTTAGGCTAAATCTAGATTTTCCCCCACACTTGAGCTCTTTTGAAGAAACTTGAATCCTTTAGCCAAATCTTCCAAATACCTAGATTCATAAGTTTCCAACCATCAGAAATCATAAACAACCATACAAAATCGTTCCCCAAACATTTACATCCATAACCTCAACTTATACCAAAACCCTAATTTTCCATAAATGAAGAAAAGAGAAGATTACCTTAACCTGCACATGAATCCACCAACCACACACCTCTAGGGTTACCAATATGAGCTTTATTCTTCATTTCTTCCAAAGAAAGGGAAGGGTTTAGGTGAGGGTTGGGTAAAACCCTAGAAAGTGTAGAAATCTCACCAAATGAAAGTGAGATGAAGAATTCCAATCTTCATCCATAAATCCTTGCTAAGAGATGAGGGAGATGATTTGAATCACAAGTTTTATGGCTTCAAGGGCTCCAAAAACGATTTAGAGGGTTAGGGTTCGGTTTGGAAGAGAAAGGGATGAAGGGGGGGAAGTGAGGAGTGAAATGGGGATAAAATCGGATTTAAAATAGTCTGCTGGACCCCGACCGCGACTATGCCCTGCGATTATGCCCAGGGCATTCTCGCCTGGCATAATCGCCCAACCTGTAACGCGGGCTCGGTCGATCTCGCGACATTGCCCTACGATTGTGTAACATCCTCAAAATTGGAAAGAGCAACTAAATAAAATTTTCAATAAAATAACCACTTAAGGATAAAATTCCTTCTACAAACCATTCTTGGAATTACCTCAAGATAAAACATTATATTTTTAACAATCAAAACCTAAGTCATTAGCCAAGACTACAAAAGGTCGGGTGTTACTCAACCCCAAAATCAAGTTGCTATGCCCCAAATGCGGAAGACTTCACCAAGCTATTTACTTCTTGAGCACACAACTATCTCTCCACTATTCACAGTGTCACTAGAACTAGAACCCAACCGGAACCTGTTGCACATGCCGACAAATAAAAAGGTTAGGCTAACGCCTAGTGAGTTCAAGAGTTTTTATCATGGTTATATAATTCGTAAGACGAGAAAAGTGCAATTAAAGTCATGAGTTCAAAAATAAATTTACCATTTTCCAACGCACGCAAATCCCGTAACGAAAGCTTTAATATAAAAGGATTCTCAAGATGGACTCATCTCAAAACCCATTTGAAAAGAGAAATAGTAATCGATTTCCAAAATTATGAAAACATGAATAAATAGCTATTATTCAAAACATCCCAAACGCAGATGATGCATAAACCACAACCCATGAAAGATATGGAAAGAAATCCACATAAATATAATACGTCACCGAAAACAGGGATAAAACAAATACCCAAACAACACCTTTCGGTGACGGGGGAGACCCGATTCCATGATATATGGCGGAACACAAAGTTAAGCCACATAACCATGTTATTGAACTACGCCTCAGATCGTGACTCTATTGTCTGCTTTAATAAGCTCCAACTCAAGTCGGACTTCATTGCCTGCTGTAATAAGCTACACCTCAAGTCCCACACCCAGCCATGGGTGGCACCACTATATCCTTTATTGCCTGTTGTGCCCAGCTATACCTCAAGGATACACGATCATATTGCCTGTTCATTCTCTAGTAAGTTACACCTCAAGGTTTCCATTGAACCTTTATTGCCTACTTACTAGCATTCAAGAATTGGAAGAAAGCATGGGGGAGGCCTGGTTTTGCTAAAGTTTTGGTGGATGTTTAGGCAACTGGTTCATTGAAGAAGGAGCTCCAAGTGGTCATTCCTAACATTCATGGAGGCGAACCAATAACGGTTCCTATTAAAGTGGAGTATGTGTGGGAACCTTCACAATGCTCACATTGTTTGGTTTTTGGCCATAAAACCTCGATGTGTGTTAAGGCAGAATTGGCAAAGAAAAACTTTAAGGATCCGGTAGATCCGCTTGTGGATGAGGATTGGTTCACTTTGGTCTCAAAGAAGCGTAAGGGTGCGAATAAGGCTGGGAATGTGACGAAAACGAAAATGGTGTACAAGCCATTATTCGAGAAGGGGATACATTGAATGGGCCGAACAAAGGAAAGCTTGTTATGGTGAACGAGGGAGATATTTTGGAGGATATGGATGTGGTCATAGGGGAATGAAGACGAACGGTGCAGAGGACGTTCAAAAAACCGGTGGGGATATGGAGTTGCATGGTTCGGTGCATGAGAAGTCTAATAAGGGGAACGGTGGGAAAGATGATACGGGTAATCATCAGGTGGATGTGGGAGGGATTGATGCTCGTGTAGCTTCACTAAATCAACATGAGCCATCTAACGTTATGGGTGCTTTACACGGGGATGCTGGAACGGGTTCTAATGGTGGTAATGCTATCCGCAAGGGTGGCATTTCGGAGACTAGTGGCAAAACCCCATCTAATGGTAGTCGGCCGATCTACCCGTCTCTTCTCAAGTCTTTTTCAAAGGTTAGGCGTTGTACGCCTCGTTCTTCCTTAATGGATGACGCAGACTCGAAGGTGGGAAATGATGTGGATGAGGGATCTGATAGCTCCGTCCCCCATCAGGTAGATAATACGGTAAATGTACCTGTTGTGCCAGGTGAGGAAGGTACAAATTCTAACCACTCATCATGTTAAATTTTGGAGCATGGAATATTAGGGGTCTTAATACCCGTATCAAACAGCGAGAGGTAAAGCATCGTATCTATGCTAACGCCCTTTATTTGTGTGGTATTATTGAATCGCATGTTTCGGCCCAAAATCTTGATTTGGTTACGTCTCAAGTTTTCGGTTTGTGGCCTTGGATCTCGAATAATAGTGTTTGCATGCATGGCACTCGTATTATTGTGGGTTGGGACTCAAGGATACTTGATATTTTGGTGATAGATCTTTCGGATCAGGTTATGCATTGCAAGGTGTTTTTAAAGGGTTCAAATCATGTCTTATTTGTGTCCTTTGTTTATGGAGAAAATAATCTTATCAATAGACGAGCTCTTTGGAGTAGTCAAGCTCAGTTTAAAGCTTTAGTTGCTGATGATGCATGGATGCTTATGGGGGACTTTAACTGCGTTCTTAAGCCGGATGAAACGGAAGGGGGTATTCTTCGCCGTGATATGGTGATAGGAGAATTTATGGACTGTGTTGAGGAGATTGAGGTGTTCGATGCAAGAGGTACTGGTATTTTTTATACTTGGGCTCAAAAACCGATTCATGGTGGTGGTATTCTTCGCAAACTGGATAGAATTATGGTTAATTCGTCGTTTGAGGAGCGCCTTGGTAGTGTGTCGGTTCATTTCCTTCCTTGTGGAGTGTCGGACCATAGTCTGATGGTGGCTTCTATTGTTGGCGGATCTTGCAGAGGTAATTGGTCTTTTAAGTATAATAATTTTTTGACTAACCATCCGGAGTTTCTTCAGGTAGTCAAATCGGTGTGGGAGGAACCGGTGGTCGGTTCTCTCACGTTCAAAGTCACCTCTCGGTTAAAGAAAATGAAGAAACCACTGCGCTCTCTTAGGTCTTCTCATGGGAATTTAAGCAAAAGAGTAGAAGTCTTACGTAAAGAGGTGGAAGAAATTCAGAAGGTGGTTGATGTGGTTCCTCACAACTACAGTTTAGAGGAAGACTTGGCCCATGTGTTAATTGCTTTTCAAGACGCTCTTCAAGCTGAAGAAGAGGACTTTCGGTAGAAAGCTAAGGTTCAATGGCTTCGAGAAGGAGACTCTAACACGGCTTTTTTCCATCGTACGGTTAAAGAGAAACGTAATCGGAACCGGATTGATTCGGTTGTGGATAATTTGGGTAATGTAATTACCGGACCGGGAATGGAAGATGTCTTTGTTGAGCATTTTCGTTCTATCATTGGTCAAATGGATGAGATGGTGGTTCCTTATTTCCTTTGGATTTTTTCTCTCGTACGCTTTCGATAGAAGATGCCAATTTTATGATTAGACCGATTACGAAAGATGAAGTCAAGAAGGCAATGTTTGCAATTAGTGATGATCGTGCACCTGGTTCTGATGGGTTTTCCTCGAAGTTTTTTAAGGCTTCGTGGGAGATTGTGGGTCCGATTGTAGAGCTTGCGGTCCAAGACTTATTTTATAGAGGTCGCATGGCGAGATAACTCAATCATACGGCTATATGTTTAATACCAAAGGTTCCTAATGCTTATCGGGTTACGGAATATAGACCGGTTTCCTTGTGTACTGTTTGGGTAAAAAATCACACCCTCGACCGACTTGGGAAATTCCCTCGACATGACCCATGGACCTTGATTACCCTAATATCTACATCAGTCATACCGCCAACCGACAAGGGTAATACCCATTATCGTCATACGACATCTTGTGTCAATAGTCATCCGAGATAGTATCTTTGTGTCGCATGTCGCACGTCATATGTTGCACGTCGTACATCACATGTTGCACGTCGTACGTCACATGTCACACGTCACATATCACTAACGACATGTCGCAGGTTGCACGTTACTAGTCTTATGTTACTAGTCTTATGCCTTACGTCTTACGTTACTAGTCATATGTTACTAGTCTTACGTTACTAGTCTTACGTTACTAGTCTTATGTCGCCAGTTACGTGT
This sequence comes from Saussurea involucrata, assembly GCA_033807775.1. Classification (NCBI taxonomy): domain Eukaryota; kingdom Viridiplantae; phylum Streptophyta; class Magnoliopsida; order Asterales; family Asteraceae; genus Saussurea; species Saussurea involucrata. The sequence continues at coordinate 146,477,731 of CM066314.1, forward strand.
CGCCAGTTACGACTCGTCGGTCTTACGTCGACAGTCTCCTGTCATCGGTCTTATATCGCTCAGGTCCTGCGAAAGCATCGTCCTGACATCCTGGTCCTGCGACCTGGTCTTACGACATTTTCATCCTAGTCTTACGACAATTTCATAAGACCATTCTTATATTAAGATAAAGTCTTACAAGACATTTACAGTCATATGCATGGTCTTATATTTCGGCGACGGTCGTATGCTCCATAAGAGCGACGTCCAGAACTCAAGACGGTCTTACAATTACACTAACCATTAATGGTCAACAGCCGTTTCTTCTGTTCATTAATGCAGGTCTACAAACAATTATGGTGCAACGGTCAGTAACGAATGAGCTCTTAATGATATTAAAGACTCGACAGTGGTTACAAAACCAATCATCAAAGCGCATTTAATGCCGACATCGGTTACAAAACCAACCATTAAAGCATATTTATTACCAACGGAAGCTATATAAAGGCCCCCGGTGATCAATCTGAAGGAGGAGGCTACATACATTCAAACTAAGACTCAAATTCTACATTTTCTTTCAAGACATTGGAACATACCTCACTTACGCAAAGTTCCGCACGACGGTAGGTCGAAGCACCCGACGACAGTAGTCCGAACCACACGACGACAGCTCACTTCGCACGTTTTACGCACGACACACGACTTTTACACACGTCTGATACATTTTATCTCTTATTGTAACCTATTGTACACATATCACTCGTTACAAAAGGATTATCGCCCCTGGTTGGCGATCATAGTGCACCGTCGGCTCTAACACAGTCGACCACGGTTTTTTCCCTCGTTTTGGGGTTTTCCGCGTCACCAAAATCTCTTGTTTCGTCTACATTTTCTTCGTTATTTTTCTTGTTTATTTCTATGGTACAATCTTTAGTTGATAAGGTCCGAAATCAAACCTTAAATCGTATTTTTATACAATTTTCGAAATAAGACAGTTTGGTGCGATTTTTGGCATTAACAGTTTGGCGCCATCCGTGGGACCCAACTAAGGATTTCCTTCGAAATAAACATCGTATTACTAACGTATCCTCTTATGTAGATCTTCGTTTTCTATTTGTCGACTTCAAGTCTTGACCACACGACGAAGATCCAAGCGAAGTTGGAAGACACTGATCAAAAGAAAAAAAATGCTCAGTCAATGTATCGCATGTATCGCATCATCCGAGGGGCTCGGCGGCTCGGAACACCCGTCACAAAATGGGAAACACCATATTTTTATTTCAAAAGTCCTTGGAAAAAGGCGCTTATCGACTCCAAGTTACGGTAACTGTGACATCCCACTTGGATGGAATATGGTATAACAACTCTATATATATACTCTAAGTATATTTTTCTCGTTCAATTATTATGATCTAACATATAAATGTTGATTTAAACATCAAAGGATCTTTGGTCAAACCAACGACCACCCCCGATTTTACATTACAGGCTCGCAAGATCATATAAATACATGTCTTACGATTTACATCGTGAGAAACAAAAGTCTCTACGGCTTAAAACGCAGGTCTTACGATTTACATCGTGAGAAACAAAAGTCTCTACGGCTTAAAACGCAGGTCTTACGATTTATATCGTGAGAAATAAAAGTCTCTACGGCTTAAAACGCAGGTCTTACGATTTATATCGTGAGAAATAAAAATCCCCATGACTTAAAATGCAGGTCTTACGATTTATATCGTGAGAAACAAAAGTCTCTACGGCTTAAAACGCAGGTCTTACGATTTAGATCGTGAGAAACAAAAATCCCTATGACTTAAAACGCAGGTCCTACGATTTATATCGTGAGAAACAAAAGTCTCTAAGACTTACATCGCATGTCTTACGATTTATATCGTGAAAAACAAAAGTCTCTACGACTTAAAACACAGATTGCAATTTATAATCGTCAATCAAAGACGACTTACATTTTAAATCTTATGATCGCCAGTCATGGCAAGTGCATGTTGCAATTTATAGTCGTCGATAAAAGACGACTCACCTTTTTTCTTACGATCGCCAGTCATGGCAAAACATAGGTTAAAATTCTCGGTCGCCAATAAAAGCGACTCGCATGTTGAAATCTCATGATCGCTAGTCATGACATATGTCGTCAATAAAGACGACTTATACATTAAATCTCACAATCACCAGTCATGGTAAGACGCATGTCAAAACGCAAAAGTCGCCAATAAGTGCGACTCGCACATTTTAATCTCAGGATTGCCAATAAAGGCAAGTCGCAAGATTAACCGTATAATCACGAGTAAGGTAAAAAATTTACCGATTATCACTAAAGCAAAACTTACACAACGTAACACAAGTCTATAACGACTGTATCGGCTCGGAACGCCAGATCGTAGGTCTCTAACGACCGTATCGGCTCTAAACGCCAGATCACAAGTCTATAACGACTGTATCGGCTCGGAACACCAGATCATAGGTCTCTAACGACCGTATCAGCTCTAAACGCCATATCACAAGTCTATAACGATCGTATTGGCTCGGAACGCCAGATCATAGGTCTCTAACGACCATATCGGCTCTAAACGCCAGATCAAAAGTCTGTAATGATCGTATCGGCTCGGAACGCCAGAACATAAGTCTTTAATGACTGTATCACAAGATTCTTAAATTTCATCTTGGTTCAATCATCCTATGATCGTCGCCTAGCTTTATTTCGGCCCAATCGTCTTACGATTGACTCCCGATCCATACGTATCATTTTGATCGATCATCATCAGTTCCTTGTGTTTTAAGATCGTCTTACGATCGTCGTTAGTTTTTCATCCTTCACATTAGTGGATGAATACCACAAGTAACTTGCGCATTAAAGGTCATCTTTCGATCGTCGCAACTTACTTAGAAAACATTTTTCTTAACAGATGAGTCATTTGTACACTGTCGACCGGTCTCCCAATTCAAAGCTGACCAAGTCGATTTTCTTCTAAATGATCCAATTAGCAAAAGTGGCACGTCTCCGTAGCAACACATTTTACTTTGGTACGAGATCTGAAATTCAAATGGCTTTGAAATTCAAATCTCGGGGGGCTAACTGTTTGGGTAAAAAATCACACCCTCGACCGACTTGGGAAATTCCCTCGACATGACCCATGGACCTTGATTACCCTAATATCTACAACAGTCATACCGCCAACCGACAAGGGTAATACCTGTTTGGGCAAAATTTCACCAGTCTCGACCACGACCAAGGTAAGGAAAGCACTTACTTCCCTTTTCTTTGGTAAGATAAAATCATGAGCATTTTTTATCCCCTGATTAGAGTTGAGATCGAAAAAATATTTACCTCACGACACTCGACCACGATGTCGCCTAATTCGCACGACCGTCGCATAGAACCGTGCGACCTCGACCAGCTAACATGCAATATGACTGTTACGTTTGTTCAATGTTAAATGCAGGAATCAATGCCATTGATGAACAACGGCTATAACCGACAAGATCAGTTCTAATGATTTAATCCAGCAAACGTTATGACATTTATCGAAATACTTAATGAGCCAATTAAAGCACCCGAAGACTACAAATACCAAGCTCAATCATCATTTCAAGGGACATCTCAGACATCAGAGGAAACCTTCCAAACACAGAAGAATATTCAAAGCAAAGAACTCTCTCTTGAAGAATCGCTCTCGACACACGACATTCGCACACGACACTTTATTTTTACACACGACTCACATTGTTTTTATATTCGAAACATTTGTTACTTTACATTTCGAAGTCGTTCTTTCATTTGTATTGTAATCTATGTACGATCGACACCAGGACCATAAGGACATCGCCCCTGTTTGGCGACCATAGTACAACGACGACCTCCACTATCGTCCGCGGGTTTTTTCCTCGTTGAGGTTTTTCCCGCGTCACCAAAATTCTCTGTCTCATTTACATTTACATTTTTGTCTTTGTCGCACGCTTTGTCGAGAGATTTCTTTCTTTAGTTGTTAAGCTCCACAATCAACCTCAAGTTGTACTTTTGTGCGATTTTTGGCATTAACAGTTTGGCGCCATCCATGGGACCCCATCTAGAGAAAATCTTCGACAAACGTGCGTCCTGCTAACGATTTCTTGTAGTTTCCTGTGTTTTCTGTTTCAGGAAAATGGCAACCCCTGGAAATCAAGAGCATGTCATTGCCCAGATGTATCAGGAGTTAGAGGTTGCGCGAAATCAAATCAATGCCATGGCGGAGCAGAGTCGAAGAGCAGCTGAGGAGATCGCGCGGCTGAGAAATCAAAATCCGAATGGATCATTTGGACCGCAGAATGGTCCTAGGCCAATCGTTCAGAATCCAGGATCCGCTCCGTTCGTCCATAACTCTGGTTCGGCTCCATTTGTCCGTAATCCAGGACCAGGTCCATTCATGCAGAATCAGCAGCCAGGTCCGTTCGTGCAGAACCAGCAGCCGGGATCGTTCAACCCAAATCCCCAGTCTCGGCATATTCCTCCTCAATATATCAGACCTCCACCCATGCAGAATGGGTCGCAGCCATTTCAGAACGGGTCGCAGCCGTTTCAGCATGGGTCGTAGCCATTTCAGAATGGATCGCAGCTGCATTTTGTCCCTTTTAACGGGGACGCCAATGGCTCATCGTACGGCAATGGCACCAGTTCGGGAGTTGATCCATTGGCAGGTGCAAATCCCGATCCTAACGACCCCGTCGCCCAGCGATTAAAGATGCTAGAAGATCAAAACGAGCGTGTCTTATCCTTGCTCGCTAAGCTACCCGGGGCAGTCGTGCCCGTCGACATTGAGCCTCGCTCAGGGTATCAAAGATCGTCTTTCGTCGATAAGATTGCGACAGTCGATGTCCCTAAGAAGTTCAACATCCCCGCCTTCACGCCTAAATATTCGGGAGTGACCGATCCGACGGAGCACATCGCGCAGTATAAGCAGCTCATGTGGACGGTCTCGATCCCACACATTATTTGGGTAAAAAATCACACCCTCGATCGACCTGGGGAATTCCTTCGAGACATGACCCATGGACTTCGATTACCCTAATGCCTACAAAAGTCATACCCCCGATCGATGAAGGTAATACCTATTATTGCCTTATCCCCGACATACGATAGTTGATTATTAAAAGACATATTATGTCAATAGTCATTCAAGATAGTGTCTTTACATCTCATGATCGCACGTCACGTGTCGCATGTTACACGTCGCACGACATACATCGTTAGCGACATGTCGCCAGTCACCCGTCGCCAGTCACCCGTCGCCAGTCACACGTCACTAGTCTTACGTTATTAGTCTTACGTCACTAGTCTTATGTCGCCAGTTATGTGTCGCCAGTTACGACTCGTTGGTCTTACGTCGACAGTCTCCTGTCGTCGGTCTTATATCGCTCTGGTCTTACGACATTTTTATCCTAGTCTCACGACATTTTTATAAGACCATTCCTATACTAAGATAAGGTCTTACAAGACATTTACAGTCATATACATGGTCTTGTATTTCGACAACGGTCGTATGCTCCAAAAGACCGACGTCCTGAACTTAAGATGGTCTTACGATTACACTAACCATTCATGGTCAACGGCCGTTTCTTTTGTTCATTAATGCAGGTCTACAGGCATTTATGGCACAACGATCAGTAACGGACGAATCATCAATGCCATTTAGAGACCGACAGCAGTTACAAAGACAATCATCAAAGCGCATTTAATGTCGACAGTGGTTACAAGACCAACAATTAAAGCACATTCAGTACTGACCGAAGCTATATAAAGACTGCTCCACCTTCGAGCAAAGGGAGAACGGACAAAGCTACTTTTACTCACTTCTATATTTTTCTCTCAATACAACGAGGCATTCGAACACGCAAGTATCGCACGACGACAGTTCGAACCACCTGACGACGACAGTTCAGACCACACGACGACAAGTTATTTCGCACGATTTACGCACGACCCACATCGTTTGCACACGACTAAGTTTATATTTACATTTATTTGTAATCTGTTGTATACAAATCACCTGTAACACAAGGACTTTCGCCCCTGTTTGGCGACTATAGTGCACTGTCGACTCTCACAGAGTCGACCGCGGTTTTTTCCCTCGTTTTGTTTTCCGCGTCACCAAATCTCTTGTCTCTTTTACTTTTTCCTCGCGATTGTGTTATTTGGCTCGAGGTACGTTTCGTTAGTTGTTAAATGTCCACATCGACCTTAAGTTGTACTTTTGTGCGATTTTTGGCATTAACAGTTTGGCGCCATCCGTGGGACCCCATCTAGAGAAAATCTCAAGCCAACACATATATCGCTCTAACGATCTTGTAAAGTCTTTCAGGTACATGGCAAATTATCAAGTTCCCCTGATTCAACTTCAATCGGAATTGAATGCGGCTCAAAGCCAGATTCAAGCCATGATAAAAAATGCTCCGTCAAAGTATCGCATGTATCGCATCATCCAAAGGACTCGGGGGCTCGGAACACCCTTCACAAACTGGAAAAAATTACCACATTCGATCTCAAAAGTCCTCGGAAAAAAGGCGCTTATCGACTCCATGTTACGGTAACTGTGACGTCCCATTTAGAACAACTCTATATATATACTCTAAAGTATATTCTCCTCGTTAATTATTTTGATCTAATATATGATCGTTGATTCAACCATCAAAACATCATTGGTCAAAACCAACGACCACACCCGATTTTACATTACAGGCTCGCAAGATCATATGAACACAGGTCTTACGATTTACATCGTGAGAAACCAAAGTCTCTACGACTTAAAAAATCGCAGGTTGCGATTTATAGTCGTCAATAGAGGACGACTCGCATTTTTTCTCATGATCGCCAGTGATGGCAAACGCAGGTTGCGATTTATAGTCGTCAATAATAGACGACCCACATTTTTTGTGATCACCCGTCACGACAAACACAGGTAAAAATTCTCGGTCGCCAATAAAAGCGACTCGCATATTGAAATCTCATGATCGCTAGTCATGACATATGTCGTCAATAAAGATGACTTGTACATTGAATTTCATAATCATCAGTCATGGTAAGACGCATGTCAAAACGCAAAAGTCGCCAATAAGTGCGACTCGCATATTTTAATCTCATGATTGCCAATAAAGGTCAGTCACAAGATTAACCGTATAATCACAAGCAAGAGTCTTTCAAGAAGGCGACTACGTCCTCCGACGGATGTTCCAAAGCACTCAAGAGCTTAATGCAGGTTAACTTTCCACCAAGTGCGAAGGTCCTTATCGTATCTCAGAAGTCGTGGGTAAAGGTGCCTATCGGCTCCAAACCCTCGACGGTCGAGATATCCCATGCAGCTGGAATGCAACGCATCTGAAAAGGTATTTCTTCTAAGTCCTTTTCCTTCTTTCATACGATTTTTTATTCATCACGACGATTACTGACTTAAGCATCGGAGGGTCGTTGGCTAGCCAACGACCAACCTCTGACATTGCTTTATCGCAGGGTCGCACGACATAAGTTACTAAGTCTATCATACGACTTCAGTAAAATCGTACGGTATAAACAATCAGTTTTATTAGACAACTCGATTGAATAGCTACAGGAACACATGATTTAAATTCATCGTATGATCAAATCACACGATCGTGAGGTCTAGCGACCCTACAAGCTAAGTTCTTTAACTTAGAAAAAATTCATGTTCTGAATGAATGTTTTGATCGCATGCGCTTATGTTTGCTTATACGATTCAAAAAGTCTTATGACTTACGTTCTAATCGTGGTATTACAATTGATGCCCAAGTCGCACGACTTCTTGTTCATTTTTGTACTTAATGAATTTTTTGACATTACATCTGTCCATGACATGTATGAGTCGAAATAATACTCAGGTTCAATAGAAAGGTAATTTTTTTTACCGATTATCGCTAAAGCAAAACTTACACAACGTAACATAGGTCTCTAGCGACCGTATCGGCTGTAAACGCCAGATCATAGGTCTCTAACGACCGTATTGGCTCGAACGCCAGATCATAGGTCTTTAACGACCATATCGGCTCTAAACGCCAGATCATAAGTCTATAACGACAGTATCGGCTCGGAACGCCAGATCATAGGTCTCTAGCGACCGTATCGGCTCAAACGCCAGATCATAGGTCTCTAACGACCGTATCGGCTCGAACGCCAGATCATAGGTCTCTAACGACCATATCGGCTCTAAACGCCAGATCATAAGTCTATAACGACAGTATCGACTCGGAACGCCAGATCATTGGTCTATAACAACCATATCGGCTCTAAACGCCAGATCAAAAGTCTATAACGATCGTATCGGCTCGGAACGCCAGAACATAAGTCTTTAACGATTGTATCACAAGATCCTTAAATTTTATCTTGGTTCGATCATCTTATGATCGCCTCCAAGCTTTATTTCGGACCAATCGTCTTACGATTGACTCCTGACCCATACGTCTCATTTTTATAAAGATCGTCTTACGATCACCGTAGTTTCCTTACGTTTTAAGGTCGTCTTACGACCGTCAGATGAACACCACAAGTATCTTGCGCATTAAAGGTCATCATTCGATCGTCGCAACTTACTTAAACACCATCGACTGGACTCACGATTTTAGCTAACCAAGTCGATTTTCTTAGCAAAAGTGACACATCTCCGTATAAACACATTTTACTTTGGTACGAGATCTGAAATTCAAATGGCTTTGAAATTCAAATCTCGGGGGGCTAACTGTTTGGGTAAAAAATCACACCCTTGACCGACCTGGGGAATTCCTTCGACATGACCCATGGACTTCGATTACCCTAATGCCTACAAAAGTCATACCCCCGATCGATGAAGGTAATACCTGTTTGGGAAAAAAATCACGCCGCTCGACCGCGACCAGAACAGGTAAGACGTATGATTAGGGACTATGTCTTGTATTAAGATAAGGTCTCGACAAAGACCCAGAACACCATCGTCGTCCCTCATAAAAGGTAAGTCGAGAGTTCCTTACGACACTCAACCATAGCGTCGCCCGATCCGCACGACTATTATATAAGGACGTGCGACTTCGACCAAAGCAAACGTTAACCATGACCGTTTATTAAGTGTTTAATGCAGGAGTAAAAGTCATTAAGGAGCAACGACTATAACCGACGCAATCATTAAACAGCCGGCGACCGTAACGGACGAAGATCATTACTCCGGTGACCGTTTCCAACCGTTAAGGCCATTAAAGGAGCATTCATGGATGAAGCTAAGGACGCGAAGACTATAAATATCAATCTCAATCAACATTTCAACACATCAAATGTCCGGAGATTAACAAATGAAGCAATATTCAAGAACACCTGAAGTGAAGAACCATTATTCTAAGTATCGCTCTCGACGCACGACAACAGCCCTCGACCAGCAGTTCATACTTTGTTTCGTACACGACAAACACCTGTTTTTACGTTCAAACACTTGTACTTTACATTTCGAAGCATTTTCTTCATTTGTATTGTAATCACTGTACGATCGACACCAGTATCCAAGGACATCGCCCCTGATTGGCGACCATAGTGCAGCGACGACACCCCCTGTCGTCCGCAGGTTTTTTCCTCGATTGAGGTTTTTCCTGCGTCATCAAATCCCTTGTTTCTTTATTTTATTTATCGTCGCACGTCTCGTCGAAAGATTCTTTCTTTAGTTGTTTAAGTCCACATCGACCTTAAGTTGTCCCTTTGGTGCGATTTTTGGCATTAACAGTTTGGCGCCATCCGTGGGACTACATCTAGAGAAAATCCTCGACGAACGTGCATTCTACTAATAGTTTCTTGGAGTTTCTTCTGTTTTCTGTCGCAGGAAAATGGCGGATAACGGGAATCCAGAACAAGTCGTTATACCAGTACACGCAAGCTTAGAAAATGCACAAAACTCCCCAGCAGCTGTCGATGAGTATCATTTGGAGGAAATCATTCTAGATCAAAGCAAACCCGATCAAAAGATTCTTGTGGGTTCATCCCTTGATCCCCACATTAAAGAAAAACTCATATCCTTTTTGCAGGAGCATGCTGATTGCTTCGCCTGGTCACATGAAGATATGGTCATTTCTCATAAGCTTAACGTCGATCCATCGTTCAAACCTATCAAGCAAAAACGTCGCAAGTTCGCTCCTGAAAGAAATGAAGTAATAAATGATGAGGTCGACAACCTCCTCAAGACACGAAAGATTCGGGAGGTAAAATATCCTGATTGGCTCGCTAACGTCGTGGTCGTAGCCAAGAAGAATGGAAAATGGAGGGTCTGTATCGACTTCACCGATCTCAATAAAGCCTGTCCAAAGGATCCATTCCCGTTACCTCATATTGACGCCATGGTCGATGCAACCGCGGGGCATGAGTTATTGAAGTTCATGGACGCCTATTCTGGATACAACCAAATTTCAATGCACGTTGACGACCAGGAAAAAACCACTTTCATGACGGATCGAGGTATTTATTGTTACAAAGTTATGCCTTTCGGACTAAAAAATGCAGGTTCTACCTACCAACGGCTGGTAAACAAGATGTTCAAAGACCATCTTGGAGACACGATGGAGGTATATATCGACGACATGTTAGTGAAGTCGAAGCAAGCGATTGATCACATCGATCACCTCAGGCAATCGTTCGATATCCTCCGGAAGTATAACATGAAGCTCAATCCGACGAAATGTTCCTTTGGCGTTAGTGCCGGGAAATTCCTGGGTTATATGGTCACTCGTCGAGGCATTGAGGCTAACCCCGACCAAATCAAGGCCTTCATTGAGATCAAATCTCCTCGAAATTTCAAAGAAGTCCAGAAACTCACCGGTCGAGTAGCAGCTCTAAACAGGTTTATCTCCCGATCTTCAGATAAATGTCATCTATTTTATAATGTCCTCAGGAAAAATAGGGGCTTCGACTGGACCAATGATCATGAGCAAGCCTTGCAAAAACTCAAGGAATACATGGCGTCGCCTCCTCTGTTGTCAAAACCTCACGATCACGAGATCCTACAGATGTATTTGGTTGTAAGCCCAAATGCAGTAAGTGTTGTTCTGACACGAGAAGATGAAAAACAGCAATTGCCGATCTATTATGTAAGTAAATCACTTTTAGACGCAAAAACCAGGTATTCCTCTATGGAAAAATTACTCTTATCACTAGTCACTGCTGCTAAAAAACTACGTCATTACTTTGAATCACATCCTATTACTGTCGTGACTAACTTCCCTCTTAAATCTGTCTTAAGAAAACCCGAGTTGACAGGTGTTAATGCCAAAAATCGCACCAAAGGGACAACTTAAGGTCGATGTGGACTTAAACATCTAAAGAAAGGATCTTTCGACAAAACGTGCGACGAGGATAAAAATAAAGGAGACAAGGGATTTGATGACGCAGGAAAAACCTCAAACGAGGAAAAAACCTGCGGACGACAAGGGATGTCGTCGCTGCACTATGGTCACCAATCAGGGGCGATGTCCTTCGGTACTGGTGTCGGTCGTACGATGATTACAATACAAATGAAGGAAATGCTTTGAAATGTAAAGTACAAGTGTTTGTAATGTAAAACAGGTGTTTGTCGTGTGTGAATACAAAGTGTAAACTGTTGGTCGAGGGCTGTTGTCGTGCGTCGAGCGCGATTCTTCGAGAGAAAGTTCTTTGCTTCTGTTGTTCCGGAGTTCGCTGTAGGATTCTGGCCTTCGATACTTGATTTCCAGAGTTTAAGTGTTCTTCTTTGTGAGTTCGACTGTTTTTCTCTGCTGTTCGATGGTGCTTGCTAATGTTCTCGGATTGTGTTGGATGATATGTGTTCGATGATCTCCCCCGGAATGAGGGTTTAGCTTGGTCTTTATAGTCTTCGTGCTCTTTAATTAGCTCATTAAGTGCTTTGATGACTATTGTAACGGTCGTTGTCTTCATTGACGGATTGAATGCTCATAATAGGCTTCATCGGTTATAGTCGTTGGCCATAAATGGTGTCTTTATGGCACACTTCGTAACCGTTGTCGGGCTCTCAATGTCTTTGATGATTGGTTTTGTTACTGGTCGTTCATAAATGCCCGTAGACCTGTATTAATGAACAAAGGAAAACAACTGTTTGACTGTTAACGGTTAGTATAGTCGTAAGACCATCTTAAGTCTTGGACGTCGGTCTTATGGAACATATGACTGTCGCCAAAGTATAAGACCGTGTATATGATTGTAAACGTCTTGTAAGACTTTACCTTAATATAAGAATGGCCTTATAGAAATGTCGCAAGACCAGGTCGTAAGACCGGGTCGTAAGTCCACTAGGTCGTAAGTCCACTAGGTCGTAAGACCAAGGTGATGATGTCGTAGGACCTGGTCATGAGACCACCAGGTCGTAAGACCAGAGTGATATAAGATTGACGACAGAAGACTGTCGACGTAAGACCGATGAGTCGTAACTGGCGACATGAGACTGGTGACGTGTGACTAGTGACATAAGACTAGCGACAGGTCGCTAACGATGTATGCCATACGACGTGTGACGTGTAACATGCGAGACGTGACGTGCGATCATTAGATGTAAGATGGCGATCTTGAATAACTATTGACACAAGATGTCTTTCAATAACCAATTATCGCGGTTATTAACGTATGTCGGGGACATGATAATAATGGGTATTATCTTTGTCGGTCGGGGGTAGGGTAATCAATGTCCATGGGTCGTGTCGAGGGGATTTCCCAAGTCGGTCGAGGGTGTGATTTTTTACCCAAACAGTTAGCCCTTCGAGATCTGAATTTCAAAGCCAGTGGAATTTCAGATCTCGTACTAAAGTAAAATGCGTTGCTACGGAGACGTGTTACTTTTGCTAAGATCATCAGAGGAAAACTGACTTGGTCAGCCAAAGAAGGCGACGCAAGTTGTGCCTGCCCTTCGAGGCCGGGAAAGGAGAAAGAATGCCCCGACAGCTGGGTCGGGAATCTTGAAGAAGACAAGGACGGTAGTCCTGAAGGAACCGTCTTCGCGGGTTGATGTTTCGTCGAGAGTTGTCACGCCAAAAGAGGCGAGGGCGTCATCCAGCCGTTCTGGCGCGATGGACGCGACACCAGCAAGTTCAGCGCTTCCGGCGACAGTGACGAAGCTAGTGTCTAAGGTGTTGTCCCCAGCGTCTGCCGACAAGGGGGACGGGTCATCGGCCGATGGTGTCGTAGACGGGACGACGTTGTTGGTGTCCTAGACGGGACGACGTTGTTGGTGTCCTAGACGGGACGACGTTGTTTCCTCATCTGAGGAAATATTTGCTCCCATCTTTCAGGGAACGCTTTCCTATCGAGGAGACAGGGGTCCATGTCGCCGGGTTGGCGTTCTCGGTCGACGTGGTCCTGTGGTCTGGCGTTCACAGCCGATACGGTCGTTTAGAGACATATGTTCTGGCGCTCGAGCCGATTTGGTCGTTAAAGACCTTTGATCTGGCGTTTACAGCCGATACGGTCGCTAGAAACCTATGATACGCTGTGTCTAGCATTTTTAGCTAGTTGTAAATTTTGCTTTAGCGATAGTCGGAAAAAAGTTTACCTTTCTATTGAACCTGATTCGTACATGTCACGGATAGATGTAATGTCGACTGTAAAAATTCATTAAGTACAAAAATGAACAAGAAGTCATGCGACTTGGGCATCCATTGTAATACAACGACTAGAACGTAAGTCATAAGACTTTTATGTTCTTGAATCGTATAAGCAAACATAAGCGCATGCGATTACAGCATTCATTCAGAACATGAAGTTTTTCTAAGTTGAAGAACTTAGATTGTGGGGTCGCTAGACCTTATGATTGTGTGATTTGATCATACGATGAACTTTGAATCATGTGTTCCTGTGATGGAATGATGAAGTCATAGACCTGATTACTTATGTCGTGCGACCTTGCGAGGTTAAGATCGTACGATAGACTTAGATATCGTTCGATCCTGCGAGACTTAAGTCATATAATAGACTTTAGTAACTAATGTCGTGCGATCCTGCGGTAAAACAATGTCAGAGGTTGGTCGTTGGCTAGCCAACGACCCTCCGATGCTTAAGTCAGTAGTCGCTATGATGGATAAAAATTATGTGAAAGAAGGAAAAAAGGCTTAGGGGAAATACCTTTTCAGGTGCGTTGCATTCCCACTACGTGGGATATCTTGATTGCCGAGGGTTGAAAGCCGATAGGCCTTTTTATCCATGACTTTTGAGATATGACAAGGACCTTCCCATTTGGTGGAAAGCTTACCTGCATTGAGCTTTTGAGTGCTTTGGAACACTCGACGGGGAACGTAGTCGCCTTCTTGAAAGACTATAACTTTGATGTTCTTGCTGAAGTGTCGCTTGACCGCTTGCCCCTGGGTGTCGAGGTTGTCAGCTTGATGTCATGGTCTTCACAAAACTGTCGAGTCCTGTTGCTTACGAACTAGGATCTATTGTCGCGGACAATTTCGGATATCGCACGACCAATTTATTTCGGATTTCTTATTGGCGACTTTTGTGTTTTGACATGCATCTTACCATGACTGGTGATTATGAGGTTCATTATACAAGTCGTCTTTATTGAAGACATATGCCATGACTAGCGATGCGATTCCAATATGCAAGTCGCTTTTATTGGCGACCGAGAATTTTTACCTGTATCTGTCGTGACTGGTGATCACAAAAAATGTGAGACGACTAAAAGTTGCAACATGCGTTTGCCATGACTGGCGATCATAAGAAAAAATGAGACGACTATAAATTGCGATATGCGTTTTAAGTCGTAGAGACTTTGCTTCTCACGATATAAATCGTAAGACCTGTATTTATATGATCTTGCGAACCTGCAATGTAAAAATTGGGGGTGGTCGCTGGTTTTGACCAATGATCTTTTGATGCTTGAATCAACGATCATATATTAGATGAAAATAATACGAGGAAAATATACTTAGAGTATATGTATATAGTCGTTTTGAGTAAGATGTCACAGTTACCGTAACATGGAGTCAATAAGCGCCTTTTACCGAGGATTTTCAAAATCAAACGTGGTATTTTTTCAGTTTGTGAAGGGTATTCCGAGCCCCCGAGTCCCTTGGATGATGCGACACATGCGATACTTTTGACGGAGCATTTTTTTCTTTTTTCAGGGCTTGAATCTGGCTTCGAGCTGCATTCAATTCCGATTGGAGTTGAATCATGGGATCTTGATGATTTGCCATTTACATGAAAAATAATAAAAGCTGCACAGAAGAAACTCCAAGAATCCGTTAGTAAGGTGCACGTTCATCGAGGATTTTCTCTAGATGATGTCACACGGATGGCGCCAAACTGTTAATGCCAAAAATCGCACCAAACGGACAACTTAAGGTCGATGTGGACTTAAACAACTAAAAAATTATCTTTCGAAGAAACGTGCGACGAGGATAAAAATAAAGGAGACAAGGGATTTGATGACGCAGGAAAAACCTCAAACGAGGAAAAAAAACATGTGGACGACAAGGGATGTCGTCGCTGCACTATGGTCACCAATCAGGGGCGATGTCCTTCGGTACTGGTGTCGGTCGTACGATGATTACAATACAAATGAAGGAAATGCTTCGAAATGTAAAGTACAAGTGTTTGTAATGTAAAACAGGTGTTTGTCGTGTGTGAATACAAAGTGTAAACTGTTGGTCGAGGGCTATTGTCGTGCGTCGAGAGCGATTCTTCGAGAGAAAGTTCTTTGCTTCTGTTGTTCCTGAGTTCGCTGTAGGATTCTGGCCTTCAGTACTTGATTTCCAGAGTTTAAGTGTTCTTCTTTGTGAGTTCGACTGTTTTTCTCTGTTGTTCGATGGTGCTTGCTGATGTTCTCTGATTGTGTTGGCTGATATGTGTTCGATAATCTCCCCCGGAATGAGGGTTTAGCTTGGTCTTTATAGTCTTCGTGCTCTTTAATTAGCTCATTAAGTGCTTTGATGACTGTTGTAACGGTCGCTGTCTTCATTGACGGATTGAATGCTCATAATAGGCTTCATCGGTTATAGTCGTTGGCCAAAAATGGTGTCTTTATGGCACACTTCGTAACCGCTGTCGGGCTCTGAATGTCTTTGATGATTGGTTTTGTTACTGGTCGTTCATAAATGCCCGTAGACCTGTATTAATGAACAAAGGAAAACAACTGTTTGACTGTTAACGGTTAGTATAGTCGTAAGACCGTCTTAAGTCTCGGACGTCGGTCTTATGGAACATACGACTGTCGCCAAAGTATAAGACCGTGTATATGATTGTAAACGTCTTGTAAGACCTTACCTTAATATAAGAATGGCCTTATAGAAATGTCGCAAGACCAGGTCGTAAGACTGGGTCGTAAGTCCACTAGGTCGTAAGTCCACTAGGTCGTAAGACCAAGGTGATGATGTCGTAGGACCAGGTCATGAGACCACCAGGTCGTAAGACCAGAGTGATATAAGATTGACGACAGAAGACTGTCGACGTAAGACCGATGAGTCGTAACTGGCGACATGAGACTGGTGACGTGTGACTAGTGACATAAGACTAGCGACAGGTCGCTAACGATGTATGCCATACGACGTGCGACGTGTAACATGCGACACGTGACGTGCGATCATTAGATGTAAGATGACGATCTTGAATAACTACTGACACAAGATGTCTTTCAATAACCAATTATCGCGGTTATTAACGTATGTCGGGGACATGATAATAATGGGTATTATCTTTGTCGGTCGGGGGTAGGGTAATCAATGTCCATGGGTCGTGTCGAGGGGATTTCCCAAGTCGGTCGAGGGTGTGATTTTACCCAAACAACAGGTCGCTTAGCAAAATGGAGTATATATCTAAGTAGTTATGACATCGATTTTAAACCCAGGACCGCGATCAAATCGCAAGCCTTGGCAGATTTTATCGCCGATTTCAGCCCTTAGTTAGAAAAAGAAGCAGAACTCGAAGTGTCCGTTGTGGCGACTCGCGACGACGTACCTTGGATTCTACATGTCGATGGATCATCCAACATTAGAGGCTCTGGACTGGGCGTCGTCTTAAAGTCGCCACAGGGGGGATGATGGTATACTCGGTCCGATGCGACTTCAAAACCACCAATAACGAGGCTGGGTATGAAGCCCTGATCATGGGAATGAATATGGCCCACGACTCGGGGGCAACCGCACTGCATGTCAAGAGCGATTCCCTGCTGGTAGTAAATCAGATAAATGGAGAATTCGCAGCCAAGGATTCAAAAATGACAGCATATCTAAGCGTGGCAAAAGAAATTTCCAAAAAATTTAAATCTTTTTCTATTTAACAGATTCCGCGAGACCAGAACACTCAAGAACCCAACGCGGGAAAACTTTCAATCAAGTGGGAAGGCCCGTACCGTATCTCTGAAGTCGTTGGTAAGGGAGCCTATCGACTCCAGACCCTCGACAATCAAGAGATCCCGCGTAGTTGGAATGCGACGCATCTCAAAAGATATTTCTTTTAAGATTACTTCTTTCTCATACAAATTGTTACTTGAAAATAAACATCATAGGATCGAAAGATAATTACGGGAACGCACAACATATATGCCCAAGTTCACGAATCGATCGTCTTATCACGGGGGCATCTAAATTTCGTCGTACGATTGGTAGGTTTTAATGACCTCTCAATAAAAGTTTCTAAACTTTGAAAATTTTTCATATTCATCGATGATATATATTCATGATTGTCAATACAATTCAAAATGTCTGAGTTATATTCATCATATTGCAAAGAATGCCTAAGTCGCACGATTCTTCGCTCATTTTACAGACGATAACATGTTCACAAAACGAGCAGTTATACAAAGACAGACTAAAACTCATTACACACTAATAAGCTCGAGCGTAAACTACATAAAACAAAAAATGTGGAGAAGAGTGTCAGTCGTATTTTCTGCCCGGAGTCTTGACCTTCGAGATCGTGGCAGCGTCAAAACATGTTAATGCAAGGATCAAACGAGTATGTTAGGAATTGTTTTCCAACTCCTTACGCCGTAATATTCTGAGAATGTGTCTCTTAAGATTAACGTTAAGGCTGGAACATCTGTTTTCTGACGAGTGACCTCCACTCCAATATTGTTCTCATCTTGACACACTTAATGAAAAGAAACAGAAGCATCTGTCAAATACGAAGGGAACACGTTAGCAAAACATAAAAACGAAAGAACATCGATAACATAAGTTTTGAAAGAAAAACTTACAAGGAACGCCAGTTCGGCTAAACACAGCCCTATCTCTTCAATAGAGATCCTTTGAAAACACTCCTCGGAAACTAAGGGCTGATGTTTCCCCAGATGCGGAAGTGACTTCATCCTGACGAGGACGTAGTCAAACGAGAGGGACGGCGACAGCGCAAAGCTGATCACCATAAGTTCCTCCTCGTTCTCTCCCATCTTTACACCCCCGCCCCTGTCGGCTGACGAAAGGGTTGACGTGGCAGAAGACATCGTCGCCAGGTGCGCAGAATACACAGACATCGTGTTCATCGTAACCAACATCGTCAACGATTCGGGTATCGCAACCCTTGATAGATCTCCAACCACCCAAGATTTGAATAAAGTCGAGATTCTAGAGAAGGGCCTCATCAGAAACAGAAAACTTTTAAAGAAAATCTCTAAAGAAAACAACCCATTGTGATCTCTATTTATGCATGAAATCGCAACAAGTCGAGTCCGCTGATGATCAACACGCGTCCATACCTATCCGAATCTTCGACACCTGTCTTCGACAGCTGGTAAGCATCATCGTGCGTCAGTATGACGTCATAACTTTTCAACTTCTCGTTCAGTTAAAGGTGAATCGGTTCAGTTCCACGACAACCAGGTAAGTCCCTCAACCCATGTCACAAGTCTAAGCGTTCGACAAGCAAAATTTGAAACTTAAACTTGACATTCAATTTTCAAATTTTGGGGGCAAACTGTTTGGGCAAAAAAATACGTCGCTCGATCGCGACCAGAACAGGTAAGACGTATGATTAGGGACTATGTCTTGTATTAAGATAAGGTCTCGACAAAGACCCAGAACACCATCGTCGTCCCTCATAAAAGGTAAGTCGAGAGTTCCTTACGACGCTCGACCATAGCGTCGCCCGATCCGCACGACTATTATATAAGGACGTGCGACTTCGACCAAAGCTAACGTTAACCATGACCGTTTATTAAGTGTTTAATGCAGGAGTAAAAGTCATTAAGGAGCAACGACTATAACCGACGCAATCATTAAACAGCCGGCGACCGTAACGGACGAAGATCATTACTCCGGCGATCGTTTCCAACCGTTAAGGCCATTAAAGAAGCATTCATAGATGAAGCTAAGGACGCGAAGACTATAAATATTAAGCTCAATCAACATTTCAACACATCAAATGTCCGGCGATTAACAACCGAAGCAATATTCAAGAACACCTGAAGTGAAGAACCATTATTCTAAGTATCGCTCTCGACGCACGACAATAGCCCTTGACCAGCAGTTCAAACTTTGTTTCGTACACGACAAACACCTATTTTTACGTTCAAACACTTGTACTTTACATTTCAAAACATTTTCTTCATTTGTATTGTAATCACTATACGATCGACACCAGTATCCAAGGACATCGCCCGTGATTGGCGACCATAGTGCAGCGACGACACCCCCTGTCGTCCGCAGGGTTTTTCCTCGATTGAGGTTTTTTCTGCGTCATCAAATCCCTTGTTTCTTTATTTTATTTATCGTCGCACGTCTCGTCGAAAGATTCTTTCTTTAGTTGTTTAAGTCCACATCGACCTTAAGTTGTCCCTTTGGTGCGATTTTTGGCATTAACAATACCCATTATTGTCTTATCCCCGATATACGATCGTTGATTATTAAAAGACATCTTATGTCAATAGTCATTCAAGATAGTGTCTTTACATCTCATGATCACACGTCACGTGTCGCATGTTACACGTCGCGCGACATACATCGTTAGCGACATGTCGCCAGTCACCCGTCGCCAGTCACCCGTCGCCAGTCACACGTCACTAGTCTTACGTTATTAGTCTTACGTCACTAGTCTTATGTCTCCAGTTACGTGTCGCCAGTTACGACTCGTTGGTCTTACGTCGACAGTCTCCTGTCGTCGGTCTTATATCGCTCTGGTCTTACGACATTTTTATCCTAGTCTCACGACATTTTTATAAGACCATTCCTATACTAAGATAAGGTCTTACAAGACATTTACAGTCATATACATGGTCTTGTATTTCTACAATGGCCATATGCTCCATAAGACCGACGTCCTGAACTTAAGATGGTCTTATGATTACACTAACCATTCATGGTCAACAGCCATTTCTTTTGTTCATTAATGCAGGTCTACAGGCATTTATGGCACAACTACCAGTAACGGACGAATCATCAATGCCATTTAGAGCCCGACAGCAGTTACAAAGACAATCATCAAAGCGCATTTAATGTCGACAGCGGTTACAAGACCAACAATTAAAGCACATTCAGTACCGACCGAAGCTATATAAAGACTGTTCCACCTTCGAGCAAAGGGAGAACGGACAGAGCTACTTATACTCACTTCTATATTTTTCTCTCAATACAACGAGGCATTCGAACACGCAAGTATCGCACGACGACAGTTCGAACCACCTGACGACGACAGTTCAGACCACACGACGACAGTTCAGACCACACGACGACAGTTCAGACCACACGACGACAAGTTATTTCGCACGATTTATGCACGACCCACGTCGTTTGCACACGACTAAGTTTATATTTACATTTATTTGTAATCTGTTGTATACAAATCACCTGTAACACAAGGACTTTCGCCCCTGTTTGGCGACTATAGTGCACTGTCGACTCTCACAGAGTCGACCGCGGTTTTTTCCCTCGTTTTGGGGTTTTCCGCGTCACCAAATCTCTTGTCTCTTTTACTTTTTCCTCGCGATTGTGTTATTTGGCTCGAGATACGTTTCTTTAGTTGTTAAATGTCCACATTGACCTTAAGTTGTACTTTTGTGCGATTTTTGGCATTAACACACATGTATCAAGAAGTATACATGTGCAAGAGCTTTGGGGCGACTCTCACTGGTCCTGCCCTCCAATGGTTGATCAATCTCAAACCCAAGTCCATCGAGTCATTCGCTGAATTGGTCAATCAATTCTCCCAGCAATTCGCCAGTAGTCGCAAGATGGAGAAGCAGACCAGTGACCTGTATTATGTCGTGCAAAAGGCCAATGAGTCTATTCGAAGCTATTTCAATAGGTTCAATGCAGAGATGGTCTGTAACACCCTCAAATTTGGAAAGAGCAACTAATTTAAAAAAATTTATATTACATCTGAAACAATAAGTAAAATACCTCCAATTACAAACAATGGTTATCTCCAAGCAATACATACTACATAAGTCTCATTACCAAGACTAAACCCACTTCAGACATCACTTAATCCAAATACAAGTGCTACTTCCCAAGGGTAAATGCGGAAAACATAACTTAAGTTATTCACCTCTCGTGCACTTTACTAGCATTCGCCACTTCACAGTGTAGCTAGAGCTACCCCAACCTGAGCCTGTTGCACATGCCGACAAATAAAAAGGGTTAGGCTTACGCCTAGTGAGTTCAAGCATTTTATCATGACTATATCAAATCATAAATCGTCAGTTAATAATTATAGTCATGATTTAAATAAATCTTTAAATGAAAGCTTGCGACAAAGACTATCATTTCCCAAAAAGGTTTCCCAAACGGCATAAGCGACTCATTTTCCAACGCACTCAAAATCCATGGGAATCCTTCCCAAAAGTGTAAAGCGTTTTCCCAAAAATGAGTTACAATCCCAATTCACCCAAATACGCGAATAAATCTAAATTAGGCAAAACCTTCACATACGGTTAACAAACATACTCAACCCATAAAACATGGAAATCGTCCATTAAATATAACTCTTTATTAAAACATAATACGAAGCAATACGCACGCAACCGTAAAATGTAATAAAGATCAAATACCATAAACAGGGGAGACCCGTATCCGTTGAAGGTGGAGGTAACACATAAGTATACCACCCGTACAACGTTCATCGCACAACTGGGAGTAGAGATTACAAGTTACGTTATGCCTATCTCTATCCTCCCAACGAAATCGGGAATTACCACATACGTCTCTCCTATTCCACGACTCTGCTTTACGAAACCGAGTTACACCATAATTGAGGATTCACCTTGACGTCTACCCACTCGGTAACGCCTCAAGGCCCGGCACATCGGGACTACCTCCAAGGTATACATCCCGACGGCGTGGATCGCTACACAGACCTCCAAGGTAAGTGCCCAAGACTATATCCTCCTAATGCCTACTCGTAAAGTCCAGGTCATAAAACATGAGTTCCGAGGTTCGTCCTCAAGATACCCAATCGACCATTACCAATGACTGAACAACATGCCTATGGATCCAATGCAACACAGTCTACAAACATCATGACTATCCCGGAATGACTCACTCACCCAAGCATGTAAATACTCAAACGTGCATTAAATGAAAAACAGTGCAATAAAAGCAACCCATCAACAAGACTCCATATTGAGCCATTTAAACCGGACAATTAACCCCAAGACTTTCTCACAGTCAAAACCGAGCAAAGTGCTCTAAGCTTGCTAGACCCATAACGTCGGTCAAAAACACGTTTAAACATTGTTTAGGCAAGCAATACCACAAAATCATCATTAACCCCAAAACTCAACACGGTTAAACAAAAAGGGTTTTCCCAAAGGACTCACACCCTTATAATTCTCAAAATGACCCATAACACTAAAGATGCATTTTCTCAAATGGTTTACGAAATCATTTACACATATATGATTAAACCATCACTTTAAACCTCATTTTGAGAAATTAATCTTTTAAAGACAAATCATGGTTTCTAACCATCCAAATATCTAAAAGTCTCAAATATGGGTGTTTTACACATTTATGAAGATAAACACTTCAAAAGAGTTAAACCAATCAAATAACTCAACCATATACATTTTCAAGTAAAACACACACATATTTGTAAAATACTCATTTTGGCATGTACAACGTTTTCGCAAAGTAACTTGAACTCACCTTGCTAGATTTAGCTAAATCTAGAGTTTCTCCAACGTAAGCTCCTTTGATGAAGTTTGCATCCTCAAGCCAAAACTTCCAAAACCTAGATTTATGAAACCCCAACCATCAATATCACAATCCTACCATAAGGTATCATTCTCTAACCATAAAACATCAAAACCCCCAAATAAACAAACCCTAGTTCTTAAATATGAGGCAAACCATATTTCCTTAACCCATCATCACCAAAATCGTCCAACATCACCACAAGATGGAAAGAAGATGAAATTAATAACAATAACATCTTTAGATGGGAAGAGATTACCTTAAACCACTTGAATCCTCCAAGACGAACTCCTAATCTCCACAAAAGCTCCAAGCTCTCCAAATATGCTCAACAATGGAGGAAGGGGTTTGATTACAACTTAGATGGTGAAGAAATGGTTGATTTCTAAGAGAACAACTCCAAAATCGACCATGGAAACAAAGAGGTTCGGTTGAGAGGGTTTGTGAAGAAAGGGAATGAGAGAAATGAGAAAAGGCTAACAAAATCGGGCATTTAAGTGATCTGAACACCCGCGGGCGAAAGTGACCATGCGATTGTGACATGGCACTCTCGTTGAGAATGTACCGAGACTCCCCTCTTGTCCAGCCAATTCCTTCCATGCGAAAGTGACCATGCGATTGTGACATGGCACTCTCGCCATGTCACTTTCGCTGAGATGGTACCAAGCTCGATTTTCGTCCTGAATGAACCCGATTGCTGAGCTTCCTTCGCACACTTCTTCCCAACGTTAAACCTTCACTTTAGTAAAATTCCGGGTGTTACATGATCAGTGTCCGCAATTGTGACGTCAAGACCGCGATCGAAGCTTACAAACGTGGTCTGGACGACAGTTTGGGTTTATACACTGATTTGACCAAGTATCCTCCGGAGAATTTCGAATATTTCTGAGCTCGAACCCTAATGTATATGAGGGTAGAAGACGACGCTGCCTTTCGTCGTAAGCATACCGACAACAAGAGGGCGTTGGGTGTGAAGAAGCCAGAATTCAAGACAAAGGCAATTTCCAAAGTAGAGCCCGTCCGCCAAATCTCGAATGTCCGGTTCAAGACAAAAGCGGAAGCTAAGACCGCGACCAAATTTCCTCAGTACCCCAAGATATCCTCCTACGTGTTCAAAGGGTCCACTAAGGACTTGGTCGTGGCTCTGAAGACCGCTCAGGCGACCATCCGGTGGCCAAAGAAATCCGATCATGACGATGCCAAGAAATATAAGTCAAAATGGTGTGACTTCCATGTCGACCATGGTCATGCGACAGATGATTGCATAGCTCTGAAAAAGGAGTTAGCATATCATGTCCCAAAAGGAAATCTCAAAGATATCATCGATGACGTCGGCAAACCCCCGAGCATGCGAAGGTCATCAATTGCATCACTGGTGGTTCCGACGTGTGTGGTCTGACGTACTCCGTAGCCAAGCGTCACACCAGTCAAGCACCTGAGATCTGGAGTTAGAAGCTATGAAGATTGTGTTCGATCAAGACGACCTCGGTGACTCATATCAGAAGCATCATGACGGGTTGATCATTCAACTCACGATTGGTAACTGTTTAACCCGACGAGTCTTGATCGATGGGGGCAGTTCAGCGAACGTCATTTTCCTTGACACCATCAAGGCCATGAGAATCGATCGCTCGGAAATCACCCGACATTCGACAACCGTGGTCGGTTTCAACGGAGAAGCGACGAGCACCTATGGAGAGATCATCTTGTCGGTCTATGCTGGAGGAATCAACAAGCATACCAAGTTCAGTGTCATCGATTGTTCGTCGGCCTATAACATCATCTTAGGTCGACCGTGGATCCATGAAAAGAAAGTCGTTCCCTCGACGTATCATCGGACCCTGAAGTTCCCTACGCCGTGCGGAGTCCAAGAAATCAAAAGTGAGCAGAAAGTCGCCCGTGACTGCTATAAGACCACCCTGAAGCCGCGGAAGTAAGCCGTCTGGCAGTCACAGGTTGAAGAAATCGCCCTAGATCAGAGTAAACCTGACCATAAGGTCTCGACAGGTTCGTCCTTCTATCTATAACCTTAAAGACAAACTAATGCCTTTCCTACAGGAAGATGTCGACTATTTTGCCCCGTCGCACGAAAATACGGTCGACATAGACGTTGGCACTAGTTCTCAAAAACTCGGTGTCGACCCGTCATTTAAACCTATTTGCTCTTGGAGGAAATAGGATAGTAAATGACGAGGGGCAAATACCCCGTTAAACAAGAAGAATCTATGAAGGTATTGTTTCTAATCCCTTTTTTCTTTATGATTTTTTGTCACAAACGACTACTGACTTAAGCATCGGAGGGTCGTTGGTAAGCCAACGACCAACCTCTGACAATGTTTTATCGTAGAATCGCACGACATAAGTTACTGAGTCTGTTGCATGACACCAGTACGCTTCCGCGGGATTGCACGATATAAGCAATCGGGTCCATGACTCGATTATACCATCACAGGAACGCATGATTCAAATTCATGATGTGGTCTAGTCATACGACCACAAGGTCTACCGACCCCTTGATTTCAGTTCTTTAACTTAGGTGATTTACATGCTCTGAATGAATGTTGTGATTGTATATGCTTATGTACGCCAACAAGGTTTAAAAAGTCTTATGACTTATGTTCTAATTACTGTGTTGAGCTAGATGCCTAAGTCGCATGATTTCTTGTTCCCTCCACATTTGGTGAATTTTACAATTGACGTTGTATTTATTTGTAAAAAGTATAAAGCACATAATCAAAAGATATCTAAATTTCATTCATCGAACTTACTGTTATATATACATCCAAAGGGCTCGACCATTGACGGTCGAGTAACAGGGAACAGTAATAAACAAATACATTTTCTAAGGAAGAGCGTCGGTCACATCCTTGCCTGATGCCTCGCCCTGGGAACCTCCCTCCTTCTCGTCGTCCGAGTCAAGGTCTCTTTCGTTTCCGACCTCCCTGTAGAAAAGGTCTAACTCGTCCGACGCCGAGGCCAGAGGACTCTTGCCCAATAAATGAAGAGGCATGATCGCCGCACGCGCAGTAAGTCGAGCAAAGGAAAAAAGGGACTTATTCTCGTCCCTCAGCTCCTCCAGCTCCTTCTCTAACCTCGCCACCTTGGATTTGGACTCTTCGGCCTCCTTTTCCTTCGTGGCCAAGGATTCCTTCAGCCCGTCTAACTCCTCCCTTTGGTCGTACATCAAAGATAAGGACTGCTTCAAGCGCGAGTCCACCTCATCCCTCGCATGGCCGACGGCTTCCAACTCATTCAAAGTATCGTCGAGTCGCACCGACATCGCCTCTTCACGTTCTAGAGCGGACCTTGACCTCTCCAAGCATGAATCTTCTTTCTTAATGGCGGAAGCCATTAAGCCCTCTATCTTTGTCGTTTCAATATGTAATGCCAATGACGACTGAAACGTCTGAAAACATACAAAAACACATTAGCAAAATATACGACAACGACAACAGACGAAAAACAAAGTCTTGAAAGATAGACTTACCATGAATGTCAGTCCAGCGACATGGGATTCCGTATCTTCAAGGGAAACCCCGTTGAAACGCTCTCTGAAAGACGGGAGTTGATACTTTCCCAAATGGGGGAACAGTTTCATCTCGTCCAAGACGTTATCCTCTAAAAAACCGACGGCAACGTAAAGTTTACCGTCGTTTCCTCCCCAAAGCCCGTCTGCACGCCTTTACCCTTGTCGGTCGACGAAGGGCCTGACGCGGCAGTAGGAGACATCGTCGCTGGTTGCGCAGTATCAACGGATCTTGCGTCGATCGTGTCAGAAGCCTCCTCGACATACACGGTCGACGCCTTCTCCTTCTCAAGGGAAACGACTCTCGATGAGCCTCCCGTCCTCAGAGACGGTTCCTTCAGAATGGACATCCTCGTCCTCTTTAGGAGTCCCAACCCAGCTGTCGGGGCCTCTTTTCTCTTTAGGACCCCCAACCCAGTTGTCGGGGCATCCTTCTCCCCGTTTTCCCTCGCCTTGCGAGCCAGATCGATTTGAGCCGCCTTCTTGGCAGCTGCAGGTGTCATCTTCGACCGAGATTCACCTGTATGGCAAAAGAAAGAATTAGACGATTGAGAATAGGGAAAGACTAAGTCGAGCGGGAAGAAGGTAAAGGGATACTTACCAATTATCTCTACTTCTGCTTCTTCCCCCTTCTCTTCCTCCTCGGTCTCCTCAGATTCCTCTTCTTCTTCTACTTCTTCTTTCTCTTCTCGACCCATTCGCATTCTATCGCCCAAGAAAACAGTGTCATCGTCCTCATCTATCAGGTGACGCATGACGTATGACCGATCATCAGCGCTAAACTCCAAAAACTTCTTAACCTTGGCTTTAGAGTCATCGTCAGGCTTTACCTTGTCGAAATTAATATCTATGCATAAAGAAGAAGAGTAGTCAAAAGGCAGCCAAACAGCAAAGTGACATAAGACGTACGACAAAAAGCTAGAAAAACCTTACCCGCCATATTCCAACCGGACCTGATCCAGTCACTGTCGGTATCTAACGTCTCCACTCGCACAAGTACATAACGAGTCTTCCATTTTCGGTCATTAACTGCCATCTGTAAAACCAAGGTGCGCTCGCCCTTGTACCTCGAAAACAGACTGTAGCGACGGTACTGGTCCTTTTTGACCTGATACGCCGTCAGTAGGTCCCTCACGTTCATCGGAGACTCCCAGTGCAAAGTAAGTTGTTCGATGACTTGGATGACGCACCAAAACTGGGGCATCAGTTGCCCCGACAAAAGGTCGAATTCGCACATAAATGCCTTGGCCAGAGGCGAATATGGCCAGTGGAAGCCTATCTTGAACGGGTACTCATATATCACGACGTACCCCTCGGGGCACATCTCAGGACGAACCTTGTCAGCCTTACTTACTGTAATCCCCGCAGGGATCCTCGCTAAACTTCTGAAATCATCAAAGTCTTCTTCGTTCCGAATGGTACTTCTAGGCTCCATCGACATTGCTAACCCCGTCAACCAAGTCTGTATCTCTGAAAGGCCCCAGGTGTCCCAGTTTTTCCTAGGCTTCCTAGCGATGGATTTGCGACGCATACGCAGACTGAAGGGTCGTACCTTATATAGGCGCTCTAGACCTCGAAAATCCTAACTGATTCGGAGTTTCTTGCAGGTTTAGAAAAGATTGGACGAAGATCGGTAAGAAAATCAGAAAGAAATCTTTGCCTAAAACTCTCTGAAATCGTAAACAAGAAAAGATCCATCGTAATCTCTATTTGTGTAAAAGATCGTGTCAGGTCGAGTCCCTTGATGACCGCCACGCGCCCTTGTCTCTTCGTATGACTACACGAATCGCCGACACCTTCCATGGACAGCTGTTTAGCATGATCGTACGTCAGCATGACGTCACGGTCCTATCTTCTTTTCGTCTCCCTCTGTAGTTCAAATTGGACCAATCCAGTCCCAAGGCAACTAAGGTAATTTTCGACACGTGTCGCGATCCCAGACATCCGACAAGTAAAATTTTAAAAACTTTTTGAATTTACCACTCCACTTTTTCAAATTTTGGGGGCAAACTGTTTGGGCATAATTTCACCAGTCTCGACCACGACCAAGGTAAGGAAAGCACTTACATCCCTTTTCTTTGGTAAGATAAAATCATGAGCATTTTGTATCCCCTGATTAGAGTTGAGATCGAAAAGTTATTTACCTCACGACACTCGACCACGATGTCGCCTAATTCGCACGACCGTCGCATAGAACCATGCGACCTCGACCAGCTAACGTGCAATATGATTGTTACGTTTGTTCAGTGTTAAATGCAGGAATCAATGCCATTGATGAACAACGACTATAACCGACAAGATCAGTTATGAAGATTTAATCCAGCGAACGTTATGACAGTTATCGAAATACTTAATGAGCCAATTAAAGCACCCGAAGACTACAAATACCAAGCTCAATCATCATTTCAAGGGACATCTCAGACATCGGAGGCAACCTTCCAAACTCAGAAGAATATTCAAAGCAAAGAACTCTCTTGTTAATGCCAAAAATCGCACCAAAGGGACAACTTAAGGTCGATGTTGACTTAATCAACTAAAGAAAGGATCTTTCGACGAGACATGCAACGAGGGAAAAAATAAACGAGACAAGGGATTTGATGACGCAGGAAAAACCTCAAACGAGGAAAAAACCTGCGGACGACAGTAGGTGTCATCGCTGCACTATGGTCGCCAATCAGAGGCGACGTCCTTGGTACTGGCGTCGGTCGTACGATGGTTACAATACAAATGAAGGAAATACTTCGAAATGTAAAGTACAAGTGTTTAAATGTGAAAACAGGTGTTTGTCGTGTGTGAATACAAAGTGTAAACTGTTGGTCGAGAGCTGTTGTCGTGCGTCGAGAGCGATACTTGAGCTTTCCTTCGAGTGTTCTTGAGTTCGCTGTAAGATTCTGGATTTCAGTACTTAATCTCCAGAATTTGAATGTTCTTTGCTATGAGTTTGGATGATTTTCTCTGCTGTGTGGCGATGTTTGCTGGAGTGTATTGGATGTTAACCGATGTCCCTTAAAATGAAGCTTTATCTTGTCTTATATAGCCTTCGCGTCATTAATTAACTCCATTAATAATTCGATCAACGGCTGGAAACGGTCGCCGGAGTGATTATCCATAATGATCTTCGTCCGTTACGGTCGCTTGCTGTTAATGGCTTTGACCCCTGCATTAAATACTTAACAAATGTAACAGTCAAGGTTAATGTTAGCTTTGGTCGAAGGTACAATGATCTTACGCGATGGTCGTACGGGACGGGCGATACTATGGTCGAGCGTCATGGGGGACGTACGACTTACCTTTTACGGGTGACGACGGATGTTTTCTGAGTTCTCGTTAAGACCTTATCTTAATACAAGATTTGGTTTATGACGTGCGTCTTATCTGCACCGGTCGTGGTCGAGCGACGTGTTTTTTTGCCCAAACAGTTTGCCCCCAAATTTTGAAAGAAGGATAGCAAATCCGAGTTTTAAATTTTGTCAGTCGAAAAAATATGACAAGTGATAGAAATTACCTTTGTTACCTTGGAACTAGGCTGGTCTGCTCTTAACTGAACGAGAAGTTGAAAAGGAAACGAGGTCGTGACGTCATACTGACACACGATGATGCTTACCAGCTGTCGAGGACAGCTGTCGACGATCCCTGTGGTCATACAAAAGGACGGGGATGCGCAGCGGTTATCCAGGGATTCGACCTGACATGATCGACTGCATAAATAAAGATTACGACGAATCCTTTCTTTTCTTACGCTGAGTTTATTTTAGAAAGAAATTTCGCTTTGCTCTTCTTGCCATTCTTCTTCCGAATCCCTTTGATTTAGCGGAGATTGTTTGGGATTTAGGGCGTTTATATAACGCATTGCTTCTTCCTTTCAGCTTTCACTGCCTTCTTTCCCCTGGTAAGAAATGTCGACTGACCCAGAGAGTTCCATCGTTAGCCAGGAAGATTTAGACGACTTTAGGCGTCTAGCGAAGATTCCCTTAGAAGTAGAGCTAACAAGTTCAGGGACTGTTCGTCCTAAGGATTGCCCCGAGGGGTATTTCGTGATATACGAATATCCTTTCAAGATTGGCTTCGAATGGCCGTTTTCGACTTTGACTAAGAATTTGATGCGATGCTTTGGTTTGTCGTCGGGGCAGTTGATGCCTCAACTATGGCGAGTTCTGTTGGTTATTGAGCGTTTGTCTACGGATTGGGACCCCCTATGTCTTTGAATGATTTCTTGGCAGCGTACCAAGTTAAGGGAGATAAGCGTGGGCGTTATAGCCCGTATTCCAGATATAAAGGCGATCGTGCATTAGTTTTGAATACTGGAGTGAACGATCGGGGGTGGGGGTCCAGGTATGCGTTCATACGTGTTGATTCGCTGGATGCCGCCAGCAAGTGGATCCGTCCTGATTGGAATATGGGAGGTATGCTCTTTTTCGATCATAGTATGGTTTTCTAACCTTTTATTTACTCTTCTCCTTTTGTTGTCTTCAGATATAAAGTTCGGCGTTCCGCACCCGAATGAAGGTTCTCGTGCCAAGATTGACAGATTCCTTAGTTACAGCGTCGAGGACCGATCTTTCGCCACGTGGCAACTGGCGACCGAGGACGAGGACGTGGTGGTGGACGTTGTGGAGGAGGAAGAAGGAGAAGAGGAAAGTGGACGACAGGAATCGACAGGTGGGTGTATTATGGTTTCCTGTCTTTTACCATTTATTTCTTATTCCTGTCTGACGCTTCGCATTTTTCCTGATCAGTGCCAACTGAAAGGAAATCAGTTTCTAGGTCGAGAGGGAAGCAAATCAAGCGTGCCCTTCGAGGAGGAGATGTTTCGACAGCTGGGTCAAGCCAGAAGAGAACCAAGAGTACGGTCCAGAGGGAACCGTCATCGAGGGTTGATGACTCGTCGAGAGTTGTTCTGCCTAAGAAGGCGAAGGCGTCATCTAGCCGTCCTGGCGTGATGGACGCGACACCAGTAAGTTCTGCGCCTCCGGCGACGGTGACGAAACTGGTGTCTCAAGTGTCGATCCCAACACCTGCCGACAGGGGCGAGGGATCGTTGGCCGAAGTTATGACGGTCAATTTTACATTGCCGTCTGACTTTATGGCAGATGGTGTCCTAGACGGGACGGCGTCGTTCCCTCATCTAGGGAAGTATTTGCTCCCGTCTTTCGGGGAGCGTTTTCACGGAGTTCCGGCCGGAGAGATGAGATCTCGAGTTGCCAGTCTGGCGTTCACGGTGAGTGTCAATCTTTCATGACTTGTGTAATCTTTGTCGAATGTTCTTGAATGCACCTTTTATTTTTCACAGACGTTACAGTCTTCCTTGGCGTTACATGCTGAAACGTCAAGAGTTGAAGATCTGATGGCGTCTGCTCTTGAGAGAGAAGCTGCAGCGTTGGAAAGGGAGAGAGCGGCTTTAGATAGGGAGAAGTTGGCCATGGCGCGTGCCGATGAGCTGGTTGTCCAACTTTTCGATGCTCAATATGAATTACAGGAGATTTGTGCGATAGGAGTGGCAGATGGAGGCCCTCAGGTCGGGACTTCGAACGAGGATACGACCAATGTTCCTCCTGTCGTCTAGAATTTTTTATTTCCTTGTTTGTTTTTGCCACTTGACCTATCGGGGGTTGAGTATGTATACGGTGGTTTATGAATATATATCTTTTGCTTATGCTTTTTTCGAATCACGTTTGATTATAAAGTCGAACATAAGATACATATGAAATCATGCGACTAATGCATTCATTGTAATACGATGACAAGAACGTAAAACAAATATAAAAACACGCGATTAAAGCATTTTCTAAGTTAATAGACTTAGGGGTAAAATCGTTTAGACTCTGCGATCGTACGACCGGATCGTACAGTGAGTTTGTGTCGTATGCCCCTGTGGAGAAATGATCAAGTTAGAGACCTGATTTTTTATGTCGTTCGACCTTGCGATATTAAAGTCATATAGTAGACTTAATGATTACTGTCGTGCGACTCTGCGATGATCTGTCGTGCGATTCTGCGATAAAACGATGTCGGGGGTTGGTCGTTGGCTAGCCAACGACCCTCCGATGCTTAAGTCAGTAAATGTTTTGCGAGAAAAAGCGAGAAAAAATCGTATGAGAAAGAGTTAGAGAACGTACCATTTCAGACTCTCTTTATTTGCCACCTGTCATTTATTACCGTACTCTTTTTTGGGAGGAAAAGACAGGTTTTAAATGACAGAATGACACGGAGAAATATTGTCCTGCGGTCGACTATGTTGTCGTGCGACGAGGCATCATAGTAGATTTATCCCTGTGGAAAAGATATTAATTTAGGGATAGAAGAAACAAACCTGTCGAGAGCCTGATCTTGTGACTTTAGTTTATTTTCGCGGCTTCAAGGTAGACTTGTAGCACTCACGAGCGACTTTTGGCTCACTCTTGATCTCCTGGATTCCCCATGGCGTCGGGAATTTCAACATTTGATGATACGTCGAAGGAACAACTTTCATATCATGGATCCACGGTCGTCCTAAGATGATGTTATAGGCCGATGCACAATCGATGACACTGAACTTGGTCTGCTTGTTGACTCCTCCGGCGTAGACGGGAAAGATTATCTCTCCAAAGGTGCGCGTCGCTTCTCCATTGAAACCGACCAAAGCTGTCGAACGTCGGGTGATTTCTAAGCGATCAATTCCCATGGCTTTGATTGTGTTGAGAAAAATGACATTTGCTGAGCTGCCCCCGTCGATCAAGACTCGACGCGTTAGGCAGTTACCGACTGTGAGCTGAATGGTTAGCCCGCCATGATGCTTCTGATACGAGTCGCCCAGGTCGACGTGGTCGAACACAATCTTCATAGCTTCTAGCTCCAAATCTCCTTTGGGTCTAGACGAGCAAGGAATAGGCCGATCATCGGGCGCCTGGCTGGCATGATGCTTGGCCGCTGAATACGTCAGACCACATACATCTGAACCACCGGTTATGCAATTGACGACTTTCGCGTGCTCGGGGGTCGACGGTCGATGGCTATTAGCTGGAACGGCGACATTGTCGATGATATCTTTGAGATTTCCTTTCGGAAAATGATATGCTAGTTCCTTCTTCAATGCGAGACAGTCGTCTGTCGCATGACCATGATCGGCATGGAAGTCGCACCACTTTGATTTGTCTTTCTTAGCATCGTCCAGGTTGGACTTCTTTGGCCGTCGAATGGTAGCTTGGGAACTTTTCAGAGCTTCGACTAAGTCCTTTGTGGATCCTTTGAATCCGTAAGAGGACATCTTGGGGTACTGAGTGAACTTAGCCGCGGTCTTGGCCTCTGCTTTCGTCTTGAAACGAACATTTGAAATTTGGTGCGCTGGCTCTACTCTGGACAAAGCCTTTGTCTTGAACTCTGGCTTTCTGACGCCTAGCGACTTCTTGTCGTCAATGTGCTTGCGGCGAAAGGCTGCATCGTCTTCGACCCTCATATATGCTAAGGTCCGAGCTCGGACGTCTTCGAAATTTTCCGAGGGATATTTGGTCAGGTCGGTGTATAAACCCGAATTATCGTCCAGACCACGCTTATAGGCTTCGATTGCGGTTTTTACGTCTCAATTGTGGATGCTGATCATTTCGGCATTGAATCTATTAAAATAACTTCGAATAGACTCATTAGCTTTCTGCACGATGTAATATAGGTCGCTGGTCTGCTTCTCCATCTTACGACTGTTGGCGAATTGCTGGGAGAATTGATTAACCAACTCAGCAAACGACCCGATGGATTTGGGTTTGAGATTGATTAACCATTGGAGAGCTGGACCAGTGAGAGTTGCTCCAAAACTCTTACACATGCATACTTCCTGGTACATAAATGGGATCGAGATCTTCCACATGAGCTGCTTATATTGCGCGACGTGCTCAGTCGGATCGGTCACACCCGAATACTTGGGAGTGAAGGCAGGAATGTTATACCTCTTTGGGACCTCGACGGTGGCGATCTCGTCGATGAAGGGCGACGCCTGATACCCCGAGCGAGGCTCGACGTCGACAGGCACGGCTGTCCCAGGCAACTTGGCGAGCAAGGACAAGACGCGCTCATTTTGGTCTTCTAACATCTTCAAACGCTGAGCGACGGGATCGTTAAGATCGGGATTTGCCCCTGCCGGTGGATTGGCCCCTGGGCTAGTGCCATTACCATGCGACGAACCATTGGTGTCCCCGTTGAACAGGACGAAATATGGCAGCGACCCATAGTGGAATTGATGCGGTTCATTCTGAAACGGCTGCGATCCTTGCTGGAAAGGCTGCAACCCATTATTCACGGGTGGTGGCCTTATGTGCTGAGGAGGAACTATCCCAAACTGAGGATTTGGGTTGAATGACCCTGGCTGTTGATTCTGCATGAACGGGCCTGGATGCTGATTCTGCGCGGATGAACCTGGATTCGAGACAAATGGTCTAGGGCCATTCTGGTCGAACGATCTTGGAACTGGGTTCTGCACGAACGGCCTAGGACCATTTTGAGGCCCAAGAGGATTTCTTAACCGCGCGATCTCCTCAGCTGCTCTGCGATTCTGCTCCGCCATTGCATTGAGCTGATTCCTGGCGACTTCGAGCTCCTGATACATCTGAGTGACGCCTTGCTGCGGATTTCCAGAGGCTGCCATTTTCCTGTACCAGAAAACAGAAAAAACTCCAAGAAACTATTAGTAGGGTGCACGTTCGTCGAGGATTTTCTCTAGATGAGGTCCCACGGATGGCGCCAAACTGTTAATGCCAAAAATCGCACCAAAGGGACAACTTAAGGTCGATGTGGACTTAATCAACTAAAGAAAGGATCTTTCGACGAGACGTGCAACGAGGGAAAAAATAAACGATACAAGGGATTTGATGACGCAGGAAAAACCTCAAACGAGGAAAAAACCTGCGGACGACAGTGGGTGTCGTCGATGCACTATGGTCGCCAATCAGGGGCGACGTCTTTGGTACTGGCGTCGGTCGTACGATGGTTACAATACAAATGAAGGAAATACTTCGAAATGTAAAGTACAAGTGTTTAAATGTGAAAATAGGTGTTTGTCGTGTGTGAATACAAAGTGTAAACTATTGGTCGAGAGCTGTTGTCGTGTGTCGAGAGCGATACTTGAGCTTTCCTTCGAGTGTTCTTGAGTTCGCTGTAAGATTCTGGCTTTCAGTACTTAATCTCCAGAGTTTGAATGTTCTTTGCTATGAGTTTGAATGTTCTTTGCTATGAGTTTGGATGATTTTCCCTGCTGTGTGGCGATGTTTGCTGGAGTGTATTGGATGTTAACCGATGTCCCTTAAAATGAAGCTTTAGCTTGTCTTTTATAACCTTCACGTCATTAATTAACTCCATTAATGATTCGATCAACGGCTACAACGGCTGGAAACGGTTGCCGGAGTGATTATCCATAATGATCTTCGTCCGTTACGGTCGCTTGCTGTTAATGGCTTTGACCCCTGCATTAAATACTTAACAAATGTAACAGTCAAGGTTAACGTTAGCTTTGGTCGAAGGTACAATGATCTTACGCGATGGTCGTACGGGATGGGCGATACTATGGTCGAGCGTCATGGGGGACGTACGACTTACCTTTTACGGGTGACGACGGATGTTTTCTGAGTTCTCGTCGAGACCTTATCTTAATACAAGATTTGGTTTATGACGTGCGTCTTATCTGCTCCGGTCGTGGTCGAGCGACGTGGTTTTTTGCCCAAACATCTCTCTTGAAGAATCGCTCTCGAAAACACGACATTCGCACACGACACTTTATTTTTACACACGACTCACATTGTTTTTATATTCGAAACACTTGTTACTTTACATTTCGAAGTCGTTCTTTCATTTGTATTGTGATCTCTGTACGATCGACACCAGGACCATAAGGACATCGCCCCTGTTTGGCGACCATAGTACAGCGACGACCTCCACTGTCGTCCGCGGGTTTTTTCCTCGTTAAGGTTTTTCCCGCGTCACCAAAATTCTCTGTCTCATTTACAGTTTTGTCTTTGTCGCACGCTTTGTCGAGCGATTTCTTTCTTTAGTTGTTAAGCTCCACAATCAACCTCAGGTTGTACTTTTGTGCGATTTTTGGCATTAACAATACCCATTATCGTCATACGACATCTTGTGTCAATAGTCATCCGAGATAGTGTCTTTGTGTCGCATGTCGCACGTCATATGTCGCACGTTGTACATCACATGGCGCACGTCGTATGTCACATGTCACATGTCACATATCACTAGCGACATGTCGCAGGTTGCACTTTACTAGTCTTATGTTACTAGTCTTACGTCTTACGTTACTAGTCTTATGTTACTAGTCTTACGTCTTACGTTACTAGTCTTATGTTACTAGTCTTACGTCACTAGTCTTATGTCGCCAGTTACGTGTCACCAGTTACGACTCGTCGGTCTTACGTCGATAGTCTCCTGTCGTCGGTCTTATATCGCTCAGGTCCTGCGAAAGCATCGTCCTGACATCCTGGTCTGCGACCTGGTGGTCTTACCACCTATTCCTACAACATCATCATCTTGGTCTTACGACATTTTCATCCTAGTCTTACGACATTTTCATCCTAGTCTTACGACATTTTCATAAGACCATTCTTATATTAAGATAAGGTCTTACAAGACATTTACAGTCATATACATGGTCTTATATTTCGGCGACGGTCGTATGCTCCATAAGACCGACGTCCAGAACTCAAGACGGCCTTACAATTACACTAACCATTAATGGTCAACAGCCGTTTCTTCTGTTCACTAATGCAGGTCTACGAACAATTATGGTGCAACGATCAGTAACGGACGAGATCTTAATGATATTAAAGACTCGACAGTGGTTACAAAACCAATCATCAAAGCGCATTTAATGCCGACAGCGGTTACAAAACCAACCATTAAAGCATATTTATTACCAACGGAAGCTATATAAAGGCCCCCGGTGATCAATCTAGAGGAGGAGGCTACATACATTCAAACTAAGACTCAAATTCTACATTTTCTTTCAAGACATTGGAACATACCTCACTTACGCAAAGTTCCGCACGACGGTAGGTCGAAGCACCCGACGACAGCAGTTCGAACCACACGACGACAGCTCATTTCGCACGTTTTACGCACGACACACGAATTTTACACACGTCTGAGTACATTTTATCTCTTATTGTAACCTGTTGTACACATATCACTTGTTGAAAAAGGATTATCACCCCTGATTGGCGATCATAGTGCACCGTCGGCTCTAACACAGTCGACCGCGGTTTTTTCCCTCGTTTTGGGGTTTTCCGCATCACCAAAATCTCTTGTTTCGTCTACATTTTCTTCGTTATTTTTCTTTTTTATTTCTATGGTACAATCTTTAGTTGATAAGGTCCGAATTCAAACCTTAAATCGTATTTTTATACAATTTTCGAAATAAGACAGTTTGGTGCGATTTTTGGCATTAACATGTACGGTTCTTTATAAATGTATTACAAAGATTATCTCTTGGCGCATTAAAGACTTTCTTGATCAGTTGGTTAGTCCGAACCAATCGGCTTTTATACCGGGTGTTAATGCCAAAAATCGCACCAAAGGGACAACTTAAGGTCGATGTGGACTTAATCAACTAAAGAAAGGATCTTTCGACGAGACGTGCAACGAGGGAAAAAATAAACGAGACAAGGGATTTGATGACGCAGGAAAAACCTCAAACGAGGAAAAAACCTGTGGACGACAGTGGGTGTCGTCGCTGCACTATGGTCGCCAATCAGGGGCGACGTCCTTGGTACTGCGTCGGTCGTATGATGGTTACAATACAAATGAATGAAATACTTTGAAATGTGAAAACAGGTGTTTGTCGTGTGTGAATACAAAGTGTGAACTTCTGGTCGAGGGCTGTTGTCGTGCGTCGAGAGCGATACTTGAGCTTTCCTTCGAGTGTTCTTGAGTTCGCTGTAAGATTCTGGCTTTCAGTACTTAATCTCCAGAGTTTGAATGTTCTTTGCTATGAGTTTGGATGATTTTCTCTGTTGTGTGGCGATGCTCACTGGAGTGTATTGGATGTTAACCGATGTCCCTTAAAATGAATCTTTAGCTTGTCTTTTATAGCCTTCGCGTCATTAATTAACTCCATTAATGATTCGATCAACGGCTACAACGGCTGGAAACGGTCGCCGGAGTGATTATCCATAATGATCTTCGTCCGTTACGGTCGCATGTTGTTAATGGCTTTGACCCCTGCATTAAATACTTAACAAATGTAACAGTCAAGGTTAACGTTAGCTTTGGTCGAAGGTACAATGATCTTACACGATGGTCGTACGGGACGGGCGATACTATGGTCGAGCGTCATGGGGAACGCACGACTTACCTTTTACGGGCGACGACGGATGTTTTATGGGTTCTCGTCGAGACCTTATCTTAATACAAGATTTGGTTTATGACGTGCGTCTTATCTGTTCCGGTCGTGGTCGTACGTCGTGGTTTTTTGTCCAAACAGTTTGCCCCCAAAATTTGAAAGAAGGATAGCAAATCCGAGTTTTAAATTTTGTCAGTCGAAAAAATATGACAAGTGATGGGAATTACCTTTGTTACCTTGGAACTAGGCTGGTCCGCTCTTAACTGAACGAGAAGTTAAAAAGGAAACGAGGTCGTGACGTCATACTGACACACGATGATGCTTACCAGTTGTCGAGGGAAGGTGTCGACGACTTACTGGGGCAAATGAAAGTTGGGGATGCGTGCCGATTTTTTGAAGGGCTCGACCTGTCACGATTTCCTGCATAAATAGAGATCAAAATGGATTGTTTTCTTTAAGCTTTCGAGAAGTCATCTTTTCCAGAATCTCGACTTTTTTCAAATCTTCGGTGACTGATGATCTACCGTGGGCTATGATACCTAAATCGATGACGATGTTGGTTGCGATAGAAGCGATATCCGTGGATTTTGCGCATCTGGCGACGATGTTTTCTGCTACCACATCGACCCTTTCGTCAGCCGACAGGGGCGAGGGTGTAAGGACGGGAGAGAATGATGGGGATTTTATGGAGATCAACTTTGCGTTGTCTTCATCCCTCTTGACTGACTATGTCCTCGTCAGGACGAAGTCGCTTCCGCTTCCGGGGAAATATCAGCTCTTATATTTCAAGGAGCATTTTCCAGGGATCCCTATCGAAGAGATTGGACTGTGTTTAGCCGTACTGGCGTCTTTCGTAAGTTTTTCTTTCGAAACTTGTGTTACCGATGTTTATTCCTTCGATGAGTGTTTTGCTAATACGTTCCTTTTGTAATTGTGCAGATGTTTTTGTTTTCTTTCACTAAACACGCGAGGAAACTGGAGGTGTTGGAGTGGAGGTCGATTGTCGAAAAAAAGATATTCCTTCCTCCAACCTTAAAATTAATCTTAAGAGCCACATTCTCAGAATGCCATGGCGCGAAAGGTTGGAAGACAACTATGGCTATACTCGTTTGATCCTTGCATTAGTTCTTCGGGATTGATAGGATTTCGAAGATCGAGATTTTTGAACAGAGCTTGCCATCGACGTGCTTTTTAGTTCTAGGGTAGGTTTTTGGGTTTACGAGCTAGACTTTTTATGTTCGGGTTGTTGGTATGCAACGACTTTTGACTTTGTATTTACTTGTCCGACTATCGGTCGTTCATATGTAATCGTTTATTGAAGATCCTTCTTTTGTTGAACTCGTGTTTTTAATTACATATGTCGTGGATAAATGTAATATTGATCATAAGTATGAAATAAACGGAGGATCGTGCGACTTAGGCTTTTATTGAAATATAAAGGTTGAAACATAAATCATGTATTTGGACACAAATATATATCATCGATGTATTTAGAACATACAAAGTATTTCTAAGTTCCAGAGACTTAGATCGAGGGATCGTTTAGACCTTACGTGTGACTGTATCGTATGATGAAACTTTTAGAATATATGCCCCTGTGATCAAACAATCGAGTCATGCACTTGTATACTCATGTCGTGCGTTCATGCGATAAAGTTTGTTAGAGGTCGGTCGTGGTTTTACCAACGATTTTGCGGTGCTTACAGTCGTGCTGAAAACTTTGTATGATAGGAAGGCGATCTTAAAAGAAATATTTTTTCAAATGCGTCGCATTCCAACTTCGGGGGATTTCCTGATTGTCGAGGGTTCGAAGTCGATAGGCTCCTTTACCAACGACTTCGGAGATACGATAGGGACCTTCCCATTTGGTAGAAAGTTTACCTGCATTGAGTTCCTGGGTATTCGGGAATACTCGACGGAGGACGTAATCGCCTTCTTGAAAGATTTTAACTTTGACGTGTTTATTGAAATGTCGCTCGATTGCTTGCTTCTGTGACGCCATTCTGATCAAGGCCGATTCTCTGAGCTCTTCGAGGGCGTCGAGGTCATAACTTAAATCAACCAAGTTGTGGTCGATGGAATTGTGCCTCGAAGTTGGGAGATGAACTTCGATTGGTAGGACGGCTTCACAGCCGTAGACGAGAGAGAAGGGGGTTTGTCATGTGGATGTGCGGGGTGTCG
The DNA here is from genome assembly GCA_033807775.1 of Saussurea involucrata. Lineage (NCBI taxonomy): Eukaryota > Viridiplantae > Streptophyta > Magnoliopsida > Asterales > Asteraceae > Saussurea > Saussurea involucrata. The sequence goes on from CM066314.1 coordinate 146,518,845, forward strand.
TGCGATTTGCCCATAGGACTGAAGGGAGCTCTTCAACCCATCTTCCTTTTGCAGCTTTTAATCGTTTTTTGATCGAGGCTACAATAGTCTTATTACTAAACTCGGCAAGTCCATTGGCTTGGGGATATCTGGGAGTCGAGGTCGTCAGTTTGATGTTCCTATCTTCACAGAACTGTTGGGTCCTGTCGCTTATGAATTGGGATCCATTGTCGCAGACAATTTCGGATGGAATCCCAAACCTGCATATGATGTTAGTCTGGATAAAAGAAATAACTTCTTTATCCCTGATTTGGGAGAAGGCAGCCGCTTCGACCCATTTAGAAAAGTAATCCGTGAGTACGAGGAGGAATACTTTTTGCCCCGGAGCAGGTGGTAGTTTGCCGACAATATCCATTCCCCACCTCATGAAAGGCCATGGGACAAGCGTTGAGTGCAAAGGCTCTGAGGGTTTATGAGACATACCTGAGTATCGTTGACAGGGGTCGCAATTCTGGACGTACTTGACAGCGTCTTGTCGCAGTGTCGGCCAAAAATACCCTTGTCGGGAGATACGATTAGCCAAGCTACGACCTCCTGAATGATTACCACATTCGCCGTCGTGCATCTCTTGGAGGATTTTTTGGGCTTGATTTTTGCTGATGATGCACCTTAAATTCAAGCCCGTTGATGATCTCCGATAAAGCGTATTTTCGATTATGACGTACTTAGAGGCTTTGAATCTGGTTTTTCGAGCCTCCATTTTGTCTTCGGGGAGTTGGTCGTGTACGAGGAAGTTTCGAATGTCGCGTGACCAATCATCTTCTTCGTCTTCGATCTGGACGACGTCTGTGTTTCCAATAGACGGTGTTGCCAGGTGAATCATAGGCATAACATTAAATATTGGTTCAACTAAAGCTGACCCAAGGTTTGCCAATGCGTCGGCCTGAGTGTTCTGGTCTCGCGGAATCTGTTCAATAGAAAAAGATTTAAATTTTTTGGAAATTTCTTTTGCCACGCTTAGATATGCTGTCATTTTTGAATCCTTGGCTGCGAATTCTCCATTGATTTGATTTACTACCAGCAGGGAATCGCTCTTGACATGCAATGCGGTTGCCCCCGAGTCGTGGGCCATATTCATTCCCACGATCAGGGCTTCATATTCGGCTTCGTTGTTGGTGGCCTTGAAGTCGCATCGGACCGAGTATACCATCTTACCCCCCTGTGGCGACTTTAAGACGATACCCAGTCCAGAACCTCTAATGTTGGATGATCCGTCGACATGTAGGATCCAAGGCACGTCGTCGTGAGTCGCCACAGTGGACACCTCGAGCTCTGCTTCTTTCTCCAACTCAGGGCTGAAGTCGGCGATAAAGTCTGCCAAGGCTTGCGATTTGATCGCGGTCTTGGGCTTGAAATCGATATCGTAACTGCTGAGATATATGCTCCACTTTGCTTAGCGACCTGTCAACTCAGGTTTTCTTAAAACAGACTTAAGAGGAAAGTTAGTTACGACAGTAATAGGATGCGATTCGAAGTAGTGTCGTAATTTTTTAGCAGCTGTGACTAGCGACAAAAGCAGTTTTTCCATGGAAGAATACCTGGTTTCTGCGTCCAAGAGAGATTTACTTACGTAGTAGATTGGTAGATGATGTTTTCCGTCCTCTCGTGTGAGTACGGCGCTTACCGCATTTGGACTGACAGCTAAATACAATTGTAAGACCTCATGATCGTGAGGTTTCGACAACAGAGGAGGCGACGCCATATACTCCTTGAGTTTTTGCAATGCTTGCTCATGATCGTTGGTCCAGTTGAAACCTTTGTTTTTCCTGAGGACGTTATAAAACAGATGACATCTATCTGAAGATCGGGAGATAAACCTGTTTAGGGCCGCTACTCGACTAGTAAGACTTTGGACCTCCTTGAAATTTCGAGGAGATTTGATGTCGATGATGGCTTTGATTTGATCAGGGTTATCCTCGATTCCTCGGCGAGTGACCATGTGGCCTAAGAACTTTCCAGCACTGACTCCGAAGGAACATTTGGTAGGGTTGAGCTTCATGCTATACTCCCGAAGGATGTTGAACGATTGTCTTAGATGCTCGACATGATCGACCGCTTGCTTTGACTTGACGAGCATGTCGTCAATATATACCTCCATTGTGTCGCCGAGATGGTCTTTGAACATTTTATTCACCAGACGTTGATAGGTGGATCCTGCATTTTTTAGTTCGAAAGGCATAACTTTATAACAGTAAATACCTCGATCCGTCATAAAAGCGGTTTTCTCCTGGTCCTTGACGTGCATTAAGATTTGGTTATACCCTGAATAGGCATCCATGAAGGTCAATAGTTCATGTCCTGCGGTTGCGTCGACCATGGCGTCGATATGCGGTAATGGGAAAGGATCTTTCGGGCAAGCCTTATTGAGATCGGTGAAGTCGATACAGACCCTCCATTTTCCATTCTTCTTAGCCACGACCACGACATTAGCAAGCCAGTCAGGATACTTTACTTCTCGAATCTTTCCGGTCTTGAGGAGGTTATCGACTTCATCGTTTATTACCTTATTTCTTTCAGGAGAGAATTTACGGCGCTTTTGCTTGACGGGTTTAAACGATGGATCGATATTGAGCTTGTGAGAAATGATGTTAGGGTCAATGCCAACCATATCCTCATGCGACCAGGCGAAGCAGTCAGCATATTCCTTTTCAAGCTTTCCATGCGTTGGGTCAGCGGTTCGCTCTGAATTACCGATATCTGCCATTTTCCTGTGATAGAGAACAGAAGAAACTCCAAGAAACTATTAGTAGGGTGCACGTTCGTCGAGGATTTTCTCTAGATGAGGTCCCACGGATGGCGCCAAACTGTTAATGCCAAAAATCGCACCAAAGGGACAACTTAAGGTCGATATGGACTTAATCAACTAAAGAAAGGATCTTTCGACGAGACGTGCAACGAGGGAAAAATAAACGAGACAAGGGATTTGATGACGCAGGAAAAACCTCAAACGAGGAAAAAACCTGCGGACGACAGTGGGTGTCGTCGCTGCACTATGGTCGCCAATCAGGGGCGACGTCCTTGGTACTGGCGTCGGTCGTACGATGGTTACAATACAAATGAAGGAAATACTTTGAAATGTAAAGTACAAGTGTTTAAATATGAAAACAGGTGTTTGTCGTGTGTGAATACAAAGTGTGAACTTCTGGTCGAGGGCTGTTGTCGTGCGTCGAGAGCGATACTTGAGCTTTCCTTCGAGTGTTCTTGAGTTCGCTGTAAGATTCTGGCTTTCAGTACTTAATCTCCAGAGTTTGAATGTTCTTTGCTATGAGTTTGGATGATTTTCTCTGTTGTGTGGCGATGTTCACTGGAGTGTATTGGATGTTAAGCGATGTCCCTTAAAATGAAGCTTTAGCTTGTCTTTTATAGCCTTCGCGTCATTAATTAACTCCATTAATGATTCGATCAACGGCTACAACGGCTAGAAACGATCGTCGGAGTGATTATCCATAATGATCTTCGTCCGTTACGGTCGCTTGCTGTTAATGGCTTTGACCCCTGCATTAAATACTTAACAAATGTAACAGTCAAGGTTAACGTTAGCTTTGGTCGAAGGTACAATGATCTTACGCGATGGTCGAACGGGACGGGCGATACTATGGTCGAGCGTCATGGGGGACGTACGACTTACCTTTTACGGGCGACGACGGATGTTTTATGGGTTCTCGTCGAGACCTTATCTTAATACAAGATTTGGTTTATGACGTGCGTCTTATCTGTTCCGGTCGTGGTCGTACGACGTGGTTTTTTGCCCAAACACCGGGTCGTCGGATCACTGATAACATTATGATGGCTCATGAGCTTCTTGCCGGTTATGGGATGGATAATGGTCCTCCATGCTGGTCGTTTAAAATTGATATACAAAAGGCTTACGATTCAGTTGATTGGAGATTTCTCTCCTTGGTTTTGGCTAGAATAGGATTTCACCCGATCATGTGTCACTGGATTATGGAGGCTGTTACTACATCCTCTTATTCCTTGACTATTAATGGAGAGTCGCATGGTTTCTTTCAATGGAAAAGGGGATTGCGACAAGGCTGCCCCCTCTCGCCTTATCTTTTTACTTTGGTTATGCAAGCTTTTTCACAGTTCCTTGCGAGACGTACGGATGTGAATTCGGGGTTTCAATTCCACAAAGGTTTCTCTCGGATCTCGTTAACCCATCTTTATTTTGCAGATGATTTGATGGTGTTTTCTAAAGGTGATACTAACTCGGTGCTTGCCGTAAAGAACGCTTTGGATGAATTTGCGAGGCTTCCGGATTAACACCGAGTATGACGAAAAGCTCTGTATACTTTTCGAATGTTCCTGATGAAGTAAGGAATGGAATTGTTGAAATCCTTCCTTTTCAAATGGGTGTTTTGCCTTTTCGATATTTGGGAGTGCCACTCTCTTCCAAGCGTCTTCGGGTGGCGGATTTTAGAGGTTTGGTGGCAAAGGTCCGTGCTAGAATTGTCAATTGGAAAACCAAATGCTTATCCTTCGGGGGCCGGTTACAATTGATAAAATTGGTTTTGGAGTCCCTCCAGCTATATTGGATGATGGTGTTTACGATCCCCGCGTCGGTTATTCATGACTTGGAGAAGATGTTTCGTGAGTTCTTATGGGCTCATGGGGATTCTTCAAGAGGTAGGAATGAAATGAAGTTGCTTGCTCAAAGAAAGTGGGTGGTCTTGGTCTTAAACGTCTTGCACTTTGGAACCGAGCTTTATTAGTATCCTATATTTGGGATATACTTCGAAGACGGAATTCGATATGGGTTTCGTGGGTGTATGTTTATCGTTTGCGGGATTCTCATTTTTGGTGTGTTACGCCTCTCTCTACATCCACATGGATTTGGCGCCGTTTACTTGCTATTCGAGAGCATGTTCGACCTTTTTCATGCATGTTATTGGTGACGGCCTTCAAACGAACGCGTGGGAAGAAGCATAGCTGGTTGTTGGCCCCTTATCGAAATATTTAACGTATCGATTGATACATGCGGGTGGGTTCACTACGGTCTCTAAGGTGGTGGAGGTTATTGCTTAGATCGGTGATGTTTGGCCATTGAATTGGTTACGATGTTGTGACAGGCTTGCGGTTATTCGCGTCCCAACTTTGATTCATGGTTCGAAAGACCAAGTTATATGGCTTAACAATAGGCATCAACCAACTCGGTTTGCTATTTCGTAGGTTTGGAAGTCTTTCGAAGTACCATACCAGGAAGTTGAATGGCATAAATTTTGTTGGTTTTCAAGTCATATTCCTAAGCATGGTTTTTGCTTATGGCTAGCTTTTCGAAAGAGATTGATGACGCAAGATAGGATGGTAGCTTGGAGACAAGATACAAATTCTTTAGTCTGTTCGCTTTGCTCAACTGGTATGGACTCTCATGACCACCTTTTTTTCACTTGTTCCTTTTCGGCGGCTGTTAATGCCAAAAATCGCACCAAAGGGACAACTTAAGGTCGATGTGGACTTAAACAACTAAAGAAAGAATCTTTCGACGAGACGTGCGACGAGGATAAAAATAAAGAAACAAGGGATTTGATGACGCAGGAAAAACCTCAATCGAGGAAAAAACCTGCGGACGACAGGGGGTGTCGTCGTTGCACTATGGTCGCCAATCAGGGGCGATGTCCTTGGATACTGGTGTCGATCGTACAGTGATTACAATACAAATGAAGAAAATGCTTCGAAATGTAAAGTACAAGTGTTTGAACGTAAAAACAGGTGTTTGTCGAGTACGAAACAAAGTGTAAACTATTGGTCGAGGGCTGTTGTCGTGCGTCGAGACTGATTCTTCGACAGAAAGCTCTTCACCGCTGTTATTTTTGAATGCGCTGTAGTATTCTGGAATTCAGTGCTAGATGATAACTTTCAGTATGTGTTTCTCGAGTTCTGCTTCGGATGTTTGTTGCTAGATATTTGATGTGTATCGGATGTTATCTGATGATCCTTGATGTGAAGACTTAGCTTGGTATTTATAGTCTTCGCGTCATTAATTAGCTCCATTAATGCTTTGATCAACGGCTACAACGGCTGGAAACGGTTGCCGGAGTGATTATCCATGATGATCTTCGTCCGTTACGGCTATCGGTCGTTGATGGTTGCGTCGGTTACATCCGTTGCTCCTTAATGACTTTGACTTCTGCATTAAACACTTAACAAACGTAACAGTCATGGTTAACGTTAGTTTGGTCGAGGTCGCATGGTTCTATGCGACGGTCGTGCGGGACGGGCGACGCTAGGGTCGAGTGTCACGAGGAACTCTCGACTTACCTTTTAGGAGGGATGACGATGGCGTTTTGGGTCTTTGTCGAGACCTTATCTTAATACAAGATATAGTTCTTAATCATACGTCTTACCTGTTCTGGTCGTGGTCGAGCGACGTGATTTTTTGCCCAAACAGTTTGCCCCCAAAAATTTGAAAATTGAATGTCAAATTTAAGTTTTAAATTTTGTCAATCAGACGCATAGGAAAAAAACAAGAGTTAGAAATTACCTCAATCGCCTTGGAACTAGACTGGTCCGTTTCTAACTAAACGAGAAGTTGAAAAGGGAACGAAGTCGTGACGTCACGATGACACACGATTGTGCTTACCAGCTGTCGATGACAGGTGTCGACGATCCATGCGGTCATACGAAGGGACGAGAGCACGTGGCGGTCATCCAGGGATTCGATTTGATGCGATTGTTTGTATAAATAAAAGATCACGACGGGTCTTTTCTTGCTATACTTCGAAGTGTTTATTTGGGAAGAGATTTCGCCTTGATTCCTTTCCATTCTTCGTCCGAACTTACCCGAATCGTTGCAAATCTTCGGCCTAGTAGAGATTGTTCGAGGTTTAGAGTGTTTATATAACGCATTGCTCTTCCGCTTTGGTTTTTATCGATCGTCTCCTTCGTTTGATAAACAATGTCGATTGAACCAGAGAGTTCTATCGTGAGTCAGGAGGATTTAGATGCCTTTAGGCGTCTAGCGAAGATCCCTGCGGAAGTAGAGTTAACCATTCCAGGGGATATACGTCCTGAGAATTGTCCCGAAGGATGCTTCGTGATATACGAGTATCCCTTCAAAATAGGGTTTGAGTGGCCGTATTCGGTTTTATCTAAGAATTTCATGCGATATTTTAGCCTGTCACCAGAGCAGTTGATGCCCCAACTTTGGCGGGTTTTTCTTGTTATTGAGCGATTGTGTGAAAAGTGGGATCCACCTATGACCCTGAATGATTTCTGGTTGGCTTATCAGGTTAAGAGTGACAAGAATTGGCGTTAAAGTCCGTATTCCAAGTTTAAGGGTGATCGTACCCTGGTTTTAAATACTGCGGTCAACGACCGTGGATGGAAGAAGAGGTACGTATTCGTGCGTACTGACTCGCTTGACATCAATAGCAAATGGATTCGTCCTGACCGGAACATGGGAGGTATGTTTTTTCGATATATGTCACTGTTTGGTTCTTCCGCTTTCTATTTACTCGTTGCTTTTTTTCGTCTTCAGAGATTCAGTACGATGCTTTGCACCCGAACGAAGGTTCTCGAGCCAAGGTTGGCAGATTCCTGAGTTATAGTACTGATGATCGATCTTTCGTCATGTGGCAACCGGCGGCCGAGGACGAGGACGCGATGGGAGATTCTGAAGAAGAGGGAGAGGAGGATGAGAGGGAAGAAGCGATTGGTAAACGTACCGTAGTTTTTATTTTACTTTGTTTACTCTATCCGCCTGACGCTTCATGTATTTCCTGATCAGTGCCGACCAAGAGGAAATCGGTCTCTAGGGCGAGAGGGGAGCAGGTTATGCGTGCCCTTCGGGGTGAAAATGTTTCGATAGCTGGGTCGAGCAAAAAGACAACCTGGAGGACAGTCCTGAGGGAACCGTCGTCTAGGGTTGATAACTCACCGGGAGTTGTTCTGCCTAAGGAGGCGAGGGTGTCATCTAGCCGTTTTGGCGTAACGGACGCGACGCCAGCAAGTTCGGCGCTTCCGGCGACAATGACGAGACCGGTGTTCAAGATGTCAACCCCATCATCTGCCGTCAGGGGCGAGGGGTCGTCGGCCGAAGTCGTGACGGTTAATTTTTCATTGTCGTCGGACTTTATGGCGGATGGTGTCCTAGACGGGACGACGTTGTTTCCTCACTTGGAGAGGTGTTTGCTTCCATCTTTCAGGGAGCGTTTTCACGGGGTTCCGGCCGGAGAGATAGGATCTCAGGTTGCCAGTCTGGCGTTCTCAGTAAGTGTCAATCTTTCATGACTTGTTTCAACGTTCGATGTCGTTCGTTGTCTAACACTTTTTCGTGTATTTTTAGACGTTCCAATCGTCTCTGGCATTGTACGTCGAGATGTCGAAAGCCGAGGAGTTTGTGGCGTCTGCTTTGAAAAGGGAGGAGGCGGTGTTGGAGAGAGAGAAGGCGGCTTCAGATAGGGAGAGGTTTGCCTTGGCGCGTGCTGACGAGCTAGCCATCCAGCTCTTCGATGCTCTGTATGAACTGCAGGAGATTCGTGCAGGAGGAGTGGCAGATGAAGGTCCTCGGGTCGGGACTTCGAGCAGGGATACGACCGATGTTCCCCCTGCCGTCTAGAATTTTCCTTTCCTTGTTTATTTTGCCATTCGACCAACCAGGGATCGAGTATGTATATAATGGTTTACTTAATGAATATATCTTTTGCTTATGCTTTATTCGAATCACATTTGATTATAAAGTCGAACATAAGATACATATGAAATCATGCGACTAAGGCGCTCATTGTAATACGATAATAAGAACGTAAAACAAATAAAAACACGCGATTAAAGCATCCATGCAGGGTATAAAAGCTAAGAAACTTAGATGTAAGTTATTTAGGCTTTGCGATTGTACGACGAGATCGTACGAGGAATTTGTGTCGTATGCCCCTGTGGAGGGACGGTCAGGGAAGAAAATCCTGATTGTTTATGTCGTGCGATTCTGCGAATTTAAAGTCATCTAGTAGACTTAATGATTACTGTCGTGCGATTCTGCGATAATCTGTCGTGCGATTCTGCGATAAAACGATGTCGGGGGTTGGTCGTTGGCTAGCCAACGACCCTCCGATGCTTAAGTCAGTAAACGTTTTGTGAGAAAAAATCATATGTGTTGGTCCCGAAAGGCTTAAACAAGTTTGTAGAAGGGGGGGTTGAATACAAACACACTATTTTACTTTTCTAAATTGTTTATTGATAAATCATTAACAATTTACAGCTTGTTGCGGAAACAAGATTAAGGATAAACCTAAATCTAAACAAGTTGGAACACTAAGGTTTTCTTGCACTAAGAAAGATAAGGAGATTACTAATAAAATCCTATCTTGAGAGATTTGAACTTGTCCAGAGTTAGCAAGTTACTTCAAATGAAGTGAGTTCATCTCTTTATATACTGCATGCATTTAATGCAATTCTGTATACACTTTACACGTGTCATCAGCGGATTGGTTGCATGTCATTGACCTTTGTTGACAACCTTAGTAGCCGCATGAATGAACAGTGTAGTATCAGAGTGGTTGTACGATTTCAGATTTTCGGAGGTTCTTTTCTGACATTTCGTACGGTGGCGTGCAAGGGAGGTTAAGACAAAAGTACTTTGTACGGAGGACTTCATGATCAGCTTTCGTTGATTCAGCGATTATCATTTACTATTCAGCAGATGATAAAGTTCAGCGATAGCTGAAGTCTTGTACTTGATACTTCACGTTGAGTGGACAAATCTGAGTCTTCGCTGATCCGCATCAGTTCATTAGGAGACTTGTCGCTGGTTCTTGAGCTTGATCTTCGACTTCAGCGTAGAACCTTTGTTGACGTGAATCTTGTCTTCAGGGATCATAAGTAAACAACTAACTTATCAGCGATCACCATAAGGACTGAACAGACTCAGCGATATGGTGAACAGTGTTCGCTGAATGTTTAAATCTAAAAGTGCGAGAGTTCCTATCAGCAGTACTGTAAGATCTTAGTACTTATCAGCGATAGTGAAACTCTGATACATATTGTTTACTTACAATTTTCACTAAGTATTTAAGATAGGGTCATTATCAAATCACTGAGGGTTTGGATCAACAATCTCCCCCTATTTGATTATGACATAGCAACAGAGAAAATTGCTATTTAATGAAAACATAAGGATAAAAAGAACTCATAAAATATTTGTCCCTTTTACTGTTTTCTGGGATCTTTTCAGTACTGATGGAGTAAAGTACATTCGTTGAAATCTTTCTTTAAATCTTTGAATCAGGTTACAATATGAATAAGAAAGATTACAAGTACAAGCGAAATAAATTACAAGTACTGAAGGATGACTGATACAATAGAGAAAGTGGTGATTGTTGTCAGCCTTCAAAGGGTTCTTCCTTAATGAGAAGTTCATCAAGGGTTGTCTTTTCAGTTGGAATCATCCAGTCAGGAACCTTTTCTCCTTTATTCTTTAGCTTCAGAGCAGCTTCAAAAATCAAGGGTTTTAGGTGTCGTGCCTGAATGTCTTTTCTGAAGTCGCACCAGTAGATGAGATCTTTGAGCTGTTCGATTGGAGTGATTGGAAGCTCAGCGATCCGTTGAAAGCATTTACGTCCGTCATAGTCAAGAAAGAATATTCCATAAGGATTACTGATGACTTTACCAGGGACGAAAAGTTCACATGGTGGCAAAGAGACGTCAAGGGCAGATAGATCAGGATCAGGACCAAGTACTTCAGCGCGAGAGAAACCAATTCCAGTTTCATTTCGTATGACAGGACCTGAGTTTGAATCTTGACGTTTCTTCCTTGGAGAGTCCTTTTTTCTTTTCGGCTTTAGATCAGGAATAGGAGGAATATCCACACAAGAAGATATCAAATCGATCTGTCTGTTTATCAGCTTTTCGAAATGATCCTTGTACTTAGATTTTGATGGTTGGATAGCTAACCTCATCTCCAGCCATTCAGAGAGACCATACCTTTTTACAGTGTCAGCACGAAAGGTTTCAGATGAGTCATCTTCTCTGAACAGTTTGATGTCAACAATAGGTACTCCGATGGAGGTTCTTCCAGAGATGAATACCTTGTTGATCTTCGCTGGACGATATCTGAAGTGGATTTTCTCTTTACACCAGATCAGGGTGGTCTGAGAAACTTCAGCTTTCTTTTCCACGATCTTCTGGGCTTGTTCCCAAAGCTTTCGTTGGATTTGAATGGGAATACGCTTCAGCTTGGGGTCTTTGACAGATTCTTGAGTGAGCTTGATGGCGTATTCTCTGTCTTTATCTTCAGCTTCCTTCCTTTCAGCGATGAGGCGTTCAGCTCTGAGATGATCCTGGTATTCAGCTTTTGAAATTCTGAACTTAGGAGGAACTGAAGGCAGTTGATCGCGCCTTAGGATGATTCGCTGATCCTCGAATCGCTTTATCATTTCTTCTCTCCTCTTTTGATCTTCTTCACTCAGCCTTTGAGGAACTGAGGAAGGTCTGTTTCTGTGCGAGAGAGGTTGTTCTTCTGGTTCATCAGTCTCAGAGATTAAATCTAAGACTGGGATTATGTCTTCAGCGGTAGCTGGAATTATTGGTGAAGTCGCAATAGAAGATCTTTCAGCGATATCCTCAAACAGGGGAGAGGACTAGCTGAAACGCAGCGATCTTACAAATAAGAACTGGGTAGAAGAACTTGGGTAGAAAAGATAGAAAAAAATGTGGATGTGTATGGTGTTTGTGGAATGGATAACTGATTTTTCAGAGATGATCAGGGAAGGAAAAATAAGTTTAGTGTACCTGACAAATCGGCTTTGCAAGTAGGATCGCCAGATTATCATCTTCAGCGATGCCTTTGTCTTTGCTTTTCTCAGCGCCAGAGACTGAGTGCTTTGTCTTTGTCTTCTCCCCTGAAGGTTCTTTTATTGAAATACCTTTAAGAGCTTTGGTTCGAGGAGCAGGTTTGACAACAAAGAAATCATCGTCATCTTCATCATCATCATCATCGTTCCTTGGAGAGGAGGATGGTTCAGCTTCAGGGATGTCGAAGTCTTCGTCTTCTTCTGCTTCGGATTCCTCAACATCTTCTTCGAGTTGCTCCCTCTCGGATACAGAGGCGAGGTTCTCGGTTCCCTCAGGGTTTTCATCTCCCTGAGGTCCAGTAATCCGATCTTCATTACCCTCTCCCCTGATAGATTCATCATGGGAAAGGTCTTCAGCGCTCTTATTTTGATCTTCAGCGCTCTTCTCCTGTTCAGCGCTCTTCTCCCCCTCTTTCTCATGATGGGCGGGGGAGGAATGGGTAGATTCAGCATTGGTGTTGTCTCTGTCTTCTGGGCCAGAGACTTTCACACAACCTTCAAGCTTAGCTATTCTGTCTTCTAGGCCAGAAATAGCAGGCGTGATTTTCTTCAGCTCTTGGCGATCCTCTGCGGTGAATGAGTCCAAAACAGGTGCAGGGGCCGGAGCAGGAGCTGGATTATTTGCGTTGTTTACCAGCGTCTCGATCATTGTCTTGACAGAACTAAGATCGGCCTTCACTGAGCCCAAGTCGGTCTTGACCACTGACATATCACCTTCGAGTGTACCAACCGATTTCTTCAGCGTTGTAACCTCGCTGGAAATGGTGGAAACTGATGATTTGAGGTTGGTGTAGTCAGTGTAGATGTCGGAGAGCACTTTGGCAAAGTCGGCGAGAGTTTTATCAAGGTCTTTGATGTCATCAGAGGAGGCCTTCTTTTCCACCACAGTAGTCAGCTTCGTCAGATTCTCTCCAGCGTTTGTTACAGCTGTAGAGTTATTTGATAGACCGGTGGTGAGATCCGTAAGTTTCATCTCCATAGACTTCAGAGACTGGTTGATGTCTCCCAAAAAAGGACCTGTAACATATAAGTACTTGTGAACAAAGGAAAGCTCAGAAGTTTCGGGTTTAGTTACAGTGTTTAAGGTGGGATCTGTACCTGCAGGAGCGTTGACGAACTCATCAAAGTTTCGAGTCCCTCCATAGTGTTCCATATCTCCCTCAAAAGTTCCGTGAGGGATGGAGATCTCTGCAGGTCCTTTCTTCGTCATTCGCTGAGAAGCTTCAACGGCTTCTTGAATGATGGCATCTCCAGTTTTGACTGGAGGAGTGTCCAAAGAAGTAGAGGGAGGAGCGAAGGATAAGAATTGGGGTTGGGTTTCAAGTTCAGCGTTGGATTCGCTGAGAAGTACTTCATCAGTCTTTTGAGAGACTGACGAAGGTTGGGTAGATTCCAAAGTTCTAACCTCAGCGTTTAAGGACGCTGAAGTAGGTTTAGAAGGGATGGCTTGAATTGGTGTGGCAGAGCGTACCACGGAACTTTCCTTCAGCTCTTCAGAATGAGCTGAGGAGTCTTCAGCATGCAATTGCTGGGGTTGCTCCTTGGTTTTCTTGATCCTTTTGGAATCAAGAGGGGTAAGAGATTGTTTCCTTTTCTTAGAAGGAATGGATTTTGTGGCCGGGGTATCAGCGATGGGTATTGTCACTGAAGGAGCCACAGAAAGCGGAGAATTTAGAAGAGTGAGAAGAGTAGAGAGACGTACCTCGTTGGCGACAGGCTTGAAGTCGAGAACTTTAGGGCCAATCTGAGAGAGTTTCAGATCACCCTCTTCAGGATAGCTGTCCTTCAGGCCATATTGAAAGATGGCGCTGATGAATCGCGGGTAAGGAACCCATGCTGGTCGGTCAGCGGCAGAATCAACACGTTGAATGCGGTCTTCATAGATGATGGAGGCCCAGTCAATGTTGAGACCTTTCAGCAGTGCGTAACCCATGGCCTGCTGAGGTTGAGCGGCTTGATCAGAAGATCCGGATTTCGCTGTCATGCAGCTGATCAGGTGAGCGAAGATGAAGTTCATCTCGCTGGGCATCTTGGATTTCTTTATCAGCGTCAGCTTCTTCTCAGGTAGCTTGTCTCTTCCAGTCTCCCAGATGTAACCCATCGCATCAAGGAAAGCAATGATTTCTTCCCTGTCAGCGTGCTTCTTGTGGTCAGGAAATGGAATGAAAGGATTTTCTGAGGTAGCGTTAGGGAATTTCAGAGCTTTGCGGATTATTGCGGGGGTTATCTTGATGGTGCCATACTCAGTATCGCTGAGTATGCAGTCGATGGTTTTAGATGGATCTTTGGCTGAGGGTAGGTTGGTGTGTCTGGCAGAGTACCAGAATTGGGATAATAGACGCTGACTGGCAGGAGGTGTGATTGTCAGTGCTGTGTATATGGGGCTATTCTTCAAAAAATTTACAGCGTCGTCTAGATGGGATACCTGCTTCCGAGGAGGAAACTCGAGAAGCGCTGAAAGGTTGTTTGCCTTTGTCCAGTCTAGTTGATCCAGCTCAAACTTAACCTGAGGAGCTTTAGTGATTTCCAGTTCCTCAGAATCAGCGGAGATGGACTCAGCGGTAACATTCAGCTTTGAGGTTGCCATTTCACTGTATTATCAGTTCAACCAAAGATGTTAACAAATAAGAAATATCTTAATGTGGAAAGAAAATTTCCATTAAGATTTTTCGAATATTGTCCATTTCATTCAGACAAAAAAAGTCTTAATGAAGATTAGGGTTTTTCTTGTTTTTAAAAAAAACGAATATAACACCTATAAGCCTTGTATTCCAGTTTAAAAAAAATGGATACGAAAGAAGAACAAGTTTAAGATTTTAGATTTAAAACTTGAAGAACAACCATGAAATGGTTGTGTTTATAAAACCATGAAAGAAAATGATTTTATTTTTGAGTTCTTTTGTTTGATCTTGTGTAAAACAATGATAAGATCGAAAACAAGTTATTTGCATTTGATAATAGATAAGAACATATTAACCTTGAGTTTGATGAAGAAGATGATGAACAGTTCTTGAAGATTTAGAGCACAAAATGCAACAGTGTTCTTTTCTTGCGGAGAAAGATTGACTCGCATAAAAGACAAATATAAACTTTGAGAGAGTTTATATAGGAAGAGAGTAGAGAGAGAAAAACTTGAGCGGGAAAGTTTTTCATCATGACACGGACACGTGTTTGCATTTGATTGGATAGACAACGAAACGTGCAAACGTGTGTCAGAAAAAGAGCGTGCCTGGTGTTATCCGTTGCAATGACGTCACAACTGTCCTTTCACATTCTTTCGTTGTCTCTGAGGTTTTGAAAGAAAAACTCAGGGACTCTTTGGAAAATATGAAGCACTGAATAGAAATATCAGTGAGGGTTTTAAGAAATTTCAAAATATTATTCAGCGATGAAAGAATTTGAAATCTTGCATTTTCATGCGTTTTGTCAGAGAAAACATACCTTGATATCAGTTTAACCCAATTTATTCAGAGAGAAGATGATGAAATGGATTGTACAAGTTTATTTTATCCAGAGCCTATACAAGAATGTATAAACGTATCGCTGATTAAATGTGAACCGCTGAAGATTTATCCTTCAAAGTTCAGCATTCCAAGCTCGCTGATGAGAAAGTTGAATCTTGTCTCATCAAGAGGTTTGGTAAACAAATCAGCTAACTGATAATCAGTTGGGATAAAATGAAGTTCTATATCACCATTCATCACATGATCTCTGATAAAATGATATCTGATTTCTATGTGTTTTGTCTTTGAGTGTAGCACTGGATTGTTTGCTATAGCGATGGCACTTGTGCTGTCGCAATAGATTGGAATTTTGGAGAGCTGAAGATCATAGTCTAGTAGTTGATTTCTCATCCACAAGACTTGAGAACAGCAGCTTCCAGCGGCTACATACTCAGCTTCAGCTGTGGAAGTGGACACCGAGTTTTGCTTCTTACTTGTCCAACTTACCAGCTTTCCACCCAGGAGCTGACATCCTCCTGTGGTGCTTTTCCTATCCATTTTGCAACCTGAAAAGTCACTGTCTGAATAGGCGGTTAGATCGAATCCTGAATCTTTGGGATACCAAAGACCTAGATTCGCTGTACCCTTAAGATATCGAAAGATTCGCTTTACAGCTTTCATATGAGATATCTTAGGTTCAGCTTGATATCGTGCGCACAGACATGTTGCAAACATAATATCGGGTCGGCTAGCTGTAAGATACAGTAGTGAGCCGATCATCCCACGGTACAGCGTGACATTGACAGGAACACCCTTTGTGTCCTTATCAAGTATCAGCGGTGGTGCCATAGGGGTTTTCATAGCTGAACTTTCAGTTAAGTCGAATTTTTTCAGCATATCTTTAACATACTTTCCCTGATTTATAAAAGTTCCTTTTTCAGTTTGCTTAATCTGAAGACCAAGGAAATATGTTAGTTCACCCATCATACTCATTTTATACTCATCTTTCATTCTATCAGCGAAACGAGTACAAAGCTCAGGGTTAGTAGAACCAAATATAATGTCATCAACATATATTTGAACTAAAATGATATGACCTTTTATTTTTCTAAAAAACAAAGTTTTGTCAATCTTACCTCTCTCAAATTTTTCAAGGTGGAGATACGTAGAAAGAGTGTCATACCATGCACGAGGAGCTTGCTTCAAGCCATAAAGTGCCTTATCCAGCTTATAAACATAACTTGGACGCTTAGGATCTGAGAATCCTGGAGGTTGTTCCACATAAACTTCTTCATTCAGCTTTCCATTTAGAAACGCTGACTTAACATTCATTTGATGTACAGTGAAGTTTTTGTGTACAGCATATGCTAAGAAAAGACGAATAGATTCAAGTCTTGCTACAGGAGCAAAGGTTTCGTCATAATCTATACCTTCCTCTTGTCTGTATCCCTGAGCAACAAGACGAGCTTTGTTGCGAGTTACAGTACCATGTTCGTCCAACTTGTTTCGATAGACCCACTTAGTGCCTATCACTGTTTTGTTAGTTGGTCTCCGAACAAGTTTCCAAACTTTGTTTCTTTCGAATTCAGTCAGCTCTTCTTGCATAGCGCTGACCCAGTTTGGATCACTGAGGGCATCATCTATTTTCTTTGGTTCAGTTAGAGAAATAAAGTTAACAAATAAACAAATATTACCTGCACTTCTACGAGTCTGAATACCAGCGTTGGGATCACCAAGAATTTGATCGATTGGGTGATTTACAGTCCATCGCTGAGCCGGAGCATGCGTCGCTGACTCAGTCTGAACTGGAGAAACTGAAGATGAGGCTTCAGCTACTTCTGGATAATCAGCTAAGAGAGGAATGCTTGCATTTGTCACTTCATTCACTGATTGCTGAGAAATAGATGGAATTTCTGAGACATTTGGATCAACTGCGGGTATAGTATTTATAGGAACAGCTGAGACCCAAGATGTTTCATCTTCACTATTCTGCATATTGGGAATGATAGTAGGACCATCATTTTCAGTTGTGTGAGTATGAGTAGTGGGAACATCTTCTGAATCACAAAGATGAGAAAACATCCATTGATTCAGTTCTTCTGTATCAGCGTTCGGTTTAGAATTCGCTGAACGGGATTCGTCAAACGTGACGTGAATAGTTTCTTCTACAGTTTGTCTTCTTCGGTTGAAGACTCTGAAGGCTTTGGAAACTGAGGAGTATCCAAGAAAGATTCCATCATCAGCCTTAGGATCAAACTTTCCAAGGGCATCTCTGTTGTTCAGTATGAAACACTGACAACCAAAGATGTGAAGAAAGCTGATTGAAGGCTTTCTCCCATGAAAAAGTTCATAGGCTGTCTTTTTGAATCTTTTCAATATCAGCGACCTGTTTTGCGTAAAACAAGCCGTGTTGACAGCTTCTGCCCAAAACTGAGTAGGCAGGTGAGAATCGCTGAGCATTGAACGTGCAGCTTCAATAATTGTTCTATTTCTTCTTTCAGCGACTCCGTTTTGTTGTGGTGTTCTCACTGACGAAAAGTTGTGAGAAATACCCTTGCTCTCAAGGAAGGAATCAAGAGAACTGTTTTTGAATTCAGTTCCATGATCACTCCTTATTGAGCGAACAGTCATATTGTTCAGAGTTTCCATCTTCCGAACAAAGGTGATGAGTTCTTCAGGGGTGTCACTCTTAGAACGGAGAAACATTACCCATGTATAACGAGAGAATTCATCAACTATGACCAGCGTATATTTCTTTCCAGCGATGGATTGTTTGTTAACGGGGCCAAACAAATCCATATGGAGTAGTTGAAGAGGAGATGACACTGAGGAAACTTGCTTGGACTTAAAGCTTGCCTTGGTCTGCTTCCCTTT
Organism: Saussurea involucrata; assembly: GCA_033807775.1. Lineage (NCBI taxonomy): Eukaryota > Viridiplantae > Streptophyta > Magnoliopsida > Asterales > Asteraceae > Saussurea > Saussurea involucrata. The sequence continues at coordinate 146,536,987 of CM066314.1, forward strand.
TTCACACGCTGAACATAAGGATTCTTTGGCGTATGAATGTTGAGGTAGACCAGTGACTAACTCTTTGGATGAAAGAGTATTCAGTGTCTTGAAGTTGAGATGTGAAAGCCTCTTGTGCCATAGCCAGTTGACATCAGAAGATGCCTTTGAGAAGAAACAGGAGTTCTCAGTGGTTGTTGAGTCCATGTTTATAACGTAAACATTTTCCAAACGATAACCGCTGAGAGCTATCTTCTCCTTTTTGTCAGAGACAAAGCAGGATTCCTTGGTGAAAATCACTTTGTTATCCATGTCGCAAAGCTGACTGATGCTCAGAAGATTATGCTTCAGCCCTTCAACATATGCGACTCTTCTGAAGGATGTTGTACCATTTGAAAGTACACCATACCCTCGGGTGTGTCCTTTTCCATTTCCACCGAAAGTCACAGAGGGACCCTTCTCTTCCTTGTATTCAGCGAGCAGGCTTTTCTTTCCAGTCATGTGTCTAGAGCATCCGCTATCGAGATACCAGATACCCTTCTTAACCTGCAATACAAAGGAAGATTATTTTTGCTTGGGTACCCACTTCACCATGTATACGCGTTTGTCAGTGGAAGTGGTTGGAATGGGTTCAGCAGTCTTCGCAGCATTTGAAGATTCAGCTTTGTATTTCTTCACTTTGGTCAATTTCTTGACCTCAGTGGTAGGAGTCACCTTGACCAGACTTGCAACTGGTTTGGTCTTCTTTGGTGCTATCTTCACCTTAGCTATCTTATCAGCTTTGGTGGCTGTGGGACACTTACTTGCAATATGATCGGTAAGTCCACAGTGATAACATTTCCTATAACTAAAATTAGTTCTAGGACCACTTGTGTGCTGAGCTTTTAATTTGGAATTAGAAGTGCCAGCACCAAGTACACTATTGGTTTTTGAAATAGGACGAACATTCAGTTCTTCAGATTTCTTACCTAGGACATCTACTCTGAGTCTAGGAGTAGGTCGCTGAACTGATCCAGAGGTCTGATTTCTAGAACCAGATGTATGAATCACTAAGGCTTTGGAAGCATTCAGCTTAGGTACTAAAGTACCCTTCTGAGGATTTTGATAAATTACAATTCCTTTACCTTTATCTTTAGAGACAGAGGTAGGTTTTGAATAAACCATTTTCTCCTTACCTTTTGAGGAGGTAGGAGTTTCCTCAGGGATTGGTGTAATCGACGAGGAGTACTGAGATGAAGAAGTGTCAGCTACTGAGGATACGAACGTTCCAAATTTAAGCATTGAACGTTCAGTGGTTGGTATTGGAGTATCATATTTATAACCCAGACCACGTTTATCACTCAGAGAAATCTGAGCCTTAATTATCTCAGTGATCTTTGTTGAAGAATTACACCATCCTTCAACAGTAGCTTGTTCAGCTTTTAATGCAGCGATAGCTTCCGCTCGTTCAATTTTGACTAGCTGATTTAAATGGACTTGATCTTTAAAATCTTCTTCAAATTTAGAAAGCTTTTCTATTTGTAGGTGGCAATTTTTAAGCTTTTCAGCGAGATCAAGATTTTGGTTTTCAACCACAGCTTTGCCGTTCATGGCTTCGTATAAACTTCTAGTCAGTAGTTCGATTTTACGGAGACTATCAGCTTCATCAATATTTACAATATTGGTAAAGAAGGAGGGTGATACCTGAATGGCAGATGTTGAAGTGGAGGGAATGTTTGAACTTTCTTCCTCTTCTTCAATCTTGGCCATGAGACATTGATTTGCTTCATCATCTTCAGAATCAGATGATGAGGCTTCTTCATCAGAAGCAGCCCAATCATAGTCAGCCATTAGGCCTTTTCCCTTCTTCTTAAAGCTTTTCAGCTTTGCATACTTCTCCTTCAGCTTTAAGTATTTGTCGTCTTTATTCCTTGGAACAAAGGATTTCTTTGTAAAGGCTGAAGGTCTCATGATTTTCTTTGACCTGCACTCGTTAGCGAAATGACCTGTCTTTTCGCAGTTAAAACAAGTAGCAGTAGCCTTATCAACAAAAGCTGATGACTTAGGCTTGTCAGCTATAGAAAGAGTTTTGTTCTTTCTAAACATTTTCTTCTTGGCGAATCTCCTGAACTTTTTAGTTAGGAGAGCCAAGGATTCATCATCTGAAGAATCAGAATCTGATGATCTTTCAGAGTTACTTTCTAACTCAGTGATAGTGACCACGGGTCGCTGAGTAGAAGGTTCCTCTGAGATTAAAGCAACAGGGGTGCTTTTGGAATCTTTTACAAGATTCTTCTTAAGATGGCTAGATTGCTCATGATTCAGCAATGTGCCATATAAGGTAGCAAGTGTCATTGATCTTAGATCTTTTGACAGCTTGAGACACATGGAATAATTGTCCCAGCTTTCAGGTAAACATTCTAAAAACTTTGTCAGAACTTCAAAGTTAGAATATTCCTTACCAACCGTTTTAAGATCTATAATTAAGCAATTAAAACGTTGATGTACTTCAGAGAGAGTTTCATTCTTACCAGAGATGAAACTTTCGTATTGTCTTACCAGGTTGATCTTTCTTGAATCCTGGACTTCAGACGTTCCTTCATACTGAACACATATTGTGTCCCACATGGCTTTTGAGGATTTCAGGTTCATGACGGAATGGTAGACTTCGTCAGGAAGGGCCATGGATAGTATGGATATGGCTTTTGTATCTATAGCCACTTTCTTCTTGTCTTCATCGGTCCAATGATGGATTTCCTTTGGAATCAGCCTTTCTGGAATAGCAGCTCTAGTTGCAGTGGCTGGAACGGCAGGATCAATCGTTACAGGGATGTGTGGACCGTTTTCAAGATAGTAAGGTATAGTAGGGTCTACACCTTCTAAGAAGAGTGTCATCCTATTTTTCCATAAGTTGAAGTTGTCTCTGGAAAATCTAGGGGGTTTTGCAAGAGAACCATTGTCGATATAGTGAGTGTTTGTGTTTGAGTTGGCCATTTTCAGATAATAGCAAGGAAGAGAAATATCTTAGATTAGATCTTGTTTATGAGATTAAACAAATCTGCTCTGATACCACTTGTTGGTCCCGAAAGGCTTAAACAAGTTTGTAGAAGGGGGGGTTGAATACAAACACACTATTTTACTTTTCTAAATTGTTTATTGATAAATCATTAACAATTTACAGCTTGTTGCGGAAACAAGATTAAGGATAAACCTAAATCTAAACAAGTTGGAACACTAAGGTTTTCTTGCACTAAGAAAGATAAGGAGATTACTAATAAAATCCTATCTTGAGAGATTTGAACTTGTCCAGAGTTAGCAAGTTACTTCAAATGAAGTGAGTTCATCTCTTTATATACTGCATGCATTTAATGCAATTCTGTATACACTTTACACGTGTCATCAGCGGATTGGTTGCATGTCATTGACCTTTGTTGACAACCTTAGTAGCCGCATGAATGAACAGTGTAGTATCAGAGTGGTTGTACGATTTCAGATTTTCGGAGGTTCTTTTCTGACATTTCGTACGGTGGCGTGCAAGGGAGGTTAAGACAAAAGTACTTTGTACGGAGGACTTCATGATCAGCTTTCGTTGATTCAGCGATTATCATTTACTATTCAGCAGATGATAAAGTTCAGCGATAGCTGAAGTCTTGTACTTGATACTTCACATTGAGTGGACAAATCTGAGTCTTCGCTGATCCGCATCAGTTCATTAGGAGACTTGTCGCTGGTTCTTGAGCTTGATCTTCGACTTCAGCATAGAACCTTTGTTGACGTGAATCTTGTCTTCAGGGATCATAAGTAAACAACTAACTTATCAGCGATCACCATAAGGACTGAACAGACTCAGCGATATGGTGAACAGTGTTCGCTGAATGTTTAAATCTAAAAGTGCGAGAGTTCCTATCAGCAGTACTGTAAGATCTTAGTACTTATCAGCGATAGTGAAACTCTGATACATATTGTTTACTTACAATTTTCACTAAGTATTTAAGATAGGGTCATTATCAAATCACTGAGGGTTTGGATCAACAATATGAAAAAAAGTTAGAGAACGTACCATTTCAGACTCTCTCTATTTGCCCCTGTCATTTATTACCTTATCCTTTTTGGGAGGAAAAGATAGGTTTTAAATGACAGAATGACACGGAGAAATATTGTCCTGCGTTGACTATGTTGTCGTGCGACCGGGCACCATAATAGACTTATTAATAGAGGAACGAACCTGTCGAGAGCCTGATCTTGTGACTTTGGTTTATTTTCGCGGCTTCAAGGTAGACTTGTAGCACTCACGAGCGACTTTTGGCTCACTCTTAATCTCTTGGATTCCCCATGGCGTAGGGAATTTCAACATTTGATGATACGTCGAGGGAACGACTTTCATATCATGGATCCATGGTCGTCCTAAGATGATGTTATAGGCCGATGCACAATCGATGACACTGAACTTGGTCTGCTTGTTGACTCCTCCGGCGTAGACGGGCAAGATTATCTCTCCGAAGGTGCTCGTCGCTTCTCCATTGAAACCGACCAAAGTCGTCGAACGTCGGGTGATTTCCGAGCGATCGATTCCCATGGCTTTGATGGTGTTTAGAAAAATAACATTTGCTGAGTTGCCCCCGTCGATCAAGACTCGACGCGTTAGAAAGTTACCGACCGTGATCTGAATGATCAACCCGTCGTGATGCTTCTGATACGAGTCGCCAAGGTCGACGTGGTCGAACACAATCTTCATAGTTTCTAGCTCCAAATCTCCTTTGAGTCTAGACGAGCGAGGAATAGGCTGATCATCGGGCGCCTGACTAGCATGACGCTTGTCCGCTGAATACGTCAGACCACATACGTCTGAACCACCGGTGATAAAATTGACGACCTTCGCGTGCTCGGGGGTCGACGGTCGATGGCTATTTGCTGGAACAGCGACATCGTCGATGATATCCTTGAGATTCCCTTTCAGGAAATGATACGCTAATTCCTTCTTCAATGCGATACAATTGTCTGTCGCATGACCATGATCGACGTGGAAGTCGCACCACTTTGATTTGTCTTTTTTAGCATCGTCCAGGTCGGACTTCTTTGGCCATCGAATGGTCGCTTGGGAACTTTTCAGAGCTTCGACTAGGTCCTTAGCGGTCCCTTTGAATTTGTAAGAGGATATCTTGGGGTACTGAGTGAACTTAGTCGCGGTCTTGGCTTCTGCTTTCGTCTTAAAACGAACATTTGAAATTTGGCGTGCGGGCTCTATTCTGGAAACAGCCTTTGTCTTGAACTCTGGCTTTTTGACGCCTAACGACTTCCTGTCGTCGGTGTGCTTGCGACGAAAGGCGGCATCATCCTCGACCCTCATATATGCTAAGGTTCGAGCTCGGACGTCTTCGAAATTCTCTGGGGGATATTTGGTCAGATCGGTGTATAGACCCGAACTATCGTCCAGACCACGCTTATAGGCTTCGATCGCAGTTTTGATGTCACAATTGCGGATACTGATCATTTCGGCATTGAATCTATTGAAATAACTTTGAATAGACTCAATGGTCTTCTGCACGACATAGTACAGATCACTAGTCTGCTTTTCCATCTTACGACTGCTGGCGAATTGCCGAAAGAATTGGTTGACCAATTCGGCGAACGACCCGATAGATTTGGGTTTGAGATTGATCAACCACTGGAGAGCTGGACCAGTGAGAGTCGCCCCGGAACTCTTGCACATGCATACTTCCTGGTACATGTGTGGAATCGAGATTGTCCACATGAGCTGCTTATACTGCGCGACATGCTCGATTAGATCGGTCACACCCGAATACTTGGGAGTGAAGGCAGGAATGTTATACTTCTTTGGGACCTCGACGGTGGAGATCTCGTCGATGAAGGGCGACGCCTGATACCCCGAGCGAGGCTCGACGTCGACAGGTACGGCTGCCACAGGCAACTTGGCGAGCAATGACAGGACGCGCTCATTTTGGTCTTCTAACATCTTCAAACGTTGGGAGATGGGATCGTTAAGATCATGGTTTGCCCCTGTCGAGGGATTGGTCCCTGGACTAGTACCATTACCATGCGACGAACCATTGGTGTCCCCGTTGAACGGAACAAAATATGGCTGCAACCCATAATGGAATTGCTGTGGTCCATTCTGAAACGATTGTGGTCCATGCTGAAATGGTTGCGATCTCTGCTGGAAAGATTGCGATCCTTGCTGGAAAGGTTGCGGACCACTTTGGAACGGCTGGGATCCATTCTAAAACGGCTGGGCGCCACCTTGCAATGGTTGGGATCCATTGTTCAAGGGTGGTGGTCGGATGTGCTGAGAAGGAATCTGCCCAGACTGGGGATTCGGAATGAATGGACCCGGCTGCTGATTCTACATGAATGGACCTGGATGCTGATTCTGCGCGGACGGGCCTGGTCCCGGACCTGGATTCTGGATGAATGGTCTAGGACCATTTTGGGGTCCAAAAGGATTCCTTAGCCGCACGATCTCTTCAGCTGCTCTGCGATTCTGCTCTGCCATTGCATTGAGTTGATTCCGGGCAACCTCAAGCTCCTGATACATCTGAGCGACGGCTTGCTGCGGATTTCCAGGGGTTGCCATTTTCCTGCAACAGAAAATAGAAGAAACTCCAAGAAACTATTAGTAGAATGCACGTTCGTCGAGGATTTTCTCTAGATGTAGTCCCACGGATGGCGCCAAACTGTTAATGCCAAAAACCGCACCAAAGGGACAACTTAAGGTCGATGTGGACTTAAACAACTAAAGAAAGAATCTTTCGACGAGACGTGCGACGAGGATAAAAATAAAGAAACAAGGGATTTGATGACGTAGGAAAAACCTCAATCGAGGAAAAAACCTGCGGACGACAGGGGGTGTCGTCGCTGCACTATGGTCGCCAATCAGGGGCGATGTCCTTGGATACTGGTGTCGATCATACAGTGATTACAATACAAATGAAGAAAATGCTTCGAAATGTAAAGTACAAGTGTTTGAACGTAAAAATAGGTGTTTGTCGTGTACGAAACAAAGTGTAAACTGTTGGTCGAGGGCTGTTGTCGTGCGTCGAGACTGATTCTTCGACAGAAAGCTCTTCACCGCTGTTATTTTTGAATGCGATGTAGTATTCTGGAATTCAGTGCTAGATGATAACTTTCAGTATGTGTTTCTCGAGTTCTGCTTCGGATGTTTATTGCTAGATATTTGATGTGTATCGGATGTTATCTGATGATCCTTGATGTGAAGACTTAGCTTGGTATTTATAGTCTTCGCGTCATTAATTAGCTCCATTAATGCTTTGATCAACGGCTACAACGGCTGGAAACGGTTGCCGGAGTGATTATCCATGATGATCTTCGTCCGTTACGGCTATCGATCGTTGATGGTTGCGTCGGTTACATCCGTTGCTCCTTAATGACTTTGACTCCTGCATTAAACACTTAACAAACGTAACAGTCATGGTTAACGTTAGTTTGGTCGAGGTCGCATGGTTCTATGCGACGGTCGTGCGGGACGGGCGACGCTATGGTCGAGTGTCACGAGGAACTCTCGACTTACCTTTTAGGAGGGATGACGATGGCGTTTTGGGTCTTTGTCGAGACCTTATCTTAATACAAGATATAGTTCTTAATCATACGTCTTACCTGTTCTGGTCGTGGTCGAGCGACGTGATTTTTTTCCCAAACAGTTTGCCCCCAAATTTTGAAAATTGAAAGTCAAATTTAAGTTTTAAATTTTGTCAATCAAACGCATAGGAAATAAGACAAGAGTTAGAAATTACCTCAATCGCCTTGGAACTAGACTGGTCCGTTTCTAACTAAACGAGAATTTGAAAAGGGAACGAAGTCGTGACGTCACGATGACACACGATTGTGCTTACCAGCTGTCGATGACAGGTGTCGACTATCCCTGCGGTCATACGAAGGGACGAGAGCACGCGGCGGTCATCCAGGGATTCGATTTGACGCGATTGTTTGTATAAAAAAAGATCACGATGGGTTTTTTCTTTCTATATTGCGAAGTGTTTATTTGGGAAGAGATTTCGCCTTGATTCCTTTCCATTCTTCGTCCGAACTTACCCGAATCGTTGCAAATCTTCGGCCTAGTAGAGATTGTTCGAGGTTTAGAGTGTTTATATAACGCATTGCTCTTCCGCTTTGGTTTTTATCGATCGTCTCCTTCGTTTGATAAACAATGTCGATTGAACCAGAGAGTTCTATCGTGAGTCAGGAGGATTTAGATGCCTTTAGGCGTATAGCGAAGATCCCTGCGGAAGTAGAGTTTTAATCATTCCAGGGGATATACGTCCTGAGAATTGTCTCGAAGGATGCTTCGTGATATACGAGTATCCCTTCAAAATAGGGTTTGAGTGGCCGTATTCGGTTTTATCTAAGAATTTCATGCGATATTTTAGCCTGTCACCAGGGCAGTTGATGCCCCAACTTTGGCGGGTTTTTCTGGTTATCGAGCGATTGTCTGCAAAGTGGGATGCACCTATGACCCTGAATGATTTCTGGTTGCCTTATCATGTTAAGAGAGACAAGAATTGGCGTTACAGTCCGTATTCCAAGTTTAAGGGTGATCGTACCCTGGTTTTAAATACTGCGGTCAACGACCGTGGATGGAAGAAGAGGTACGTATTCGTGCGTACTGACTCGCTTAACATCAATAGCAAATGGATTCGTCCTGACTGGAACATGGGAGGTATGCTTTTTTGATATATGTCACTGTTTGGTTCTTCCGCTTTCTATTTACTCATTGTTTTTTGTCGTCTTCAGAGATTCAGTACGATGCTTTGCACCCGAACGAAGGTTCTCGAGCCAAGGTTGACAGATTCCTGAGTTATAGTACTGATGATCGATCTTTCGTCACATGGCAACCGGCGGCCGAGGACGAGGACGCGATGGGAGATTCTGAAGAAGAGGGAGAGGAGGATGAGAGGGAAGAAGCGACTGGTAAACGTACCGTAGTTTTTATTTTACTTTGTTTACTCTATCCGCCTGACGCTTCATGTATTTCCTGATTAGTGCCGACCAAGAGGAAATCGGTCTCTAGGGCGAGAGGGGAGCAGGTTATGCGTGCCCTTCGGGGTGAAAATGTTTCGACAGCTGGGTCGAGCGAAAAGACAACCCGGAGGACAGTCCTGAGGGAACCGTCGTCTAGGGTTGATAACTCACCGGGAGTTGTTATGCCTAAGGAGGCGAGGGCGCCATCTAGCCGTTTTGGCGTAACGGACGCGACACCAGCAAGTTCGGCGCTTCCGGCGACAATGATGAGACCGGTGTTCAAGATGTCAACCCCATCATCTGCCATCAGGGGCGAGGGGTCATCGGCCGAAGTCGCGATGGTTAATTTTTCATTGCCGTCGGACTTTATGGCGGATGGTGTCCTAGACGGGACGACGTTGTTTCCTCACTTGGAGAGGTGTTTGCTTCCATCTTTCAGGGAGCGTTTTCACGGGGTTCCGGCCGGAGAGATAGGATCTCAGGTTGCCAGTCTGGCGTTCTCAGTAAGTGTCAATCTTTCATGACTTGTTTCAACGTTCGATGTCGTTCGTTGTCTAACACTTTTTCGTGTATTTTTAGACGTTCCAATCGTCTCTGGCATTGTACGTCGAGATGTCGAAAGCCGAGGAGTTTGTGGCGTCTGCTTTGAAAAGGGAGGAGGCGGTGTTGGAGAGAGAGAAGGCGGCTTTAGATAGGGAGAGGTTTGCCTTGGCGCGTGCTGGCGAGCTAGCCATCCAGCTCTTCGATGCTCAGTATGAACTGCAGGAGATTTGTGCGGGAGGAGTGGCAGATGAAGGTCCTCGGGTCGGGACTTCGAGCAGGGATACGACCGATGTTCCCCTGCCGTCTAGAATTTTCCGTTCCTTGTTTATTTTGCCATTCGACCAACCAGGGATCGAGTATGTATATAATGGTTTACTTAATGAATATATCTTTTGCTTATGCTTTATTCGAATCACATTTGATTATAAAGTCGAACATAAGATACATATGAAATCATGAGACTAAGGCGCTCATTGTAATACGATAATAAGAACGTAAAACAAATAAAAACACGCGATTAAAGCATCCATTCAGGGTATAAAAGCTAAGAAACTTAGACGTAAGTTATTTAGGCTTTGCGATTGTACGACGAGATCGTACGAGGAATTTGCGTCTTATGCCCCTGTGGAGGGACGGTCAGGGAAGAAAATCCTGATTGTTTATGTCGTGCGATTCTGCGAATTTAAAGTCATCTAGTAGACTTAATGATTACTGTCGTGCGATTCTGCGATAAAACGATGTCGGGGGTTGGTCGTTGGCTAGCCAACGACCCTCCGATGCTTAAGTCAGTAAACGTTTGGTGAGAAAAAATCGTATGAAAAAGAGTTAGAGAACGTACCATTTCAGACTCTCTCTATTTGCCCCCTGTCATTTATTACCTTATCCTTTTTGGGAGGAAAAGATAGGTTTTAAATGACAGAATGTCACGGAGAAATATTGTCCTGCGTTGACTATGTTGTCGTGCGATCGGGCACCATAATAGACTTATTATTAGAGGAACGAACCTGTCGAGAGCCTGATCTTGTGACTTTGGTTTATTTTTGCGGCTTCAAGGTAGACTTGTAGCACTCACGAGCGACTTTTGGCTCACTCTTAATCTCTTGGATTCCCCATGGCGTAGGGAATTTCAACATTTTATGATACGTCGAGGGAACGACTTTCATATCATGGATCCATGGTCGTCCTAAGATGATGTTATAGGCCGATGCACAATCGATGACACTGAACTTGGTCTGCTTGTTGACTCCTCCGGCGTAGACGGGCAAGATTATCTCTCCGAAGGTGCTCGTCGCTTCTCCATTGAAACCGACCAAAGTCGTCGAACGTCGGGTGATTTCCGAGCGATCGATTCCCATGGCTTTGATGGTGTTTAGAAAAATAACATTTGCTGAGTTGCCCCCGTCGATCAAGACTCGACGCGTTAGAAAGTTACCGACCGTGATCTGAATGATCAACCCGTCGTGATGCTTCTGATACGAGTCGCCAAGGTCGACGTGGTCGAACACAATCTTCATAGTTTCTAGCTCCAAATCTCCTTTGAGTCTAGACGAGCGAGGAATAGGCTGATCATCGGGTCGCCTGACTAGCATGACGCTTGTCCGCTGAATACGTCAGACCACATACGTCTGAACCACCGGTGATGCAATTGACGACCTTCGCGTGCTCGGGGGTCGACGGTCGATGGCTATTTGCTGGAACAGCGACATCGTCGATGATATCCTTGAGATTCCCTTTCAGGAAATGATACGCTAATTCCTTCTTCAATGCGATACAATTGTCTGTCGCATGACCATGATCGACGTGGAAGTCGCACCACTTTGATTTGTCTTTTTTAGCATCGTCCAGGTCGGACTTCTTTGGCCATCGAATGGTCGCTTGGGAACTTTTCAGAGCTTCGACTAGGTCCTTAGCGGTCCCTTTGAATTTGTAAGAGGATATCTTGGGGTACTGAGTGAACTTAGTCGCGGTCTTGGCTTCTGCTTTCGTCTTAAAACGAACATTTGAAATTTGGCGTGCGGGCTCTATTCTGGAAACAGCCTTTGTCTTGAACTCTGGCTTTTTGACGCCTAACGACTTCCTGTCGTCAGTGTGCTTGCGACGAAAGGCGGCATCATCCTCGACCCTCATATATGCTAAGGTTCGAGCTCGGACGTCTTCGAAATTCTCTGGGGGATATTTGGTCAGATCGGTGTATAGACCCGAACTATCGTCCAGACCACGCTTATAGGCTTCGATCGCAGTTTTGATGTCACAATTGCGGATACTGATCATTTCGGCATTGAATCTATTGAAATAACTTTGAATAGACTCAATGGTCTTCTGCACGACATAGTACAGATCACTAGTCTGCTTTTCCATCTTACGACTGCTGGCGAATTGCCGAAAGAATTGGTTGACCAATTCGGCGAACGACCCGATAGATTTGGGTTTGAGATTGATCAACCACTGGAGAGCTGGACCAGTGAGAGTCGCCCCGGAACTCTTGCACATGCATACTTCCTGGTACATGTGTGGAATCGAGATTGTCCACATGAGCTGCTTATACTGCGCGACATGCTCGATTAGATCGGTCACACCCGAATACTTGGGAGTGAAGGCAGGAATGTTATACTTCTTTGGGACCTCGACGGTGGAGATCTCGTCGATGAAGGGCGACGCCTGATACCCCGAGCGAGGCTCGACGTCGACAGGTACGGCTGCCACAGGCAACTTGGCGAGCAATGACAGGACGCGCTCATTTTGGTCTTCTAACATCTTCAAACGTTGGGAGATGGGATCGTTAAGATCATGGTTTGCCCCTGTCGAGGGATTGGTCCCTGGACTAGTACCATTACCATGCGACGAACCATTGGTGTCCCCGTTGAACGGAACAAAATATGGCTGCAACCCATAATGGAATTGCTGTGGTCCATTCTGAAACGATTGTGGTCCATGCTGAAATGGTTGCGATCTCTGCTGGAAAGATTGCGATCCTTGCTGGAAAGGTTGCGGACCACTTTGGAACGGCTGGGATCCATTCTAAAACGGCTGGGCGCCACCTTGCAATGGTTGGGATCCATTGTTCAAGGGTGGTGGTCGGATGTGCTGAGAAGGAATCTGCCCAGACTGGGGATTCGGAATGAATGGACCCGGCTGCTGATTCTACATGAATGGACCTGGATGCTGATTCTGCGCGGACGGGCCTGGTCCCGGACCTGGATTCTGGATGAATGGTCTAGGACCATTTTGGGGTCCAAAAGGATTCCTTAGCCGCACGATCTCTTCAGCTGCTCTGCGATTCTGCTCTGCCATTGCATTGAGTTGATTCCGGGCAACCTCAAGCTCCTGATACATCTGAGCGACGGCTTGCTGCGGATTTCCAGGGGTTGCCATTTTCCTGCAACAGAAAATAGAAGAAACTCCAAGAAACTATTAGTAGAATTCACGTTCGTCGAGGATTTTCTCTAGATGTAGTCCCACGGATGGCGCCAAACTGTTAATGCCAAAAATCGCACCAAAGGGACAACTTAAGGTCGATGTGGACTTAAACAACTAAAGAAAGAATCTTTCGACGAGACGTGCGACGAGGATAAAAATAAAGAAACAAGGGATTTGATGACGTAGGAAAAACCTCAATCGAGGAAAAAACCTGCGGACGACAGGGGGTGTCGTCGCTGCACTATGGTCGCCAATCAGGGGCGATGTCCTTGGATACTGGTGTCGATCATACAGTGATTACAATACAAATGAAGAAAATGCTTCGAAATGTAAAGTACAAGTGTTTGAACGTAAAAATAGGTGTTTGTCGTGTACGAAACAAAGTGTAAACTGTTGGTCGAGGGCTGTTGTCGTGCGTCGAGACTGATTCTTCGACAGAAAGCTCTTCACCGCTGTTATTTTTGAATGCGATGTAGTATTCTGGAATTCAGTGCTAGATGATAACTTTCAGTATGTGTTTCTCGAGTTCTGCTTCGGATGTTTATTGCTAGATATTTGATGTGTATCGGATGTTATCTGATGATCCTTGATGTGAAGACTTAGCTTGGTATTTATAGTCTTCGCGTCATTAATTAGCTCCATTAATGCTTTGATCAACGGCTACAACGGCTGGAAACGGTTGCCGGAGTGATTATCCATGATGATCTTCGTCCGTTACGGCTATCGATCGTTGATGGTTGCGTCGGTTACATCCGTTGCTCCTTAATGACTTTGACTCCTGCATTAAACACTTAACAAACGTAACAGTCATGGTTAACGTTAGTTTGGTCGAGGTCGCATGGTTCTATGCGACGGTCGTGCGGGACGGGCGACGCTATGGTCGAGTGTCACGAGGAACTCTCGACTTACCTTTTAGGAGGGATGACGATGGCGTTTTAGGTCTTTGTCGAGACCTTATCTTAATACAAGATATAGTTCTTAATCATACGTCTTACCTGTTCTGGTCGTGGTCGAGCGACGTGATTTTTTTCCCAAACAGTTTGCCCCCAAATTTTGAAAATTGAAAGTCAAATTTAAGTTTTAAATTTTGTCAATCAAACGCATAGGAAATAAGACAAGAGTTAGAAATTACCTCAATCGCCTTGGAACTAGACTGGTCCGTTTCTAACTAAACGAGAATTTGAAAAGGGAACGAAGTCGTGACGTCACGATGACACACGATTGTGCTTACCAGCTGTCGATGACAGGTGTCGACTATCCCTGCGGTCATACGAAGGGACGAGAGCACGCGGCGGTCATCCAGGGATTCGATTTGATGCGATTGTTTGTATAAATAAAGATCACGATGGGTTTTTTCTTTCTATATTGCGAAGTGTTTATTTGGGAAGAGATTTCGCCTTGATTCCTTTCCATTCTTCGTCCGAACTTACCCGAATCGTTGCAAATCTTCGGCCTAGTAGAGATTGTTCGAGGTTTAGAGTGTTTATATAACGCATTGCTCTTCCGCTTTGGTTTTTATCGATCGTCTCCTTCGTTTGATAAACAATGTCGATTGAACCAGAGAGTTCTATCGTGAGTCAGGAGGATTTAGATGCCTTTAGGCGTATAGCGAAGATCCCTGCGGAAGTAGAGTTTTAATCATTCCAGGGGATATACGTCCTGAGAATTGTCTCGAAGGATGCTTCGTGATATACGAGTATCCCTTCAAAATAGGGTTTGAGTGGCCGTATTCGGTTTTATCTAAGAATTTCATGCGATATTTTAGCCTGTCACCAGGGCAGTTGATGCCCCAACTTTGGCGGGTTTTTCTGGTTATCGAGCGATTGTCTGCAAAGTGGGATGCACCTATGACCCTGAATGATTTCTGGTTGCCTTATCATGTTAAGAGAGACAAGAATTGGCGTTACAGTCCGTATTCCAAGTTTAAGGGTGATCGTACCCTGGTTTTAAATACTGCGGTCAACGACCGTGGATGGAAGAAGAGGTACGTATTCGTGCGTACTGACTCGCTTAACATCAATAGCAAATGGATTCGTCCTGACTGGAACATGGGAGGTATGCTTTTTTGATATATGTCACTGTTTGGTTCTTCCGCTTTCTATTTACTCATTGTTTTTTGTCGTCTTCAGAGATTCAGTACGATGCTTTGCACCCGAACGAAGGTTCTCGAGCCAAGGTTGACAGATTCCTGAGTTATAGTACTGATGATCGATCTTTCGTCACGTGGCAACCGGCGGCCGAGGACGAGGACGCGATGGGAGATTCTGAAGAAGAGGGAGAGGAGGATGAGAGGGAAGAAGCGACTGGTAAACGTAGCGTAGTTTTTATTTTACTTTGTTTACTCTATCCGCCTGACGCTTCATGTATTTCCTGATTAGTGCCGACCAAGAGGAAATCGGTCTCTAGGGCGAGAGGGGAGCAGGTTATGCGTGCCCTTCGGGGTGAAAATGTTTCGACAGCTGGGTCGAGCGAAAAGACAACCCGGAGGACAGTCCTGAGGGAACCGTCGTCTAGGGTTGATAACTCACCGGGAGTTGTTATGCCTAAGGAGGCGAGGGCGCCATCTAGCCGTTTTGGCGTAACGGACGCGACACCAGCAAGTTCGGCGCTTCCGGCGACAATGATGAGACCGGTGTTCAAGATGTCAACCCCATCATCTGCCATCAGGGGCGAGGGGTCATCGGCCGAAGTCGCGATGGTTAATTTTTCATTGCCGTCGGACTTTATGGCGGATGGTGTCCTAGACGGGACGACGTTGTTTCCTCACTTGGAGAGGTGTTTGCTTCCATCTTTCAGGGAGCGTTTTCACGGGGTTCCGGCCGGAGAGATAGGATCTCAGGTTGCCAGTCTGGCGTTCTCAGTAAGTGTCAATCTTTCATGACTTGTTTCAACGTTCGATGTCGTTCGTTGTCTAACACTTTTTCGTGTATTTTTAGACGTTCCAATCGTCTCTGGCATTGTACGTCGAGATGTCGAAAGCCGAGGAGTTTGTGGCGTCTGCTTTGAAAAGGGAGGAGGCGGTGTTGGAGAGAGAGAAGGCGGCTTTAGATAGGGAGAGGTTTGCCTTGGCGCGTGCTGGCGAGCTACCCATCCAGCTCTTCGATGCTCAGTATGAACTGCAGGAGATTTGTGCGGGAGGAGTGGCAGATGAAGGTCCTCGGGTCGGGACTTCGAGCAGGGATACGACCGATGTTCCCCTGCCGTCTAGAATTTTCCGTTCCTTGTTTATTTTGCCATTCGACCAACCAGGGATCGAGTATGTATATAATGGTTTACTTAATGAATATATCTTTTGCTTATGCTTTATTCGAATCAAATTTGATTATAAAGTCGAACATAAGATACATATGAAATCATGAGACTAAGGCGCTCATTGTAATACGATAATAAGAACGTAAAACAAATAAAAACACGCGATTAAAGCATCCATTCAGGGTATAAAAGCTAAGAAACTTAGATGTAAGTTATTTAGGCTTTGCGATTGTACGACGAGATCGTACGAGGAATTTGCGTCTTATGCCCCTGTGGAGGGACGGTCAGGGAAGAAAATCCTGATTGTTTATGTCGTGCGATTCTGCGAATTTAAAGTCATCTAGTAGACTTAATGATTACTGTCGTGCGATTCTGCGATAAAACGATGTCGGGGGTTGGTCGTTGGCTAGCCAACGACCCTCCGATGCTTAAGTCAGTAAACGTTTGGTGAGAAAAAATCGTATGAAAAAGAGTTAGAGAACGTACCATTTCAGACTCTCTCTATTTGCCCCCTGTCATTTATTACCTTATCCTTTTTGGGAGGAAAAGATAGGTTTTAAATGACAGAATGTCACGGAGAAATATTGTCCTGCGTTGACTATGTTGTCGTGCGACCGGGCACCATAATAGACTTATTATTAGAGGAACGAACCTGTCGAGAGCCTGATCTTGTGACTTTGGTTTATTTTTGCGGCTTCAAGGTAGACTTGTAGCACTCACGAGCGACTTTTGGCTCACTCTTAATCTCTTGGATTCCCCATGGCGTAGGGAATTTCAACATTTTATGATACGTCGAGGGAACGACTTTCATATCATGGATCCATGGTCGTCCTAAGATGATGTTATAGGCCGACGCATAATCGATGACACTGAACTTGGTCTGCTTGTTGACTCCTCCGGCATAGACGGGCAAGATTATCTCTCCGAAGGTGCTCGTCGCTTCTCCATTGAAACCGACCAAAGTCGTCGAACGTCGGGTGATTTCCGAGCGATCGATTCCCATAGCTTTGATGGTGTTGAGAAAAATAACATTTGCTGAGCTGCCCCCGTCGATCAAGACTCGACGCGTTAGACAGTTACCGACCGTGATCTGAATGATCAACCCGTCGTGATGCTTCTGATACGAGTCGCCAAGGTCGACGTGGTCAAAAACAATCTTCATGGCTTCTAGCTCCAAATCTCCTTTGGGTCTAGACGAGCGAGGAATAGGCCGATCATCGGGCGCCTGACTGGCATGACGCTTGGCCGCTGAATACGTCAGACCACATACGTCTGAACCACCGGTGATGCAATTGACGACCTTCGCGTGCTCGGGGGTCGACGGTCGATGGCTATTAGCTGGAACAGCGACATCGTCGATGATATCCTTGAGATTCCCTTTCAGGAAATGATACGCTAATTCCTTCTTCAATGCGATACAATCGTCTGTCGCATGACCATGATCGACGTGGAAGTCGCACCACTTTGATTTTTCTTTTTTAGCATCGTCCAGGTCGGACTTCTTTGGCCATCGAATGGTCGCTTGGGAATTTTTCAGAGCTTCGACTAGGTCCTTAGCGGTCCCTTTGAATTTGTAAGAGGATATCTTGGGGTACTGAGTGAACTTAGTCGCGGTCTTGGCTTCTGCTTTCGTCTTGAAACGAACATTTGAAATTTGGCGTGCGGGCTCTATTCTGGAAACAGCCTTTGTCTTGAACTCTGGCTTTCTGACGCCTAACGACTTCTTGTCGTCAGTGTGCTTGCGACGAAAGGCGGCATCATCCTCAACCCTCATATATGCTAAGGTTCGAGCTCGGACGTCTTCGAAATTCTCTGGGGGATATTTGGTCAGATCGGTGTATAGATCTGAACTATCGTCCAGACGACGCTTATAGGCTTCGATCGCAGTTTTGATGTCACAATTGCGGATACTGATCATTTTGGCATTGAATCTATTGAAATAACTTCAAATACACTCACTGGTCTTCTGCACGACATAGTACAGATCACTAGTCTGCTTTTCCATCTTACGACTGCTGGCGAATTGCCGGAAGAATTGGTTGACCAATTCGGCAAACGACCCGATAGATTTGGGTTTGAGATTGATCAACCACTGGAGAGATGGACCAGTGAGAGTCGCCCCGAAACTCTTGCACATGCATACTTCCTGGTACATGTGTGGAATCGAGATTGTCCACATGAGCTGCTTATACTGCGCGACATGCTCGGTTGGATCGGTCACACCCGAATACTTGGGAGTGAAGGCAGGAATGTTATACTTCTTTGGGACCTCGACGGTGGCGATCTCGTCGATGAAGGGCGACGCCTGATACCCCGAGCGAGGCTCGACGTCGACAGGTACGGCTGCCCCAGGCAACTTGGCGAGCAATGACAGGACGCGCTCATTTTGGTATTCTAACATCTTCAAACGCTGGGCGACGGGATCGTTAAGATCAGGGTTTGCCCCTGTCGAGGGATTGGTCCCTGGACTAGTGCCATTACCATGCGACGAACCATTGGTGTCCCCGTTGAACGGAACAAAATATGGTTGCGACCCATAATGGAATTGTTGCGGTCCATTCTGAAACGATTGTGGTCCATGCTGAAATGGCTGCGATCTCTGCTGAAAAGATTGCGATCCTTGCTGGAAAGGTTGCGGACCACTTTGGAACGGCTGGGATCCATTCTGAAATGGCTGGGCGCCACCTTGCAATGGTTGGGATCCATTGTTCAAGGGTGGTGGTCGGATGTGCTGAGGGGAATCTGCCCAGACTGGGGATTCGGAATGAATGGACCCGGCTGCTGATTCTGCATGAATGGACCTGGATGCTGATTCTGCGCGAACGGGCCTGGTCCCGGACCTGGATTCTGGATGAATGGTCTAGGACCATTCTGGGGTCCAAAAGGATTCCTTAGTCGCGCGATCTCTTCAGCTGCTCTGCGATTCTGCTCTGCCATTGCATTGAGTTGATTCCTGGCAACCTCGAGCTCCTGATACATCTGAGCGACGGCTTGCTGCGGATTTCCAGGGGTTGCCATTTTCCTGCAACAGAAAATAGAAGAAACTCCAAGAAACTATCAGTAGAATGCACGTTCGTCGAGGATTTTCTCTAGATGTAGTCCCACGGATGGCGCCAAACTGTTAATGCCAAAAATCGCACCAAAGGGACAACTTAAGGTCGATGTGGACTTAAACAACTAAAGAAAGAATCTTTCGACGAGACGTGCGACGAGGATAAAAATAAAGAAACAAAGGATTTGATGACGCAGGAAAAACCTCAATCGAGGAAAAAACCTGCGGACGACAGGGGGTGTCGTCGTTGCACTATGGTCGCCAATCAGGGGCGATGTCCTTGGATACTGGTGTCGATCGTACAGTGATTACAATACAAATGAAGAAAATGCTTCGAAATGTAAAGTACAAGTGTTTGAACGTAAAAATAGGTGTTTGTCGTGTACGAAACAAAGTGTAAACTGTTGGTCGAGGGCTGTTGTCGTGCGTCGAGACTGATTCTTCGACAGAAAGCTCTTCACCGCTGTTATTTTTGAATGCGATGTAGTATTCTGGAATTCAGTGCTAGATGATAACTTTCAGTATGTGTTTCTCGAGTTCTGCTTCGGATGTTTATTGCTAGATATTTGATGTGTATCGGATGTTATCTGATGATCCTTGATGTGAAGACTTAGCTTGGTATTTATAGTCTTCGCGTCATTAATTAGCTCCATTAATGCTTTGATCAACGGCTACAACGGCTGGAAACGGTTGCCGGAGTGATTATCCATGATGATCTTCGTCCGTTACGGCTATCGATCGTTGATGGTTGCGTCGGTTACATCCGTTGCTCCTTAATGACTTTGACTCCTGCATTAAACACTTAACAAACGTAACAGTCATGGTTAACGTTAGTTTGGTCGAGGTCGCATGGTTCTATGCGACGGTCGTGCGGGACGGGCGACGCTATGGTCGAGTGTCACGAGGAACTCTCGACTTACCTTTTAGGAGGGATGACGATGGCGTTTTGGGTCTTTGTCGAGACCTTATCTTAATACAAGATATAGTTCTTAATCATACGTCTTACCTGTTCTGGTCGTGGTCGAGCGACGTGATTTTTTTCCCAAACAGTTTGCCCCCAAATTTTGAAAATTGAAAGTCAAATTTAAGTTTTAAATTTTGTCAATCAAACGCATAGGAAATAAGACAAGAGTTAGAAATTACCTCAATCGCCTTGGAACTAGACTGGTCCGTTTCTAACTAAACGAGAATTTGAAAAGGGAACGAAGTCGTGACGTCACGATGACACACGATTGTGCTTACCAGCTGTCGATGACAGGTGTCGACTATCCCTGCGGTCATACGAAGGGACGAGAGCACGCGGCGGTCATCCAGGGATTCGATTTGATGCGATTGTTTGTATAAATAAAGATCACGATGGGTTTTTTCTTTCTATATTGCGAAGTGTTTATTTGGGAAGAGATTTCGCCTTGATTCCTTTCCATTCTTCGTCCGAACTTACCCGAATCGTTGCAAATCTTCGGCCTAGTAGAGATTGTTCGAGGTTTAGAGTGTTTATATAACGCATTGCTCTTCCGCTTTGGTTTTTATCGATCGTCTCCTTCGTTTGATAAACAATGTCGATTGAACCAGAGAGTTCTATCGTGAGTCAGGAGGATTTAGATGCCTTTAGGCGTATAGCGAAGATCCCTGCGGAAGTAGAGTTTTAATCATTCCAGGGGATATACGTCCTGAGAATTGTCTCGAAGGATGCTTCGTGATATACGAGTATCCCTTCAAAATAGGGTTTGAGTGGCCGTATTCGGTTTTATCTAAGAATTTCATGCGATATTTTAGCCTGTCACCAGGGCAGTTGATGCCCCAACTTTGGCGGGTTTTTCTGGTTATCGAGCGATTGTCTGCAAAGTGGGATGCACCTATGACCCTGAATGATTTCTGGTTGCCTTATCATGTTAAGAGAGACAAGAATTGGCGTTACAGTCCGTATTCCAAGTTTAAGGGTGATCGTACCCTGGTTTTAAATACTGCGGTCAACGACCGTGGATGGAAGAAGAGGTACGTATTCGTGCGTACTGACTCGCTTAACATCGATAGCAAATGGATTCGTCCTGACTGGAACATGGGAGGTATGCTTTTTTGATATATGTCACTGTTTGGTTCTTCCGCTTTCTATTTACTCATTGTTTTTTGTCGTCTTCAGAGATTCAGTACGATGCTTTGCACCCGAACGAAGGTTCTCGAGCCAAGGTTGACAGATTCCTGAGTTATAGTACTGATGATCGATCTTTCGTCACGTGGCAACCGGCGGCCGAGGACGAGGACGCGATGGGAGATTCTGAAGAAGAGGGAGAGGAGGATGAGAGGGAAGAAGCGACTGGTAAACGTACCGTAGTTTTTATTTTACTTTGTTTACTCTATCCGCCTGACGCTTCATGTATTTCCTGATTAGTGCCGACCAAGAGGAAATCGGTCTCTAGGGCGAGAGGGGAGCAGGTTATGCGTGCCCTTCGGGGTGAAAATGTTTCGACAGCTGGGTCGAGCGAAAAGACAACCCGGAGGACAGTCCTGAGGGAACCGTCGTCTAGGGTTGATAACTCACCGGGAGTTGTTATGCCTAAGGAGGCGAGGGCGCCATCTAGCCGTTTTGGCGTAACGGACGCGACACCAGCAAGTTCGGCGCTTCCGGCGACAATGATGAGACCGGTGTTCAAGATGTCAACCCCATCATCTGCCATCAGGGGCGAGGGGTCATCGGCCGAAGTCGCGATGGTTAATTTTTCATTGCCGTCGGACTTTATGGCGGATGGTGTCCTAGACGGGACGACGTTGTTTCCTCACTTGGAGAGGTGTTTGCTTCCATCTTTCAGGGAGCGTTTTCACGGGGTTCCGGCCGGAGAGATAGGATCTCAGGTTGCCAGTCTGGCGTTCTCAGTAAGTGTCAATCTTTCATGACTTGTTTCAACGTTCGATGTCGTTCGTTGTCTAACACTTTTTCGTGTATTTTTAGACGTTCCAATCGTCTCTGGCATTGTACGTCGAGATGTCGAAAGCCGAGGAGTTTGTGGCGTCTGCTTTGAAAAGGGAGGAGGCGGTGTTGGAGAAAGAGAAGGCGGCTTTAGATAGGGAGAGGTTTGCCTTGGCGCGTGCTGGCGAGCTAGCCATCCAGCTCTTCGATGCTCAGTATGAACTGCAGGAGATTTGTGCGGGAGGAGTGGCAGATGAAGGTCCTCGGGTCGGGACTTCGAGCAGGGATACGACCGATGTTCCCCTGCCGTCTAGAATTTTCCGTTCCTTGTTTATTTTGCCATTCGACCAACCAGGGATCGAGTATGTATATAATGGTTTACTTAATGAATATATCTTTTGCTTATGCTTTATTCGAATCACATTTGATTATAAAGTCGAACATAAGATACATATGAAATCATGAGACTAAGGCGCTCATTGTAATACGATAATAAGAACGTAAAACAAATAAAAACACGCGATTAAAGCATCCATTCAGGGTATAAAAGCTAAGAAACTTAGATGTAAGTTATTTAGGCTTTGCGATTGTACGACGAGATCGTACGAGGAATTTGCGTCTTATGCCCCTGTGGAGGGACGGTCATGGAAGAAAATCCTGATTGTTTATGTCGTGCGATTCTGCGAATTTAAAGTCATCTAGTAGACTTAATGATTACTGTCGTGCGATTCTGCGATAAAACGATGTCGGGGGTTGGTCGTTGGCTAGCCAACGACCCTCCGATGCTTAAGTCAGTAAACGTTTGGTGAGAAAAAATCGTATGAAAAAGAGTTAGAGAACGTACCATTTCAGACTCTCTCTATTTGCCCCCTGTCATTTATTACCTTATCCTTTTTGGGAGGAAAAGATAGGTTTTAAATGACAGAATGTCACGGAGAAATATTGTCCTGCGTTGACTATGTTGTCGTGCGACCGGGCACCATAATAGACTTATTATTAGAGGAACGAACCTGTCGAGAGCCTGATCTTGTGACTTTGGTTTATTTTTGCGGCTTCAAGGTAGACTTGTAGCACTCACGAGCGACTTTTGGCTCACTCTTAATCTCTTGGATTCCCCATGGCGTAGGGAATTTCAACATTTTATGATACGTCGAGGGAACGACTTTCATATCATGGATCCATGGTCGTCCTAAGATGATGTTATAGGCCGACGCATAATCGATGACACTGAACTTGGTCTGCTTGTTGACTCCTCCGGCATAGACGGGCAAGATTATCTCTCCGAAGGTGCTCGTCGCTTCTCCATTGAAACCGACCAAAGTCGTCGAACGTCGGGTGATTTCCGAGCGATCGATTCCCATAGCTTTGATGGTGTTGAGAAAAATAACATTTGCTGAGCTGCCCCCGTCGATCAAGACTCGACGCGTTAGACAGTTACCGACCGTGATCTGAATGATCAACCCGTCGTGATGCTTCTGATACGAGTCGCCAAGGTCGACGTGGTCAAAAACAATCTTCATGGCTTCTAGCTCCAAATCTCCTTTGGGTCTAGACGAGCGAGGAATAGGCCGATCATCGGGCGCCTGACTGGCATGACGCTTGGCCGCTGAATACGTCAGACCACATACGTCTGAACCACCGGTGATGCAATTGACGACCTTCGCGTGCTCGGGGGTCGACGGTCGATGGCTATTAGCTGGAACAGCGACATCGTCGATGATATCCTTGAGATTCCCTTTCAGGAAATGATACGCTAATTCCTTCTTCAATGCGATACAATCGTCTGTCGCATGACCATGATCGACGTGGAAGTCGCACCACTTTGATTTTTCTTTTTTAGCATCGTCCAGGTCGGACTTCTTTGGCCATCGAATGGTCGCTTGGGAATTTTTCAGAGCTTCGACTAGGTCCTTAGCGGTCCCTTTGAATTTGTAAGAGGATATCTTGGGGTACTGAGTGAACTTAGTCGCGGTCTTGGCTTCTGCTTTCGTCTTGAAACGAACATTTGAAATTTGGCGTGCGGGCTCTATTCTGGAAACAGCCTTTGTCTTGAACTCTGGCTTTCTGACGCCTAACGACTTCTTGTCGTCAGTGTGCTTGCGACGAAAGGCGGCATCATCCTCAACCCTCATATATGCTAAGGTTCGAGCTCGGACGTCTTCGAAATTCTCTGGGGGATATTTGGTCAGATCGGTGTATAGATCTGAACTATCGTCCAGACGACGCTTATAGGCTTCGATCGCAGTTTTGATGTCACAATTGCGGATACTGATCATTTTGGCATTGAATCTATTGAAATAACTTCAAATACACTCACTGGTCTTCTGCACGACATAGTACAGATCACTAGTCTGCTTTTCCATCTTACGACTGCTGGCGAATTGCCGGAAGAATTGGTTGACCAATTCGGCAAACGACCCGATAGATTTGGGTTTGAGATTGATCAACCACTGGAGAGCTGGACCAGTGAGAGTCGCCCCGAAACTCTTGCACATGCATACTTCCTGGTACATGTGTGGAATCGAGATTGTCCACATGAGCTGCTTATACTGCGCGACATGCTCGGTTGGATCGGTCACACCCGAATACTTGGGAGTGAAGGCAGGAATGTTATACTTCTTTGGGACCTCGACGGTGGCGATCTCGTCGATGAAGGGCGACGCCTGATACCCCGAGCGAGGCTCGACGTCGACAGGTACGGCTGCCCCAGGCAACTTGGCGAGCAATGACAGGACGCGCTCATTTTGGTATTCTAACATCTTCAAACGCTGGGCGACGGGATCGTTAAGATCAGGGTTTGCCCCTGTCGAGGGATTGGTCCCTGGACTAGTGCCATTACCATGCGACGAACCATTGGTGTCCCCGTTGAACGGAACAAAATATGGTTGCGACCCATAATGGAATTGTTGCGGTCCATTCTGAAACGATTGTGGTCCATGCTGAAATGGCTGCGATCTCTGCTGAAAAGATTGCGATCCTTGCTGGAAAGGTTGCGGACCACTTTGGAACGGCTGGGAAAACGGCTGGGATCCATTCTGAAATGGCTGGGCGCCACCTTGCAATGGTTGGGATCCATTGTTCAAGGGTGGTGGTCGGATGTGCTGAGGGGAATCTGCCCAGACTGGGGATTCGGAATGAATGGACCCGGCTGCTGATTCTGCATGAATGGACCTGGATGCTGATTCTGCGCGAACGGGCCTGGTCCCGGACCTGGATTCTGGATGAATGGTCTAGGACCATTCTGGGGTCCAAAAGGATTCCTTAGTCGCGCGATCTCTTCAGCTGCTCTGCGATTCTGCTCTGCCATTGCATTGAGTTGATTCCTGGCAACCTCGAGCTCCTGATACATCTGAGCGACGGCTTGCTGCGGATTTCCAGGGGTTGCCATTTTCCTGCAACAGAAAATAGAAGAAACTCCAAGAAACTATCAGTAGAATGCACGTTCGTCGAGGATTTTCTCTAGATGTAGTCCCACGGATGGCGCCAAACTGTTAATGCCAAAAATCGCACCAAAGGGACAACTTAAGGTCGATGTGGACTTAAACAACTAAAGAAAGAATCTTTCGACGAGACGTGCGACGAGGATAAAAATAAAGAAACAAAGGATTTGATGACGCAGGAAAAACCTCAATCGAGGAAAAAACCTGCGGACGACAGGGGGTGTCGTCGTTGCACTATGGTCGCCAATCAGGGGCGATGTCCTTGGATACTGGTGTCGATCGTACAGTGATTACAATACAAATGAAGAAAATGCTTCGAAATGTAAAGTACAAGTGTTTGAACGTAAAAACAGGTGTTTGTCGTGTACGAAACAAAGTGTAAACTGTTGGTCGAGGGCTATTGTCGTGCGTCGAGACTGATTCTTCGAGAGAAATCTCTTCACCGCTGTTATTTTTGAATGCGCTGTAGTATTCTGGAATTCAGTGCTAGATGATAACTTTCAGTATGTGTTTCTCGAGTTCTGCTTCGGATGTTTGTTGCTAGATATTTGATGTGTATCTGGTGTTATCTGATGATCCTTGATGTGAAGACTTAGCTTGGTATTTATAGTCTTCGCGTCATTAATTAGCTCCATTAATGCTTTGATCAACGGCTACAACGGCTGGAAACGGGTGCCGGAGTGATTATCCATGATGATCTTCGTCCGTTACGGCTATCGATCGTTGATGGTTGCGTCGGTTACATCCGTTGCTCCTTAATGACTTTGACTCCTGCATTAAACACTTAACAAACGTAACAGTCATGGTTAACGTTAGTTTGGTCGAGGTCGCATGGTTCTATGCGACGGTCGTGCGGGACGGGCGACGCTATGGTCGAGTGTCACGAGGAACTCTCGACTTACCTTTTAGGAGGGATGACGATGGCGTTTTGGGTCTTTGTCGAGACCTTATCTTAATACAAGATATAGTTCTTAATCATACGTCTTACCTGTTCTGGTCGTGGTCGAGCGACGTGATTTTTTGCCCAAACAGCGGCTATATGGAATGTAATCAAAGGTGAGATGCATGCTTCATTACCTTCCTATTGGGAGGAAATACTAACGGAAATCCATCATCGTCGGTGGCATCCGGGTGAGACACGAACGAAGCTTCTGTTTGCAGCTGTGGTATATTTTATTTGGCAAGAAAGGAATGCTCGTCTGTTTTCGGAGAGAAAGAGGTTTGAGTTGATTTATGAGATAAAGAAGGTGGTTGTGATGCGTTTGGCAGGTTGTAAGAGGTTGTTGAACGCTAGGGTGGTGGATACTTGATGTTGCTTTTCGAATAGTTTCCCCTATGGTTCGGTGTCTGCGTGATATGTGGTTCGATCTTCTTTGGGTTGGTGGTCTTCGGATTTGGTTTTGAATGTGTGTTGTCTCGTCTTCGTTGACTTTGTTTTGGTTGTTTATTTTACTTGCTCTTTGGTTTGCTTTGTTGCTTTTTGGTTTAGTTTGGTTCTCTTCCCCTTTTAGGGTCTGTCCTAATCTGTGGGATGAGTTCCTTGTTGGGAGGGAGTCCCTCGCCATTTAAGTGTACTTTTTCCTTTTTTTCAATATATTGCCAGGAGTGCCGCCTCATTTCCAAAAAAAAAAGTATTGGAGTCTCGGCTCCTTATTTGATAACCCATGATGTTCACCCCTCGTGCACAAGAGTTAGCACATCAACCACGAAACGCCGGAGTACAACCCAAGTGGTTCCTCTCCACAACGTCGGGACTCAAAATGCCACAATGGCTTACTTCCCAAAGTGAAAATTCCAAGACTTTCCACTTATAAAGATATGATCGACTCATATGCCTATGGATTCAATGCATTATAGTCTAACAATTACACGACTCCCAATAGAATGTCCAACATCTTTAACACATGTAATTAAATAATAAATATGACTCAAATACATATAATCTCAAAACTTAACATAGAGTCATTTACATTAGACCAAAGTCCTTAAGACTCACTTAAGTCAAACACGAGCCCAAGGCTCAACAATACAATTGACCAACAATGAAGATCACTAATACAATAAAATGCATTTAAGTGTCATATAAGCAAACACATGCCTCCATGATATGATAAATCCAAATCCCCATCATTTATTTGATCAAATCATTTTCCACACAACTCACAACCATATATATTTCCAAATATCTCATAACAATAATCATGCATTTTTTTCAACGACACTAAAGTACATTTTTACTAAAGGCCCCCATTTATAAAGTAAGCCTTCAAAGCACTTTTCTTTGAGATATAATTATCAAATTACCATAAAATCCCAATGTGGGTGTTTTATAAGATTTTCAAGGTTAAACACTTCAAATAGTCAAAACTCACCAAATAACTCAACCATAGATAAATTTCATGAAAAACACATAAACACTTGAAAATGAACATTTTTGACATGTACAACGTTTTCACAAATCAGCTTGAACTCACCTTGCTAGATTAAGTTAAACCTAGATTCCAAACTCAAGTTCAAGCTTCCCAAAGTGAGGATTTGAGATCTCCAAGCAAGATCTTTCTAAGTGAACTCTTCAAAATCACCAAGCAATCTAGAAGACATAAAATATTAATGTAAAGTTCCAAATTTACCAAGATCCTTAAAACATTCATTCGTCAAGTACTAGCAACTTTTTCTTCGCAAAATGCGACCATTTTCTTTGAAATACGCCAAGTAGGTGAAAAGTTAATGATAAACTTAAATCATGAAGTTCAAGCTTCATAATAACTTTTGTATACTAAAAACACATTTTTATATCATGAACTTGAAGATTCCATATTTTCTAGCAAGAATGGTAAAACCCCCAAAATGCCCAAAATAATGAGAGTTCATATAGTTCGTCAATATATATATATATAACATATTCAAAAATGATGACCGGTCTCACATATATGTAGTTTTTATGTAAATCAATAAATAAAGTCTCATATTCCTTCCAAATGTAAATAAATAATTGGACTAGCATCCAAGTACGCTTTTATTTATTCATGATACAAAAAAAACTCATAAAGTTAGGTAGTCCAAGTTTTACCCCAAAAAAATCCATAAAATGACTTTGAAATTATTCATAGTTTAAAACATTTGGAAATCTCATAGAAGGGTTGTTAGAAGCGTGTAAATGAAGTATTTAACATGTACAAAACTCTAAAAATGAAGGATGAACTCACCCAATAGGTTTTTTAGAGAAAAACCTAGAAAATGGCAAAACTTCTCCACTCTACTTGGAGAAGATGATGTTGGATCTTGATGAAATTCTTGAAATCTTCTTGTTTGAGAGCTAATAAATACTTGGAGAAGATGGATTTAGGACCATAAATGAGATCCCAACATATTTGAAGAAGAGAGGAAATAGTTGTAAGTGAAAAAGATGAGGAGATAATATATGTGTTTTATTTTATTTATTTTATTTTTATTTTTTGAAAAGGATTTAAATCTCGTCACAAAATCCAAACCTAATTTATTTTTAGTCCAAATAATTTAGTTAACGTGAAACTTAACTCATTTATTTAATAAATAAAGCCTTTTATCTAAATAAAGCATAATCCATTTTATCAAAATAATAAAGCTTTCCATAAATTAAAATATAACACGTAAACTATATAATTAATTAATTAAGCTTTTTAATTAATATTAAGACTTAATCTATAAAATCAAATAAATAAAGTTTTTAATTAAAATATAAAAAACACACACACACAGACATAATTAGGAATTTACTTACCTAGAATTCCAGGGTGTTACAGATTGTGTCCGAGGGCATAGTCGCCCCGTTTGTACCGAGGGTCTTCCCCTCTCCGCGAGAATGACACGGCGATAGTGACCCTGTCACTATCGTAGGGCACTATCGCCACAGAGGTATCGAAACTCAAATTTTGTCCCGATTAATCCGACATGCTCCCTATCTGCTGAGCTCCTTATGTCTGGTGTTTCCCTTCCTTATCAATAAACAAACCTTTCAAAGGTCACGTGAGGAATCCTTTCTTTTAATAATTTTCCGGGTGTTACAACTTGTTTCAAAGCACTTTTTCCATGTTGTATGCCACGGCTACAACACGGTGAACTTATACCTCTTGATCTCGAGATCGAAAGAACTATAGCAAGACGTAGAAGAGGTAATCGGCAAAACCCACCTTTAAACCGAACCATGGGGGATCGCGGTGAAAACCCACCTCCGTCACCTCCGGTTGTCGAAACTACGGTTGGTATTGCTTATAGTAAAGACAAAAAATAAGGGACTATGCAACGCCCGAATTTGAGCAATTAAAATCGGGAATTATTAGGCCCAACATGAATACACAAGCATTTAAACCTGAACCAGTAATATTCCAAATGATCCAAGAAATGGGTAAGTTTGGGGGATTACCTTCGGAGGATCCGTACTCACACTTGAAATCATTTATAAAAATGACGGATCATTTCGCATTCCCAGAGTAACTCCGGAAGCCTTACGGTTAACACTTTTCACTTATACATTAAGAGATAGAGCTAAAGCCTGACTAAATTCACAAGCACCGGAATCCGTTGATACTTGGCCAAACTTAGCTGAAAAGTTTTTAAAGAAATATTTTCCTCTAACAAGAAATGTTAAATTTAGACACGATATCATGAACTTTCGACAAGATGAAGATGAAGCAGTTTCGGATGCATGAGAGAGATTCAAAGATTTACTTAGAAAATGTTCTTATCATGGAATCCCCCATTGCATCCAATTAGAAACATTTTATAATGGTCTTTCTAATGCTGCAAAAACCATTCTCGATGCTACGGTCGTTGGTGCTTTTGTTCCTAAAACCTATAACGAAGCATTTGACATTTTGGAAAAAGTTTCTAACAATAATACCGAATGGTCAAATCCTCGTGGCACCACCACTAAAAATGCATCGGGAGTTCATGAAATCGATGTCATCACTTCTTAAAATGCACAAATTGTAGCTTTGACTAATTTGGTTAAAAACAATTTGAACATTAATGGAGAGAAAAGCCAAGTACAAGCCATGAATCGTGTGGGAAACGAATCATGTGCATTTTGTGGAGAAAATCATCCTTTTGAAAATTGTCCGGGAAATCCCGCTTCGGTAAACTATGTAGGAAATAATGCTAGGAATAGCATTTTTTTTCTCAAACATATAATCTGAATTGGCGAAACCATCCTAATTTCTCATGGTCGGGAAATCAAGGACTTCAACCCCCCGAGAATCAAGTCCAAAATCGACCATCAAATCCCCCGGGATTTCATCAAAACCGTTCTTCCAATTACCAACAAGGACAATCCTCACAATCACAAAGGCAACAAAATGCATCGGAAGGTAATGGTTCAGTTGAATCGTTGCTTAAAGATTTTATAAACCAAACCAATGAAACCTTGAGAGGGTTTGAAACCCAACTCGGTTAATTTGCCGTCGAACTTAAGAATAGACCACATGGGACATTGCCTAGTGACACCGAGAACCCTAAAGGACCACACAAGGAACATGTCAAAGCCATAAGCATAAGGGAAATAGGTAACGTAGAGGACTCGCATTAAAACGAAATATCATCTACCACACCTATCGTGCAAAAAGATTCACATCTCTTCGATGGAGAAAATTTTCCTGGACTGTTCTCTTCCTAGACTGTTCGCTTATAGACTTGTCTATTATAATTTTCAATCCAGTCTTTTGTTTAGACTTTTATGTATGGATCAGTTGTAACATAACCTGGTATGGGACGGGTTAGCTCTTAAGTTACGTTCTTATGTATTTTGAAGACTTCCGTTACGAACGACTTGAAAGTTTTAAATTAGCCGGTATTTTGGAGTACTTTTGGAGAAATTTGTTCTAATTTACGTAACATTTCTCATGGTAAAAATGAGGGTGTTACAAATATCACCTCAAAATAAAATCTAATTATTTTAGACGCAAACACGTTGTTTCAATCCCCTTAAATTGTTAAATCAATATTTAATACTGTAATTGTTTGTTTGATTTTAATTATACGTGAATTCAGTTTAGTAAATCGTAACCTTTTTCACTGCAAGAAGCATTTTTAAACTACAAAAACAACTATTGGTGATAAAAGAAATAGATCAAACACATGAAATAATAAAAGTATCTCCAACATATATGCTATATTTTTTTCTAAAATACAGTATCAAAAGTCAAAATCTCTAAAAAAACGTGCTTCCACTCCAACAGCTATTCTATTTTAGAGATTGCAGTATTAATTAAAATATTAAAATAATCAATACATTAATAAAATAATATTTCTCTCTCTAACCTTTTAATTCAAATGTCTCTTATTGGTGGAAATAATAAAATATTATTTATCTTTCCTCTTTTCACTAATTTTAGCGTACAAGAGTTTAATTTTTAATTAATTATTTAAACGATTTAAGCAAATCCAGATGTTAGAGTATAGTAGGGGACTAGGGGTGTAAATAGGTCAGGTTGGGTTCGGGTTCAATCCATTTATTATTTGGGTTGAAAACCTCAACCCAACCCAACATGTTTATGTAAATGGGTTGAGATTTTCAACCCAACTCACCTGGTACTTAAATGGGTTGGTAGCGGGTTAACCTGTTTATGATTTTCTCAACCCAACATGTTTAATAAATGGGTTGAACCTGGGTTGACCCATTTAATTTTAAAACTTTAAATAAATTAAAATATGACAAAAACATAATTTCATGACAAATACACAAGTTACAACCACAAAACCAAACAAATTGTTCAAAGTTTCAATTAAACACCACCATAAAGTGAAATAAATTGTTCAAAGTTTCAATAACACAACCATAAAGTCAAACAAATAAGTTTCTAGGGCTGGCGTCGATCTCTTGGCTGGAACTGGAAGGAAGTGTCGGCTAGGGTTTAGAGAGTTTAGACTTTGAAATTTTGAACGATGGAATATTGAAAGGGAAGGACCGATTTAGTAGAATCATATTTAGTTTTTTTATTAACCTTTTATATATTAATTATAATTAAATTATGATAATAAACTAAAAACAAGTCATAAATGAGTTACAAACACGTTGTAAATGGGTTGAAAGCAGGTTGTAAATGGGTTAAAAACAGATTGTAAATGGGTTACAAACAGGTTGTATGTAAATGGGTTACAAACAGGTTGTAAATGGGTTGAAAGCAGATTGTAAATGAGTTGAAATCAGGTTGGAAACAGGTCGAAAATTCCAATCCAACCCAACTCATTTATTAATTGGGTTAGACGGGTTGACCCATTTAACTTAAATGGGTTGAAAATCTCAACTCAACCTGCTACTATTGGGTTAGGTTCGGATTGGGTTGACGGGTTGGATCACTTCCCCCCCCCCCCCCCCCCCCCTAGAGCATAGGGACCAAAGGCGTGGTTCTACGATTTAATTAATTATTTAAACGATTTAAATCGTTTAAACGTCAAAGTCAATCAAATAACTACCTTTCTCTTGTAAAATGTAAAGAGTTTAAACGATTTAAGCAAGTCCAGTTGTGAAAATTGTGTATAGAAGGAGACCCATAAATCAAATCTTATCAGATGAATCTGCAACCGCCGGAGCCACCAGTTCCTCCACCACTCCCGTAATCCATTGCCTCTTGTCTCCCACAAGAGGCTTTTTCAATAATGTTACAAGTCATACTGAAATTACCCAACAAATACACATTACAAGCTGCATCATATACTAATTAATCTCATTATAGAACCATCAACGTAGAAAGCAATCGGAGAAAAACTTGCATACTGTAAAATGTAAAGAGCTTAAACGATTTAAGTCCAGATGTGAAAATTGTGTATAGAAGGAGACCCATAAATCAAATCTATAAGAACCCTAACAAAGTCATCGGATAATTGATAGAAAGTCAATCAAATAACTACCTTTCTCTTGGAATTTTTCTTCGATTGTTTAGGCTTATCAGCACCATCGCTTCCACTGACAAAGTGGGTTTGAAGGGCTTTTATCAGCATCCGTCGTCGTCAATTTTTCATCGATTTGACGGTGAGCTGAGGGAGACGATTCTGATTTGGAAACCAACACAAATCTTTTCTTCTTCCGACCCCAGGTGAAGGTGTAACGACAACTCATATTTCGCAATCAATTTGGGTAGAGTGAGCAAAGTTTCAAGCACTGAAACCTCATCTTCCATGAAACTTCTCCACCCACCACCGCCGCACCTTATACTCTGTTTCATTGAATGGATCTCGTTTTTTCAGCGAAATATATTGAAAACACAGATGAAGAAATAAAAAATTTGGAGATGAACAACCTATGGTCGGAGAAATGAGGAAGACTATGGGGCGGTAACATTTGGCCGGAGAAATGAGGCAATGAATAACCTGTGGTTTGTTCACGTGACAAAAAAAATGATGAAGATGAAAGACTATTATACTTAATATGGACCCAGTGGAGTCCAACCACTTTTGATTTAATCTCAACCCTTTAAATTAAACTCAACTTTTAATCTGGACCGTTTAAATTCAATAAGCCCTTCACTTTACACGATTAAGCCTCACTCATCTCTCTCCCTCCCGCCCACTCCCCTCACTCCCTGATTTCTCTCACTCCCTGATTTCTCTTACTCCCTCTCTCACATCTTCACTTTCTTGGCTACGACTCTCACACCACGTCTCCTCCTTCAACCTCCATTCCTCCATCATCTACCTGATTTCTCTCACACTCCCACGAACTCTCCGCCTTCAACCTCCATTCCTCCATCGTCTCCCTGATTTCTAGAACACGTCAACCATCTCTCAAAACCGTCTCCACCTCAAACCTTAAATAAGTCTCCTAAATTCGAACACTCACAAGGTTTGATTCTGATCGATTCTGGGTTGTATCACAAATTATGTTTCTGTATCAATATCGATTTATGAACTTTGCGTTTATGGGTTTCCTT
This sequence comes from Saussurea involucrata, assembly GCA_033807775.1. Taxonomy (NCBI): domain Eukaryota; kingdom Viridiplantae; phylum Streptophyta; class Magnoliopsida; order Asterales; family Asteraceae; genus Saussurea; species Saussurea involucrata. The sequence continues at coordinate 146,571,451 of CM066314.1, forward strand.
CTCACACGGTTAGGGTTTTCTTTTCCTCAATCTCTTCTCTACTGGTTCCAATCTAGGTAATTTTTTTGTTTTCTATATTTTACTTTTGTGTGTTAATTGCTTTCTGTGGCGAAGAGATATGGCGATGCAGATGGAGAGACTACGTGAAGAAATTGAGAAATTGGGTCGCCATTGTTACGCAGTGTTCTGTTTAGAAGTACTACTGATCGTGGTGGCGATATCCCACTTTGGTTTTTACGATGATAAAGATCTGACCCACCACCACCGTCGCCAATCAGAACGCCGATTCCATGCCTTGCATCTGATGGAATGGTAAGCCAAGGGGTTGTCGATAAGCAGAAAATCAGCAACCCATTTTCATCATGTTTTATAACCTTTTCTTTCTTAATTTGTAGTTTGTATTATGGGATGCAGACCAGGTGTTTGTAGAAAAACCTCAACGACAAACAAACCTTTACTTTTGTGTGTTAATTTCTTTCTGTGTTTAGGGTTCTGTTTAATTGTTTTCCTCTACCCATTTCATTAGATCGGTCATTTGTTTAAACGATGGCTATGGCAGGTTTGTATCGGAGGGTTCTTCCATCGCCTCCTGCTATCGATTTCGCTTCCTCCGAAGGAAAGGTTGCTTTACAATAATATCTCTTTATGTTTTACCCAAATTTGAGTTTTTGTTTTTTCGATTTCGCTTTGATTCTAAAATGATTCAATGTTGATCAAATTGGTGTGTTTTCAGATGCCTGTTGCATCTCTGTTTTTAATTGTTCATTACAGTGATGTTGTGTGTTTGGAAATCTATCAGGTGTTGGAATCTCATCAATCTAGCAAGTTGGACATATCTGGAACAGTAAAGGCTGTCATCTCATGTTTCCAGAAACTGGGAGTCTCTTTTGACTTAGATCAGGTGTGTCAACGATAATTTATTTTCCTTCAAGTTCCAACTCAATCGCAGAAATTATCGAGTATAATTTGATGCTTCCTGTTCGATTTCTGGTTTCAATTCGTTATTTTTGTTATAATCTGCAGTTTTCTGAAGATTTGGATCCGTTCGTAACTTACCTTGCTGTTAATTATATGGATCGATTCATTTCTGCTAAAAAACTTGTGGTAACAAACTGCGTGCATATTTGTGTGTGTTTTGGATCGGTGTTTTTGAAAGAGATAATGTTAAATTGTGTTTTAATCGTATATTATTGTAGCAGAATCAAGAGAAGCCTTGGATCGTCGGGCTTGTAGTGATTTCATGCCTTTCTCTCTCTGTAAAAATGAAGAATTCCGATTTAGCCATTCCAGATTTACAGGTGAGTTAGATTGAGGAACTGTTTCAACTCAATTATATATAGGGTCAGGTTTAAGAGAAAATTTCAAGGGACAAGACTTATTGGCCCAAAATTACATTGTGAAGAAAGGTGAACTAGCAAACTGTAAGTTTTCAACACCCGATCAAGGTCTGTTTTCGTCTATCATTTCTGGGTTTTTGAGTTCCTATCGTTTATATATATGTACATATATATATATATATTCCAAGCGGAGTTTCATCACAAGAATTAACCTCAAATTTTGAACCATTAACTCGAAGATGGATGGCGAGTATAACATCCCAGCAGCTGCCAATTGCAAATCCATTAGGGAATTCGATAAAGCATTGACAAGAGGTACACATTTTTCTACTATTGAAACAAAACGATATTGCAATACCATTTCTTACAACACTTTTTGCATATGTTGCAGTCTCTTTCGGTTTTAAGTCAGTGGTTGAATACTACCAAAAATATGCAGCTCAGATTCTATAAAGCATGTAACTAAGCCTTTGCTTTGCATCCGGGTAATACTCGCCAACCACTAAAAAAGTCGTAATATTTTATGGGTTTTAAAGTTTCTGAAGCATAATCCTTGGTTTTACAGGCTGCAAATGACCCAATTGCCCCTGCTAGAGGAATCCTTTACGAAGATATCAAGGTACGTTAACGTAAACAAGTATTTGAAGATAAAAAGAAGTAAGAAAGTAATTGACATTTGGGTACTTGGTGTTGGTTCAGGAGAACTCAAACTGTATGTTGTTAGTTACACCTGAAGGTGGGCATTTAGGGTGGCTTGCAGGCAATGAGGCACCTTTTGGAGCTCCTTGGATTGATCCTGAGGTGATGGATTTTCTGGAACATCTACAAAGAACAAAATCCATCTCTATTTCTTACTCTTCAGAATCTGAGAAAAATAAACACACATTACCACAACTGTAAAGTAAAGATGACATGTTGTTATCAATACATTCTTGACTCGGATCTGAGACATTGATGGCACAATCTAATAGTGTAAAATGATCGTTTTCATCGCGATCTGTTTGACAATATAATTAAGTTCATGGGATTTGTTTGGAATTTTTCGTTGAAGTGGCTTTAATATGGTCTTTAATGTTTGGTTGAAATGTGCTCCATATTAGGATTTGGTGGTACATGAGCTTATTTTGCCTTCCAAGCTATCTTTCTTTAAAGCTTGCATTTAATTCTAGACTCTTAAAAGAGAATGATCGGTTTGATGGAACGGCTTTGAGAGGCCTGGATTTCATAGAAAGATTTGGAATCGGATAGATTTGGTAGTTTTTAGTGTATTTAGTTTGTAGGATTTAGAATAAAATTGAATTCCATTTTTTATAAATAATATATAAAAACAAATTATGAAAAAATAATTTATTTTTTATTAATTGGTTATTATAAATTTAATGTTTTTAATATTTTAAATTATTATTATACACACAAATTTTATGAAATTTCGTGAAATACCAACTATTTATTTCTAACGCAATAATTTTTTTTTACCTTTTTCTAACTTTTTAATTTTAAATATATGGATAATTATATGCAAAACTTGTATATTTTAAGGCCCTGGTTGTTACAAACTTTGATTTCTATTTTTTGTTCAAACCTGTTTGGACTTTTGTTTGCTATTGTTCTTATGTTGGATTTAAAAACAACATTCGTGAATGTTGAAATAATTGACTAATCTATGCTGTTTTCTTTTGTCTTTTGGTTTTTGGAGATGCCTACTAGGTTAATAGTTCAAAGTTTCATGAGAGATATCACCCAACTTTGTCTTTACATTTACTAGAATTTTACGTCATGTTGTATACCCGACCAACGGACGGGTATAACACTAGGTTAATAGTTCAAAGTTTCATGAGAGATATCACCCAACTTTGTTTTTACATTTACTAGAATTTTACGTCATGTTGTATCTTAGGTAGAATTATCATATTGGTTATAGTATGCTTTAGTGGCATGGAGAATGGTTTGAATGTATGAGTTCTTTCTCTATATCTCTCGCTCATTACTAGGAAGGGGTTAAGAATCTTAAAATGACAACTCAGATAATCTAGAATGTCTTTTGGAGAAGCGCCCGAGATTAGCACAAGACTACCAATCAAAAAACTAAATCTAAATTAAAGTCATGTTGTATACCCGGCCACCGGACGGGTATAGCACTAATTTTTTGTGCCTTGGTGGGGCCACCATGAATTAGCATTAATAAATATTAAATGTTTTTATTTTTAGTGGAAAAAATAAGCAATGTGAGTAAAATGACTAACATGCCCCTCTCGGTTAACTTATTTAACACAATCATCTAACAGTGTTAGGATAAAGTGACCAAATGCGTGAGAATATGTAAACCATGGGGACGTTTTCCATAATTATTTCAAAATAGGGACGCAACAGTGCAATTTTATGTAAACCACATGGACCAATCATGTAATTTACTCTATATTATATAATAATAATAATAATAAGAGTAAACTTTACTTTTGGTCCTTAAGGTATATTGATTTCTTTGAAACAGGGACCTATGGTTTCATAATTATACTTTTCGTCCTTATGGTTCTGATTTTGCTCTGAAACAAGGACCTGGCCACTAACTTCGTTAAAAGTTGTTAGTCCCAGATGGCTAATAATAACAAGAACAGGTATTGTAGAAGGGAGGGTTGAATACAATACACAATTTTTTTCACTTTAATTAATTCTTTTATCGAAAATATTCAAATCAAGAATTACACATAGAACACATAGAACAATTAGATTGTTGCGGAAAGAACAGATAAAATCTATTCTAACAATCTTCACAAATTAATACTGAAAACTAAACAACTTCTAAAACACAAAGATTGAAAGCTATAAAGTTTAAGGAGAGAAAGGAGCAGAGTGTCTTGAGCACAAAGTAATCTTCAAGAGTTTCAAGTGTTGTTCTGCATGGAGAAGTCTTCATCTTTATATAGTGCCATGAGTATGTGATGCATGGGACACTTGTCACTTTGTCATTTGAAGGTCAGGTTTGACTCTCAAAAGTTGATGTGTCTTTTCCTATAATACTAGAAAGGTTTGATGAAGACAATATCTAAGAATGGGAAAAAGGACAAATGCATCTTTTTCTTTCATACCCAGACATTCCTTCTTTGAGGATAAAACCTTTTAGCATGGACACAAGGGAGGATCCTCCTATTTGAGGATCCTACCGACTTGTCATGGACAAGGTAGGTGGAAGTCTTCTTAGGAAGGATGTCATGAGAGAATCCTCTATTTTTGAGGATCCCACTGATTTTCATGGGGACAATAGGTGGGATAGCCAAACTTACCTCTTATGATGATGATCTTCTTGGCAAGGAGATAAGGGAGGAAATCTCCTGTTTGAGGATCTCACCGATTTTCATGGAGACAATCGGTGAGACAGCTTAGTTTGGGTTGAGAAGTCCATCTTCAATCCGCATTGGTAGATTTCCTTCTTCTTGATTTCGGCTGATCTTTGACTTCACCGAACTTTGACAGTATGACTAAGCTATTACAAAGAACCATCTAAAATTTCTCTAAGTATGAAAATGTTTTTCAAAGTATGTAAGGAGATCATGAGGTCATCTTCAAATCTTTGATGACCCAACAAAAGTCTCCGTTAGAAACAGAGGTATTTTCGTCCAATATAGTTTTATTCCTCTTTTTGCAATTCCTTTTGTTTTTTCTTATTTTTGTGAAACACATAGAACTTCAGGGACCTGTTATGTCTAACTCTCTCTCTCTCTCTCTCTCTCTCTCTCTTATATATATATATATATATACAAAAACTAAACACTTGCTTTTAATTCTATTTAGAAAATTTAAAGATAAAAAAGATGGCATTGTTGGGTTTGATTACTTGATGAAATCCGAATATGGTCTGTTCATATTTCATTTAGGAGCTTGACTAAAACTTGAAGTGGGTCTTCTATATATACATCACACAGAGGGGATGAAACCCACAGAAGCAATTAATTAGTTGTGCCGGAAAAAAGAGAGGAGAGGGTGGGGTGTGGTGCCGGCAAAAAAGGAAGGAGAGGGTGGGGCGTCTTGAAGATTTGAGTTTTCCGGCGACTAATCTGCAGAATCTGGTGACTCCCGTTTTTTCGGCGAGCGACTTTTCAGCAGCTCAAAACACTCGATTTCTTGTTGTTTTTCATATCTAAAAATAGCAATATGATCGAAATCAAGAAACGAACAGATCTGTGTTCTTAGATCGAACCAAAACACATTCAAAACCATGAATCGATCATCATTCTTCACGATGAACAAAACCTTTATGTCGAAGCAGATCTTCTTCAAACTCGATTAATTGTTGCTGGAATTCGAATCTGGAAGTTTCAATCAGCTGTAAATCAGGAGAGAAATCAATATGTGATGATTAATATGAACAAATTACAACCACAAACACAAAATCGATCCCCACAGTCTCGAACATCTTTGAACTTTTATGTCGACATGCAATCTTTCGATAACTATGATTTCATTACTGAAATTTCGATCTTGAAAATGTAATGAACTCGAAATCAGCAAAGAAGATAATATGTGGAGATTAGAAACGATTAACACACTAAATCATCACCAGATTGATCCTCAAATATTTTGAAACCACGATGAACAACAGACATGAAACTGTCGACATTTTAATTTTTCAAAAACACATTCTTGTTGATTTAAAATTCAATCTAATCACTTTAATTTGTTTAAAATCAACAACAATAACAACCTGAGAACAACAAATCAAACCAAACACTCAAATGATTTCCAATTTCTTGAAATTTTTTAAGAAAAATTCAAAATCTCAAAAGGAGGGGGAGGGTGGGTTTCGTCCCCTCTGTGTAAGATACCTTCGTGTTGAATCTGATAGGAGATAGGTTTTTTGGCAGCCATGGGTTTTTTGGCAGCCATGGTCCCCTGTGTGTGATGTGTATATATATATATATATAATTATATAGAGGCTCCGTAAAATGCAAACATTGCATTTGTTGCACCCCTTACAAACCATAGTCTGCATATGTGCAGATTGGTTCTGCATATATGCATATGAATACGTGCAAAAATATACATATAACGGACATACATTCATATGGGACAATGCATATATGCAGAACCAGTCTGCACATATGCAGACTGTAGTTTGTAAGAGGTGCAACAAATACATGGTTTGTATTTGATTTGTACTCTAATTATATATATATATATATATATATATATATATATATATATATCATATAGTTAAATACGTAACAGGTCCTTATAGTTTGATGGTTTTTGTAAAAGTAAGGAAAAACAAAACAAATTACAAAATGAGAGACAAAATGGTGAAAGGACGAAAATACCCCTGACTCTAACGGAGGTTTTTAACAGAGTTAGTGGTCAGGTCCTTGTTTCAAAGCAAAATCAAAACCCTGAGGATGAAAAGTCTAATTATGAAACCATAGGTCCCTGTTTCAAAGAAATTGGTATATCTTAAGGACCAAAAGTAGAGTTTACTCTAATAATAATTAAAAAAAATACGATTATATATATAAACAACATCCAAAATCCAAATAGAGGTAGAAATGGATGGGATCTAAAATTAAGAAATTGTGTTTCTTTTTTGGTATTAATTATATGAACCATCAAAAAACATGAAAAAGGTGATACGTATGGCAACGCCTGCTCGCGGCAACTCCTAAAATTTACAGATTATAACTCATGATTTCATTGATTGATTGATTGATTGATTTCATAATAATTCAAAATTCATTCATTCTGGGCGGAAAGAGAGAACCCCTTTTGATCGGCATGTGTGTTTCTGGGGTCACCAACCCAGGAACAATTCATTCCTGCATTGAAGGGGTTTTTCTTTCTTTCTTCAGCCCCCTTTTTCCTTAATCTTCTTCTCTTTCTTCTTTTTTATATATAAATTGTTTTCAATAAATAATCGAAGATAGAAAATGGGTTCCGATAGTTGCTTATCGTCGAATTGCGCAACCGTTGGAACGAATGATAATAATAGCTATGCGGATAAAGAGATTTTCTTGAATGTTTATGATCTTACCCCTTTCAATTCTTACAGCATTTGGCTTGGATTTGGTATTTTTCATACGGGTATTGAAGGTAATTCACCATTTCTAACTATATAATATGTATCAAGATTTGGGTATTCTTTTTCTTGTTTCTTTTGATGTTGGGTGAAATTGGTTTGTTGGAGAGAAATCATGGCTTCTTTAATTGAAATGTGTTTCAATTTGGTGTTGTTGACTACTTGTTGATCATATGGTTATTCATGTATGTGTAGAATTCACACATTTAGGGTTCTATCTTTTGTGTTGAATGGGATATTGTTGAAACTGATCCTTGTTGAGGTTTAGTGGAATTTATTTGGATATATAACATTTCTTGTGCTCTAGAAGCGCTATTATCTCATTGATGTGGTTTGTGGGTGATCATAAATTAACATACATTTTGTTTTCAAACAATTGGTAATGTTGGTTTGATTAAGTTTAAGGTCATCATCATCAAGGTTCTATATTCCAAGTAAAATTTGATCTTTAGTGGTTTACTAGCAGGATTTCGGTTCTAATTTTGGATAAAAAAGTGTGCAAATCTTGGGAAAGAAAATGTGTTTGGCAATCGACATTGGAAATGGTACTTTGCAGGAAGTTAGATTTTGGAAGTTATGGAGACTATGATTCTTCTCTATACTTTTTATTGGAGATCCCAAGATGCAAAGTGTTAAATAACCGCATCGGAGTAGGTTGAGCCTCGATTTTATTTCATATTTAAGGGTTTGTATGTATTTGTTAGAGTCTCACATCGGTTAGACTTGAATCATTTCTCCTCAATATATGTTAGATACTCCTTTTCTCTCCTCAAGGGCTCTGTTTGCAGAGTAATCTAATGGGTTCCACATATTCTCACAAGGTATTAGAGCCAAGTTCTATCACTCTATGGACTCGCCACTCTAGGGCAATCCATACTCATTTTAACCTCCTCACCCTTCTAGCCCCCTCTCGACACTCTGGGGCAATTTGTGTCCGTCTAGCCTCCATTGAAGGGGGCATGTTATAGTTCCACATTGGCTAGACTTGGACCATTTCTCTTCAAGGGTCAAGTTCAGGGAAAAAACTCCAAAAAAATGGAAAACTGAGGAACACCCTGGTAGCCCTTCATGTGGACGATATGCACTTGTGCATACAAGTGATTTGTAACATGCACACGTGCATATGCACATGTGCATAAAAACCAAAAAAAAACAACTTAATTTACTGGTATGCACAAGTGTATACCGTTCAGATGAAGGGCTACCGGTGTTCCTCAGTTTACATTTTTTGAGGTTTTCCCTTGAACCTCCCTTTTCTCCTCAAGTTATCTTTTAGAGAGCAATCTAACGGGGTTCCACATATTCTCACTATATTAAGGTTTATTTTCCGTTCTATTTCTGGTTTTTTGTTTCTACGTTGATGATAGTGAAAATATTTCTGATCAATGGAAGCTTGTTGCAGTGTATGGTATGGAATATGGGTTTGGGGCACACGACTATGCAATTAGCGGAGTGTTTGAAGTTGAACCAAAGAGTTGCCCGGGTTTTATCTACAGAACCTCAATTTCGCTAGGGCATATAGGCATGTCGGCTACAGAGTTTAGGGAATTCATCGAGACCATGGCTTCAGATTATCATGGGGACACCTATCACCTCATTTCCAAGAACTGCAACCATTTTACGGATGATATCTCTCAGAGGCTAACGGGCAAAAGGATTCCCGGGTGGGTGAATCGGCTAGCGAAGCTAGGTACGTATAATCCTTCGAATCGGTTCATTTACTTGCTTTAAATATACTTTTATATCATGAATGGTGATTTGATTTAGTGTTTTGCTTTTTATGCATCAAAGTTGGGGTTATCAAGGAAGAGGGATTATTCTAAGTAGCTAGAAGCATTCTTAAATCTGTCAGAATGTCATGCATTTAAAAAGAATATATATGTCAGAGGTTATTCTGCTATATAACCCATCAAAGTTGATATCTTGAGAAGCATATTGTGCTTTTGTCCGAACATGGATGATGGATTCGAGTTTGAAGTTGTTCTTCTCGTACTCTCTTTGCTCCATGAAAATTGCAACAAGTGAGATGAATGAACGCTATTAGTTTAATGTCTAAAATACCCTTTTGTCATGATAGTTTAGAGAAAGGGTTTCTATTCTAAGTAAATCCAACCAAAATCACTATCATGAAGACTTTTGTAACAATGACAGGGGCATGGGCAGAATAAATTTGACGAATGAAATGTTGGAGAAACAACGGGAACCTTGGTGAATCAGGGTCCCTTAGGATAGAGGAAATATTTGCGTACATCCTACTACCAGACCCTACCTCAGTGTGGGATTTATTGGGTTTTTTTTCCACCAATGGATTAATTACGTATTTGGAGATGAAATTTAGATTTAATGATTGTGAAAAGCATGGGCGGACCAGAAGGGTAAAAAATATTAGGTTCGTGAAAGGTGTCACCATATTGTTTTGGAAGGTGCTACCGTATTATTTTAGAAACTTCAAGAAGGTGCAACCGTACCTCGTAATCAACCAAAAAAACAAAAACAAAAAAAACTCTTGAAATCAACCAAAACATCGAAAAAAAACTCTTGAAATCAACCAAAAAAATCCGACAGAATTCCTCGAAATTGATAAAGAAACTTAAAAATATCTCGAAATCAAGCAAAAAATTCCTCGAAACGGTGGAATAAGGCTAAAAACACATCAGACAATATTGAACGTCGGTAAAAAGATGAAAACACGTCGATAAATACCGTTCTTTTTGTAATTATTTTTGTCTATATTATATGGTGTCACCGTATGAAAAATTTTCTATTGAAAAGTATGGAAAACTTATGGGTTTTGGATGACTGTTTCAGGTTCTCTTTTCAGTTGTCTGCTTCCTGAAAGCCTTGAAGCAACTACAGTTAAGCAGCTGCCAGAGTATCATACATATGGTATGTGTTTTCTGTATCTCTTTTACTTTACTTCCCCATTGGAAGTTTAAAGCATCTCTTTTTACTTTCACCCCTTTCTAACCTTTGGAGTTGAGGCAAAATCTAAATCTGCATATATTGTATGTGTGAGATTTACTGGGTCTGTTTGGTTTGGTTTGCACATTTGAGGTCAAACTATATACTTGTTACTTATAGGTATTCAGATATTTGAAGTATCTTTTAAGGGTTATTTACTATACATACCGCTTTAGAGGAAGGATAGAAGTTAAACATTATGCGAGAAGGTGAAAAGTGTGATATCATATATGATTACATGACATGTGGGTGTGTTTAATCATATATGATTAAACGTCTACGTATTATCAATGTAACATGTGCTTAATCATATATTGTATATCATATATGATATCACACTTCTCGTCTTCTCGCATAAGGTTTAACTTCTCGTTTGAACCTGCCAAGTAACTAAAACATTTACTACTCTTATCGGTTAAGAGATGCTTAACTGGTCAAAAAGTGTGGGTAGGTTAGAGATGATGGGCTTACCAACAATCTTACCTGGTAAGGTAAGGTAAGGTAAGTGGGGGTGGTCACTCTTACTTTACCCAATAACGTTGGTAAAAGGCCCCTTAGTGATTTATAGAATAAGATATAATCATATTCATATGTGAATATCATTTGACGGTTAAAGTTGCAATTTTGATGAATTTACAGAAGACGATGGGAGTGATTCTGGGTCGTCAGTGAGCAGTCACGAAGGATCGGAAAGCGATGCGATAGACCAAAAAGTCCTGCTTTCACCAACACGCGCCGCTGAAATAGCTTTTATTAAAGAGATTCCAAGGTAATATGGATATATAGATATATATATACACACACGGAGCAATGAGCCGAAATCGGGTGTATTTATTTCTCATCATTCCATAGTCTTACTCACGAGGGTTGTACATGATCACTGCGATGGAACGTGCTCACAAACATGGTTCTCTCTCTTTGTTTCTCAAGTTTTGATTTTTGGCTTTTTTTTTAACGTTTTCGTTGTAATGTTTCGTAATGTACATCCGAATATGTTGTATGATACAATCGCTGTAATAAATATTTTCTTGGTTTTATGTTGTAGTATAAGTAGAGAAGAAAGGAATAGGGTTCAACACCGGTGACTTCAATAATTGACGCAACGTAGGTGTGCGGAAGGATCGACAAGCGTCTAAATCCTTTAAACGATCCGAGAATTACAAGCGTAAAACTCAAAACTCAAGAAAAACTCTTAAAAGGTTAAACTTTTACTGATCGATAGTTTTATAATACTGAAAACAATAAACCTATTTATAATCTAAACTAACTAGGGGATAACTATGAGTTAAAATCAAATCTAATTCTCGTCTAAAACCAACTATAAAACTTAATATATAATAATAAAAGTAAACTAATAATAATCTTAAGCTGATATATAATAACTTTTAACTAAATAATTATCCTAAACTAATTAAGAAATAAAATAATCAAATAAAGAAATAATGCAACTTGTCCAGGACTAGTCATCAGGACACGCGTGCGACTTCAAACGCGACTCAAGTCGCGATGAAGATTGTTTTTTTCAGTAAAAGAAAGGACTTTAACCCAATTCAGTTTTGGTTCAATCACATTAGTGGTTAGGACGAGGTTGAGGTTGACGGGTGAAAAAATTGTGACAGTGATAATTTGGTATTTTACCAAGCAAGCATCCATCTCCCTAATTTTCGTTCCATTTATTTTGGTAGAAAAGTGAGAATTCATTTTTGTTATGTTTATGTCCTTTCCTATGTACCGAATGCTCACCTGACCACCAAGGTGCTTCTTTCAGAGGGTTGGCCGAGTCTGATCTGTTAGGATGCGTTTGGTATGCAGACAAGATAAAATAGAACAAGACGAAGCAACTATTCAACATTTGATAAGACAAAACTGGACGGAACATGTAACATGACCAAATATATATATATTTTTTACATAGTTTGATTAATTATGTAAATTATTAAATTATAATGAAGTAATTATTTTTTATAACAAAATATATTATTAGAAAGTTTTCTTCAAGACAATTAAAGTGACACCAAATAAAAAGTTTATGTAGTTTCCATTTTTTCCTAACCTTTTTTATACTTCTTTTTACTATTAATATCAAGGTTCTAAATGGCGTAAGGCGTAGCGTGGCGGCGAGGTCAAGCCTCAAGCCTTAGGAGTCACGACGAGGCCATGTGTTTATCAATGCGTGACTTGTGGCGGCAAATCTCTATATCATATATAATATTATATATACAAACTTATATTTTGTACTATTAATCGACGAGTCAATGATAAGAAACAAGTTAAATTAGGTTATATATTAAAAAAACTAGCAATAAGACATTAAAAACGTAAAGAAAAATCAAATATCGTGTTACAAAAGACCGCACATTAGGCCATGGCGTGCCACAGACATAATGTGGCGTGAGACACAAGCCTTGAGCCACGGCGCGCCATGGCGGTTGTCGCGGCGAGCTTTTTAGAACAGTGATTAATATTTAATAATTTATATAAATTAATCAAAACATAAAAACCATATAAAAATAATATTTTGAGAAACGTAAAGTAAAAGTTTAAAGAGCATAAAATACAGTAAATAAAATTTAAAGAATGAATAAGATATAATAAAGAAGACGTATTTGATTTCTAAAATAAAAATAAATTTTATTTTGAGGTTATATTGGTAAGACGTAAGTCCATTCCAGCTAGTTCCATGACGTGGGTGGAACACGTCAATTCCACATAAAAGTCCTACCAAACATGGAACAGTGGTTCGGGTTTCCAGGTCAGCTTACGTGCACCGACTAATCCCCGGACGACCACGAATGGCCAGGAGTCATCACAACAGGTGAACCTCCATGGCCACAAGGGGTCTCTGTTCTCGGGAAAAACCATGAAACATTACAAGCAAACGTTACAACTCATGGCTTGGTACTTGATACCATGCAGCAACTCTATACAAAGACGAGCAACGGAAGATAGGTTGGTTGGTTGAGCCCTCGTGTGTCTTTGTTGTTTCTTCAGAATCAAAGGAGACGAACTAGGACGTACCCTCGAGCTCGAGGTTTGAACTTAGCCATGAGGAGACCTCATCCATCTCTTGCGGGTTTATGTCATGATCGAGCCTGCACCATCAACATACATTTTTTTTAGCTATTCGTATTTTTGTACCTAAGAGCATCTCCAACAGATTCTCCAAAATTTCTCTAAAATGGAGAACCAAAAGTCAAAATCTTCAAGAAAAATTACATCCATCTCCAACAAATTCCCCATTTTGGAGATAAATCATTGATTATATTATTAAGATATTCTATATATTTAATAACATATTATTTCTCTCACCTAAACATTTCAGTTCAAGGTTTCTCATTGGTGGGGTATAATAAAAAATCATTTTTTTCTCTCTTGGTAATATTTTTGGGGATATTTCCAAATTTGGAGAATTCCACTCTCTCCCCTATTTTCTACATTTTGGAGAAAGTTTTGGAGAAGCCGTTGGAGTAAAAAATTGCCCAAAATCTTCATTTTCTCCATTTTGGAGAGTTGTTCGAGATGCTCTAATGACTCGACTTCTATAAGATCTACCCTATTGTAGTTTTTTTAAGTAATTCATTGGTCGCTTCCGGTGAATTTTTTCTTATGTTTTAAGCGACATAAACGTTTTTCTTCTTCTTTTGGAGAGAAGAGGAAGCTCAATGTCATCAAATTTCGAATGAGCGTGAAAGGTAAAAGAGAAAGTAACATACGAGTGGAAGGACTTGAAAGTCAAGTTTCGAAAGCCAGCTGAAAGTAGTTTCTCTGCCGACTTCTCACCATAGCGAAAGTGAATCACATCATCACCTGGAATGATATTGCACAAGAAAATTCTCAAAAATTACAGTAAATTATAGAATGTTTCTCTTTAGAGCATTCCACAATTAAGAGAGCTTTTTGGAGGTAAAAAAGATAGAAAAACCCACTTTTTGCTTGTAACGGCACTCTCAATAAGCAGGGGCGGATTCACAGTATAAATTGGGGGGGGGGGGGGGGGGGGGGGGGGGGGCTCCATTAAAAATATAAAAAAAATGTTTTAAGGTTAAAAACATTTTTTTGTAATTTCTACTGTATTTCCCCCAGTGATTTTTCATATGGGACCCCATCAACCAAAAAAACTATCGCCAAAAAAACATAGAAATCCCTTGAAATCAACCAAAAATACTTTAAAAAATCCCTCGAAACGGTGGAATTAATTAGGCTAAAAATATATCGGACGACTTTACGGACCTTTAATCTATCTTAAAGGTGCCCCCACCAGGAAAAAAACCTGGATCCGCTACTGGGAATAAGTTTGTTTTGCTTGGCCACCTAAGCTTACGAGTCCCTTTTTTTTGGAAAAAAAAAACTCAAATAAAAAGCTTACCATTGTGGATGCTCTTAGTTCATTTGCTGTCATAACTTGCTATTCTTTCAGATCCACTAGACCCTTTATTTCTTTTCGGAATTTCTTTAACAAATGGTAACAGATACCCATGAAAGATTGCAATATTCATAAGACGGACCACAGAAAGGTCACGTACCTGTGCCATGACAGAGCAGAATGGGCAACGATGCTGCATGACCTTCAACTTCATAGTCTTTAACCTTGTTACTTAGATCCCTAGAAAACAAAAGCATATAAAATAATCAACATATGTCAAAAAGAATAACAAGGGAAGAGAAGCAATTATGTTATTATGGTGAACGATTGAACTTTGCACACGGAAGCCAGCCGCTAAGGCCAATAACCACGTCCAGATGGGTAGAGTAAGCAGTGCCATTTCCCAATTTTCCATGAGCAAAGCAACTTGCACAGTATATCGCAGTTGCTGCACCCATACTAAAGACTCCTACACCAAGTTTGACTGCAAAATGGAAAAAGAAACAAAATCATGAATGGTATGAGTTCAGGGCAAGAAGTGTTAGCTCAACCAATAAAACCTTGGGTTCGCTCCCAAGAGGTCACTGGTTCAAGTGACCTCTTGGTATGAGTTCAGGATGTAATAACCAAGATCTTTTTAGAAAAAGATTAAAGTTTTGTGGGAAATTTTGAGAGTTGAAAGTCCAGGGTCCAAAATGGTAAAGTATGGAGAAGGTATAAAAGCCTCTTTTTGGGCTCAAAAAAAACCTAGAAGAAATCATTTGTGTGTGATTGTGTGTGTGGCGGCTAGAAAGAAGGAGCAGAGAAAGGGAGAGTTGGCCTCAAGAACAAATTGGAGAAAAGGTTTCATCAATCGTCAAGTTGGAAGAGGAAAGGCAATTGGAATCAGATTCTATATCAATTTTCTACCAGGTAATTCTTAATTTCAACTCATATTTTAGAGTTCTGTTGGATTGTTTGAGTTGCTTGGGGATTTCTGTGTTTAAGAGTTTTAAAAAGATGCCTAAATGGATTTAGATAATCATAGCAGAATAAATTAATCTTTTGTGGAGAAAGAAACTTAATAATCGGATGAAATGGGTAAATCCTCGGGCTTAGATTTTTAATCAGTATCGCAATTGCCATTCGCGAGAGTCCGGAATAGTTGGTTACGGTGTTAGAACTGAAATTTGTATAGGATCCGGAATCCCTAAAGAGAAATCTGGAATGTGTAAATGTCGTGAGGAACCGGAAGTCCCAAATTGGGATCCGGAATTAGATGCGAGAACCGGAATTCCATAATGGATCCGGTATATGCTTTGAGACCAAAAAAGACCCGGAATTGGGGGTCGTGGGATCCGGTGTCTAAGACAAGGATCCGGAATTTAATTGCATAGGTCTGATCCGGAATTAATTTATAAATGTGATCCGGAATCATTCTTGACTTGGGCCGTATTTAGCAAAGATCCGGTATTGCCATGTGGAACCGGAAGTCAAATGTTTTGGGCTGATCCGGTATTTGCATTGTGGATCCGGAATTATCTAAATGCTTTGGACTGATCCGGAGTTTATTGGTAGTTGGGCCGAAAGTCTGGACTTTATTTATTGGATCCAGAAGTCTATTTAAGTGGGCCGTAGTCAGTAACCTTAATTATGAAATCCGGTACGGATTTTGGGCCTTAGAAGATTCAGAATTTAAATTGGGATATGGAATTTATTTAATTGGGCCGTAAGTCCAGAACCCAAATTTTAAGTCTAAAAGTGTAGCTTACCTAACTAAGATAATTTTGGGTTATGCTCGGAAGCAAACTCGGGTAACAATTGTTAGATTATTGATATGCGTTTCCTAAAAATGATAGGTGTTCCACCTAGAAATCTGAAGCTTAAGTGAGAAGTCTTGAAGCAAGGAAGACAGGTGAGTTCCCTAAACCCTTTTTACGTGAAGTAAAATGCTAAATGTTTTGCTAAATGTGGTCTATTTACGAGCATGAATTGTTTATAAGCTTTTACGAATGTTTTCCCATGAAAAGTATGTTTCGTTGAAAGACTATTAGCATGAAAGAATTGATTTATAAAGCTTTCACGTCCCGTGAATTATTGTAAGTTATGTGTATGCTATGTGGAGTCGGTCTGCACAGTGGGATCAGAGTACCTCGGGATCCGATGATCCCTTGGGCATTTGTGATGAGCCAGTAGGATGGAATTCGTTTCCTTCCTACTCGGATAGAGGGGAGTCTGCTTGGGCCCCGATATGAGGCGAGAGGGGAGTCTGCTTGGGCCCCGATCATGGTTAGTTTGTATGACCCGTGAACACTGTGCAGTTACCGTGTTTGATGTTTTATGTGGAGACGGTTAATGAATTTATGAAATGATTTTTATACTGTTGTTAAAAGATGTTTTCGGAGGGAATTCACTAGACCTCATGGTCTAACCCTCGCATTTTCCAAACTAAACTTTTTCAGGCAAGCAGATAGTAGGAGGCTCTAGTAAGTGAGCAAGAGCAAGAGCAAGATAGAGTACAGATGCAGTTAGAGACAGTGCCACTGATGCTTATAGAAACTAGTTTATTCTCAGTTATGTATAGGTTGTTTCCGCCGACCTAAATTTTGAATCAGATTTATTTCAAAATATATACAACGTTAATAAATAATACTCCCTTTGTTTCAAAATATATACAACGTTTGATTTGACTTGACGTATAGTTTAATAGATTTATTTGACTGTTAGTCAAACATCTAACATATTGTTCAATGGAGTTATAAGATCAAATCTATCAATATAATTTCGTTAATTACTAAATGGCAAAGACCTAACTTTGGGTTTGGAACTTCATCAAAAAAGAAAACGTTGTATTTAATTTGGGACAGGTGAAATACTATTGAAGAATATCATAATGTTTATAACGCGTTTATAACATACATGTAGTTGTAGAAAGTCCATCATATAAAGTTAACGGTTGAACAGGAGAAGAAGGGCATATCCATTTGATCTGCAGCATATGTAGTATTATTCTAAGGCTTGACATCGGATTAATATTTAAAAAAAGCACACATATTCTTTATTTTGTGGGTCCTAGCTTAATTTTCTGTAGTACCATAAATGGGACTTGGGTCACACATAATGAACTTGTTAATGGCCGTACAAATAATGGCTTAATAATTTACAAGCAATAAAGTTGTGCTAACATTTGGAAGCGGAAGGCTTTCCAAGAGCTGGGACCAGCTGCATGGAAAAAATAGAGGAAACATAAAACATGAATCTCAGTTACTATTCACTAATGAATTATAATCTTGCATTAGCAATTGATGTAAACCTTTATGACAAAGTTATAGATAGTTACTTGAAATGCTACCAGTGATAGATCAGGTTGAAACTGTTGGGACTAGAGTTAACAAACAGAAAGTTGTGTAATATATACACTAAACTGGAAGTAGTATTCAACAAAACATATATTACAACAATATATATATATATATCACTTGGTCAAACAAAAATAAGAACATACTAACTTGAAAGGTCAAAGCCCTTGAGACAGAAATTTGATCAGATGGATGCCTGCAAAGCAGTGTGACAGAATTTTACCCCTACACGTGCAATAGTAATCGCACGTCTATCAAGAGGATACAGCTATCAATCCAAGTTCTTGCACAAGAACTTGAATCTAGGGAATTGAGTTATGTTTCCATGGGATCAGAAAATAGAAAACAGAGATATTTTCTATCCAATTTTCAGCATTCAAATTCATATATATATACACACACACCTTTCCCACTCAACTGTATTTTTAACTTTTTTGTTTAGAGAAAAGTCCCAAAAAACCCAATGGGCTTACATAATTTGAGTGCGTATTTCAACCCTTACTAAATTAGCAGGGATGTCTCCATGCAGGCGCTAGGAGGGATGTCTCGCTCATCAGCCAGCGCGACACGGTTCTATCAGGGGGTTTTCGCTTCATAGCAGACAGGGCCGGTCCCAGGGTTTTTGATGCCCTGTGCGAAATGCTAAAAAAATGCCCTTATGCCTATTTTTTTAACAATTGAAATGACGAAACATGCAACTTTTTAAAGGGTTTGGAACCTAGTCAAGCTAGATGGCTCATCCGCACGATGGTTTTTATTAATCACAATTAAAAAAATACAAAGGAGGGACATAAAAACCAACACTCCGAATTACAAAATATAAAATGATAAAAAGGATAAAACCTAAATTAAGATCGTGCTTCTTTCTTTTCCGGCTTCCCTTTTTCGAAACTGAAATTAGCACAGTAGAATATTTACTTCAATACATGAAACTTAAAACTAAAAGATAAGGAAAACTATAAATAGTTTTAACCAAAATAGTAAACTACATCGAAGTTAATGCATATTAAGCAAATAGGCAATATCACAATATGTTGTTATTGTTAACAAGTGCCCAATAAGGCAATATCACAATACGTTGTTACTGTTAAGCAGGATGCTCCAATCGTGCTGATACAATGATGTGCTCATGTGGATTGCAAATTTCAATATGCAAAACGAACACGAACAAAGCCTTGTTTGTGTTCGTTTGTTTAACTTCACTTAACCGGACAAACAAATGAGCACAAACGGTAAATAAACGAACATTTTTGTGTTCTTGTTCGTTCGTTTAACTTAAACCGAACAAGCGAACGAACACAAACGGTAACAAACAAAAAAAATTATATTTTTATTCATTCGTAAAGAAAATATGTTCATTAATGTTAATTTGTTAAGATGTTAAACGAACAAACGTAAACGAACGGAATTTTTTGTGAACATATTCGTTCATTAAGAAATTTTGTTTGTTTGTGTTTGTTTGTTAAAATGCTAAATAGAAATCGGCTTGAGTTGTTGAAATGTTGGGTGTTCACTGGCTCACGATACACATTCAATATCCATCACTACTAGACCTTGGTTTGTTTTTATAGTTAAAGCTAAGTTGTCCAATTCCAAAATTATTAAACCCAAAACTAGTAATATATGACAACTTGATGCCCCACTGGGCTTTGATGCCCTGTACGGTCGCACGGGCTGCACGTGAGGGTCGGCCCTGATAGCAGAAGCAAAGAAGTCAAAATCAATGCAGCTTTCGTGTAATCAAGTCTGTGTGACTTTTTTTTTGAACAAATAAACACTTGCACTTACTGAAACCGAACAAATAAATCCTTGAACTTACTGAAACCAAAAATACCCAAAGGACTTTCATAATTTGAGCGATGTACCTGTACATTTTTTTTGGATGAATAAATCCTTACACTTATAAAACAATAGGAATATACAGTTTAGCTCTCGATATATCAACAGATCAGTAGCAAAGTACAATAAACCAAGAAACAAAATGAATATACCATTTACTATTGGTCATTATTTATTTTTCATATTCAAATGATAATCACAAGAGGAGCTACTGATTATTTATTTTGATATTCAATAATCGTGTGATTGTGATTTGAATCTGAAAAATAAATAATCTGTAGTTTCTCCTTTGATTGTCATTTGAATCTGAAAAATAAATAATGGCTAATGAAAATGGTATATTCCGTTTATTTTATTGGTTCACTGTACTTTGCTACTGATACGTTGATACATCATGAGAGAAATAGTATATAATCTTCGTTTTATAAGTGCTAAGGATTTATTCATTCGAAACAAATGTTCAGGGGCTTAATCGCTCAAAATGTGAAAGTTCATTTGGGTTTTTTTTGGTTTCAGAAAGTTTAAGGATTTATTTGTTCAAAAAAATGTCCAAGGACTTGATCACTCAAAATACGAAAGTCCATTGGGTTATTTTGGACTTTTTACCAAGCGCACTTTTAGGTGTTAGCGGTAAGGCAAAAAAGATATGATATATGTACACGGTTAAACGGATAAGTGCTTCTTTGTTTCTTTCATGTGAGACAAGTTCCAACAGAAAATCTACACATCTCACAAAGATTCTACTCTCGCAAGAGTAAACTGTGAGAATATGTGGAGCCCCGTTAGATTACTCTCTAAAAGAACCTTTGAGGAGAGAAGGAAAATTCCAACAAACGGAGAAATGATCCAAGTCCAAATGATGTGGGACTCCAACACCCCCCCTCTAACCAAGGTTCTAAATGGCGTGAGGCGTGGCGTGGCGGCGAGGCCAAGCCTCAAGCCTTAGGAGCCACAGCAAAGTCATGACGTTTTCAAGGCGTGACTTATGACGTCAAATTTCTAATTCATATATAATATTATATATAAAAACATATGATTTGTTGTGTTAGTCAACGAGTCAATAGTAATAAGCAAGTTAAATTAGGTTATATATTAAAAGCTAGCAAATAAGATATTAAAAACATAAAGAAAAATCAAATATCGCATTACGAAAACTGCGCATTAGGCCATGGCGTGCCACGGGCTTAACGTGGCATGAGACACGCACGGGCTTAACATGGCGTGAGACACAAGCCTTGTGCCACGGCGAGTGTGTGGCGAGTTTTTTAGAACAGTGCCTCTAACGTAGGCTAGAAGGGCACAAATTGTCCAAGAGTGTCGAGCCTAGAGTGGTAGACGTTGGATCTGATACATGCGAAAATATGTAGAGCCCCATTAGATTACCTTTCAAAAGAGCTCCGGAGGAGAGAATGAGGTTTCAATATATAATGAGAAGAAATGGTTCAAGACTAGCCGATGTGGGACTACAGCATAAACAATGGTGGAGAGTTAAGGTAAGTGTGAAAAATCACAATTCTCCTTTATTTTGGGAGTCAAGATAATGGTTCAAAACCTCCCATCGTCTATCCACGAATAGACAATAGAAAGTTTTTTTTTGGAAAAAAAGACAATAGAAAGTAAGAAACTCTTGGTAATAATCAAAATAATTTGTCTACATAGGTCAAGGAAAAACAGATCTTTGACATTGTGGCAAAAGAAATGCCATAGAAGAAAGTTGTAACTTAATTTCAAAGTTCAGTATTCCCAAGCAATCTTCAGGATTTTGCTGATTAAAAAACAAATAGGGATCTCAAAGTATAAAAATGAACAAATGATGGAAAGGTAAAGCAAAATTATTATAAAGCTAATACTTTAAATTTTAATCACTTCAGTTGTAAATCATAAGCCATATATTTTTTTATTTGACCAAGATAAGCCATATATCATGTACTCATCCTGTTAGCAGAATGCAAACCTTTTCGATTTTGCACTAGGTGCTTTTTGTTACAAGTTATTTCCCTAAGTGATCGACAAAAGAACACAGCAAACAAAGAGGTTGTAAATATTTCAAAAATCAAATTCTATTAACCAACATAAGCTATTACTCAAATCAGGTTATAACAAGGTTACAACCAAACAGAGATGATATGTGCAGATGATATTACCTTGAGCCATCATCACCAAGGCCATGCAACCAGACGATGGTCGCCTGGTGTTTGCCTTTAGGTTTCACCACATACGTTGGCCCAAAATTAAATGCTCTGCTTGCAGTCATACCACCTATGACTGGAAAACCATCAATATTTTCCATTGCATAACAAAAGCGTGACAGAAAAATTAAGGCAAGAATGAGAAGAAAAAAGGTCAGGGTAAGAAGTCGATCTTCTTACATTGCTATCAGATTTAGCTTTTAGGAGCATATGAGGTGCAACTACGCAAACTAGGAGGCCCCAAGACCCTTTTAATCAACCCAGCCTACCTAATAAATACTATTACAGTCACATCCCATAAGAATACCACACTTGATGCCAATAACAAAACATGGACATCCCTTGGCACCCGTAGATATTTTGGCTCCATTGGCCAAAACTTTAACCAATTACAAAGTAAAACTTTAGTTTTGCAAATCTTCAACAAGTTCAAA
This sequence comes from Saussurea involucrata, assembly GCA_033807775.1. Lineage (NCBI taxonomy): Eukaryota > Viridiplantae > Streptophyta > Magnoliopsida > Asterales > Asteraceae > Saussurea > Saussurea involucrata. Next base: position 146,593,973 of record CM066314.1, read on the forward strand.
TCATCCCCAACTTAAAGGATTATCACTCTTAGGGTCTCTTCTACTTATCCACTCTTGGAACCAAATAGAGGCACTGTAAAATGCAATTGACTACAAAGAAGGAATACCACAGAGAGGAAAATAGATACAGAAAAACTAACCAGACTCCAGATGAGGGTCAATAGAACTCATATTAACAATGACAGAGATGCAGCCAATTAGGGCAGCCAGAGAGAAGAGAACATGAGATGAAATCCCACACTTCAACTTCATCTGTAAATAAAATCAGTACATCATATCAGGCTATCAGCAGCAACCAGTTCTCTGGTGTACATACACCAGCGAATACCTTCATGGTACACCATCAACAAGAAAATACTCTCGTTGTTTTACCTTTTCCATGATGAATCACGGTTTTCAAATGCCAAATCTGGTATCCTGGAATCCGTTAAATGCTAAACATGATACCACAACCCCATTAGAGATATGATTTGCCTCTAGCGAAGCATGATCAAAAGAATCATTCAAATATTGTTATTTATTACATTTAAACAAGAACAACGGTACTAGGTTAAACCCTAAAAAGGCAGAATTCAACCATACCTCTATTTTCGAACAGAGGTGGTCTCGATTACCTCAAAGCAATTCATTTAATAGAATGAACTTAACTTTTTTACCAATTACAAAGTTCAAAAGTAGTGTCGGAACCAAAATACGAACCTGAATCACTAATTGGCGCTTCAAATTATCTACCGATCCAGTAAACCAACAACAGCACGACTTTATTAACTTCATTTGTGCAAAAGTTACGAACAAGTAACAACTAAGCTCCTAACACATATCGCAAGTAAATTCATAGCAAAAAATAATTAGCGATCTTCAGATGAGTAGTACCTGCAGATTGAAATGAACTCTCTGACACTGCTTTCTCGATTGGAGATAAATCCTCTTCTTCCACTAGATGTGTTGTTTTTTATGCAGATTAGGCGAACTTCGGTGATTTCTTTTGAAATTGTGTCGTATGAAAGGATTTTCATTCAACGTATTACTGTCGTAATAACATCGTTCGGAATTGAGTAAGATTAAGGGTCACGGAAAGATGCATGCAAACGATTCTCGAATCGTTGTGTAGGGCGTTGAAGTTATAAGAGTGATGGGGTCATGTGTACCCAAGTGTTTTCCAAACGTTGTTTATTTAAAATGATGAAATGTGCGAAAAGATTTATTTACTGTATTGTCATGCATGAAGGCTATGAACCTACTAGGTCGTTGAATATTACATTATAAGTTAAGGAAGAACTCCGAGAGCGGAAAGGTGTTGGACAAGTCAGGGGAGAACGTATGTAGTTTTAGTATATGTGTTCTAGAGGAAAGGTGAACAGTGGTAGAATCGGTAGTGGACCTTGGTATCGGTTGTATGAGGGTCTGTACCCTTGTTCGGTGACTAGAAATACAGTTGCCGAGGGACGATGGTGCCCGGAGGAAGGACTAGGAGTCATCAAGGTGTTGGTTTTAGCAACTTTTTATGAGTAGTGTTGTGAGGCAGAAATGAAAGGCCTACGGCGTGGGATATGAGTTTTGAGGTGAGCTTGTAATATTGATGTTACATGAGTAAGTCTTGACTTAAGGGCGACGGATTTTGAGGGTGATTATGATATGTTGGTAGGATTAGGTTCCGTAAGGGAACCCTTGTTAAAGAATAGGTTAAAAAAGTAGTTACAGGTCGACTATTGGCGTCGAAGTCGACAACCGTGCAAGATGGTTAAGGCCGAAGGCTTGAACCAGAAGAGCGAAAGTGGATAGAACACCTTGTGGGGGTGCTAAGTTAGTGAGAGACCGCTGTTGTTGAATAAGCGTTCTATTTACGAGGTGGGGAGAGTCCATAGAAGGATAAGGTGTGTAGCACAAACGGAGTGAGTGTGGACCATATCAGTCAGTAAGAAAATGTGTCGTGTCTATGAAAGGGCTCGGATCGTAAAGAGCTAGCTAGAATGTTTGCGTTTGAGCTAATTGAGAATTCGTGAGTTATAGTTCAACAAGTTGAGAAATGACTAAGTAGCGAGATAGACTCGTTTGATGTTATGGGCAAAGAGTGTACGGAGGTGTAGCGATAGTAATTGTCAAGCTAAATGTGCCAGCTAGTGTCGTAGTAATGTGGTGTTAGAGAGAGGAAGCATCAGATAGAAGCCTTTTGGGGATTTCGGATGAGGTGTTCGATTTGTTAACCAGATTGTTGGAGCACGTAGGGTGTAAGTTGACGTTATGATACAATTATGTTCGGGATAGAATGACAAAGTGGTGGTGGGTGGTTACCCAAAGGGGAAACCAAGTGTTTGTAGTTGTGAGAGTCGCTAAGTAGGCAAATTTTGGGATCATTTGAAGTTTAAAGAAGATGATGGGGGTGATAGTCAAAATGTGGTGGAATAGATGTGAAATCCTTAAAGAATGTGAGATGAAGATTAAAGAATGTGTAGTGACGTCGAACACTGGTGTCGTTTCAAGACGACTTGGTTGAATGCCTTAAGTTGGAATCTTAGTGCAACTGTTTGGTTATGTAAGTAATGAGAAAGTGATATCAGCATGTGGAAAGGTCGGGAGAGAGGGGCAAGTAGTGTTTGGTGAGCAGTGATCCACGCTAACGTGGAGAGGTGAAGATAGTATGTCGGAATAAGTGAGTAAATTGGAAGTAGTAAACTTGACAGTAATGCCGAAAGGTACGGTGTTGTGTAGATTGTCATTGATAAGTGCGCGAACTTTTGGAAAGAATATTGAGGAAAGGAATTGTGTATGTTTTTGTGCAGGAAAGGAGTGCATAAGACAATTGAATGAGTTAAGTTATTGACTTTGTGAAAAATGTTTAAACGAATCGGTCGTGCAGTGATTAAGCTAGTGAGAATAGTATGGTGTGACCATGGTTACTCCTCCCAGTTGAGTGAGGATAACCGGAGTTATGTTTGTAGGACTGAACGAACGTGGCAATCAGCGAGGAATTGATGTGTTTCAGGATAAGTTAGTTTGAGTAGGTGAACACTTCAACGATGGGTTTGGAGGTTCCTACTCTTAGTTACGTATAAGTATGGGGTAGTGAAGTGGCAAGGATGTGAGAGATGATTGACGAACTGTGGCCTAGGTGGTCCGAGAAAGGGAAATATTATCTACATAGACGATTGTTGGTTGTGGGAAGTAATCTAGAATCGCTTGCAATACGATGAAGGAACTCTGGGTTGGGAGTTGTCGGGATGTACGGGGTTGGCCTTGTGCCAAGCTGTCAAGTGAGTGATTGTTCTTAGTAAATGAATCTCGTGTTGTAGCGGGGGATTCCGCCAGGTTCTTCCTTAAGGGAAGTAAAGATGCATAAGAAGACTTATTTAATCTTCTCTCGATAAGACCGATCGAATAGGAACAGTAGCCTTCGAGTTAGAGTACCGTAAGAATTGAAGGGAATGCATCCAATGTTCTATGTTTCAAATTTAACGAGGTGGTTGGCTGAGTCAGAAGTGGCATTACCTTGGGGAAGTGTCAGTTGTAGTGTGGCATGATACCCGCGTCTTTTCCAATAAGGAATTTCGGGGACGGAATTCTTTTAAGGGGGAGTGTTGTAACAACCGGGTTATTTTTGCAAGTAAGAAAGTTTGGTGTCTTGTGTGCAAGAAACTAAAGTTAAGTTGATGGACTCTTTTGCAAATTTGAGAAAGGTTTATAAGGGCCCAAATCCCTAGGGCACCCTTATTCTAAAAATCAGTATTTTGGTGTTGTGTGTGTGTTGGCGGCTAAGAGGAGAAAGGAGGAAGAAAGCTAAAGTGAGAAATTATTGATTAAGGACGGGAATTGTAAAGGTAATCATCTAATCTCTTCTCTTCAGTTTATTGCAAGCTTTCTTTCTCTGTTGTCTAAGAATTTGGGGATGAAATGGGGAGGGATTGTTATGTTTCACCTAAACACACTTTTAATGTGTATTTTGGGATTTGTTGCTAATGTGTCATTTTGGGTGGTTTAAAAGTGGAATTAATGAGTGTTTACGACTAGTGGATGAACCCTTAGGTTTGTCAAATCGAGCTGTTAACAGAAAATGAGTTTTAATCAGTTTTTGGATTTTGGGTTTCGTCCAGTACGTGGTTTTCGGACGTCGCCCCGTCCGGACAGTAGTGTCCGGACATTGGGGGTTTTCGGTTAGGATTTGGAGGTGTCCGGGTGTGTTTGGTTTCCGGGTAGTAGTCTCCGGGTATGTGCTAGTGTTCGGGTATTAGTATCCGGAAAGTTCTAGGTGTCCGGATTGACGTCCGGAGAGTAGTGTGTTCGGATTGGTGTCCGGAAAGTGGTTTACCCGGAAAGAGATATCCGGACAATAGGGTTGGACTGTTTAAACGGATACGAATCTAATGCCCTTAGGTGTTCAATTGGATTAGCTTGGAGATATTTAAGGAGTGCATTCAGCGCTAGAGAAAGGTGAGTTCTCTCAACCCTTTTATGACGTACTATGTTTTACTGATTATGGTTTCTTTTACGAGCATGAACTGTTTTATAAATGTCACGCATGCTTTCCATAAACTGCATGTTGTATTTAAAGAAGTATATTCAGCAAATGAATGATGCTTGGAGTTTTCATGAATATGATTTCGATACGTTATGTGCATGCTATGTGGGGTCGGTCTGCATAGTGGGATCAGGGCAGCTTGTAGGAGGGAATTCATTTCCCTATTACTCGGATATATGGGCAGCTTGTAGGAGGGAATGCATTTCCTTCCTACTCGGATATATGGGCAGCTTGTAGGAGGGAATTCGTTTCCTTCCTACTCGGATATGTGACTAGTTATGTGATCCTTAACACTGTGCAGTACCATAGTTGATGTTTATATGAAGAATGTGAACTGTTTCAATGAAATGATTTTATACTGTGATAAATATTTATGGAGGGAATTCACTAGACCTTTTGGTCTAACCCTCGCTTTTCAAAACTAAACCATTTTCAGGCAAGCGTGTTACAGGTTCCTCTAGTAAGAACTAAGAGATCTGCAAGAAGGATTTGGAGCTTAGAGCGACTCCAAGATTTTGATTATGATGGCTATAGATATAGCTCTCGGATGTGGATTAGAGACTCCCGCTGTCAAGTTTTGTTTAGTATAGGTTGATGGTGTTTTAAAGACAAGTTATCTATGTAATTCGAATGCTTATTCTATGTTAATGCATGTTATGGTTTTTTTGGGACGTTACATTTTTATCCAAACGATCCTCATCAAAATGGTATCAGAGCCAGAAACAGTGGAAATTGGTAAATGAATACTAAACTTTGTATATTTTTACAGAGTATATTTAAAGATAGCTTTAAATTTAAGAAAATAACTTCTTTTAATATGAATTGGAAGTGAGTGTTGGTCAGCCTTTTTATGTCGGTGTTGGTCAGCCCAGTCGGTTGGAATAGCGTAGGTGGCGCAGGAGGTAAGCCGCCCAGCCGAACCACGACTATTCATGGGTGGTCCCTCCGAAGATGGTCCCTCTGATTATTCAAGAAGTATTTAAAGAAACTATTATTCTTCAATTTTAAAACAACCCTTTAAATAAATTTTGTTAAATAATTAAAGTTATGAATTTATTTGCTAAAAAACATTCTTCTGAAACTGATAACATAGAAGAAAATGATTTAAATATGAATTCTTCTGAAGTTCATATTTCAAACATTGAGAAAAGTTTAACGAATTGGACAATTCCCAAACAAGATGTTAAGACAGTTTATAAAATAGGAGCTTTTGATTATTTTCAAGGATATTCAATCAAAACCACAGAACAAACTGTATCAATTAATAGAGATTATAATAATCTCACCCTTTTATCTAAATCATCTATAATACAACATAGACAAAAATATAAATTTTTACATGTAGGATTAGTTCAAATTGCTATCAAACCCTTGTTTAGATTAGGAATAGATGCCCCGGTACTTTTAGTACTTAGAGATGCTAGGCATACAAACTTTCACAATTCCATTCTTGCTATGGCAGAAACAAATGTTTCGAATGGCCCAATCTACTTCAATTGTTATCCCAATTTTTCTGTAGGATTATTTGATCCAAATATCTTAGACACTTTAGTGCTTACCATTAAAACAAAAAACTTAGAATTCAAAGAAGACACTAAAGCTGTAGCCATAATCTATAGAGTATGTTATAAAACCATGACTTCAACCATAGAACCAAAAACTAGGTTGACAAGCCCTAGAGATGAAACTATGATATTTGAAGCCAATCCTCAACATACTAAAATTCAAACACCCAAACGTCTTAAATGGAATGAAATTACTCAATCTTGTAATTGGAATCTCCAAGATATTTGTAACATCCTAAATTTTCGATATTAGTATTTTGATAAGAATTGGAATGTATTTGTATTTTGTGTAACCTTGAGATTATATGGAAGTTTTATAACTCATATAAAGGATAAAATGCAAGTAATGAAAGTTTGGTGTTACTTTTGGAAAGATTAGAACTTGGAGGTGTGAATTGTAAATCTTGAAAGTGTATTTGGATAAGATGATGAGATAAGTAAATATCTCAGTCTTGTGTTCTTTTGAGTCGGTCATTAGGCAGAGAGAAGAAACAGAGAGAAAGAAGAAAAGAAGTTCAGTTCTTCATTTGGTAAGAATTTTTACCCAAGTTTCTGATAAATCTTGTTGATGATTTATGGTGGTAAATCGATTTTGTGTGCGGAATTGATTTCCAGAATCGATAGCAGCAGATTGGAATCAGTTTAGGGCAGAGAAGAGGATCTTTGCAATTAAGGTGAGTTCATTCAATTCTTTGTACAAATCAGTGTTTTTAAGTTATAGTAACCTTGGTATATTTGTATGAACTGATTGAGGATAGATTAGAATGAGTAGATTGAACGAATTTCATGTTTTAAATCGATATGTAGACTTGGCTGAAACGAACAGTAAGTAAATGATAAAGTCCCGGTACTTGAATGTCCCGGTACTTGAAAGTCCCGGGAGTCGAAAGTCCCGGTGTAGCTTCGGTGTGGTCCCGGTAGTTGGAAGTCCCGGTAGAGGGAAGTCCCGGTAGTTGGAAATCCCGGTAGTTGGAAGTCCTGGTAGAGGCAAGTCCCGGTACAAGTGAGTCCCGGTACAGATGAGAGTTGGGTAAAGAAATCAGGATATCTAAACAGTATCAAAGTGTGGGCATAGTTTAAGGATCTGATAGTTAAATATCTAGAGTCCTTGTATTATACCTATCTTTCTGAATGCAACAAAACGTGCAGTTATGTAAATCGTGAAAATATACGATTTAGGAATTGTGATGGGAATTATGTAGCTTGAACATACATACCCTTGAAAAGTAGTATGTTAGGTTTATAGACTGCGCTAGTCGATACTAGACAGGAATGAAATGTTATATTAAATAAGATTTATATGTGATTCGCTCATACAGTTGCTATGAGGAATCTGTACGATATATATATATATATACATATATATGATTTGCTCATACTGATTGATATGAGGAATCTACGAGGTATAAATATAATTCGCTTATACAGTTGCTATGAGGAATTTATATTGAGTAAATACTTGTATGAGTACAATTAGGTGATATGGATCCATAGGCACTAAAGTTTGATACTCACATGGAATAGGCGTGTTGTATTACTCGTTTAATCGTTATTCCAGTGTGTGTGGGTAATCACATGGAATAGGCGTGTGGTATTAATCGTTATTCCTGATTTGTAAGGAAGATAGTGAGGTTGACATAAGTGCTTGTAATCTCTGCTTCCTTACCGATAAATGGGCGTGTGTAATCGCGATTTATTGGTTGTGAGCATTGATCTAGAATCCATAAGGATTCGTAGTGTGGCTCTTAGGCATGATATGATGACAGAATTATTGTCAGTCATAGTCATGTGATTTGATGAAATTATGTAATGGATCCATAGCCACTAAATGGTTATGTGCATGTAGAAGAGATGAAGATTAATCATTGTTCTGATGTGTGTGAGAAACCCTGGAATAAACGAAATTCCTAGTTTCTAGTGGAGAGAAGAGATTGGCATGTGTATATTGTAATCTCTCATCCCTTCTAAGAAATAGACATGTGTATATTGTTATTTCCTAGATGTATACGGAGATGGGCATGTGTATATTGCGACCTCCGGAATGAGAGCATTAATCTAGAATCAGTGAAGATTCGTAGTGTGGCTCTGAGACATGGTATGATGATGGAATTTGTGTCATTCATATTCATGGAATTGGGAGAAATCGTGTGAACGGAATAGAGTTATACGTACGGTAAGAAAAGGAGTAACCAGGTTTGAAATAACTTGTTTACATTGATTTTGCCAGTATTATTGTAGAAACGAATGTTCTCACTAGGCGTTAACCTAATCGTTTCAAATGATGTTTTCTTACCAGGTACCAGATCTTCGGGGAAGTAATAGGTTGTGGGACGAGCGTTTGGAATAGCAGAGGTGGAAGTTAACAAAGAGAAGAATTTGATGGAATGTTTAGATAACTTAGTTAATCTGATGATAGTGACATAATTAGATTGATAGGTTATTTGAAGGATCTTGTAATGTGAATATACTCTTGATGGTTAATCCACTGCCTGTTTTTATAAGTTGAAGTATTTATTGTCATAACCTGTTATAACTTGAGGTTTAAATTGGCTCGGAATTTGGGGTGTTACAATATGGTATCAGAGCACTAGTTTAAGTGAACTAAGTATGCTGATAAGATACTTAGACTTAAGTTGTGATGGAGTAGGTTATGATATGTGAGATAGGGGTAGAAGTGTTAAGATGGGATAGTCTTAGAGTTAACGGAAATACGTGAAATTAGTATTGTGACAATGGTAACGAGGATTCTCCTGTATGATATGTTCACAATTCCAATTAGCTACTGTTATTATGAATATATTGTTACACGAGCATGCTTATTTCTGAATTGTTACAGTGACTAACGATCGGTAAAGTACGTTTGTATGTGTGTATGTGCATAACTATTTCTTATGGTTATCCCTTTTATGTTATAGTAGAATGATGGTGAATACGCCACCAAGGCCCTTTGAAGGACAGATCAGTATTGATTGGAGGTTGGAAGGATAACCTAGAATTGGCGGGACTCATGAAAGTCCGCCAAGGCAACCTTTAGTAGGTGGATTGTTATGTATGGAGATAGAGTACGAGATAATTGATCAAGACAGAAATAGTATGACATGGTTGAGTATGTGGGGCGTAGAATGCATGTATAGCAAATATTATAAGGCCGAGAGGGCGACCACTGGTCGGAAGTAGAGTGTCAATGATAAGTTACGTAAGTAAGACGATTGACCTCGTTTGAGTAAGTAGCCTTCATTTGCAAGTAAAGTTCTATGCATGGTGTTCTAGTGTGTGTGACCTGAGTTTTCATGATTTCAAACCAAATGCATAAATAATAGTTTTAGTCAAGGTTGAACTAGTATGTGCAAGTGTGTATTTTAAAGAAAAGGCAATCCCATTTACGTCGCACGACGAATTTTTTTTTGAAGTTTTTACAAAGTATTTCTCACTTTACATGAAAAGATTTTCATTTAATATGTTACCGTCGTAACAACATTGTTTTGATTGAGAAAGATTGAGTTTTTTTTCGGAAATTTATTATGCAAACGATTCTCGAGATCGTTGTACAAGTACTTTGGAGTTATGTGATTATTGGGGTTGTGTGTGCCCACGTTGTTCCGAAGGTTGTTTCTTTAAAAGAGAAAAGTGTGAAATGAGTTATTTATTAAGTTGTCATGCATGAAGGCTATGAACTCGCTAGGTCGTAGAGTATTACGTTATAAGCTAAGAAAGAACTCCAAGAGTGGAGAGGTGTTGGATAAACCTTGGGAGAAAGTTTGTAGTTTTGGTAATTGTGTTCAAATGAGAGATGAACAGTGTGAGAGTCGAAAGTGGACTTTAGTGTCGGTTGTATGAGAGTCTGTACCCTTGTTCGCTGACTAGGAATACAGTTGCCGATGGACGGTTGTGTCCGGAGGAAGAATTAGGTTCAGTTAGGGACCTTAAGGTTAAGGAAGTGTCGACATGTCAAATATTGACTTTGAAGTCGATAGTTGTGTAAGGTGTATGAGACCTTTCGTCTGTCATTGGGTGCGGTCTGGGTGCGTCCCGCGTATGCCTGTGCGGACAGGAACAAAAACCGTGAGCGGTACCGGTATGCTGTTATGCAGAGGGTATGCGCAAAGCGATTTTTATTGTGTACGACATATTCGAGGATTTTGAGTGATTGACGAATAAATCACTAATGAAAGAAGTTTTGATTAACTGTTGCATAAGTGAAAGTTATGTAGTCAAAGCATGCTTTAATGTTTATTGTGGATGTGCAATATTTATGATGTATTACGTTTTAAAAATGTGAACATGTGGGTTGGAAGATTTTGGTAAATCCGACCATGTAAAGTTTTAAGAGTGGTAAACCTTTGTTTTGGGGCTGATGGCCAATTAAGGGATTAAAAAGGTAAAGATTTTGGGTAACAATGTATTTTGGTTTACGTAATCGTGTGAGTGACACATGTTTAACCAAACGTTTATTTTGGCCTTAAAGGCTTGATTTATATTCAAATGAGTCTTTTGAATGTTTGTCAGTTTTAGTGACTCGAGATGGAGTCTTGGATGTGTTATGCTTAACTGCATTCTATTTGAACAAGTGCCGGTCTTAGGTGTAAAGACTGTTTGATAAACTTCGTGTTCTTAATACCTTTGGAACTAATGAACCTTGGCGAAATATATACATTGTGGAGTATAAAAGAGTTGCATATACGTATACATATATATATACCTGTATAATTGACTTCGTTGGGAAAGTAGCAATGAAGGGGTCGTAAGATTATCATGCCTCAGAGCGTATGTTGCATAATGATCATTAGATCCTTTGAGTAGATGGCTCGGTTTTAAACTCAGTTGAGTCTTAAGAGCATTGACCCGATTTGATAAGCTCGACGTAGGCTTGGGGTTGAAATTACATGAATGATATTGTAATTGAAGTTTACTTGACGTGAGTGCATTGGTTATCCTTTTGGGGTCATGTATAAATGTTAAGTCTTGAATCAGAAGTTTAAAAGTTGAAGGACCACCTTATGGGGATGGTAAGAACAATGAAGGACTGTTGTGTTTAGATAAGTGTTTTACTTATGATGTGGAAGATTTATAAAAGATGAAGTACTAGAGACGAACAAAGGGGGGTGTATAGAAAATCGTGAGTGGTAGTTCAACTAAAGTTGGGGAGGAGTTTTTTTTTAGTGAAATAAACTCGGTTATTTGGGCGAGAAAACAGGAATATAAAATGTTTTGTGTAGGAGTCTATGAGAGACCTGGTCTGTGGTTAATGTTATGGGTGGAGATTGTACGAACGAGTAGTGGCATGAATTGCCAAGATAGATATGTCAACTAGTATGTAATGTGAAGTCAGAAAGAGGGGGTATCCGAATGGAAGTTTTCGGGGAATTCCGGTTGGAAAGTACTATTTGTCAGTAAAGTTGATGGAACATGTGGCTTGTAAGTTGCTTCTTATGTGTGAAAGAATTATACGAGATAGTATTAGTTAAAGATCAAGGAATGGGTAGTAACTTCGAACGGTAATGTCGTTTCAAGATAACCTGGTTGAATATTTTAAGTTAGAAATCTTGGTGAAACTGTTTGGTTATGTTCGTAATGAGGAAATACTATCGGTATGTGGAAAGTTGAAAGAAAGAGACAAGTGATACTTGAAAGATAGTATTCCACGTTAACGTGGGGAAGCAATGATAGAAAGATTGGACTTAAGAATGTAGTCATACTACGAGTTCAATGGAGTTATCACCTTTGATATACAACCCTTTAGTGTTTGGCTGCAATGTGACTAAGTGGTGCGATAGTGATGTGAGAAGGTGATAGCATTTTGTATCGAAGAAACGTATAAGTCATGGATGCAATGATGGATTGCCGTAGTTATGGAAGTATATTTAATGAAAAAGTGATTATGCGAAGGAGCGGGAATAGATTTTAGAAAATCTTTTGATAATTACAATCTAAGAGAGTGACTATAGGTATAATGGTATTATATCTTTGAGTTATTAATGTGACTTTAGAGTCGGAAGAAAGTATGAAAGATAGGTATCCTCATTTGTTTACCTGATTCTGATTTTGGGGACGAAATCATTTTCAAGTTGGGGAGTATTGTAACATCCTAAATTTTCGATATTAGTATTTTGATAAGAATTGGAATGTATTTGTATTTTGTGTAAACTTAAGATTATATGGAAGTTTTATAACTCATATAAGGGATAAAATGCAAGTAATGAAAGTTTGGTGTTACTTTTGGAAAGATTAGAACTTGGAGGTGTGAATTGTAAATCTTGAAAGTGTATTTGGATAAGATGATGAGATAAGTAAATATCTCAGTCTTGTGTTCTTTTGAGTCGGTCATTAGGCAGAGAGAAGAAACAGAGAGAAAGAAGAAAAGAAGTTCAGTTCTTCATTTGGTAAGAATTTTTACCCAAGTTTCTGATAAATCTTGTTGATGATTTATGGTGGTAAATCGATTTTGTGTGCTGAATTGATTTCCAGAATCGATAGCAGCAGATTGGAATCAGTTTAGGGCAGAGAAGAGGATCTTTGCAATTAAGGTGAGTTCATTCGATTCTTTGTACAAATCAGTGTTTTTAAGTTATAGTAACCTTGGTATATTTGTATGAACTGACTGAGGATTGATTAGAATGAGTAGATTGAACGGATTTCATGTTTTAAATCGATATGTAGACTTGGCTGTACCGAACAGTAAGTAAATGATAAAGTCCCGGTACTTGAATGTCCCGGTACTTGAAAGTCCCGGGAGTCGAAAGTCCCGGTGTAGCTTCGGTGTGGTCCCGGTAGTTGGAAGTCCCGATAGTTGGAAATCCCGGTAGTTGGAAATCCCGATAGTTGGAAGTCCCGGTAGAGGCAAGTCCCGGTACAAGTGAGTCCCGGTACAAGTGAGTCCCGGTACAAGTGAGTCCCGGTACAGATGAGAGTTGGGTAAAGAAATCAGGATATCTAAACAGTATCAAAGTGTGGACATAGTTTAAGGATCTGATAGTTAAATATCTAGAGTCCTTGTATTATACCTATCTTTCTGAATGCAACAAAACGTGCAGTTATGTAAATCGTGAAAACATACGATTTAGGAATTGTGATGGGAATTATATAGCTTGAACATACATACCCTTGAAAAGTAGTATGTTAGGTTTATAGACTGCGCTAGTCGATACTAGACAGGAATGAAATGTTATATTAAATAAGATTTATATGTGATTCGCTCATACAGTTGCTATAAGGAATCTGTACGATATATATATATACATATATATGATTTGCTCATACTGATTTATATGAGGAATCTACGAGGTATAAATATAATTCGCTTATACAGTTGCTATGAGGAATTTATATTGAGTAAATACCTGTATGAGTACAATTAGGTGATATGGATCCATAGGCACTAAAGTTTGATAATCACATGGAATAGGCGTGTGGTATTACTCGTTTAATCGTTATTCCAGTGTGTGTGGGTAATCACATGGAATAGGCGTGTGGTATTACTCGTTTAATCGTTATTCCAGTGTGTGTGGGAAATCATGGAATAGGCGTGTGGTATTAATCGTTATTCCTGATTTGTAAGGAAGAGAGTGAGGTTGACATAAGTGCTTGTAATCTCTGCTTCCTTACCGATAAAGGGGCGTGTGTAATCGCGATTTATTGGTTGTGAGCATTGATCTAGAATCCATAAGGATTCGTAGTGTGGCTCTTAGGCATGATATGATGACGGAATTATTGTCAGTCATAGTCATGTGATTTGATGAAATTATGTAATGGATCCATAGCCACTAAATGGTTATGTGCATGTAGAACAGATGAAGATTAATCATTGTTCTGATGTGTGTGAGAAACCCTGGAATAAACGAAATTCCTAGTTTCTAGTGGAGAGAAGAGATTGGCATGTGTATATTGTAATCTCTCATCCCTTCTAAGAAATAGATATGTGTATATTGTTATTTCCTAGATGTATACGGAGATGGGCATGTGTATATTGCGACCTCCGGAATGAGAGCATTAATCTAGAATCAGTGAAGATTCGTAGTGTGGCTCTGAGACATGGTATGATGATGGAACTTGTGTCATTCATATTCATGGAATTGGGAGAAATCGTGTGAACGGAATAGAGTTATATGTACGGTAAGAAAAGGAGTAACCAGGTTTGAAATAACTTGTTTACATTGATTTTGCAAGTATTATTGTAGAAACGAATGTTCTCACTAGGCGTTAGCCTAATCGTTTCAAATGATGTTTTCTTACCAGGTACCAGATCTTCGGGGAAGTAATAGGTTGTGGGACGAGCGTTTGGAATAGCAGAGGTGGAAGTTAACAAAGAGAAGAATTTGATGGAATGCTTAGATAACTTAGTTAATCTGATGATAGTGACATAATTAGATTGATAGGTTATTTGAAGGATCTTGTAATGTGAATATACTCTTGATGGTTAATCCACTGCCTGTTTTTATAAGTTGAAGTATTTATTGTCATAACCTGTTATAACTTGAGGTTTAAATTGGCTTGGAATTTGGGGTGTTACAATATTAGTATCCCAAAACCTATAGACAATTCAAATAACATATCCAATATTATTGAACATGAAGACGCATCAGTTGATATTAATTTCAATAATTTCAACAATCTCCGATCTGTTTCTTCAAGATTATCAACAGGATCAATAAGTGGTATAAAAACCCCTTCTATTCAAAAATCTCAATCACTAAAATTCAAAAATGTAGCTTTCAATAAAACAATTCCTCAAACCCTTTATCAGGAAGAATCTGGTGATTCTCAAAGCTATGTTTACGAACCAACTTCTTCTGAAATTCAAACTGAAATCAATCAATATAAAAATCAATTATGAGTGAAACAAAAATAAATAATTCAGATATTAATATGAAATATCTTAAAGAAGAATTTAACTATGATTACAATGAAGAAAGAAGAAACTTCTACTATTCATCCACTAATAATTCAAAAAAATAATTTAGACATCAACTCTTGTGGAGAAAATATATAATAAAAAATGATGTTCATATATATTTTTTTTAATTGGTATGAAATGTATTGTAAAAAAAACATTCCAAATCCGTTTATTAATATTTATGATACTCCAAAAATAACCCAAGATTATAAAATGATTAAAAATGATGAAATTATAAACGCAACACATCCCCCAAAAGATTCAATCTTAATTGATAATAAATATATAGGAACACTTTTAGCTATTACAAAAACTGATAAAGAAGAAAACCCGAAAACCATTGTTTATCAAAACAATTATTCAAATGAAATTCTTAACACTATGAGTAAACAACTAAATAGATTAGAAAATCAAATTGATAAAAGTAATAATATAGAAAAGGTTGGAATTTCCAAAAACAGAGATAAAGAAGATGAAAAAAATCCAATCTTTATACCTCACCAAATTGATTCTAATACTAACTTAGGATACAACAAAAAATTAGTCAATGAATTAGAACAGAAGTTAACTAGATTAGATATTAATGCACTTAATCAAGAATCAGATTCAGATTCAGAATCTAAAGATATATCTCAAATTTATGAACAATTTACTAATAAGTTAACTTTTAAAGGTAATTCTGCCAGTACTAGTAGACCTCCAACAAAAAATTATTATCATAGACCAACCTTCCCAGACGTTCAATTTGAAGAAAGAGAACATAATCTTAATAGGGCTAGTTATGATGGCACCTCAGTCTATGAATGGAACATTGATGGCCAATCTAAACATCAAATTCTCACTACAGTTCAAGAAATTAGCATGGCCTCAAATGCCTATCTTACTAAAGGCAATACTCAAAAGCAAATTGCAAAACTTATCATTTCTGGTTCCACTGGCAATTTAAAGGGTTGGTGGGATAGTTATGTTACTGCAGAAGAAAAACATATAATTCTTAACCAAAAAAAGACTATAATCAAAGTAGAAAATAATCAACAAGTCCAATCCCACGAAGATGACATAATTAATACCCTTATTTTCAGCATTATAAAAAATTATATAGGAGATCCATCCTTACTCAATGAAAAGAGTTCTACAATACTCCTAAATCTTACTTGTAGAAAACTACAAAATTTTAGATGGTATAAAGACATGTTCTTATCAAAAGTAATGTTAAGACCCGACTGTAGAGAAGCCTATTGGAAAGAAAGGTTCATTGCAGGGTTACCAACACTTTTTGCAGAAAGAATAAGAGAAAAATTAAGAGAAGAATAATCAAGTTCCTTACAAAGAATTAACATATGGTCAAATAATTAGTTACGTTAATCACGAAGGATTAGCTATTTGTTCAGATTTAAAAACTTAAGGCTAAAATAAAGAAAGACAAAATTAATAATAAAGAAGAACTTGGTGACTTTTGTTAACAATACGGATATGAATCTATACATACTCCTACATCATCCAAACATAAAAGAAATTCGAAAAAATACTCAAGGAAAAGATTTAAGACAAAATACGATAAATACGAAAAAACCAATAGAGGTTACAAGAAAAAACCTTATAACAAATTTAATAAAAAACCTTACAAACAAACAGATTCAAAAGATATAATTATCTATTATAAATGTGGCAAAACCATATGGCAAAAAATTGCTATGTTAAGAAGAAGATTAATGAATTACAAATCTCTGATCAACTCAAAATCCAAATAAGCAAACTAATCCTCAATGAAGATTGTTCAAGCTCAGAATACGAATCTAGCATTTCAGATTATGAAAATAATGACTTAAATGCTTTAGAAGAATATTCAAATACTAGTTCAGACTCTGAAACATGTGAATGTTTAGGAAACTGTACTTGTAATAAAATTAATGTTATAACCAAAGAAGATAGAGAAATTCTTGAACTCTTACATAAAATCCCTGATCAAACCATTAAAAATGAAGCTACAAAAAAATTTCTTAATTACAATACTAAAACGGAAACAAGCGAGCCTTTTAATCTTCAAGAAATCTTTAACAGATTTTCTCAACCAATCAAACCAATATCTACTCAAGAGCTTCAAGAAGAATTAACTTTAGTTAAAACATAAATTAGAATTATCAAAGAACGCCTCTCAAAAATCGAGAAAGATAAAACTGATGATACTCCTCAAAAAGAAATTCCAAAAGTCACAGTCATTGCAAATAATGAATCAAATAAAATTTAAATTCCCAAAAAAATCTCATATCAAATATGGCATACGAATATTAATCTTTGTATTGAAAATCAATTTAAAATAACTGTCATCGCTCTTATTGATAGTGGTGCTGACATGAATTGTATCCAAGAAGGAATCATCCCTACAATTTATTATGAAAAAACTTCAAATCGTTTATCATCTGCTAATGGATCAAAACTTAACATCACATATAAAGTCTCTAATGTTCATATTTGTAAAGATGATTATTGTTACAAAACATCTTTAGTTCTTGTTAAAAACCTAACCTCTACTTTAATTTTAGGATCCCCCTTTATTTCTCAACTCTACCCAATTACTGTAAACGAAGACGGTATTAGTACAAAAGTTTTAAACAAAGAAATAAAATTTAAATTTACAGATCCAATTATTTATATAGAGTTAAATACTTTAAACAACAAGGTTAATCAAGCTAAATATTTAGTTAATGAAATCAGCAATAAAAGAATTCTTGATAATCTTAAAGATCAAACTATTCAAAATAGAATCAAGAAAATAAAAGAAAGAGTTGAAAATAATGTTTGTTCTACTTTTCCTAATGCTTTTTGGAAAAGAAAACAACATACGGTTAAATTACCCTATATAAAAGATTTTAATGAAAAATATATTCCTTCAAAATCAAAAGCTATTCACATGTAAAACGAATTGCAAGATCACTACAAAAGAGAGATTCAAGATTTATTAGACAAAAAACTTATAAGACCTTCAAAGTCACCTTGGTCTTGTTCAGCTTTTTATGTTATGAACGCAGCTGAATTAGAAAGAGGTTCTCCAAGACTTGTTATTAATTACAAACCTTTAAATAAAGTTTTAGAATGGATTCGATATCCAATACCAAGTAAAAGAGATTTACTAAAAAGACTTTACGATGCAAAAATATTTTCAAAATTCGATATGAAGTCAGGATTTTGGCAAATACAAATTCATGAACAAGACAAATACAAAACAGGCTTTAATGTTCCTTTTGGTCATTATGAATGGAACGTCATGCCCTTTGGTCTTAAAAACGCTCCTTCAGAGTTTCAAAATATCATGAATGATATCATTATCCCTATAAACAATTTTGCTATAGTCTATATTGATGACGTTTTAATCTTTTCAAAATCCTTAGAACAACATTTCAAACATTTGAACGTATTTTATGATCTAGTTCATAACAACGGACTAGTCATTTCTTCCACAAAAATGAGTCTATTTCAAACTAATATTAGATTCTTTGGACATGATATTGTTCAAGGAACTATTAAACCAATACAAAGAAGCTTAGAATTTGCTAATAAATTTCCAGATGAAATAAAAGATAAAACTCAACTTCAAAGATTTTTAGGATGTTTAAATTATGTTCACGACTTTTTTAAGGATTTAGGTGTTATATGCAAACCCTTATATCAGAGACTAAAAAAGAATCCACCACCATGGACTCAAGAACATACAAATGTTATCAAACATATTAAAGAAAAGGTTAAATACTTACCTTGTCTTAATATACCACAACCAAATGCTAATATTATTGTTGAAACGGATGCTAGTGATTTAGGATTTGGAGGAACATTAAAACAAAAAATTAGTAAAGATTCTAAAGAAGAACTTGTAAGATTTTTTTCAGGCTCTTGGAACGATACTCAAAAGAATTATTCAACCGTCAAAAAGGAAATTTTAAGCATTGTTTTATGCATCAAAAAATTTGAAGATGATTTATATATGAAACCTTTTCTATTACGCATAGACTGTCAATCTGCAAAACCCATTTTAGAAAACGATATAAAAAATGTTATTTCAAAACAAATTTTTGCAAGATGGCAAGCATTGTTGAGTAATTTTGACTTTCAAATAGAATTTATTAAAGGCGAAAATAATTATCTTCCAGATTTCTTATCAAGAGAATTTTTACAGGGGAAATGAATCAAAAAAATATTAAAAATTCTATTGTTCAAAAGATGCAAGATCCGGATCAAAAGAAGAAAATGCAACTTTCTCCCTTTAAGGCAGTCACGAGCCCTGCCCCTGCTCCTTCATCATCTATCTTTCCAAAAATTCATACCCAAAATAGATTTGCTCCATTTGCTCCAATCACCCCTACCAAGGCTCGACCTTCTTATTCTTCTTTAGTCCAAAAACCAGTCATTATTTCTCCAAGTTACACCCCCAAAAAAGCTATTGTATTATCCAATACCCAGACGATCACTCCTCAAAAGCCTAAGACTACCAAACCTTCTTCTTCAAAAGGTAATAGTAGTTCTTACATCCCAAACCCTAATCAACAACTTGTTAAGATCCATGAAGAATACGAACTACGGATCTACGAACAGGGATTTCATGCCCTAGTAGATTTTCTATTTCCCAAAGATTCCTTGTTCATGGGAAGCAGTTTAAAACCAAGAGAATATTATCAAGCGATCTTAGAAGACACGGGTTCCATCAAAGTTACTCATAATTTTAATCCTTCTGATCGATCCATTATAGCTTTCAGCAAGGTCTATATTTTTCATATCCTTTCTATTCAATAATGGAAAGCCCGTCCCTTTGCAGAAAAAACCCTTTCAAATTATCCAAAATACCCTTGTTACAATTATTATGACTATCAAGATGCTTGGTTCAATCTTTTCTATCTTATAAACTACTCTCATTCGTGGTTTCTATTTTTTGACAAGAATTTTGATTGTTCATACCCAAGATGGTTTGCACGATGGTTAAAATCCATGGGTAACATTCCAGATACCCTTCCAGTTCCTATTTCAAAAGGATTTCAGAAATTCAAAGAAATCTTTAACCAGAACATTCCAGAATTCGAGTACCTTCTCCAATTTACTATCTTATTCAAAATTCCTTGGATCATGTCCTGGACTTTCAGCATCGTCCCTGCAGTTGACACTTCTCCAAGTCTATTATAAAGAATGTTCCGAGTTAAATGGTGGGATAACCTCCCTTCAGATCAGATTCAAAAAATGACGGTTCAAGGAGTCTCGGAATATTACTCAACAAACTTTGAAGTCTCTGCCTCCACAACCCCACTTCCCAGAACCCTCAATATTATATATATATAAATATGCTTCGGTGGGTTTTCAACCATATATATATATATATATATATATATATATTGCCGAAGTTTTCGATCTTCATGGTGTTTCTTCTCCGTCGGACGCTGAGGGGGATAAATCATCTGAGGGGTAACACCATCTGAGGGGGAGCAATATCAGCGTCCAACTCGAACAACACCAACTCTCAGTAATCATCCAACTCAAATTTTGATCAAAGATAAGGAGACCGGCGAACCAACTCAGGGGGAGTAGATCAGTCTAGCCAATGTAACTAAGGGGGAGGCAAACAAAGACAAAGGAAAAAGGGTAATGATTTCCGAATAGGAAGCTGAAGATGCTATGAGAAAGAAATTAGATGCAAGATATGGGCAAAGGCATCCTGAAGCTAATTCACTCAAACTCAAACCTCCTTCAAAGATTGTCACCGATTTGGATCTGGGCAGATTTGTCTCTTCTATGATGGAAGTACATTATATTTCATTCATATTGTTTATTCTTTATTCTTTCATTCATCTGTAAATATCATATACACAAAAAAAATGGACTGTGTGAAAAAGAACCCAAAAGAGTAAAACAGGGTCAACATGTATTATTCATTGTCTTACTCATGTTTTTCTAAATATGGATGTCATCATCAAATAGGGGGAGATTGTTGGGTCATCAAAGATTTGAAGATGACCTGATCTTCTTACATACTTTGAAAAACATCTTTTATACTTAGAGAAATTTTAGATGGTTCTTTGTAATAGCTTAGTCATACTGTCAAAGTTCGGTGAAGTC
Source organism: Saussurea involucrata (assembly GCA_033807775.1). Taxonomy (NCBI): domain Eukaryota; kingdom Viridiplantae; phylum Streptophyta; class Magnoliopsida; order Asterales; family Asteraceae; genus Saussurea; species Saussurea involucrata. The sequence goes on from CM066314.1 coordinate 146,615,037, forward strand.
AAAGATCAACCGAAATCAAGAAGAAGAAAATTTACCAATGCAGATTGAAGATGAACTTCTCAACCCAAACTAAGTTGTCTCACCGATTGTCTCCATGAAAATCGGCGAGATCCTCAAACAGGAGATTTCCCTCCTTATCTCCTTGCCAAGAAGATCTTCATCATAAGAGGTAACTTTGGCTATCCCACCGATTGTCCCCATGAATATCGGTGGGATCCTCAAAATTGGAGAATCATCTCATAACATCCTTCCTAAGAGGACTCTCACCTATGTTGTCCATGACAAATCGGTGGGATCCTCAAATAGAGGATCCTCCCTTGTGTCTTTGCTAAAATGTTTTCTCATCAAAGAAAGAATGTCTGAGTATGGAAGAAAAATGTGCATTTGTCTTTTTTCCCATTCTTAGATATTGTCACCATCAAATATTTCTAGCATCATAGGAAAAGACACATCAACTTTTGAGAGTCAAACTTATCCTTCAAATGACAAAGTGACAAGTGTCCCATGCATCACTTGTTCATGACACTATATAAAGATGAAGACTTCTCCATGCAAACCACTTACGAAACTTTTGAAGATTACTCTGTGCTCAAGACATTCTGCTCCTTTCTCTCTGTGAACTTTATAGCTTTCAATCTATGTGTTTTAGAAGTTGTTTAGTTTCAGTATTACTTTGTGAAGATTGTTAGAATATATTTTATCTGTTCTTTCCGCAACAATCTAATTGTTCTATGTGTTCTATGTGTAATTATTCATTTGAATATTTTCAATAAAGAATTAATTAAAGTAAAAATTTTGTGTATTGTATTCAACCTCCCCTTCTACAATACCTGTTCTTGTTCTTATTAGCCACCTGGGACTAACATATACCAAAGTGGTATTCTTTTTACCAATGTGATAAAATTGGATTTGTTGAAATGTTTTCTTCTTGGATTGTACCTGTTGTTTCTAGTTAATATACCAAATTGGTATTCTTGGTTAATGAACCACATTGGATTTCTTGGTTAATGAACCAAATTGTAATGGATTGTAATCCAAGTTGGATGTCTTTGCTGTTAATCCAAATTGAATTTCTTGGTTAATCCAAGTTGGATTTCTTTGCTGTCAAAAGTGCCAAACTGCACATTACAAAACTGCAGTTTGCTGTCAAAATTGGCAAACTGCACTTACAAAGGCTTTTGCAGTTCGCTGTCAAACAAAATAGATTTCAGATTGCTGTCAAATAAAAACTGCACATTATATATTACATATATATGTTGTCAAACAGATTACAAACATTACAGATTACATATACATGTTGTCAAACAGATTACCAACAGATTATAAATACCAACAGATTACAAATACCAACAAATAATAAACAAAACAGAATTTCATTAATCATTGATTCAAAAGGCTATTACAAGGACCAAAATAGAATTCCATTGTTTCATAATGCCAATACATAGATTAAAACATAATATCATTGTTTCATAATACAAAAAAAGGTCAACCAACCATTGTCAAACAACACAATCTACCAAAAATGGTTAACCAACACAGTCAAACATAACCTAGACTTGTCCTTTGCAAGTCCTTGAATTATGACCTTTTCTTTTTTGCATTTGATACATGTGACCGTCTTTTCAATCCTTGAAAGCTTGCCTCCCTTGACCACCGATTGACTCAACTCATCAACACTTTCCTTCGTTTCTACTTGGGCCTCCCTATTTGTTTGTGATGTACCGGCGGGGTCAATGTCGTTGGGCAACTTGATTTGGGCCACATATCCATGCTAGTTAGTGGATTAATCTTGAAAATGTATACCACCCTCCAACTATCAAGCCAGTAACATGGATTCACCCATATAAAAGACTCGCCTACCTTTCCTCCATGACCTGCCATGTACCCGATTGTGGCAACGACATGTTTACAAGGAATCCCGGTTAACTCCCATTTTCTACAAGTACAACTCCTGTCCTGAAGATCCACAACATGTTGTTACATCCAAGATCCACTTACCTGATACTTATGACCTCCATTCCATGACACTTTTTGCTGAGAAGCTTCGGCCTGAATGGCATTGAATAACTTTGTAGCAGTCGGTGTCAATGGTCTCTCAGCCTTGCCAATCATCTTATCAACCTTCATGATACGTTTCATCAAATATTCCCGAATGTATTCCAAAGCAGTGATGATAGACTGATCTCTTGCAACTATGAGATGTCGATTGAAAACTTCGCACACGTTATTCAACAATCCGCTTTGGATATGTGAATCGAGAAGCCTTTGGATCGATAGGGTTTAGGATCGAGAAGCCTTTGCATCGAGAAGGGTTTGGGACTGTTTAAAGTTAAGGACGTAAAGGGTTTCATCTGTGTGGGGAAATAAGGGTTGGGGAATTCCTTCAAACTAGTAAAAGTAATTAAATTTGAAAAGACAAAATTGCCCATCACATGATAGGCACATGTGATGGGTTACCGTGAGTTTTTAACGGATTGTGGAATCAAGGACGAAAAGAGTAGTCAATTAAAACCATAGGGACGAAAAAAGCAAAATTTTAAAGACTAGGAACGAAAATGGTTATAAACATTAAATCACAGGGACGAAAATAGTAGTTTATTCTAAATTTTAACCACATTAACCAAATCGGATTTGTAGCTGACGTGGCATGTAGGCCCACACCATTGTGCCCTAATTTAAAGATGCACACATTCATCATCTTCCCTCTTTCCACCATTTTCCAATCGCTGTCTCTCTCTCCCTCTCCCTCCATAATTCCACACAGCGACGTCATTCTTATATACAAATGGGAACTGCAGCTAACGGTGCCACCGCCGACATGGCTACATCCACCAGCAATGGCATCGCCACCGTCGACAAAGGAGTCGATTTCGCCAACTATTTCTGCACATACGCCTTTCTCTACCACCAGAAAGAGATGCTCTCTGACCGTGTTCGTATGGACGCTTATTTCAACTCTGTTTTCAAGAACAAACATCACTTCATCGGAAAAGTACGTATTTTTACTCCTCCTAGCTATGATTATATACGCGCAAGTCTGTTCATTCAAACGTTTCATGCTAATTTTTTTGCCTGCAATTCCTTTAATGTTTTACTGCATTCAAGGCACTTGAATAATCGTCAAATAATTTATAGAATCATGTCATAGATGCAATTTTGAGAGAGTACGTGTTTGTTTGTTACTATATACATATACAACTTAGGGGCTGTTTGGTTGGTTTTCCATTAAGTCCTGTATAATTAAAGTTGTATGTGTGGATTAATCTGTCTGTATAGATTGTAAAAGTTTTTGTTTGGTAGGGTGTTTTCATAGATGGAAGTACCATGTTTTTTAATTGGGAGAGACTGGTTTGGACAAAACTTGACTTTCTGCATAAAGCCCTCTCCTAAAAGCTTAATAAATAAGTCACTTTCTATATCATTAAGCCACTACCAAACAGTCATGTAGAGCTGACTGAATAAGCTATGTGTCCCATACTCCCATTAAGCTCATTAAGCTCATTAAGCTGCTAACAAACAAGCCCTTACTGCCTGTTGAAGCTGAGTTACAGAGTAAGTTTTTGATTTTCCACCATTTCGGCAATCTCTCTATACCAGAACAAGAAGTATGGTGGAACAGAACACTTTCTGAATTTGAAACTTTACAATTATTGAGGGTACTCTTTTAAATATAGACTATACATCACATTGGCGGTGGTTTTTATTAAGTTAAATGTAGGTATCCTTTATTTCTCAAGACTTTGGAAGTATTTGGGGTGATATGACCCATTTTGAAGTTCTATATTAGGTTTTTTGAGTTGTAAATTGCTAGTCTTCTTTGGTTCAAGGTTTGAAGAACTTTCTTGGAAAATTTATATCTCGAAAGTATATATGATTGGGTAGGGATGCAAAACCTGGAATGTGATTTGATTTATAATTGTAGAAAAGCCATATAATTCAAACACCTTGTGCAAAATTTAAATCCAAGACTGAGCTGTGGTGCTCATGACTGTAAACCTTACTGCCTCTTTGTTTTTTATGATTTATATGTTTGATGTAACCTTAAAATCCTAATTCTTTGCGGTGTGAAGTTTGTGTGTACACTTAAACTCTAAAGTAGTTAGAAAAAGATAACTTTGGGACTGTAACTAATTGGTGATTCCATGGAGAAGACTGTGTTGGATGTTGGAACAGGGAGTGGCATTTTAGCAATTTGGTCAGCACAGGCAGGTGCAAAGAAGGTCTATGCTGTGGAAGCTACTAAGATGGCTGACCATGCTCGTGAGCTTGTTAAAGCAAATAACCTTAATGATGTTGTTGAAGTGATTGAGGGTTCAATAGAAGATATAACGTTGCCCGAGAAAGGTTGGTACCAAATAACTATGTGACACATCTTTCCGCTATTGATTACACCTTTCATGAATAAATTACATCTCCTTTCTTCTCATATTGAAAACTAATGAACAGTTGATGTGATCATCTCCGAGTGGATGGGCTACTTTCTTCTGCGTGAATCTATGTTTGATTCTGTAATCTGTGCCCGTGATCGCTGGCTGAAACCAACTGGAGTCATGTAAGTTAATAAGTTATTACAAATCTTATATCTGTTAGGTTGCGTTTAGAATGCAGACATGATAGGACAGGACAGAACAGATGTTTAGCGTTTGGTAAGACAGAACTGGATAGAACATATAACATGACCAATTTATCCCTAATAAGTTGTTTATATATTTTGATTAATTGTGTAATTAATTAAATTTTAATGAAATAAATATTTTTTGATAACAAAATATATTATTTAGAAAGTTTTCTTCAACACGATTAAAATGACACCAAAATAAAAAGTTTATGTAGCTTCCAGTTTTTATTTTCTAACCTTTTCTATATTTTTTTTTCTATTAGTATTTAATAAGTTAGATAAATTAATCAAAACATAGAAACTATATAAAAATAATATTTTGAGGACAGTAAAATGAAAGTATAAAGAGCATATAATACAATAAATAAATTTAAAGAATGAATAAAATAAAAAAGGTGTACTTGATGTTTTAGAAGAGAATTAGATTTCATTTTGAAGTTATATTGGTAAAACATAAGTCTGTTCTAGCTTGTTCCATGGGGTGGGGGCTGTTCCACCCTTTTCCACATGAAAGTCCTGCCAGGCGTGGGACAGTGATCCCTGTTCTGTTATGTCTTGTGTTCATGGATCGATGTTATCCGGACACATAAACTTTTATCTGGCAGACCACTTTCTCATATTCACATTAGATAGGCAAGGGTTATTTAATGTTGGAATTAAAGTCATCATGAGAAAGCAACTGTCATATGGACTATTAATACTGTTTTCCTAATTCACAAGCCTATATCTATTGTCGACCTTGTAAAAAATGACTAATTTTTTTATCTGTTTAATATCAACTCTTCAAATTTATTCACTGGTTCGTTGCTATTTGTAGGTATCCCAGTCATGCTCGCATGTGGTTGGCGCCTATTAGATCAGGGTTAGGAGATCATAAAATGAGCGATTACGAAGGATGTATGGATGATTGGCTAGGTTTCGTTAAGGAAACTAAATCTTATTACGGTGTGGATATGAGCGTTTTGACAAAACCCTTTTCTGATGAGCAAAAAAAGTACTACTTGCAGGTTGGAAGTCCATTATCCATAGAAGCTCTACTTATTTTCTTTTTTAAATCAAAACAAAATAGTGAATGTGATATTATGTTATTCATCTTTAAGGAAGTTTTTTTTTCTGTGTAGAATTCCGTTTGGAACAACCTGCATCCAAATCAAGTTGTGGGGACCGCTACGATCTTGATGGAGATTGATTGTTTAACGGTAACTGTTGAAGACATCCTCAAAGTTCAAGCTAGCGTTTCATCAACAATTACCAAAGAGGACACAAGGCTATGTGGGTTTGGTGGCTGGTTTGATGTCCATTTTAACGTGAGTTGACTTTCTTCACACTCTTCAGTTTTCAACGAATCTTGGGGCTTAAGTAACTGATTTGTCTCCATCTGTTTAATGATTATAGGGAAGGGAGGAGAATCCTGCTGAGTGTGAGGTTGAGTTGACAACAGCTCCCAGTGTAGATGATGGCACACATTGGGGCCAACAGGTTTGTAACAATAAGTCAATAACTATAAAACTTGTTGACATGTTGACTTTTAGTCAACTGCCTAAAATGCCCTTGTGTCATCACAACATGTAAAGTAAACGTTCTGTACTGTAATCAATAGCATAATTGATGTCATGGGACATAATGAGTAATAAATTAGATGAAAGGTGGTTGATTGAAATTTTCATGGGATACTTAGTGGGAGGGAGGTTAAGGGGAAAACCCCAAAAAAAAATGAAAAACTGAAGATCTGGACAGTATGCACATGTGCATACAAGTAATTGAAGCTGTTTTTGGTTTTTATGCACGTATGCATGATGCACGTGTGCATGTTACAAATTACTTGTATTTACATGTGCATACCGTTTGGATGAATGGTTACCAGGTGTTCCTCAGTTTTTCACATTTTTACGGTGTTCCCCTGAACCTGGCTCTACGGAGTGGACCTCATTTGCACATATCATTTATGCTTGTATTGATGTTTCATCTTGTTTTCTTGTCAAAGTTCTATCTTTATTATTTTTAATAATATATAGATTTGCTTGCACGGTGTGCAGGTTTTTCTCTTGCATCCACCTGCACGTGTGAACGAAGGGGATGAGGTCCTTGTTAATTTTTCAATGAGCCGTTCTGAAGAAAACCATCGTTTGATGAAGGTTGATCTTGGGTATAAAATTAAATTGCCATCCGGCAAGACACTGCCACCTGTCATAAACAAGTTCTATATAGAATGAGGCCGAACAAAAGGACTACTATTAACATTTCAAAGGTATGTTACGATATAATTTGGTATTTAATGATTAACCAAGTAGTATAATTCGTTTCAATGTGTTCTGGTGGTTTCATTTGCTTGATTCATTTTGTTTATTTTCAGCTTGCTTTTTCCAACATTTGATATGCGTCTAATAAAATTAATGGCTTTGTTTCAGTCCCTTTACGAAATGGAAAAACGACAATACTTTTACAACGAGCATTTGCAGCATCACCAGGTAACCAAATTGAAGCCAGCATGAAAACTTCTAATCTTTTTTCCCCCACTGTGCTGCTATCTTTTTCATGTAATTTATGTTGTATGGTATCTGGTCTTTTTCTTGAATCACTTTCTTGTAAAACTTATATGTTATATACAATTAAAAGTGCAACCATTCAAATTTTTGCTGCATATCATATGCTCTTATTAGTTCTCATCATTTGATATAAAGTTTACTTAGCCACATGCATATGCCTTTGATTACCCTTGAAGCTGCTTAAACAAGACTGCATTTTCAGTTTGAAAGTCAACTCCCAAAAAAAAAAAGAAAAAACAATTCTATAAAATCTTGAAGCATTCAACATTCATTTTTCAAATCTTTCTCAAAGGATTTGGTAATCTTATACTTAGAATGTATAGATCATCATCAGCCACCATGTTCCGTGGTTCTGATGAGTCCTTGCTCAACCTATTGCCGCCAGGGAAATCCTCCCAACCGTTGGATGATGAGTTGCCAACGGTGTATGATCCAGATGCCACCAAGGAACACCGCACTTCATCTAGGGAGAACGTTATCCACCTCATCCCCGTTGTTTTGCTTCTTTGTGGTTTCATTCTTTGGTTCTTTTCTCATCCGATTGGTGAACTCAAAGAAAGTAGCACAATGTAATGTAATTTGTGGTAAATACCTGTGATGGTTTCCAGTTTTATTTTATGAACCAAATGCCCCTAAACTAAACTATTATTATATCAATGTATTGAAGATCATCCAAGATATGTATTTCTTCCAATAATAATAACATAATTTTACTTTGTAATTAAGTTATTAAATTTTAAAAATCATTACTAAAATAGTCGAAAACTCACAAAAACTGGTATAAAAAACCAGTTCATTATTTAAAAACCGTTATAAAAGTATAAATAATATGTTACAAACCTGTTCGTTCAAAATTACTTTAAACTTAAAGAATACATAAAAGTTTTCTACGATTTTATTAGGTTTAATAACTGAATTATATACAAGTTAAAACTATGTTTCTAATTTGTTATATCCTAAAATATTACATAAAAATAACTATTTAATCAATTTTAGAAAAAATAAATAATTATTTATAATTTATTAATTTTAGGAAGTACTTTGTTGAATTTTATCAACCCAATAATTTCTTCTTGTTTTTCTTTTTCTTTTTCTTTTTGGGGATAAAAGAAGGAATGAATTAAGAGACCACTAGAGGTCTTTGGTCAATTAAGTTATGCAATGAGATATGATAATCAAAGTATGATTTGGTTTAGGCTTACATCTGAAATTGGACTGGCTTTATATAAGTACTTAACAATGAACCATTGATTCACAAGAAATTCGAAACTGATATATCGAGCATTTCCAACAGATTATCTAAATCTCTTTAAAAATGAAGAGTTAAAAGTTAGATTTTTTTAAAATGAATTAGGTTCATCTTCAAGGGATTCTCCATTTTTGAGATAAACCATTAATTATATTAATAAAACATTCTATATTTTTTTGGAATATCTCCAAGTTTAGAGAAAATTACTCTCTCTCTCTCTCTCTCTCTCTCTTGAAAAAGCTTTAGAGAAGCTGTTGAAACAAAAAATTGTCCAAAATATCAATTTCTTCATTTTAAACAAGCTGTTAGAAATGCTCTAACCTTTAATACTACATATATAGCTTAACAAACGGGTTAAGAGGGAAATGTTTAGAAAATCCGAGATTTTATTTAATCTTGTTAGTAAAATTACTGATTCAAATTAAGAATTGAAAGGCACTAGAAATTCTAACACCATCTCTCGTTTGAACCACGTTTATTTTACAATTTGTGAAATGTATTTTTTGTGAATAAAATATGATACTACTAGGTCATTTCGCAAGCCAATAAAAATTTTACAAGCCAAAAGTACATTTCTCAAGCTGTCGTGTCCATTTCGCAAGCCGACCCAGCAAAAATCCTATTTAATTCAGAAAAAATACATTTTGTAAGCCGCCAAATGGACACATACAAAATCTTAGATATTTTGCTCCAACTAAAAAATGACTAAAAATTAGCAAGATTCATGCAAAATAGCTAATTTAGTCAATTTCTTTAGAGCATCTCCAACAACTATGCTAAAATGGGAAAAAAATATGATTTTAACATTTTTGTTGCTCCAACAGCTATGCTATCCTCTATGCTAAAAAAAAAGAGAGAAGAACATGGCTTTTTGTTTCGTAAATTTAAAACGTGATGGATTTTTGTAAGTTGTGACCCCAAACTTTTTAAACCATGAGTTGGTTTATGTTGACGAATTTTCTATATATAGTTATGTGTGCGATAATACATTATTTACTTTTATGAATAATACAATATTACTAATTTTGCATGTGTTGCCATTATATTTTCATACGTAATGGCAACAAATGTAATTTTAATATATATATATATATATATATAGAGAGAGAGAGAATCAAATGAGAACCATCAATATGTTACAAATTTGTGAGAATGAATATAAAAAGTTTACATGGTTTTTTTTTCATCAAAACCTATGATTTAAGATATTATTTCACACATGTGCGTATTCACCTTGTGAAAAGATTACATGTGGATTTTTTTTGATTCGCCTAGTAAAATGAAAAACACGCGTAAAAAATATTCACATGGTGAAATAAAGCCATGTGAAACAATCATATTATGAAACAAATGTATGTGAAGCAAAATATCTTAAACCATAACATTTAATGAAAAAATATCTTGTAAAAAATATATTTATATCGGTTCTCACAGGTTTGTAACGTATTTGTGGTTTCCATTTGATTTAGTCCTTATATATATTATGTCAAGTGTGAATCATTTTACTGTCATTTTTTTTTAGATTTCTGGGAATAGTAAAAAAAATTCAAGCTTTGTTTGTGGATTGGATGGGCTTTGTAGCATATAATTAACTTGTTGGATCAACCATATATAATAACCAACTGTTCAGTTGCTGCTTAATCTAGAAGTTAGAGTTAATTCTCGGGTCGGGTCTTTGTCATATTCATCCGTAAGCTAATGTGACTTGTTAAACACTTACCTGGATAAACGTTTTGTAAACGGCCCCTTAGTTTGTAAAGTTCTATCATAAGAAAAAGAATAAAAAAACTTTTTGTAATTAAAAGTTATATTTGAAAATTGAAAAAATCTATTTAAAAAATTACATAACATCAATTTTCATAATATTTATTTCTTATCTTTTTATGATATCATTTTATTTTATTATCATTAAAATTAGAAAAAAAATTTAAAAAAAAAATATAAAAGAGAGGAAGATGCGTAGTATACATCAAGCGTATAATAACAACAATACCAATATCCTCAACAAGGTATTCTTCCTTCTTCATAATTCTTGTGCAGTTGGAAACCTCCTCCCGTCTCTGTTTCCTCCGATCGAAACTCTCACAACGAACTTCTCGCCTCGAAAAGGTTAGTCATCTCATTCAACCATCGCTTATTTGCTTCCATTAATCTTACGATTTCGATCCACATCGATGTTTCATATCATATCTAATCATTTATTAGTTATTAGCTTCATAATCTTTATCCTTTACTGCTTTATTTGAAGTTTTCTTTGTGAATTTGTAACGGCATTTGGTGTTAATCAGACTTCGTTTTCGTGATTACCGTAAAACCATTAACGAAAGAGTTTTTGCTAATCGGTTTTTTTTATCAAGAAATTGAATTCTGTTTGTGCAATCGATATAAACTTGCTCCAAATCGATTGATATGTGTTGTCGTGTTGATGTTCTTCTAGTTATTTTGGTACGCCGTTGTGATTATTTGTAGTTCACTTGATCTCGTCTTTGGTTAATTTGTGACGACAACTGTTGATCATTATGATTTGTAATTGTTCTTGGTTCCAAATTTCCGGCCAATTAGATACGGAGTACCTATGCAGAATATAGAAGAATGTTTGTTAATCGTGTGTGTTTATGTTTATGTAATTTATTAACGTATTGGCTTTTTCATTGAAAATACGAATATTTTATGTAATTTACTCTTTAAATTTCCTATTGAACAGATTCTGAGGACTGTGATTGTGATAAAAGACAATTTGGCATTATGAAATATAAAAAAGGAAGCATAGTGGAGGTGTTGATTACAGATGAGGTTCCTTACCATTCTTGGCGTTGTGCTCAGATAGTTTCCGGCAATGGGCACAACTACACTGTGAGATATGACGTGTATCCTGGTTTTACTAACGAGGAGGACATAGAACGTGTATCTAGAAAGTTTATTAGACCATGTCCACCAGCGGTGGAAATTTCAGAATGTTGGCCTGGTGACGTGGTGGAAGTGTTTCACAATCTTTCTTGGAAGATGGCAATTGTGTCCAAGGCTATTCGTTGGGACTTGTTTCTGGTCAGATTAGCTGGATCTTTCCTAGAGTTTGAAGCAAGCAAATCAGAACTCCGTGTGCGCCAATCTTGGCAAAATGATGAATGGGTTGTGATTGGCAAGGTACTTCTAATTGAAACATTTCCCAATTCTTGCATTTTCTCCTTTGCAACTGAACATTACTGGTTGGGATCCATTGGCATTTGGGAAGAAGTTTTGGCAGGGTCATCCATTTAACACTCTCAATTCCAATTTATGTTTTCAGATCTAGAGTTCTATACTTTTTCTGCTATTTGAGTTTATTTTAATTATGCTGTGTGGGTTTTAACTTTGGGAGAATTTGCCTAAAGTTAAAGTGTTACGGCTTGTTAAAAACTTCGTTAATGATTTCTTTATTCTTTTTTGTGCAAGCAGGTTCATATGAATAGTGAAGATGGACAGTGCAGAAAGCTTTTAAAGCATAATTTAAATTCAGGCTCCCATGAGAAGAAAAGGGACCCGAAAGGGGATCATCTCTTTATGAAAAGTTTTCAGTTTTGTGCTCAGAACGACAATTTGCAGGAATCACATATTGTTTCAACTAGAACCCTAAAGCGAGGTTCACCCTGTTGTGTTTCTCAAGATGAGGTAAATGAAGGGACTGCCCAGAAATTTAGACTCACTCAAAAAGAGGGAAAAGGTCTCCATGTTCCTAACTCTAGAGAAATGATGCAGCTGAATGTGGAGAGGGAAGATCTAAGTGGTGCATCTTCAACCGGTAGTTGCACTATTAACAACTATAGGCACAATGATATGGAGGGTGAATCAGGTGGTTTTGAAGATATCAAAGGTCATGATAGTGATGCTGAATCTGTTTGTAAAGGGGGATATGAAGAAGATCTCGGTCTTTATAACAAGGATTTGGCAGCAGAAATACATATACTAGAGTTGCAAGCATATCGTCGTACGATTGAGGCATTGCATGCATCAGGACCCTTAAGTTGGGAAAAAGAATCAATGGTAACAAACCTTCGTATGTCGCTCCATATATCAAACGATGAGCATTTGATTGAGCTAAAAAACTTAATTTCCTCTGCAAGTAGTATTCGTAATAGATGACAGGAAAATAGAAGTTATCTCTTCATTCACCCTTTATTTCTATTAGCACAATTCAATTTGCCTTCATTGAATGCCTCACATAATTGTAAAAAAGCATTTGTTGCCATCTTTTGCTTCTATTGTTATTATGAAACATACGATGGTCTATTGAAAATTTTGTATTAGAAAGCTTGATATAGCAAAAGCCCATCTTACCTTTTGGTGCTTATGTTAATTCCTTCCTATTTTAGAGATATTAATTATCAATTTATCATGCTATTAAAAGGGTCATTTAATTAGTTGGCAGCACTTTATGATTTTACTCTAAACCTTTTATGGGGTTTGTTGTCATTAAGACTTTCGATCATACGATTTGGCAGCACAAGTGGTGTTGTGTTGATTTTATTGATGCTTCCCCTTCCTTTTCTAGGCCCAAAGTTGGAGGCTTTGTACACCTTGCTTGTCTATTGGCATGGTACGATGATGGGGCATAGGCAGAGTGAGATCTGGTGCGTAACGGCTCATGATCAGCCTCTCTTGTACTGCCTATACACTATCACAGTGCAGTACCCCTTTGGGCCGTCTGTGAGCTTCACAAATTTATATATACTTGAAGGATGCAGGCTACCCACTTGATCTTCGGATACAGAAGGCTCTGGCTTTGACATCGAGATTTCAGTTTTTACCTGCTGGTAAGGTCTTCTGAATTCTGAAACTATATATTAGTTTTGTTTCCCATTTTATGTCCATTTAAGGACATTCAATAGGATTTTGCAAATCATGTGCTGGATTCTAGATGTTATAGAATGATATTGAGAAGAAAAGTGTAGGGGATCTTCATCAAACAACTGCTCTTTGACGGTAGAGGTCAGGTCTGCTCTTTGGTTATGTATGAAATCTACTTTGATTGTGGATTGTTTTAAGCTTTTGAAAGTTAATTCTGTTGGTTTTGTGGAGTAAAAATAGTCTACAAAATTCTGTAACAACTTATTTTCTGTTTTTTAATGTAGGTCTTTTGATCCAAGTTAGTTTATGCAGCTTGATGTTCAATCAGAAGCTGTATACGCTTTTTCCCGTTGGTTGTGGTAAGATTTTACTACAAGTATCGGAAATTCGGAATGTTGTGCGTCTTTTTTCTCATTTTGCTAAAGGAAAAAAACAAAAAGATTGTTTAGTTGGGCCTAGGATTTTGTTATTTTGAAAGATTTCATATTTTTGACTCTGGTTTTATATGAAACATTTTGAGCATTAATTGGTCTGAATGTATTCAGTAATCATTAATAGTAAAAAAAATCCCCTTTTTATTTTTGGAAAGGGTATCCCAGGCAGGCACAACCCGAACTAATCCCTGACAATTTTGAAACTTAAAGATGTTTTATCAATGTTGAGGACGCCTGGGATCGAACCCTGGGTAGATGGGATATTCCATAAAACATAGGTCTAGGTTCGACTTCTGCTAAAACGCTACCGATTCCTTAGGTAACATTTGGTGTGGTGTGCTTACCGGATGGGATTGGAAAAGTTAGTACCAATTGTTTGTCCTGCATGCATTTGTTACAATCGAAACAGGATTGAACACAACTCTTAAAATGACTAGATTGCCTATAAATTCTTATTTAAATAAAATGGGTTTTTGATCCATCTCATTTCTTTCTCCGTATCATGTCAAACACGAGATTTCGTCTGCCAACCAAATGCACCCTTTTAAGACCATATCCAAGCATTTTAGTTTAGTAGGAGAGTAATGGTTGGAAATGAGCTTTTAATCATTTATTTTATCAACTATTAAGTAATGTTTGTTTTTTTATTCCTTTTAATTTTGAAGTAATTGTTACCATTTGATAATCTACCATGTATATGTTGTTTATTTTAAATTATCGTAATCTAAATAAAAAAAAGAGAAAAAAGCAACCCAACACCCGATCCAAACAAATTCTCCAAAGTGGAGAAAATGGGTTGGGCTAATATTTTGCTCCAACTTCCCCAAAACTATCTCCAAAATGGAGAAAATTGGAGAGAGAAAGTTTTTTTCTTCAAATACGGAGATCACTACTCCATAATGGAGAGAATTGTTGAGATTTTGGCTTTTGATTTTCCATTTTAGAGAAATTTTGAGGAAGATTACTCCGACAAAATTACGAAAATGATAGATTTGGATGGCCAAATGTCCGTCAGCCAATAAATACAAGAAAAATGAAAAATGTGAGGCAAAAGGGGCTGCTGCTTCACTTCAAGTTTAGGAATTGACAAGGGACACTTGCAAGAGAGTACTTGGGGTTCTAAAAAATTTACCCCAAGTATTATTGTAGGTGGCATTTGATTTTAGAACGAAATTCTATGGACTTTATTTAGTGAAGTTTGAAAAGTGTTTCGTTGGTAGGATTTGAATGAAATCTTAGAAAAATAATAGAATCTGTATGTTCGCTTGATAGAATGCAGACTATGAAATTGGAATGAAATAATAATGAATGACTAAATTACCTATTTATTATATTTTCATACTTTCTAACTTAGATTATCATTTTCATTGGATCATTTTTATTTCCACCAGTTCGACTATACCCGCCTTAATTCCCTCATTCAGGACAGATGGAACCAGGTTATGGATCTGTTCAAGTTGGTCAATCAATCCCTCCTTTGTTTCCCCTGCCTCCAGGCACCTTAGAATAGATTTGATTGGAAGGAGGGTGAGGAACGAAGACAGTGGTTTGACTGCTGGGATCCTAATCGGCCTGCATCAGCGAAAAATGGAACTATTTATTACCCCCAATCGTGTATGTTGCTATCCTTAGACATTTAAGTATTTATACTCGAGAAAAAAATGACATGATGAAAAACATGTGTTCTATTTGGTTTTCATGTCGATCAATATTGTCATCACTAATAAGCAAAATGGTCCATCCCTTCGATAATAGCCCGCATGTGAATACTCTTCTCTGATAGTAATAGTGATGGACCAATCTTCCGTTTTCCTTTCAATTTTATTGTGGGTCTGTCGTTTTTTAAATAGCAATTTTGTCGGTCCAAAATAAGTACATGTTTTTACGTGATCTCAACATGTTACTCACATGCCATTTGGGGTAAAAGAAAATGATGTTATGGTCACAAGAATGCACTTGGACATGGACCACCATGTTGATGCAAATGCAATACACATTTCTAGTTGAGATCACACCCATGTTTAAATATCATGTACTATGACACCGGTGTGATTCTTGTATTCGAACAAAATTTAATGTTTTCTAGTTACAAATCAAGTACCATTACCATTATGGAGATTCTTGTTTGGTTTGTTTGATTTGGTGGGATTTGAAATTGGATTCTATTCCAATCTTGTGTTTGGTTAAAAAAAAGTTCGGAATTGAAATCCCACGAACATTGGACTAGAAATTCCATGGGAATAGTTGGTATTTCACGAGTTTTCATCGGATTTGTTTGTAGTAATGCTTAAAAATATGTTAAAAACATTCATTTTGTAATAACCAGTTAATAAAAAGTAACTATCGTTTTTATTATGATTTATAATTTAGTTTTATAAATTATCCATAAAGAATGAATTCTGTTTGAAATTCTACAAATCAAACTTACCAAACATCGTGGATCTTTCCAATTTCAAATTCTTTTATGAAATTTAAATCTTTCAAAATAAACATTTTATCAAACCAAACATCCCCTAATTGTTTAAGTTAAATTTTGTTTCTTCCTTCATTTAAAATGTTTATTGTTAAAATCGTGAAATTGTTATATAATATCTAGAGTAAATTACGTTTTTTGTTCTTGTGGTTTATTAAAAATTGCGATTTTCATCATTGTGGTTTAGAAATTAAGATTTTCGTCCTTATGGTTTGTAATTCATTGTCATTTTTGTTTTTATGATTTATATTTATTGTTGTTTCAATCCTTGTGGTTCACAATTCTTTACTATTTTCTCCCCGTATACGTATAAGGTAGGAATTAGCCAAGGACGGAAATAGTAATAAATTACAAACCATAGAAATGAAAATTGCAATTTTTAAAGCACAAAGACTAAAATCAAAATTATTAACAAATCACTGGACAAAAATTATAACTTACTCTAATATCTAAGGCAAATGATCGTGTGAGAAGTTGAGGTTACTGTGAGAAGCGTCAAAAGTGGATCCGAGCCATTCATCACTTTTAATCAAATGTCCTCCCATAAAGTGCGACTTAGAAGGGAATTGATTCGGTGCATCTTGATGTATCTGTAAAGCCCGTGTCCCGGTACGTTTATTATTTAATTTTAATTATTTAAAATGTTCACCTTTAATTGTTTTGGTTAGTGGTTTGGTGTCAAAAAGGACCAAAATGTTAGCATACGTGTCGTTTCGAGGTAGATTGTGAGATGAGATGTAGTTGAGGGGCTATTTGTGCAATTCTTGGAAACTTGTGCATGGGTCTCGGCCCATGACCGAAACCCCATTCTCGTTTTCCTTTTTCTTTCCTTGTGAATCAAGCAAACCAACCTTTCCCAAAAACCCTACAATTCATTCTCTTCTTTCTTGTGTGGTGCGGCCGGGAGTGAGAAACGAAGAGAGAGATCGCGAGAAGGAGAGAGAGGAGAAGAAAGAATCAGCGGCAGCCACCCTCGCCGCCGCTGCTGCTGTCGCCGGAGACCGCCACCACCGGCTGTCGTCGGAGGAGTCGAGGGTGAGAGGCTTGGTTGTGGTGGTGAGACGCCGTCGTAAGGTAAGTGGTTCTCGTTAGTCTCGTTCTTTTCTTTTCCTTTTCGTTTTTCCGGCGAGACCACCACCGCCGCACGCCGCCGCTGCGGTGGCTGTGGGTGGAGGGCGGTGGCAGTGGGTCACACTCTTAGCGTAAACCCCGAATCGTTTGAGCCGCGAACCGTTTATAAAGTTATCTTTTTTATGAAAATTTTAGTGTGCTGTCCAGTTTTCGCGCGACCATAACTTTTCCGTCGTAACTCCGTTTGAGCCGAAACTGGCGCCCACGGTTCAAGTTCAGGGTCGAGCACGTTTTCCGTGTTTTGGCGGAAAACTGGTTCGGTCTCTAGCTGGGCGAAAAAGTGGTCGCAAGTTCGGCGATTCGTCATTTTATGTGTAAAATTCTGGAATCTGCCACTGTTTTGTGTAGACCATAACTTTCTGCTCGTAACTCGGTTTGGGGTGAAACCGGTGTCAAAAGTTCCCTTTTTGAGTCTAGAAACTTTTCTGTGTTTTGTGCAAAACCCAGTTCGGGACGTAGCATGGGTCGATTTGTCGTTTTATACTGAAAGGTGCTGAATTTCGCTGTTCCGGAAACTGTTTTTGTAAAATCCGTAGTAAATTGTAGAAAAATCGTTAGGAGGCGTATAATATGTCCTTGGAACCCTAACTCAGAGTACTTTCTGGTCATGAAATAATATTGGGAATTTTCTGGGTTTAAAGGGGTCGAAACAGGTCCCGAACAGACCTGTTTTGGGTGAACGGAATTTAGTTTTAGTGACGGTTTAAGCGTGTGTCGTGTCATAGGGTCCGGGTCTCGTATTGACACGTTTTAACATGCATTTAGGTGCTGGGAAGTGACCGTAATTGTGAAGCTTGAATTGTGTTATTAAGCTGGGCGCGCATTCGAGGTGAGTTCTCTCACTGTGTAGTTAGGGGTTGTATGCATGTCATAATAGTTTGTATGTACTACTGTCTTTGTGGTGTGAACTAGTTGTTTGTGGTGTGTAATATTTGATTGGTTTGAATGCTTAGTGTAAATGTTTTATATTACAATTCGGTGAGACCGAGGAAGTGGAAAGAAACGTTGTGGGAACTCGGTGTGACGAGTGTGTTACATTACAATTCGGTGGGACCGAGGAAGTGGAAAGAAACGTTGTGGGAACTCGGTGTGACGAGTGTGTTACATTACAATTCGGTGGGACCGAGGAAGTGGAAAGGAACGTTGTGGGAACTCGGTGTGACGAGTGTGTTACATTACAATTCGGTGGGACCGAGGTGTTGGATACATAATTACTTGTAGATGTTTACTTGTTTTATGTAACTGTGATGTTGTTGCTTATGTGCGGATAGGGGTGATGTGTATATAATTCCTATCTGCGCATGTGTTGGAATTCACTAAGCTTCGTGCTTACCCTTTCCCAATAAACTGTGGTTTCAGGTCCGAGCGGCTCCAAGGCGTGACAAGTACACACTGGCGCGCGAGGAGAGCTGGTTGTTTTATGGTTTTATTAATTAAACGTTTATTCCGCTGGTTTTTATTATAAAGATATTAATTATGAGTTTGCAACCGAAACATTGGGCTCATTTAATGAGTTGTTATAAATGAATTGCTTATTTAAAAATTTAAATTTGCTTGTAATTTTTGGGACGTTACAACTTGGTATCAGAGCACAGCTTGAGTGAATCAAACGCACCTCGGTGTGTTTGGTCTCAAGTTGCGGCTGGGGAATTTTCAAATTCTTTATTAAATCTTTTTGGGAATAAAAGAAAAAGTAAAAAACCCGTTCGAGGAACGGTGATCGAGGGCGCAGTGTGTACAGTCAGCCGGAGCCGAAGGGAAAGGTACAATGCTTAGTGTTTTATTGCTTTCTAGATCATAGAGTATGCATGCTAGATTGCCTGTTGTGGACACTATGTTGTATGTTGAACTACTTGCTATTAGGAATTTATGCTAATTATGATAGGTTACTAAGTGGATGCCCTCTAGGTTGTATGCAGTAAGAGATTTATAGCCTTAGAATATTCGATTTAGTTCTATTGCGCAGCTCTTGTTTGAGTCCAACCGTTCTAGGATAGAGTCTTGTATTCGACTGTCTATTTGTTTCGCACTGCATATAATCGGGTATTCGCGAGGTCACCCGTTATAATTAGTAGGGATTCGGTAGTAGCAAGGGTAGTGGGATAAGAGGAAGTTCCTAGAGAGCTGGGAAGGGTGTTTATGTATGAGTACGTGTGCTAGATTTCTTTCTAGAACATAGGAGTATGTATGCTAAATTGCTTGGTGCTTGTTACACTGTATTGCATGTCTGCTGCTTGCTATTAGAGATTTGGCAGTAGCAAGGGTAGTGGTTTGGATGGAATTCCTAGGGAGCTAGGAAGAGCGAGTATATATGCCGGTGCGGGCATATGTGTGTAGTTGCGGCAAGAAGCTACTTGGACCCCTCGGGATGGGACTCGGAACGAGCGATGATAGGCGTGGAAGGTAGTAGTAGAGCTCCTACTACCGGAAGCACATGATCAATGCTCGAGTCGGGGAATTCACGAGGAATCCAAGGAGTTGAGTGTGAGCGTTGTTAGTGTGAGTTATTATGTGTTAATAACGCGTTGTAATATCTACCAGAATAGCCATCACAAGGAGGAACAACTATAGTAAACCTGCTAGTACAAGTGTGTACTTGATTTGCTTGAGGTGATGATCGTTGGGGTAGTGATAAAGGTTCTAAACTAGTAGTCGTTGGGATAGAAGGACGTGTCTAGTATCAATCACTTGGGGTGACGATAAGGATGTGGTTTGTTTTAAGTAGACCATTTCGGGTCAAAAATTGGCAATTGTGCTAGAATCATAGGCTTTTGAGCCGACTTTGATTTGAGGAAAACCCGTAAGATGACTTGATGTGATTTCCCAACTTGCCTTAAGAGATTTAAATGTCCGGATGACGATTGTGGATCGGGGAGTTTTGGAGGGATATGAGTCGAGACATCGAATGCCGACTGAGTCATGCACAAAGTCTATTTTGAAAATAGGATTGCATTAACTAATTTTTGTGTTTCCAATCCTTATATGGACTGTGCTTTGGAATTTTGGGAAATGTTTAGCACACACACAAGATGTCGAATTATGGTTTTGAAAGTGCATGAAACCTTTTTATAACGAGAGTTACAAATTTTGTTGGTGATTTGTTTAAAATGAGTTTGGAATTCTTGTGTCGCTTAACTTTTCTTTCGAGAGTTTGTGTTACTAAGTGTTTTATTGCAAATAGTTCAGTGTGTGGATTGATTCATGCGTGACATAAGTGATGCATGGAGGAAATTTTGGTAACATTTCATAAGGAGTTGTTTAGTGCGCTTTTTAGTCAGCTAAAGGTTTTATTGACATTTCCATAAAAAATGCGATTTATCGACTTAGGGGTATGCATACTGGGGTAACCTTTGTTCTCGACATTTTGATGAACGAGTCGTGCATGAAAATGTTTTAGTTCCTTTTTGTCGAAATGAAAGACCATTTGATCCAAGGAGTGTTTTAATGTTGTGAACATCATGCATACGATTACAATGTGTTATATTTTGGAAATATAAATGCGTAGATTTTTGACATTCGGTTAATTTAGAATTACCGACCATCTTTTTGGGAAACTAAAAACTTTTGCTTTGGAGGAAACGAGTATTTTGAGCAATTTCGATAAATACATTTATTTAAACTATAATGTTTTGACGTTATATGTCCCAAGTACGAAACTTGAGGAAGTGTTACAAGCTTGCATGCCTGCCCCCAGTTTGAGATTTTATGAGGTTTTAGTCGATATTTCCAATTAATAGAAGCGGACTGGTTTCTTTCTTCAAGTTTGAAACTTACACGAGACATTTGTATTTTAACAAAAATATATTTGTAAACCGTGTCATCGTTTTGTGTGACTAGCTGACGCGCGAAAAATTTGTGGCGAACCCTGTGCCACGTCATTTTATGACCAAAAAGAAGAATTTTTGAATCAAGTGTCGTGAAACTTATTTTGAATTATGTGCACACATTTGTCGGACCCTGTTTAAGGTCAAGCGGTTACTTTAAGTGCACGACATGAGTCAATCCATACTGGAATCGAGGCGGTTCATTTCTTTAATTTATTACGCGTTGCTTTTGTGTGAGTAAACTGAACTGCAATGGAACGATTTTCAACATGATTTTCCTATGTGGGACGAGCGTGTCCAGTTTTGTGTAACTATCGATCAGGTAATAGTAGTTTTATTACATACGATCTTGTTGAGATGAAAATCCTGATGTTGAAAATATTTTGTAAATGATTTTGTAAACCATTTGGGGAGATGTGCTTTTAAGTGTTATGTGTCATTTTGAGAATTTTAAGGGTGTGAGTCCTCTTGGAAAACTCTTTTGTGTAAACCGTGTTGAGTTTTGTGGCTAATGTTGATTTTAGAGTATTGCTTGCTTAGACTTTATTTAAATGCGTTTTTGACCGACTTATGGGTCTAGCAAGCGTGGAGCATTGTGCTCGGTTTTGACTTGGAGTTAGTCATGGGCCAATTGCCCGGTTTTAATGGCTCGATGTGGAGTCTAGTTGATGAATTGTTTTTGTCGCACCGTTTGGCATTCTTTGCACATTGAGTGTTTACATGTTTGGGTGAGTGAGTCAATCCGGAATAGGCATGTTGTTGGTAGGCTGTTTGCTTTGGATCCCTAGACACGTTAGTCAGTCGTTGGTAATGGTCGGTTGGGTATCTCGGGGTGGGACCCCGGTATTCATGTGTTTTAACCTAGACTTTCCAGTAGGTACTAGGAGGATATAGTTGTGGGCACTTACCTGGGAGGTAGTTCCGGTGTGCTGGGTCTTGAGGCGTTACCTGGGAGGTAGACGTCAAGGTGTATCCTCGATACGGTGTGACTTGGCTTCGTAGAGCAAGTGTGGATGATACGTCGACGGTGGAAGGTAGGTATTCCACGCGCGTTAGTACTGTAGGCCGAATAGTATCGGTTAAGGGATTAATGCCCTTTGTTATTAAGGGAATAAATGCGCATCAACCATTTTGAGGTAGGTGGTATATTTAGGTGTCGACTTTTGGGCTTGAGGCCAAACATCTTTAGTATAATCGGAGAGTTGTAGCCGATTTTAAGATAATCGTGGTGACGGTAGTAGTAACCCTGAAATGATCACTTGTGATGAATGGTTATGGTAGGACGACCTACGTGTGTGTTAGTTGTTTTGGTTGTGGGGGATATCTATTTGTGTTAGTGTCTAGGATAATACCACGCTGATGTTTGTTATTGTGATCGGTTGGACCGATGTTCGGCGGGTGGCCGATGTTTGTTATTGTGATCGGTTGGACCGATGTTCGGCGGGTGGCCGATGTTTGTTATTGTGATCGGTTGGACCGATGTTCGGCGGGTGGCCGATGTTTGTTATTGTGATCGGTTGGACCGATGTTCGGCGGGTGGCCGATGTTTGTTATTGTAATCGGTTAGACCGATGTTCGGCAGGGGGTCGATGTTTCGTTAATATAAGTTATTGAAAATCTTTGGAGTCTATTAGAATTCGTAGAAGTTAATCGTCAATTAATGATAGGAGGGATCGTAATCGAGTATCCTGTAGAGTATGCTGGTGAGCAGCTTTAGAGTGGTTAGAGCTTAAGATTTGACTCGGGATGTATGGAATATCTAAGGTTGGGGGACAACCGTAGTCGCTTGGCTAGGAATGATTTCAATCGTCGGGGTGTTCTGCCGATCATAACCCCAGTGTCTTAGAAAGAGTACGTTAGTAAGAATAGTATTCGAGAAGTTTAGAAGGGGTTTCAAGTGGACTTAGGAACCTGAGGTTGAGATGAGGGAGAACTATCCGGAGCTATTCGTAGGCAGAGACTTCGAGGGCGAAGTCTAATCCAAGCGGGGGAGAGTTGTAAAGCCCGTGTCCCGGTACGTTTATTATTTAATTTTAATTATTTAAAATGTTCACCTTTAATTGTTTTGGTTAGTGGTTTGGTGTCAAAAAGGACCAAAATGTTAGCATACGTGTCGTTTCGAGGTAGATTGTGAGATGAGATGTAGTTGAGGGGCTATTTGTGCAATTCTTGGAAACTTGTGCATGGGTCTCGGCCCATGACCGAAACCCCATTCTCGTTTTCCTTTTTCTTTCCTTGTGAATCAAGCAAACCAACCTTTCCCAAAAACCCTACAATTCATTCTCTTCTTTCTTGTGTGGTGCGGCCGGGAGTGAGAAACGAAGAGAGAGATCGCGAGAAGGAGAGAGAGGAGAAGAAAGAATCAGCGGCAGCCACCCTCGCCGCCGCTGCTGCTGTCGCCGGAGACCGCCACCACCGGCTGTCGTCGGAGGAGTCGAGGGTGAGAGGCTTGGTTGTGGTGGTGAGACGCCGTCGTAAGGTAAGTGGTTCTCGTTAGTCTCGTTCTTTTCTTTTCCTTTTCGTTTTTCCGGCGAGACCACCACCGCCGCACGCCGCCGCTGCGGTGGCTGTGGGTGGAGGGCGGTGGCAGTGGGTCACACTCTTAGCGTAAACCCCGAATCGTTTGAGCCGCGAACCGTTTATAAAGTTATCTTTTTTATGAAAATTTTAGTGTGCTGTCCAGTTTTCGCGCGACCATAACTTTTCCGTCGTAACTCCGTTTGAGCCGAAACTGGCGCTCACGGTTCAAGTTCAGGGTCGAGCACGTTTTCCGTGTTTTAGCGGAAAACTGGTTCGGTCTCTAGCTGGGCGAAAAAGTGGTCGCAAGTTCGGCGATTCGTCATTTTATGTGTAAAATTCTGGAATCTGCCACTGTTTTGTGTAGACCATAACTTTCTGCTCGTAACTCGGTTTGGGGTGAAACCGGTGTCAAAAGTTCCCTTTTTGAGTCTAGAAACTTTTCTGTGTTTTGTGCAAAACCCAGTTCGGGACGTAGCATGGGTCGATTTGTCGTTTTATACTGAAAGGTGCTGAATTTCGCTGTTCCGGAAACTGTTTTTGTAAAATCCGTAGTAAATTGTAGAAAAATCGTTAGGAGGCGTATAATATGTCCTTGGAACCCTAACTCAGAGTACTTTCTGGTCATGAAATAATATTGGGAATTTTCTGGGTTTAAAGAGGTCGAAACAGGTCCCGAACAGACCTGTTTTGGGTGAACGGAATTTAGTTTTAGTGACGGTTTAAGCGTGTGTCGTGTCATAGGGTCCGGGTCTCGTATTGACACGTTTTAACATGCATTTAGGTGCTGGGAAGTGACCGTAATTGTGAAGCTTGAATTGTGTTATTAAGCTGGGCGCGCATTCGAGGTGAGTTCTCTCACTGTGTAGTTAGGGGTTGTATGCATGTCATAATAGTTTGTATGTACTACTGTCTTTGTGGTGTGAACTAGTTGTTTGTGGTGTGTAATATTTGATTGGTTTGAATGCTTAGTGTAAATGTTTTATATTACAATTCGGTGAGACCGAGGAAGTGGAAAGAAACGTTGTGGGAACTCGGTGTGACGAGTGTGTTACATTACAATTCGGTGGGACCGAGGAAGTGGAAAGAAACGTTGTGGGAACTCGGTGTGACGAGTGTGTTACATTACAATTCGGTGGGACCGAGGAAGTGGAAAGGAACGTTGTGGGAACTCGGTGTGACGAGTGTGTTACATTACAATTCGGTGGGACCGAGGTGTTGGATACATAATTACTTGTAGATGTTTACTTGTTTTATGTAACTGTGATGTTGTTGCTTATGTGCGGATAGGGGTGATGTGTATATAATTCCTATCTGCGCATGTGTTGGAATTCACTAAGCTTCGTGCTTACCCTTTCCCAATAAACTGTGGTTTCAGGTCCGAGCGGCTCCAAGGCGTGACAAGTACACACTGGCGCGCGAGGAGAGCTGGTTGTTTTATGGTTTTATTAATTAAACGTTTATTCCGCTGGTTTTTATTATAAAGATATTAATTATGAGTTTGCAACCGAAACATTGGGCTCATTTAATGAGTTGTTATAAATGAATTGCTTATTTAAAAATTTAAATTTGCTTGTAATTTTTGGGACGTTACAGTATCTCATCTTAATGTGCATCCATTTCTTATCCAACGGTTGATAACCACTTCTCATGCTTCTCACGTTAACCTCAAATTCTCACCGGAACCCAACCCAATATCTAAAAGGTTGTACAAAAGCTATCATGTTGGATGGTAAAGCGATATATCTCATATTTGGTGTATATATATATATATATATATATAGGCAAAGGATTGTGTGACAAGTTGAAGTTAACATGAGAAGCGTGAGAAGTGGATCTGAACCGTTGATCACTTATAATCAGATGTGCTCCCATGAGTTGCCTTGTTCAGTTCTTTGTATTCCATGCACATCCTCATTGTGTCATCCTTCTTCTTAACAAACAAGACTGGGTCTCCCCAAGGTCACAAGTTCGGTCCCACAAACCCTTTCTCGAGAATGTCTTGAAGTTGCGCCATCATCTTTTGCATCTCAGATGGAGCTAATCGGTAAGGAGCTCTCGCGATCGAAGTCGCCCCCGGAATAAGATCGATCCGAAATTCCACCTGTCCATCGTGTGGCAAACTGGGCAAG
This sequence comes from Saussurea involucrata, assembly GCA_033807775.1. NCBI lineage: Eukaryota > Viridiplantae > Streptophyta > Magnoliopsida > Asterales > Asteraceae > Saussurea > Saussurea involucrata. The sequence continues at coordinate 146,640,788 of CM066314.1, forward strand.
TCATCCAGGAATACAACAGGAAACTCGTGCATCACCTTCACGTCCTCAAACCTCTTCTTCTCGAGCTTGGCATCTATCACATATTCACATACGCGAAGAAGGATGAACATATTTTCACTGTCTGAAGTTGGGATTCAGATCAACTTCTTTGAACACAAGATTTCAGCTTGGTTCCGTGTCAACCAATCCATTACAATCACAATGTCGAAGCCCCCAATTACCATCGGTAACAAATTAATCGGGAATTCTTTCTCCTCGATCTCAAGAGTGCAACCACTTAAAACTTCATGAATCATCACTTGATGGCCATTAGCTATCTCTACTACCAAGGCATCTTCTAATCTACTAGTGGGCACAAAAAGCTTTTGGCAAAACGTTTCGGACACAAAAAAGAAGCTTGTGCCCGAATCAAATAAAACACGTGCAAGTACAGAGTTTAGGAGAAACGTACTCGATACCACATCAGTTGACGCTTTGTCCTCATCCGTGGTCATCTGAAAAGATCGGTGCAGAACCCTTGGGGGGTTTTCCTTCTTTTATTGGCTCATACATGTCTTTAGTTTCAGGTAATCTTTCTTGACTTGTACCAGTGTCTTGCACTCAAAACACACAAGCCTTTTCACCGAGCAATCTTTAGTGCGGTGGTCGGTTTTCCCACACTTGTAGCAAGGAATGGGGTTAAAATTGCAAATGTAGTGGTGCTTGCTTCGACACCTTGGGCACCATCTTGCCTCTCGGCGGTTATCGAAGTTCCTTCCTCCAATAAATGGTCGAGACCTCTTGAGAGGTTCGAGGTTTCTCTCTCATCTTCTCTTCTCTCCTACAACCGCTCTCTTCATTGCGCCGAACGTAAACGTATTTCATAATCTAAGCCTCCTCTATTATCTAAGAGTGTGGAAGGGGTTGAATACAATACTCAAAATTACTTAATTAATTCTTTTATTGAAAAACTTCAACTAAGAATTACACATAGAAACTTAAGATTGTTGCGGAAAGAACAAATGAACTATTCTAACAGTCTTTCACAAAGTAAACACCGGCGGTGACCTTCTACCCATGGTTCAAGAAAACAACATTTTTGAATAACAAATTCAACCTAACCCCATTATTTTTAAGAACAAATTAACAAGAAGACCCATTATTTTACCTCCATTTTGTGCATATTTGTGTTTTTCATCATTATTTTGAAATCTTTTTCAACCAAAACAAATAATCACAATCAAATCAAGAATACAAGAAATGTCACAAACTCATCAAGAAGGGAAGAATTGAAGAATTTGCTAAATCCTCCATATTATTGAAAGAAAAGTATAGACTTTTTATAGCCATCACACAAAAAGAGAACAAGAAAACAAACCCACCTGGACATGATCTGCAAAGTGGGTGCTCCAACAAAAAATCAAAATCTAACTACTAGCAAATAAAAGGACCAAGTCTGCACATAAGTTCCAACATGAAGAAGATGGAGCTGGCATAACCTTCGATGTTCGTCGATTTTCGAATGTTTCCATTAACCAAAGGTTCGACATACTTCATCTTAATCTTTTACAAAGGCATGTAAGTCTATGTATGGCCAAAAGAACCCTATAGATGTTCATCATCTACATATATCTTCACACACACGGACACAAACCAGATATGAAAACGATGGAGATTTGAGGTTTTTATTTATGGGTTTCAATGGAGATAGAGTCTGAACAATGGTGGCCTTTGGGTTTGATGGAGATTGAATCTCAACAACGGTGGCCATTGGCAGTCTCACAGTGCATGATGGCCATTGTTTTTGTAAAATGGTGGAAGGTCACTGCCGGAAAAAATGGTGGGTGGGTGTGGGTGGGATGGGATGGGAAGTGGTTTCATAGAATTTACATATTGGTCCTTATAATGTTATAGGTTTTACAAAAATAAGAGAAATACAAACAAAAATGCAAAAGGAGGACAAAAACCTGGTTGAACGAAAATGCCCATGGCTCTAACTGAGTTTTTTAACGGGGTTAGTGGTCAGGTCTTCCTTTTGGAGCAAAATTGAAAACTGAAGGACCACTTCTTGAGATATTGAAGTTTAGGTACCTCTTTCAAAGAATCCAGATAACCACAGGGACCAAAAATGCAATTTACTCTATAATTATATATACATCAAACCTTCTGAATATGCGAAGGGATCTTGTTGTAGTCGGTGGGGTAGGGATGTGGGGACCGACAATACTTGGGATCTACAATATGAAATAGAGTTGGTTGTCATGTTGTAATTTTACTTTGGCTATGTTTGGCAAACTAGCTGATAAGCTAGCTTATGACTTATAAGCTAGCTGGTAGCTGATAAGCTAGCTGTTGACTTATAAGCTAGCTGGTAGCTGATAAGCTAGCTGATGGAAAAGTCACGTTTGGCAAAACTAGCTTATAAACGTGTAAAATGACTAAAAAGGACATATTAAAAAAATAGTAAATAAATAATAATTATATAATTGAGGGTATATTTGTAAAATGACTATGTTTGGCAAACTAGCTGATAAGCTAGCTGGTGAAAAAGTAACTTTTGGCAAAACTAGCTTATAAACATGTAAAATGACCAAAAAGGACATCTTCAAAAAATTTATCAATTACGATATTTAATTATATAAATAAAACAAATTTATAAAAATAAAACATGTTAATTAATAAAATCAATGTAGTAAAGAAAAATTAAATAATACAACATGTTAATTAAAAGAATTTAAAATTTATTATTACATATATACCATAAATTTTTAATTTGTTAAAACAGGTTTTAGAAAAAAATATATATTAACTTATGATTTTAAATAACCGTTACATATAATATGAAAAAAATAATCAAATAATACTTAAAAAAATAATAGTAGTTGGTAATTAAAATATAGTAATTAATATTATAAAATATATAAAAATAATTTATATGATTAAAAATAACTCTAAATAATTAAAAATTAATATCAATATATAATTAAAAATTAATTTAATAATTTTCAGTTAATATTAATAATTTTTTATTAATTAATAATAATTAAATAAAAATATTAATAATAATAGTTAGTAAATAATAATGAGGGCAATTTTGGAATATTCACAAAAGCTACTAAAACGCTACTCCAAGTAGCGTTTCAAAAAGCTAGCTTATGGTCATCCAAACATGTACACAAAAAAAAGCTAGCTTATAAGCTAGTTTTTTTTTTTGCCAAACAATGTCTAACGTTTTGATAAGCTAGCTTATGGTCATCCAAACATGTATCTAGCTTATAAGCTAGCTTTTTTTTGCCAAACAATGCCTTTATATACATTGGCATATTTATTAGTTGATTAAATTAAATTATTTTCATAATAACTTATATGTAAAAACAGCTCCCTACACATAATAATAATAATAATAATAATAATAATAATAATAATAATAATAATAATAATAAAACTAAAATCTCAAGAAATGTACGTTTTAAAAAACAATTTAAAACAATATCCAATAAAATTTAATGAAAAAACATTATACGTAATTTGATTATTTTCACTTTTAAAAGTATACTCTACATTTACAAAAAATCTAGCCTTACATATCGTATTATCGTGGATTATACGTATTTTTACTCTCTTTTTACGAGCAATCCTTATTTACATCAAATAAGGGGTTGTTTGTTTACCTCTTAATAGTTCCATTAAGAGGCAACCTCTGAATCGCTAAGAGGTAAATCATGTTTGGCAAAAAAAATGTCTGTCTCTTAATGGTTATAAAACCCTCTGAATGATTTAGCATCCTGAGCCTCCTTTAACCATTCAGCACCCTGATTTCATTCTAAACAATTACCAAACGGATCATATTTCATTTTGCATTATATCATAAAAGCATTTTAATCATTGTGACCACTTAACCATTCTACATCAAACCATTCAACAACTGCCAAACAGTCCCTAAAATAGTCAACATAAATTCTTGTTGAAATAAATATTTATTTATTTGAAAGACAAGTTCCTTAAAATTTGCAATAACTTTTGTACTTGCAAACATTGTTGAATGGGGTTTTAGAATGTTAAATTTGTTGTTTAGTACAATGTGGGAGACATCCTCACATGCAAACTTAATTAGTTATCTATAAATAGATATTATTTTATATATTTAAAGTTAATAAATACTTGTTTTAAACACCATTATGCGTATATTAAGATATCGATTACTATAAATTGTGGGAATCGCGTCAAACTTTATGCATTTAAAAGAAACAAATTGCTTTATAGGTGGCAATAGTATTGTACTATATTTGATGTAACGCTATTTATTTACACTACTTTTCACATCACTTTTAAAAAATAGTGTTATCCATTGAAGAAGATTTACTATTTTTTTTTGAACAACGAAGATTTATTATTAACACTAAAATTTGCACTCATTTTCACACTACTTTTAAAATTTGGTGTAAAATATAGTGTGGCCCATTGAAAATGTTCTTATAATTATTTGTACATGACAAATTTTAACCATGGTGTTCGAAAGTTGAACTATTAATATGCATAGAGAGTCGTGCAAACTCAAAAAATACATGTTTTTAGAAGGTAACTAATTAGAATGTGATCTCATGGTTAAAAATATTAAAAATCATTGAAGTAAAAATATTAAATATCATCTTTAATATTATAACAATAATAATATTAATAATAAATATTTTAATATATTATATTTGATATAATATAAAATATTTTTGGTATAATGTAATTAACAACTTAGTAGCTAGATTACTGGTTAAGGTTTTGTGCACACGTGCTGTTGATGCAGGGTTCGAATCCTGCATCTTACGAATGCCTTATAATTTTTTTATTAACCAAATTGCACCATCGCGGACCACATGGGCCGGGTCCGCGATCGCGGGATTAGGAGACAGTTTTGCAAAATGGGAGAGATTTGGGGCATTTCTGTAAAGAAAATGTGAAGTGGGGGTATTTAATTAAATTCCCAAAATTATATTATCTAGAATTTATTTACAACAACCTTTGATAATTAATACATAAAAAAAGGAGACATGCACTTTTCAATATATATATATATATATATATATATATATATATATATATATATATATATATATATATATAGAGTCGGTCAAGATCGGTTATAATTGGTCAAAAGTTGCGGCTGTTCCAAAAATAGAAGGGCAATTTCGTAACTTTTACAAAAAACATAGGTTGGGTTCATATATGAATCTGTGTGATTCACACATGAACTATACGTTTATATATGAACCTTTGTAATTCACACGTGAACTCTTTATAACGAATTCATATATGAATCTTGTGATTCATATATGAACCTTTGTATTTCATATATGAAACTAATTAGCCGTAGGTTCATATATGAATCAGTTGAACCAATTAACTGATTCATATATGAATCTTTGTGTTCATATATGAACCTTTGTGATTCATATATGATTTTTTTTAACTAATTCATATATGAACCTTTGTGTTCATATATGAATTTTTTTAACTACTTCTCATATGAACAAATTAACTGATTCATATATGAATCACAAAGGTTCATATATGAATTAGTTAAAAAGAGTTTATATGTGAATTACAAAGGTTCATATATGAACACAAATGTTCATATATGAATCACACAGATTCATATATGAACTCGTCCCGTGTATTTTTTACGAAACTACCCCTCTATCTTGTGCAGACCACGCACAGACCATGCGAGAAATTATCCGCTGCTTCTCGGTCAAAGCCGCCGATTTTTACAAATGTGTATCCAACCATAAAATAGGGGTATGAATGGAAATCCATTTATTTGTATTATGACATTCATTTAAAGAGGGAGTTACAAACATCAAATCTTTCTTGATTCTAGCTAGCTTATTAATTCTTAAATATTTTGTAAGTTTTTAGTATCAAATTAGTGTATGTATCCATATTGTTGCACCATGAACATAGATAACAACATTATGAATCACGGTGTTTTTAACGATGTTGAGGAGAGTGCTCATGTGTGTTCATGTGTGGGTTTATAGTTCATGTAAACAAACTTATCAGATCTTCACGTAATCTGGTCGTATGGGTTAATAGTTCATGTGTGTTCATGTGTGGATATATTGTTCATGTGAGTTCATTTGTCACATGAATGCTAACCAAAAGGACTGTTGTATGTGTGTATATGATCATCGTGATTATGATCGTGATTATGAACTTGAAGTTGAACATTTATGAACAATTTGATTATGAACATGTGTTGAACAAATTTATTAGATCTTCATCTAATTTGGTCGTATAAGTTTATAGTTCATGTGTGGGTTTATAGTTCATGTATAGTTCATGTGTGTTCATGTAATCTGGTCGTATAGATTAATAGTTCATGTGTGGATAAATTGAACATTTGAACATATGTTGTTCATCGTTAACCAATGTTAACCAATGTGTTAACATCAAATGAACTCATTAAATATTACACATGGTCCAATTTCCACAAATACCCCTAACACTCATGTTCATTTCATTAAATATTACACATGGTTCAATTTATAATTAATGTGCTAATTACTTTTGATCTCATCCGTCAGTTTTAACATCAATGGCTAAGATTTTGGTTAACAAAGTTAGCATGAAATATAGGGTTAACAAATGAACTCAACCATACACACACACACACACACACACACACACACACATATATATATATATATATATATATATATATATATATATATATATATATATATATATAAGATTAGGTTCACGTGAGACCAATCTGTTTTCGTGAGATCGTAACACCAAAAAATAACACTGAAACTTCACAGCTATTTATTGTGAAGGTATGAAAAACATCGAATCTTCACAGCAAAAACACTGTGAAGGTTTGGGGTTACTTTCATGGTCTTACCGGTCTCAGGAAAATAGTTTGGTCTCACATGATCTCAAGTCTATATATATATATATATATTTGAAATATAATACGTATTATGATAGGCAACCAACAAGTGTATAACCTCTGTTTACAAAATTGTTGTTAGATTTGAACAAGATTTACATAAAATACACATGGGAGGAGGATAATAATTTCTAACTCACTACTTACATTACCAAAACCTAAGCACTTGTGGCAAACACATGACATTTTGTACTTAATGGGTCATTATTGCTATCCAATAAACTAATGGGGGTAAGAATGAAAACAAATATAATCTTTTGTTATTTTAAGATTTGCTATGGTTATTCTTTTTCAAATTTAATTCGGTTTTGTGGGTCATTTTACAACCCTTGATCTCTTTTGGTGCTAGGATCCAATGGTAAGTGTTTGAAGATAATTGGTGCACCGTGCTGCGGATAAAGTAGCATTAGAACTGTGGGTGCATGTTGATATTTTGGAGACAACTCGAAAGAGAATCTTTGTAATATCATTGAAAGTGTCAGTTTTGCTTGCAAAATTGCAAGATTTTGCCCGATGCATGTGCGAACACCAAGCCCAAAAGGGATGAAGCCTACAGGATGCTTAGATGCACCAACCACTCCATCTACGAACCGACCTGGGTTGAACTCATTAGCGTCATTACCCCAGATAGTTTGATCATGATGAACGGCCAAGATGGGTATGAGAAGCTCAGTCCCACGTGGGATCTTGTACCCACCTAACTCCACATCAGTTTTTGCTCGTCTGATTGATGCCACGATTGGAGGGTACAATCTTAAGGACTCGTTGAGTATCATGGTCAACTGCACAAGAATAACATCAACTAACTGTCATTCGAATTCGAAAATAAATATAATAGTTTTAGAAGATATTGATTACATAAACTTTTGTTACAAACGAAAATCCTCTATTTTGTTCTTATCAGATAGTTTTTATGATTAAAATAAAACACATGTATTTGTTCGTAAACGAGTTGAGAGTGAAAATGAAATTAATATATATATATATATATATATATATATATTGTTAGAGAGAGGTTTAGGGGAAACCTCAAAAAATGGAAAACTGAGGAACGCCCTGGTAACCCTTCATCCGGACGGTATGTATTTGTGCATACAAGTAATTAAGTTGTTCTTTTGAGTTATATGTGCATATCATATGCAGATACACATATTACAAATTACTTAGGGTGTTTTTCAGTTTTCTTTTTTTTTTTATAGATTTTCTCTTGAACCTAAACCTACAATGATATACTATTAAAAAACCATATGATATGTGTAAGGGTAAAAAGTAATTTCAAGTAGCTAGAAGGAAAAACATGTTTGAGAGAGAGAGAGAGAGAGAGAGAGACCGTTTTAAGCTTGGAAACACAATCTTTGGTGGGGATGTCACGTGCTCCGCACACACTAAACACCTCGTCACGTGCTATCACCTGCCACTCTGGGTGCATCGCTAGCAATACGGTGGTCCACGTCAGCAAGTTGGATGTCGTCTGTTCTCCGGCGAAGAAAAACGTCTTGCACTCCTCCGCTATGTCACGTGCCGTGATCTCCGATTCTTTCCTGCTCGCTTCTATCATAAGGCCGACCAAATCCTTGGGCCCATTTTCCATTTCATCGCCATTCCACTTTTCCTTCCTCCTCTCAATTACCCCCATCAAACATTTCTTGATTTCCTTCTCTAATTTCCAAGATTCTCTATTCCTTTTTGTGGGTAAAAACCTAATAAATAATACTCCCAAGTTATGTTTTAAGACATGTATTTAATATATAATGAATATCATTCATTTGATTTTTTTATGTAAAAACTAAAAGCATCTCCGACAGCTTCTCCATTTTTGAGAAAATGAAAAATATGAGAATTTTAAGCTATAATTTTACTCTAACAGTTTCTCCAAAACTACCTCTAAAATGAAGAAAGTAAGAGAGAGAAGTAGTTTAACTCAAATAATCCTCCCTAACAGCCTACCATTTCTTTGTGAATGAAGTTAGACGACACCACCTCCAGATGGGCGGACGGGGCCTCCCACTCTCTTATCTTTTGCAGCAATATGAAGATAACCTCAAAAATGATTAGAACATCTAACAGCTTCCCCAAAAAAATTTCAAAATGGAAAACCAAAAGCCAAAATCTCAAAAAAACATTCATTTTCAACAGATTCTCCATTTTGGAGAAAAAAATTAATCATAATATTAAAATATTCTATTTAACTATTAAAATATTATTTTTCTCTCTACATATTTATTTTCAAAGTTTTCATTGGTCCTCTCCGTTGGTAATCATTTTTGGAGTGATCTCCATATTTGAAGAAAAACCCATTCCCTCTCCTACTTTCTCTATTTTGGAGATAGTTTTAGGAAAGCTGTTGGAGCAAAAGTAGAGCCCAAAATCCCTATTTTCTTCATTTCTCCAAAATGGAGAAGGTGTTGGAGATGCTCTTACTACTTGAGAACACCAATATAAAACTTTGAAAATAAAAATGTAGAGAGAGAAATAATATTTTAATAGATGAGTTGAATATTTTAAATTATAATCATTGTTTGTTTCTCCAAAATGGAGAATCTGTTGGAGATTAATGTAATTTTTTTTGAAGATTTTGTCTTTTAATTCTCCTTTTTGAAGAAATTTTAGAGAATCTGTTGGAGATGCTCTAATATAATTTAATATCCATGCTCAAGTAAGAAAAAAAGGGTTGTGTAATTTTTAGTATCAACTATCCAACATGCATGTTACAAATCATGCAATTTAGATGTGAAGTAGAAGTGAGGGTTTGTGACATATATACCTGTAACCTGGGATGGAGATTTTTTGAAAGGCTTGAGAACTTAAGACCATTTGTCGAGCTTGTAATTGAAAAATATGTTTTCCATCTTCGTAGCTATTGCCAAACGCGGTCCTAGTCACCGTCTCTCGTGTTAGGTTTTCGTACCATCGAGACACTTCAATTTCCACCTCTCCAGAATCCGACATGTCTAACCATTTGTCTAGCATTTTTACCACGCTATTTGATGCTACAAGTACCGATAACTATATATAACAATAATAAAATAAATCAAATGATATTAGTTTATTAATTTGTTAATTTAAGGGCAAATTGCATGAAAAGGTAACATACTTACTTTGTTCCAGTTCATATATTAGGTAACGTACTTTCAAAACTTTCATTTTGATAACGTACTTAAAAGCTTGAAAATTTATCTCTTATGTACCAAAATGAAAGTTTTGAAAGTACGTTACTTAATATAGGAATTGGAACAAAGTATGTTACCTTTTCATGCAATTTGCCCTTAAATTAATTATTGAAAACTTGATAGTTTAAGAGGAAAACTTTACTTTGAGATTGTCCATGTGAAATGTAGGGGTGATGATCTTTCTATGGAGAACCCATTTTTCACCTTTGAGGCTAAGGAGACCATCACCTTCTAGTTGTTTGATTAGAGGGTGAGCTTCAATTTTTTCATATAATTCTGATTTTGAACAAAACACTTCTCGAATGAGGTCCGGATCAGCAATGGTGAGACGAGCCATTGGTCCGAACCATATAAGAAATGTGGGACCTACATAATTCCGTTAACGAAATTCATATCAATTGAAATCGTCGTCGTGAAAACGTGACAAAAGATTGCATGAAATGAGTATATACAAATAAAGCTATTTTCTTAAGAAGCACAAAGAGCCAAAGACAAAAAGAGAACATATAACCCATTATACAATACCTCTAACATTAAATTCAGAAGTATTTTTTAATATTTATAATAATAATAATAACAAAACTATTTTTAAGGCATTTCCACACAACGTATAATGAGAAACAAGTCTTTTCCTACAGGATGGATGTAATAACCTTTAAATAGACATTGACTGATTAAGATATTTGCATATGTAGAGTGGAATTATATATACCATGTGGGGATATCACTGTACTATTCAATATATAAGGGGTGCAACAAATACATGGTTTATATTTGATTTGTATCATATATATATATATAGGGAGAGAGAGAGAGAGAGACTTGAGTTCACGTGAAACCATGCTATTTTCGTGTGTATATATATATATATATGTACTAAACCTTCATAGCAAAAGACTGTGATGGTAAGCCTTCACAGTGTTTTTGCTGTGAAGGTTTGTTGTTTTTCTTACCTTCACAATGAATCACTGTGAAGGTTTAGTGTTAATTTCTTGGTCTCACGGTCTTACGAAAACAAGTTGGTCTCACGTGAACCCAACCCTATATATATATATATATATATATATATATATATATATATGGTCAGGTTCAAGGGAAAACCTCAAAGAAACGGAAAACTGAAGAACACACTGGTAGCCCTTCATCTGGACAGTATACACTTGTGCATACAAGTAATTTGTAACATGCACACGTGCATATTATGCACTTGTGCATAAAAACAGAAAAAACAACATAATTTACCTGTATGCACAAATGTATACCGTCCAGATGAAAGACATGTTCTTCAGTTTTCCGTTTTTCTGAGGTTTCTATATATATATATATAAAGATAAAAAACGATCAAAACCCATGTAAAAAAGATGTATAAATCGATCAGATTTACACAGTGAAGAAGATTGTTGTGCAAACAAAAAGTCTTGAAGCCATCAACTACTTCAAACCAACAAATTCCATCAATATGCTCCAAAACTCTTGATAACATCATAAATCAATAAGAACACCAATGTTTAGATCATGGATTCAAATCTTAATTATGTACTAAAAGTTCAAGAAATGAATACAAACTTTAACTTACATATACACTATCGTCATACATTTAACTTGATTGTTATATATCCGATCGATAATATATAGGTTAAGGATGATAAAAAAGAGAGAGAGAGAAATAAACATACCATATATTTTGTTCCAATGATGGTAGAAAGAGAGGACTCTAGGGAGGATATTGTGATGAAAAGGCATAGACATGGGTTGTGAAGAAGCTTTCACCATTAAACTCACAATCTCTTTGGCATTGCCAATAAAGAAGCAATATGGAGGTCCCTTTATGCCTTGTTTACCAAAATGCTTTTCAATCTTCTTTGGTTTCCACCATAACACCATCAAAACCTTCACAACAAACACTAATACTATCAACAATATTGACAACCATTTTAACACTATTGTCATCTCTCTCCCTCTCTCTAAAATGGTTGTCTTTTGGGGGCTTTTATGCAGCTTTTTTCACTAAATTATAGAAATGGTCCTTGTATTATTCTACATCTTGAATTTTAGTACCTAGGTTTCTAGTTTTTGTCAAAGGTTCCAAAATGAATAACCTTTCTTCTCATTTTGGTTACACATCATCTAGAAATCAAATCCATATCCGTTGTCATATGTGGAAGAAAGAGATTAAAATGGTTAGTATTTGTGAAAAAATGAACACCTCCTAATTAGAGCGAAAACTACAGAATTAATCTTGATTATTTTCTTCATTATTTGCATAAAGATATTTAATGTGCCATTAGCTATCGATTAACTTGATTAGATAGTTGAAATTTAACGAAAAAAGTCGCTATTATCATGCATGACAATGATCCAATGATTTGACGAAAAATATGGGGTTTCATATTAAATGGTATAAATACAGATGGCATTATTGAAAAAGTCTCAACGAAAGAAATGTGGCGACAACGAAAGAATGCAGTCTAAATTGGAGTATAAGTAGATTAAAATCACATATTTTTAGTTGGATCTTGATGGCGAGTGGTAGCTGCCTTTGGAACCATTTTCAAGTCCTACCACCGTCTTTATTCTGCAAATATAGTGTCACTGAAACCTTTCAAAATAAGCAATCTAACAAATAAAACTATGAGTCGTAATTCAAAAGATAATCGAATGAAATCATTGTTTTCAACAGACGTAACGATTGGAGTTGAATTCATGTGCCGTTTAGAATTATGCTTGCTTTCTCTTTATTTCTAGAAGAATTAGGAAGTAATGGACCAAAATGTTTAGAGATTTTCTTAGCAGGTCCAAAAAGTGAAAACATAAAAAAATACAGGTACCATTTTTGTAATTGAATATATTTATCCTAGGAAGCAACTTCTTAGTATTTAAGTTTTTGATTTTATTTAGATTTGTCTTATAACATTAAAATAATTGAAATTTTCCTCCAATACTAGTACAACAATGAGGTATATGAAATTACTACAATACCCTTTTCGTTTGTTAGTAGTTGATTATTTAATTGGAAATGACTTTTACAACAATTGACCAATATTCAAAGAAATCAAGAATTGAAACGAATCGGGATTATTTTTAATGGAAGATAATGTATGTATTTTGTCAAGTTTTGACAAAATGTAGCCGATGGTTGGTGCATGCTATATACGCAAATGCATAATTTATTCTTGTTATTACTTCCGTAATTGAATGGTTTTATAATTGTTTAAAATATGGTAGAAGAAGACATAGCTAATTTCAAGGCGGTTGAACGGGGACTTAGACCAGAACTAGATGCCTTGAAAAATTTATTAAGAGCAGGACTCGAAACAACTAAAAACCCCATAATTGCTTTTGTTGTTGTTGTTGTTGTCGTCGTCTTAGTTAGGTCATTTAAGCGACATAAAAGGCCTTTAATAGGATCCTATATAAAGGTTGATAAAATGTATTATGTATGAACTCAAGATACGCATATATAGAATTGAGTTGTATTGATAGAAAAGATAGACACGAGAAACCTAACCTTGAACCGTTAAGACATATTGAAGAATTATTTTCAAAACGTCGTAATCAAATTATGCAGACCAAGATCCATCAATTATGCAGTTTATACCCCACAATCATAAATACCGAAAAAACAATAATAATGATGTAGTTGAAAATTTTGTTTTTGTCTAATATGTTAATATATGCTTATAGAGGCTCCGTAAAATGCAAACCTTGCATTTGTTGCACACCTTACAAACCACAATGTGCATATACATATGCATATGCATACGTGTAAGAGTATATATATATAATTGACATACATTCATATGTGATAATGTATATATGCATATCAGATTATGCATATATACACATTGGTTTGTAAGGAGTATAACAAATACATGGTTTGTATTTGATTTGTATCCTATGCTTATATGATATAAGCTATATCTTATGTTTAACATGTTGGAACCACCTTAAAAGTGACCGTCACTGATCGTTTATCATTCCTGATATGATAATTGACAATAACTGAAATCCCTATGTCTAGTAAATATATGATGGGCGTATTTACTATTATTGACATACTATAGGGTTTCCCATTAGGTGATTGGAACTATAGGGGATTATACCGCACATAATAAACACCAAGGGTTAAAGGTGTAAGATACTCTTATTATAAATAGAGTACCCTAATCCTACTTTTAACCTAATGACTAAAACCCTAATCAACTGATAAACATCCAGCCGTGCGCCCCTAAGATCGACTCTCTCAAGGATCGATCATCATCATCCCATCAATACACGATCACCTCGTTCTGGGAACCGACAATACATGGCAAATATGTTTAATGCTTTCACTGGATCCTCAGGATCATCGGGTATGATTTCTTATCATCTTATTTCCATTATCAAATACAAATCATGATGTTTAATCCAACATGTGGTATCAGAGCTTAGGTTCATATTAATTCATGATTTGTATTTTTTTATGCCGCCGCAAAACTTCTTTCGTTTTGTTTACGCTGTAAAATCTGAACATAAAGAATTGAATTGTTAATCAATTTGGAATTGCATTGCAAATTCCTCCCTGCCGCCGCAAATCATTAATGAATTGTTAATGCAAATTATTCAACAATTTTTTTTATATGATCAAATTGTTTTTTACCCAGCCGCCATGTTAGGGTTGCACATTTTGCTGAGTTACAATTTTTTTTTAGCCGCCGCTTATTATTGATGAATTGTTAATGCATATCATTATTGAATTATCAGCTTTAATTAAACCCTAATTGTGCCATATGAATTATGCCATGTTAATTGATCAATCTTAAATTTATCCCGTATTGATCAATGTACAGAAAACCTTTTCGATTGAACCTTATTTTATTCGGTTCCTTACATGTCGAAAACCTTACTTTTCGCAACTGTACATAGCGAAAACCTTACTTTTCGCAACTGTACATGGCGAAAACCTTACTTTTCGCAACTGTACATGGCGAAAACCTTACTTTTCGCAACTGTACATGGCGAAAACCTTACTTTTCGCAACTGTACATGGCGAAAACCTTACTTTTCGCAACTGTACATGGCGAAAACCTTACTTTTCGCAACTGTACATAGCGAAAACCTTACTTTTCGCAACTGTACATAGCGAAAACCTTACTTTTCGCAACTGTACATGGCGAAAACCTTACTTTTCGCAACTGTACATAGCGAAAACCTTACTTTTCGCAACTGTACATAGCGAAAACCTTACTTTTCGCTACTGTGCATTGCGAAAACCTTACTTTTCGCTACTGTACATAGCGAAAACCTTACTTTTCGCTTCTGTACATACCGAAAACCCTTGCACTAATATTTATGGTCTCATCATTTGTGCCCAAAGATCAAATATGATTCTCATAATGCATTTTTTTTCCTTTTGCATAATGAACACTGAGTATATTAATTCTGCCCAAAGGTGATTTAATATACCTGTGTGTCAAAAGGACTTTCTACATGCATAATTCACACGATGCTCTATTTTGTGCCCAAAGGTCAAAAGATAAGCATTGCGTTGCATAACCCTAACGCTCATGTTTGCTTAGATATTAGTTATTTCTGCCCAAAGGTGATGTAACATCTAAGTAGAGCCTTACTTTGACTTATTGTTTTGGTGTTTACAATAGGTATACTCATCACTAGCTTCATCACTAAAATGGTCATAGTTTCATTACTCTAAGGAATATTACTGTTAGGCCTGCTTACTTTAACATTACTTTGATTCCATTACTTTAAGAAACATTACTTTGTCTGCCTTTTATAGCTAACTACGTCACTATAATAATCTTCTATAACTTATATCCTCCTCATTTCCCAATCAGTACCTAACTTTGGCATTGAGCCACTTACTGGTGCGAACTTTGCGTCATGGAAGGATCAATTACTTCTTACTCTGGGGATGCTAGACCTTGACCATGCTATTCGCCATGATGAACCCACTGCTATTACTGCTGCGTCCACTGCAGCTCAGAAAGCGGATTTTGAAAAGTGGGAAAGGGCAAATCGCTTGTCACTAATGATGGTCAAGAACTCCATTAACCTCAGTATCCGAGGAGCTATCCCTGACTCTGATAAAGTCAGAACTTACCTCAAATCTGTTGAGGATCATTTCAAGGGATCGTCTAAGGCTCATGCAAGTAGTTTAATGCTAAAGATGCTCACTCTGAAATATGAAGGAAATAGCAGTGTCCGTGAACACATTATGAAAATGATTGATATGGCTCATAAGCTTAAGAGTCTTGAGATGGAAGTCTCTGATAATTTTCTTGTGCATTTCATAATGACCTCTTTGCCTGCTCGGTTCGACACCTTCAAAGTTAACTATAATGCTATGAAGGATAAATGGTCGATAAGTGAACTGATTGCAATATGTGTGCAAGAGGAGGATCGCCTAAAGCTGGTACAACCTGAAGCTGTTCACCTGACAACCACTACTAATTCTAAGAAAAGGAAGGGTAATCACGGTAATCAGACTGGAAATAAAGTCCAAAAGGATAATAATCATGGTGCCGTTGCCTCTGGCTCTAAATCCTTGTCTAACAAACCTAGCTGCAAATTCTGTCGTGCCAAAGGGCACGGACAGAAAGATTGCCCTAAGTTCAAGGAATGGCTAGCTAAGAAAGGTAACATCCTTTATGTAATATTTGATTCCTTTACTACTGATGTCCCAATTAATACATGGTGGGGTGATTCTGGTTCTATGGTCCATGTGACAAACTCAATGCAGGGATTCCTTACAATCCAGAAGCTACCAAAGGGCCAAAGAAAACTTAGAGTTGGAAGTGGTGATCTCTTAGATGTCGAAGCCATGGGAACTTTAAATTTACATATGAGTACCGGAAAGTGTATTAGACTAGTGGATACCTTATATGTACCGAGAATTACTCGGAACCTTGTATCCATATCTAGACTAGACCTTGAAGGTTATGTAATAATTCATGGTTGCGGCAAGATTGCTATTACTCATAATAATGATTTACTTGGTCGAGGTTTCTTGGATGGATTACTGTATAAATTGGAACTAGATCATAATTTCTCACAGTCTTTGTTGTCACTTAATATTGATGACGTAACTAAAACAACAAAATCACCTAAACAATTAGAGAATTCCTCCATGTTGTGGCATAAACGTCTTGGCCACATCTCACGAGATCGAATGACTCGACTCGTAAAGGATGGAATCTTACATTCTCTTGATTTTAGTGATTTTGAAACATGTATTAAGTGCCTCAAAGGCAAAATGGCGAAAGGGAATAAGAAAGGAGCTACTAGAAGTTCCAACTTGTTGGAAATAATTCACACTGATATTAGTGGTCCTTATCCCGCATCAATCACAGGACATACATCATTTATTACATTCATTGACGATTATTCGCGTTATATGCACCTATATCTGATTAAGGAAAAATCTGAATCCTTACAAACTTTTATTGATTTTAAAACTTTGGTTGAAAACCAACTTGATCATAAAATAAAAGTTGTGAGATCAGATAGAGGAGGTGAGTATTATGGTAGACATACTGATATTGGTCAAGCTCCTGGTCCTTTCTATAACTTTTGCAAGGAACAAGGCATAATTAACCAATACACCATGCCTGGTTCTCCTCAACAAAATGGTGTTGCTGAAAGGAGAAACAGAACCTTAATGGACATGGTGAGAAGTATGCTTGCTAACACTAACTTACCTACTTTCCTATGGACTGAGGCATTAAAAACAACCGTTCATATACTCAATAGGGTTCCATCAAAATCTGTCCCTAAAACTCCTTATGAAATCTGGACAGGTAGGAAACCGAGTCTAAAATATATGAAAGTATGGGGCTGTCCTGCCGAAGCGAAAGTCTATAACCCTAACTTAAAGAAACTGGATCCTAAGACCATTACGTGTTTCTTTATCGGTTATCCTGATAACTCAAAAGGTTATCGGTTTTACTGTCCTTCCCGCACTACGAGCATCATTGACACGCAGCATGCCACATTTCTTGAGAACTCAAAGATCAGTGGGAGCACGACAAATCATGACTCAGATTTGCAAGAAGTACAAGAAGCGGGGGGAAACCATTCTTCCGGTATACTTATTCCTCCAATAATTCCTCTTGTACCCACCGCTGCTCCTAATATCACTGATCCTGCTCCTCCTAACCAAAATACCGAGGGAACATCATCATCGCTTCCGAACGCTGAACCTAATATCACTGATTCCACTCCTTCTGTCACTGAACCGGAAAATCAACTCAGGAGATCATCTAGGGCACGCAGGGCCACAAATTTTGATGATTTCATAACCTTTTTATCTGAAGTTGAGGACATTGGAAAGCTTACTGATCCTACCTCTTATCGAGAAGCCATTAATAGTGATCAGGCCACTCAGTGGAATGAAGCCATGATTGAAGAGCTTAATTCCATGCAACATAATGATGTTTGGGACTTGGTTGAACTTCTTGAAGGATCCAAAACCATCGGTTGTAAATGGGTCTTCAAAACCAAATTAGACCCGAAAGGAAACATCGAACGCTATAAGGCCAGACTGGTTGCAAAAGGCTTTACTCAAAAGGAAGGAATCGATTATCAAGAGACCTTCTCTCCTGTCTCTCGTAAAGATTCTTTAAGGATTGTTATGGCACTTGTAGCTCATTATGACTTAGAGTTACATCAGATGGATGTCAAGACCGCATTCCTAAATGGAGACTTGCAAGAAGACGTATACATGCGACAACCTGAAGGATTCATTCCAGAAGGTAAAGAGCATATGGTCTGCAAGTTGAAGAAATCCATTTATGGGTTGAAGCAGGCATCACGACAATGGTACCTCAAGTTCGATAAAATCGTAAAAGGGCAAGATTTTCTAAAGAATCAAGTGGATCAATGCACCTATCTCAAGATCAGTGGGAGTAACTTTATAATCCTTGTCTTGTACGTAGATGACATCCTACTAGCAAGTAACAACTTGGATATGCTGCATGAGTCGAAGCGGATGCTTTCGCAAAATTTCGACATGTAAGATCTCGGTGATGCCTCTTATGTCATTGGTATCGAAATACATCGAGATAGGCATAATGGTGTTTTGGGACTCTCTCAAAACGCATATATTGAGCGTATCTTAAAACGCTATAACATGCATCACTGTACACCCACTGTAGCTCCAGTAGTTAAAGGGGACGTATTTGGTTCTTTCCAAGCTCCGAGCACTGAGACTAAAAAGGAAGAAATGAGGATGATACCTTATTCGTCTGTAGTAGGGAGCATTATGTATGCTCAGGTCTGTACTCGTCCGGATATCGCTTATATCGCTGGTATGCTGGGACGTTACTATCTAATCCCGGAATAGCACACTGGAAAGCGGCTAAAAAGGTTCTTCGATATCTGCAAGGGACCAAAGACTACAAATTGACTTATAGAAGAAGTGACAACTTAGAAGTAGTAGGATATTCTGATTCCGACTTTGCTAAATGCAAGGAAGATAAGAAATCTACTTCTGGGTATATATTTATGTTAGCTGGTGGACCTATCTCCTGGCGGAGTCATAAGCAGAAGCTGACTACAACATCCACCATGATGGCTGAATACGTTGCCGTTTATAATGCATCTTGTCATGGGATGTTGTTAAGGAACCTGGTCAGTGGACTCAAAATCGTCAACTCCATTTCTAGACCATTGAAGCTTTACTGTGATAACTCAGCTGCCGTAACTTTCTCGAACAGTAACAGTTCAACTGGCGCTGGGCTGTATCTTGATACAAAGTATCTGTTTGTGCGCGAACGGGTTGAGGAAAATGTCCTTTGTATCGAGTACATAAGTACAAAGAATATGCTAGCGGATCCGATGACCAAAGGTCTTCCTCCTAATGTCTTCGTAGGACACGTGTCGAAGATGGGGCTTACAAAAGACTTAATTTAATAGCATATTGTACTTATTGGTCATTACTATTATCTTAATAAAATTTTCCTCTATATTCAGATTTTGTTTGTCTATTAGTTACGCTTTGAGCTCATAATGGTGTATGGACATTATTATAACGAAATCTGTCTCAGTCAATTGATCATTGCTTATTCAGTTTTAAATTTGAGTCATAGTTTGACTAGTGGGGGTCCTGAGTTGATATTCTTCTCTACGGCTGTACTTATTAGCTATGATTTCAGTTTAAAACAAAATGAGTATTATCCCGGCCGGACTTATTGGTACTCATAGATAAAAGATCGCTTGGTCAAGTGGGAGAATGTTGGAACCACCTTAAAAGTGACCGTCACTGATCGTTTATCATTCCTGATATGATAATTGACAATAACTGAAATCCCTATGTCTAGTAAATATATGATGGGCGTATTTACTATTATTGACATACTATAGGGTTTCCCATTAGGTGATTGGAACTATAGGGGATTATACCGCACATAATAAACACCAAGGGTTAAAGGTGTAAGATACTCTTATTATAAATAGAGTACCCTAATCCTACTTTTAACCTAATGACTAAAACCCTAATCAGCTGATAAACATCCATCCGTGCGCCCCTAAGATCGACTCTCTCAAGGATCGATCATCATCATCCCATCAATACACGATCACCTCGTTCTGGGAACCCGACAATACATGACAAATATGTTTAATGCTTTCACTGGATCCTCAGGATCATCGGGTATGATTTCTTATCATCTTATTTCCATTATCAAATACAAATCATGATGTTTAATCCAACATAACAATAATGTAAGACTTTATAATAAAATGTTAAATACAAATACATGCTACAAAAATGTTTTTTAGATCCTAAAAAATAAAGATGAAAATATGAACATAATGTTATCTGTTATAACAGTAATTTAATATATATATATATATATAATGGAAATATTAATCATATTGGTAAATGAAAAAAAGATGGTAGTAATCTTGGAATGTAGTCTTTAAATATAGGCACATGGGAACAATGGTTTGTATTTGAAGGGTTTGGTAGGGAAATATGCTTGGGTGCACACAAACAATGACTACCCCACCCACATAAGGGCAACAACCCTCTAATATTGTCTTAATGCTTCCAAGACATGTTTGGGCTATGTGCCCTTCAGGCTACCCACACAAAAACCAATTCTTCTTCTATTTTCCTTTATATAGTTTCTTAATAATTTTAATCTTCGGTCCCTATAGTTTGAAAATTGTAATTTTATTTCTATGGTTTGCAATTTAGTTATATTTTCATCTTTAGACTAATTCCTACCCTTATATATATATATATAAGGGACTAAAACAATAAGGAATTATAAACTGCATGGACCTAAACAACAATACATTGAAAATCATAAGAACAAAAATAACAATAAATTTAAAACATAGGGACAAAACTTGTAATTTCTATACCACAAGGACGAAAATGACAATTTTTAATGAACCACATGAACAAAAAACGTAATTTACCGTTATAAGCTAATCCAAACGTTTTTCTTTATAAAACTCCAATTTCACATAAGTCGTTTTAAAGAACCAATTCCAAACACCCCTACATCTATTATAAGACAATATTGGGAAAAAAGAATTTTCTTGTCATGATATCAATGCTTTTAATCTACATGTCTAAATCTAATGTGTTATATATTTAAAAGAGTAAATTACATGTTTCTTTCTTGTAGTTAGTTGTTTTTAATTGTCTTTGTCATTTAAAAAAAATTAACCATAATTTGTTTATGTGGTTGTGTGTTTTTTGGTTAGAAGGGCGGAATTTATATTAAAACTAGCAAGATAGTAGAGAAAGAAATTATATATCTGAAATGACAAAAAGGGGGGTTTTTGACCACCCCAGACCCCACCCTATTAATCTTAACCTTACTACTCCTACTAGTAACCCAATAATACGAATGAGTCACACTATTATCCCACAACACCGCATTCCTGGGCTTAAGAGTTCTAAATAACGTTCCATTCCTGTGAGACCAAATACATCAAAGAGCCGTAAATATGACCGTCTCTAGACAAGCTGATTCCACTTTCTTCAACCTCAACGAGCTCAACCAGTCGTTCAATCCACTTGTGATTGTGTGTTTTAACGAGCTACATCTATTGTTGTATTTTCTTAACGAGTTGAGGCTTAAATAAATCAACAACATGACTCATGTGGTTGCATTAAGGACTCAGATCGTTATAAAAATGCAACTACAAAAATACAACCCGTTAAATTTCAAAAAAAGAAACAAAACATGTTTAAACATATCACGAAAAGGAGGAAAATAAAACTAAATGCCACAATACTTTCATATTTTGTAGCTCCTTTGTTGCTAAATATATAGATTAAAAAGCATGATATTTTAATATTTATAGAAGACCTAAAAAATAATACAAAATAATAAAGATGTGAGGTGAGGTGAGGTGAGGTGAGGTTTTAAGTGAATAAAATAAGGGTTGCACACTTTGGTTGTACTTTAAAAGATTTCAAATATTAATTTTGGAATACTTATGAGCTTATTTTATTTCTCACTTTAATATGCATACAAATATGGTAAAATAGACAACTTAAGTAAGGTTTCGTTTACAAACGCTTATTCGGGTAAGTGCTTATCAAGTCATATTAGCTTATTGGATAAATATGACAAGGACCAAGAATCTTACCCGATAAGAGCGGGAGCAAGGATCGAGAGTCTTACCCGTTAAGTGAGTGCGATGACTCTTACCACGGTTAGCGCTTACCCGTTAAATTGTAGCACAAAATGTCATTTTGGTGAATTAAAATCTTACCCGGAAAATAGGTAATAGTATTGAATTTTACCAGAAATCACTTACCCATGTAAGTGATTAGGTAAACGGCCCCTAAATTGGGTAACATATTAAAAAGAGTTTAGTTAAAATGGACAAGGTTAATATGATTTTTACAACTTGTTAATGTATTCATACACTAAAAAATTATATAGATCAAATAGTAATGTAATTTTTTTTGTACATAAAAAAACTCGAACTTGTTAATCTATTCATTTTCTTTAAAGTCCGGAAAAGAACTCGAACTTTCATAATATAAGTCTTCTCACATATTTTGAACAAATAAATCCATGCAACTACTGGAAAACCGAATAAGACATCGTTTGGTAAAAATAAGCTAGGTTATAAGCTAGCTTATTTTTGGGTATATATTGATCCGGTATGGAGAATGTTTGGGTAGTTTAGAAAATGATATATCTAGATTAAGAAAAGATAAAGTTAGTTTATTTAGGAGATGATATGCATTTAAAAAGACAAATTCCTTAATATTCCAGCAGGGGCATCGATTTTTAGATTAAGAAAAGATAAAGTTTGTTTATTTAGGAGATGATATGCATAATTAAAAAATTCAAAAACACATTTTCCTTAATAATTTTTTTTGAAGGGTGTCATAGGCTATGCCTAGACTAATCCCTTAGCAAATTATGACTGTAAGACATCAACTTTGATTAAAGTTCGGTGGCCAGAAGTTGTGTATGCCTGAATTCGAACCTTGGACAGATGAAATATTCCACCACATCCCCCACGGCCTTAACCAGTACGCCACAATCCTTGTGGTTTCCTTAATAATTGATCCATGTAGGGGCATCGATTTTTTTGATGGTTTTTTTTTTTGGGGTGGGGAGGGGGGGGGGGGGGAGGGGGGAGGTTGATGGTGATTAAAAACATTAGAGAGGATATGAATACTTATGGAGAATGTTTGGGTAGTTTAGGCCATCCGTACCCGGGCTCGGGATGCCTTCGGGCTCAGCGGGGGTGGGCTACGGGTCTTGCGGGCTCAGCGGGGCGGGATGGATTCCGGGGATGGGATCCCGATTCATCCCGAAGGTTTATTAAAAAAAAATTTATTTAATTTTTAAAAATAATGCCGTTGAACGGCTCTTTTAAATTTTTTTTTTCTCAATTTAATCCCACTATATATTTAACCCTCAACCTCTTATTTCTCACACCTCTCAAACTCTCTAAAATTCTCTCAACCTCTTATTTTTCACACCTCTCAAACTCTCTCAAGTTCTCTCAACCTCTTATTTTTCATACCTCTCAAACTCTCTCAAATTCTCTCAACCTCTTATTTTTCACACCCCTCTCATCATGAATCCAAACAGAACACCTACATCCCGTCGTAACCGACCGAATACACCACAATCGCAAGAAGATCAAGAGCTTGGTTTCCAAGCGTTTACACAACAAGGTTATCGTCCGCAATGGTCGCAACAAATTCCGCCACAATGGTCGCAACAAAATCCGCCACAATATCCGCAACAATTTCCCCAACAATTTCACCAACAATTTCCTTACCAATTTACACGTCCCGGTTTGATTGAACAAGGTTTTACTCCGGCCAACTACAATCTTCCTTCACCCGCAATCAATCTCGACGACGACATTGTTCCGGAAACCCAACCTTCTACCCCGAACACACCACAATCTATCCCGACACAACAATCTAACCGGAACCATCAAATCCGAGACCAACGAAAGCCGCCAAACAAACGTGGAGTAAAGGCGAGGAACTCGCGTTAGTGTCGGCGTGGGTTGACGTTTCGGAGGACCCCGTTATCGGTAACGCACAAAGCGGTGGTAATTATTTTTATTGTTATTATTATTATTCTTATACTTAATTTTACATAAATGTAGGAAGTTTTTGGGCTCGAATCGGGCATGTGTTCTTTACTCGCTTGGGTCGTGAACCAGGTTATAGATCAACCCATAAACTCAATAGCAAGTTCAACGACCTCAATAAAAGAATTAATTGGTTTGGCGGCATCTACAACAACTTGCTCAATAATAGATCAAGCGGGATGAGTGAGGCCGATATATCCCGAACGGCACACGAACGGTATCTAGCACACCATAAAGTTGCTTTCACTCACGAACAAGCTTGGAACGTCCTAAAAAATGTCCAAAATGGGGAGCCGTTCCAACGATGACGACAACTTCATCGCGGGGTTCAAAACGTACCCAACCTTCCGATGATGACGATGACGAGCAAATTCAACGACCCATCGGGAGAAACAAGGCAAAAAAACATCAACGAGTAATACGTCCGGGACGAATACGGACGAAAATGTTACTCAGTTGTTGACGACGTTCAACGACAAGATTGATGATACAATGGAATACAAAATGAAAAAACTCGATCTCGAAATCGAACGCTCAAAACTCGAACGACATAGGTTGGAACAAGAACTCGAAATCGAACGCTCAAACCGATTTGAGAAAGACTTCGAGTTTTTCATGACCCCGCATGATCACCTTACGGGAAACGCTTTGAGGGTTACTTTAGCGAGAAAAGAGCAAATTCAAAAATTTCATAATTGGTAGTGTTTTGTATTTTGTAATCTTTATTTTTAATGAATGGTATGAATTTTTATTTTTATTATTTATCTTATTTTTATTTATTAAAAAATATATAAATATTTTTATTTTGTTAAATAATTAAATGTATAAATAAAAGAATTAAAATAAATGAGGTGGCAAAAGGGTTTGAGGGAATGGGGTAAGGGTGTTTAGGGATTGAGTGAGGGATTGAGAAAAGCTGATGTGACGCTGATGTGGAGCTGAAATCTTTGAAAGATAGAGGGATGGGGTACTGATGGCCTAAAGATGATTTATCTAGATTAAGAAAATATAGTTTAGTTTATTTACGAGATGATATGTATACTTAAAAGTTATAAAAAGACATTTTCCTTAATATTTTAGTTCGGTTTCGGGTTTTTCAAGAAAATCCCGGTATCGATTACCGATTTTGTCAAATACTTGGAGCCAAAAACCGGACCAAATACATGTGTAACACCCTCAAAATTGGAAGAGCAACTAAATAAAAACTTCGATTTAATAGATAAAAGGAGATGAAATTCTTACTACGAATCATCCTTAAAATTCACCTCAAAATTTAAAACGTCACAACTCCAACATTAACCAAATCTAAATCTTATAATAAAACCAAATGAAGACGGGTATTACTTAACACAAATACAAGCTGCTATTCCTATAATAAACGCGAAAGACTTAACTAAGCACTTCGCTCCTCGTGCACACTACTAGCACTCATCTCTTCACAGTGTCACTAGGATTGTTCCCAACCTTAACCCGTTGCATATGCCGACAAATAAAAAGGTTAGGCTAACGCCTAGTGAGTTCAAGAGTTTTATCATGATTGCGTAAATCAATAAACGAGGAGGATGTAGCTTGAAAACATAATTTCCCAAAAGAATTTATAACAATTGTGTGAACAACTCATTTTCCCAACACACACAAATCTTGAGCCGAACGCTTTCTTATTAAACATTTCCAAAATAAACTTACTCCACAACTCACTCAAAATGTGTTTTGACGTTAAATATCCCGAGTAATATAAACATGAATAAAACCACGATATTCAAAACATCCAATAAGGATGCGACATAGTACTCCGCCAATAAACCACGGGGAAACAATTCATTTAAATATAATACATCACCGAAAATATGGATACAAGTAAATACCCAAAAACAACACCTATCGGTGACGGGGGAGACCCGGTTCCATCAAACGTGACGGACACACAA
Organism: Saussurea involucrata; assembly: GCA_033807775.1. NCBI lineage: Eukaryota > Viridiplantae > Streptophyta > Magnoliopsida > Asterales > Asteraceae > Saussurea > Saussurea involucrata. The sequence continues at coordinate 146,667,406 of CM066314.1, forward strand.
AGTTAGGTCACTTATGATGTTATTGGATTACACCTCAAGTCCCGGTTTTAGTTCCCATGCCATAACGACATCACAACCCTCAAACCATATACATGCCTTTATTGCCTACTCCGTCGAGTTACACCTCAAGGACTTATGGGACCATATTTCCTATCCAATCTAGACGAGTTACACCTCAAGGACTTTAATGTCCCCTATTGCCTACTCGCTAGTTGCCCCGAACGGCCTACCACATATAACCATGCGTTCCAATAGTCCATTCCTTGTGCACAAAGAGATAGAGGCCAAAATAACTTATAATCCTGGAGTACAACCCATAACGGTTCCTCCCCACAAAAGGAACGAGACATCAACAACGCTAGTTCGGCTTAAGCCCCAAAATGAGAATATCGGGACTCATCACTATTACGTATGACTGACTTACATGCCTATGGATCCAATGCATTACAGTCTAAAAAATGTTACATGACTCAAAACGAATGAACTAATGCATTCAAAACATATAACATCCAATTGAAAATGCAATTAAGTGCATAACACGTCCAAAGCTCCATCTCGAGCTATTAAAACTGGGCAAGTGCCCCGAGACTTGTTTGAGTATGGTTTAAGCCAAAAAAGGCAAAGCAAACGTTTGGCTAACTATACGAGCCCATACGGTTGTATAACCCAAAATACACTTTTACTCAAATCTTTGACCCATATAACACAATTGGCCTCCGACCCAAATTTACAAGATGTTCGTAAAGTCGAGATTCACCAAACTCTAACAACTCACACATTTTTATTTTTCCAAAACGTATCGTATCATAGTTTGTGCATAATCAAGACAATACTAAAGCACGTTTTTACCCAACAACCTCCATTTGTGAAAATAAGTTAAATAAACACTTTCAATCATGATTTACTTAACAAAATGTCCAAAATCCCAAAAGTGGGTGTTTTATATGATTTTATAAAGTTAAACACTTTCATAATCAAAACCCACCAAATAGTTCCACAAAGGATAATTTTCATGTAAACACATAATCACTTAAAAAAAATGACGTTTTGGCATATACAACGTTTTCACAAATCAACTTGAACTCTCCTTGCTAGATTTAGGCTAAATCTAGATTTTCCCCAACTTGAGCTCCTTTGAAGAAATTGAATCATCAAGCCAAATCTTCCAAAAACCTAGATACATGAGTTTCCAACCATCAATAACCACATTTAACCATTTAGAATTGTTCCCCAAACATCAACCATCAAAATCTCCATTTATATCCAAAACCCCAATTTGACCTAACTTTTCTCAAAATCATCCAAACCGAAATTGGAGATACACAACACTAGGAGATCATCAATGGAACATTTATAACTCATAATGAAGCTTGTAAAAGGAGGAAATGAACTTACCACTTAGGTTTTGATGAAAACCTAGAAAACCCCAAAAATCTCTAGTGTTGGAGATGAAGACTTGCTCTTGCATCAATAGATGAAACCACTAACATATGATGGAGAAGGAACACTTTAATCTCCATGAAAAGCCCTAAAATCAATTAGGGTTTGAGGGGTAAGAAGAGGAAATGATTTGGGAGAGATGAGATAGAGTTTGGGAGTGAGAAATGAGAAGCTTACCACCACCAAATGCTCTTGAATCTTCCAATGAACGTAAAAAATAATAATCCATCCTTGAAGAGCTCTCAAAAACGAAACCATAACATCTTGAATCAAGAAAATTGGAGTTGAAATGAGAGAGATAAGAAGAAATGAAGTTTTGGGGTTGAAAATCGCATTTTTAAGGCTCAGGTGCCCGTGTGGGATTGTGACATGCGATTGTGACAGTGTCACAATCGTGGGCACTATAGCACAAAATGTATCGAGAGTTTTTTGGAATCCGACGATTGTGACATGCTATAGTGACAGTGTCACAATCGTGGACACTATAACACAAAATGTACCAAACACTGTTTTGGTCATAACTTCTTCGTTTTAGCTCCGTTTTTGCTCCGAAAAGAACCGTTGGACTCGTATTTGAATTCTTCACCAAACAAGACCACAAAATCTAGGATTTAAGCCCACAATCCTTTTTCCTATATCTCTCTTAAAAGATCGATTTCTGTAGTGACCGTGACCAAAATGAAAGAGTTTCAAGTGTTGGGGAGGAGTTTATTTAAATGCTAAAAATTGAGGGGCTAGTTGGTAATTGTGAGGTAAGTATAAATGGCACAAAACCCTAGGAGAAACATTCTCCTACTGATTTTGTGTGTGTGATTGGCGGCTGTGAGAGTAAATAGAGAGAGAGCAAGAAGGAAAAAGGAGAAAGAAGAAGAAAGAGGGCAAAGTCAAGCAAGGAGGATCAAATTCGGATTGTTGGGGAGGAATAGTAGGTGTGCTTCTTTTGGATTCAACCAGGTAATCCCTTCTCCATTTCTCTAATCTCTGATTTTGCCATTTTCTGAGTTATTTGGGGTTTTTGTTAAAAGTTGGGTTTGGAACTAAATGGAAGAGGTTAGGTGTTAAATCTTATCTATTGCAGCAGATATTTCAGTAGTAGTTGAGTTTAATGACCCTAATGTCGTTGCTAATCTTTATCTGTGAGATTTCGGTCGTACCCGTGATTTCGCGGTCCAATTAAGGGTCAGGTCGACGTCCGGAAAGCTTCCTGGACGTCCGGACACGTTGAGCAGTTGAAGGTTTCCGGGTAAGTGTCTGATAGTCGTGTGTGTGTGTCCGGATGATAGAAGATTCCGGATAGTTCCCGGATAGAGTGTTGTCCGGAAAGAGTGTGGTCCGGATAGGGTGTTGTTCAGATAGGGTGTTGTTCGGATAGAGTGTTGTCCGGATAGAGTGTTGTCCGGATAGGGTGTTGTCCGGAAAGAGTGTTGTCCGGAAAGAGTGTGGTCCGGATAGGGTGTTGTTTGGATAGGGTGTTGTCCGGATAGAGTGTTGTCCGGATAGGGTGTTGTCCGGAAAGAGTGTTGTCCGGATAGGGTGTTGTCCGGAAAGAGTGTTGTCCGGAAATGGTGTGTCCGGAAAGAGTGTTGTCCGGAAAGGGTGTGTCCGGAAAGTTGGATGATCAACTTATGTGTTTTATCTTCCACTCAGGTAGATCGATTGGAGGTACGGAACGGAGTAGGAAAGGAAAGTAAGCGTATCAGGTGAGTCTTTCTGAACCTAAATTTTATACAAGCGTGACATAGTTATTATTTAACTGTGTGCTTATTCAACTGCTTTTGATTACAAAGCGATGATTAAGGGTGTGGCGTGGTTGTTATCTATTCGTGTGTTTTCAACTGCTTAATTATGAAGCTATGAACAAGTGTGTGGTAGCATGTATGATTTAATGTGTGTGGACGTGCTCTAGCATTGTCGAGAAATGGGGGGTGTGACCCATATTAATTGTGCATCGTGCTATGGCGTTGTCGAGGAATGAGGGGTGTGTCCCATATTAATTATATGAATGGGGGGTGTGTCCCATATTAACTATATATGGGGGGTGTGTCCCATATTAATTATATAAATGAGGGTGTGTCCCATATTAATTATATATATATATATGAATTTGTTTCATATATGGCGAGTGTGCTCTTTGGTGCTGTCACGGTATGTGTGACTATAGCGTGTGCCAGTAGTAGGTGTCAAGAGGTGGTTGTCATTTTAAAAGTGTGTTGTTATGATTCATATAAACTCTTTCATAACTGATTTATAAATTATGATGTTTATGGTGTGAACTGGTGTGGAGGGAACTCACTAGACCTTATGGTCTAACCCTCGCTTTTCAAAACTAAAACCTTTTTCAGGTAAGCAGGTATTTGAAAGCTTGTCTTGCAGTTTGGCAAGGCGTGAGACGGAGGGAGCATATAGAAGGATTAGAAGGCTTTTCTATTCTTTTGTAGTCCTGATCTCATCTGTAGTTAGGGGTTAATTCCGCAAACCCAGTTTGTAATCTGAATAGTATGTTTACGTTGAGCCATTGTGGCGTTTAAAAATTAAAGTGGTAGTTTATGGCTTGTATTTTAGTGTGGGTCGTTACAGTTGGTATCAGAGCACTAGTTTAAGGGATTTAGGTGACCAGATGGGCCTAAACTTAAACTGTGGAATAGGAAAGACACAACTGAGATATAGAAAGCCTTTAGAGAAGACCTTAACCACTGAGAATTTAGGGCGAAGGTAGTGAGGACTCTCATGTAAGGTAAATTCAAATCACATCTGGCCAATGTCATTATGAATTTACAGGTGCATGGGTGTGCTTGATTACCGTTGTCCTGATATTGGTGGTGTGTGTAGATGTGGTGGATTGAGTGTGGAGAATAACAGTAGTGTGTAAAGTTTTAACCTTGCCATGACGGCAACGGTTTAGTGTGTTGTGCAAATTATTCTTGGTGCGACTGATGACACTATCTAGAAGGGTATTGTGTGAATGTGGTGTGAGCGTCCGTGTGAAGTAGAATCCTTAAGGTTCTTAAGGAAAATAATTGATTGGAGGTAAGCTCCTAATCTCTGAAGAGTCTTTATTTTGGGAGTTTCCTGATGTCGATAAGTGGAGATCTTGAGCGTTTAACTCAAAGATCGGATGATAGGGAGGTGCTTTCTTACACTCTAGTTAGTGGAATAGTGTCAAGGGTGATGGATAAATGATAGATGTATGGATTGGTAACACTAGTGTTGGTTAACCTATTTGGGGTCGAGGTGAAGCCGTATTTTTTTTATGCAGTAGTAGGCAGGTGGTAACTGTGAGGTGGGAGCATCCAAGTGGGTGGTAAGTACCGATACTGGTGATTATTTCAAGTGTAAGGAACCTGATGGTTTGGTTGGGAGTAGAGTGTCGGCGTCGAGGTGATGTAACTGTAATCGGTTGACCTTGCTCGAGCGAATATCCTTCGATGTAAAGCAAGTCATACATTGTGTTTTCAAAACAAGTTGCGTAAATCTTTCACGTCAGAATGTGTGAGTGTGTGCGCGTGCCTCGCAAACTTTTGATTTTGAAAAAAAAAAATGAGCCGGCATGTGCAAGTGTGTGCTTGAAGGAAAATATAAATTTATTTCCGTGGTGTGATAGATTTTGAATTTGGAGAAATAGTAAATTATTTCACTTCTTAATGAGTGAGTTAAACCCTGTTGTATAATCATAACAACATTTGATCGTATGGTTTTATGGGCGAATCGATGTGAACACGTAGTGGACATATCAACAAGTGTGGGAGTCGGTTGACTATTCCAGTGTGAGCTATGTTGTTGTATTTTAAAATTTTGCATAAAGGGAGTTTCAGTGAATGTATTTCCAAATGATGACGAGGTCGCGTGTGAGCGATCCTTGAAATCGGTGTGTGTGGTTGTTCTTTATGGAGTTGTTGGGTCATGTCTATTAAACCTTGTTTTGTGGGATGTGTCGAGTGCGTAAAACGAATTAAATCGTTGTGTTGTCATGCATGAAGGCTATGAACTCGCTAGGTGGTGAGAGTTATCGCGCTTAAGAAATGGACAGAGTTTCGAGGGTGGAAATGTGGTTGAGGCGTCGATGGTCGATTCATGACCTTGGTATTACAGTTTAGGGAAGGAGACGTCTAACGATAGTCTTAGTTTTTGACCTTAGAAAGACTTGTGTGATGGTAGTCTTTACTCTTGTTTAATAAGTTGAAGTGTAGTTGTCGACAGGGGGTGTGTCCCGGGTGACTCGAATTAGGCAGGGTACTCCGAAAGGTAGTGTGGTATTATGTGGAGGAGACGGCATCGGCGTGGAGCCGAAGTCGAGGAGAATTTGTATTTAGGCTAATTGCCAGGCTTTAGTGTTGAAGTCAACGGCGAGTGTTGAGTCGATGTCGGGAGATTTGAAAGTTATAAGGATAGCCCTGATATGATTATATTATCGGGGGTGTGCGAGGAGATAAGAGGTCGGTTGGGATAGGTGTGTATCTGTCAAGAAGGTGGACTGTCTTTTGGTGAGTATCCTGAATGGTGGAGAGGTGATAGTTAGATAAGTGATTATTCCTATGTGATTATTATGTCATTTTCGAAGAAGGTCGTTAGCCCAACTCGTGTGGGACATGTGGACTATGTGGTTTGCAAGGGAGTTATAGATTGATTTATTTGAGCGTGTCTCAAGTGGATCCGAAGAGTCGGCCGGGATTAAGGACTCGATCGAGTGTAGTAGACGGTCATAATTTGCGATTCACCTAGATGGGAGAAAGGCAAAGTTGTGAGAGTTTTTCTAACTAAAAGTTAATGGTACTTGTTCATTTACTCGTACATGTGTGTTTATTTAAATGTGTGATTGCATATAAATTACTTATGCATGGTGTGATGTATATGGGGGGTGTGTCCCATATGTCATGGTGTGATGTATATGGGGGGTGTGTCCCATATGGATTATTCGAACGAACTTGGTCTATTCCCAAGGGCGGGTGTGTGCCCTAGATCAGGTCACAAGTGTGTGGTGACCAGGCAGGAATTTCCATTAATTGTGTGAGTACGTTGAATTGCAAAACTAGCTATTGCTTAATGTTTCGTATACTCTTTTGCATAAATGTTGTGTTTGTTATGAAGAAAACGTGGCCTTGTGTGCGTGCAAATGATCGTGATGATTGAACCTCTGGTGTGTGGGGGTTGTGTGGATAAGTTGGTGGTAACTTATATTTAGTGGGCATGCGAAGCATGGTGGGGATGTATTGTTGTGAGGTTAAGTGGTGGACTAGTGTTGATATGGGATGAGCATAGGTGGAGATCTTTGCTCGGGGTTGCTCATAAATTGTACAGATATGACAAAATTATGTGTGGAGTTGCATGGATGTCTAAGTGGCGTATGATATTGTTACCCGAAATAAAAGGAATGGGGTGGCAATGGGTGACTAGATAAGAAAAAAATTGTGTACTCTTGAGTTGTTTGATGAGTGCGTTTGCCTTGTATCGTTGTAATAATTGTGAAAATGTGGGATTGATTAGTTCATGATATCTTGTAGTAGATATGAAATCTCTGAGAATGTTGAACTAATCCTTGCGTGTAAAGGAATGCAAAGGAGTGGGTTAATATTGTTTGAGGAACGAGAAGTGTGTGGTTGCTTCGAACTTAGAGTGGAGGTCCGGTTTGACTTGGTCGAATTTCTCGTATGAGATGTGGTGAAACTATGGGATTAGACATAGTAACCGTTGAAATTGCGTGTATGGAGTGGTCAATATTGAAGGAGAAATGTTCCATGTTAGCCTGAGGTAATTGGGGGCGGTAGTGTGGAATACGAGAGTAAGTGTAAAGTAAAAAAAAAGGTGTGACAAGTGACTCGGAAAGAGGGAAACAATGTTTTCAGAACGTCACCATTGAGTGCATGAACTCTAGTGAGAGTATGAGAAAGAGGATTTGTGTGTATGTGAGTGGTTTAAGCGTGGAGGAAAACTAACTTACGTGATTGATCAAGAGTGTGTATCTTCTAGTGAGTTATTCGCTGGAAACATGTTTTATGTTTGAGAAGGATGTGGAAGAAAGTAATCGAATGTAGTGCTCGGATGAAGGACCGTCGGGTTGGACTTGATAGTGGTATGGGAGTGACGTTGTAGTAAAGGTGTGTGAATTGATTGTTATCGATGGGTTGTAGTCGGTATAATTAATGCAAGAAGGTGTTATCTGCCTTAGACGTATTTTGTGTTAGAAAAGTAATTGTAGAGCTGTGTATAGCCTGTGGAGGAAAATCTTAACTGCGGGTTAAGGTGATAGTCAAGGTTGATCCGGTGATCAGTTGGCGATTTGAGCGTCGTTATTTTATAAGGGTTCGGGATGTGTGGCGTTAATTTCGGTAGAAGGCGTTCTTTTAAGAAGGTAAGATTTTGTGTGAAACCCTTAGTGTGACGCGTTTTAAAAACCGTGAGTCTAGAGGTGTGAATGATTTTGGGTGAGACCGAAGGTCGTGTGGTTGACCACCTATAGCTCATGCGTTTTGTGAGAAGTTAAGCGTGGCTCGAGATCGCCACAGGGTGTAAGCAGAAGGAAGAGTTTGATCGAATTCTGTGTGGGAGACAGTGCGATACTTATAATTAGTCGTGAAAAGACGTTGTGCGTTGGAGAGGAAGGAGAATCAAGACCCAGGTATGTTGGACCTTTCGCCATCACCAAGCGTGTGGGAGAGGTGGCGTACATGTTGGAATTGCCGGAAGAGTTAAGCATAATTCATTCGACGTTTTATGTGTCAAACCTGAAGAAATGTTTGGCCGAGTCGGATGTGGCTATTCCGTTGGAAGATGTCCGTATAGACGAGAAATTGACATACGAAGAGGAACCAATAGAGATTGTGGACAGTAAGGTTCGGAAGTCGAGGAATAGGGAGGTTCGTCTGGTTAAAGTCCCATGGAAGTATCACAAGGGACGAGAGGCAACGTGGGAAGTGGAATCAGATATGGTGTCCAGGTACCCTCACCTTTTGAAAATGGAATTTCGGGGACGGAATTCTTTTGAGGGGGGAGTGTTGTAGTGACCGTGACCAAAATGAAAGAGTTTCAAGTGTTGGGGAGGAGTTTATTTAAATGCTAAAAATTGAGGGGCTAGTTGGTAATTGTGAGGTAAGTATAAATGTCACAAAACCCTAGGAGAAACATTCTCCTACTGATTTTGTGTGTGTGATTGGCGGCTGTGAGAGTAAATAGAGAGAAAGCAAGAAGGAGAAAGGAGAAAGAAGAAGAAAGAGGGCAAAGTCAAGCAAAGAGGATCAAATTCGGATTGTTGGGGAGGAATAGAAGGTGTGCTTCTTTTGGATTCAACCAGGTAATCCCTTCTCCATTTCTCTAATCTCTGATTTTGCCATTGTTTGAGTTATTTGGGGTTTTTGTTAAAAGTTGGGTTTGGAACTAAATGGAAGAGGTTAGGTGTCAAATCTTATCTATTGCAGCAGATATTTCAGTAGTAGTTGAGTTTAATGACCCTAATGTCGTTGCTAATCTTTATCTGTGAGATTCCGGTCGTACCCGTGATTTCGCGGTCCAATTAAGGGTCATGTCGACGTCCGGAAAGCTTCCTGGACGTCCGGACACGTTGAGCAGTTGAAGGTTTCCGGGTAAGTGTCTAATAGTCGTGTGTGTGTGTCCGGATGATAGAAGATTTCGGATAGTTCCCGGATAGGGTGTTGTCCGGAAAGAGTGTGGTCCGGATAGGGTGTGGTCCGGATAGGGTGTTGTCCGGATAGAGTGTTGTCCGGATAGGGTGTTGTCCGGATAGGATGTTGTCCGGATAAGGTGTTGTCCGAAAAGAGTGTTGTCCGGAAAGAGTGTGGTCCGGATAGGGTGTTGTCCGGATAGGGTGTTGTTCGGATAGGGTGTTGTCCGGAAAGTTGGATGATCAACTTATGTATTTTATCTTCCACTCAGGTAGATCGATTGGAGGTACAGAACGGAGTAGGAAAGGAAAGTAAGCGTATCAGGTGAGTCTTTCTGAACCTAAATTTTATATAAGCGTGACAGAGTTATTATTTAACGGTGTGCTTATTCAACTGCTTTTGATTACAAAGCGATGATTAAGGGTGTGGTGTGGTTGTTATCTATTCGTGTGTTTTCAACTGCTTAATTATGAAGCTATGAACAAGTGTGTGGTAGCATGTATGATTTAATGTGTGTGGACGTGCTCTAGCATTGTCGAGAAATGGGGGGGGGGGGTGTGACCCATATTAATTGTGCATCGTGCTCTGGCGTTGTCGAGGAATGGGGGGGTGTGTCCCATATTAATTATATGAATGGGGGGTGTGTCCCATATTAATTATATGAATGGGGGGTATGTCCCATATTAACTATATATGGGGGGTGTGTCCCATATTAATTATATAAATGGGGGTGTGTCCCATATTAATTATATATATATATATGAATTTGTTTCATATATGGCGAGTGTGCTCTTTGGTGTTGTCACGGTATGTGTGACTATAGCGTGTGCCAGTAGTAGGTGTCAAGAGGTGGTTGTCATTTTAAAAGTGTGTTGTTATGATTCATATAAACTCTTTCATAACTGATTTATAAATTATGATGTTTATGGTGTGAACTGGTGTGGAGGGAACTCACTAGACCTCATGGTCTAACCCTCGCTTTTCAAAACTAAAACATTTTTCAGGTAAGCAGGTATTTGAAAGCTTGTCTTGCAGTTTGGCAAGGCGTGAGACGGAGGGAGCATATAGAAGGATTAGAAGGCTTTTTTATTCTTTTGTAGTCCTGATCTCATCTGTAGTTAGGGGTTAATTCCGCAAACCCAGTTTGTAATCTGAATAGTATGTTTACGTTGAGCCATTGTGGCGTTTAAAAATTAAAGTGGTAGTTTCTGGCTTGTATTTTAGTGTGGGTCGTTACAATTTCTACAGTAACTTGAAATTGTGTGATTACCCAAAAACTACGGGTGCTACCCCATTGTCATAATTACATGGCATGTTCGTTGGGACGACCAACCACTCGGTAACGTCGTTGCTATTGTGACATATGTCACAATCACATGGCACTATAGCTGAGACTACCATACCTTCAGTACCATTGGTGCTATTGTGACAGATGTCACAACTGCATGACACTATAGCCATACTCCATAATTGGTTCTTTCTTTACTGATTTCCCCCAGTTCAACATTTCTTCAATTGGGATAAGAATCAGGGTGTTACAATCCTCCCAATCTTAAAAGAGATTTCGTCCTCGAAATCTAGTTCCCATACAACCAAAGGTTCCTGTTCCCATCGCTTTTCATGTTCCCTCGGCTTCCAACTGAAATTCAAAATTTTCTTCTTGATAGCATTGTTATGACAAACCTTCATGTTGATACTCACAACGAATGTCCGCTCAGGCACATTACACTTATATCCGAGTAAATGCTTAACTTCCGAGAGTAGATCCTAACCACAAGACCTCGGCTGCCTCCCAATCTTAGGTGATCCATACTTCCCAAACGATAGATCCCGACTTCCAATCGGTCCAGAATCTAGACGCTTATAAACTCTTTCTCCAGTTATCCCAAAGTACCATCGCCACTGAAAACAACAACAAATTCCCAAGTTCAATTGTTCCCAGTATTAAACTGCCACCTAGCTCTAACGGGTATTATCAGACTCCAAAACAGACGGTTGCCATTGATCCATCGATTATACAACTCCAAGAATACGCCCAATTACCAATCATCCAAACGAAAAATTCGTTTACCATTCAAGGAAAGTCATCCCTCTAAATCCACTTATCACAATCTGAATTTCTTAAAATTGCTACAATCGATACCATTATCCTTTGAGATTGAACTACAATACTCCAATTACACTAATGGTTCTTGGCCTCGAAACCCGGAGGTCGACATCTAACCAACTCACCAAGATTCGAACCAATGCAGAATCCCATACATGAGTTTCATTTGTCGAGCATATCCCTAAACCAAGGTTATCAACACGATATCTAAAGGGTCCTACACATCCCTTATGCAAAAATTGACCGAAACCCAAAACAAAGCAGTCAAAATGGATGGTTACCATAAGCATTAGGAGATACCGCGAGCCTCACTCCCCAGTTACCAAAATTACACCTACTTGCAAACGGTCCCACTCGACGTACGATACTATCATGCGATGGAAAATCCAACATTCCACTGTCAAGGTTCTACACGCCCCACCCTTAACCGGGGTTGCTTAACCTTCCAAGGTCCTAATGAGTTCGAGGTTTCAAGTGAAAGACTCAACAAATATACCAATAAAAATTATCATACGATTTTCAAAACGAATGTTTTTATAACAATTAATCGTACGAGTAAAAATCTATTATCACGTATCCGGTGGTCGTGCAAAAATGGACACACTCGTCCCACATATGAAAATCATTTTGAAAACTATTTCATCACAATTCAAGTTACTAACGAAACGCAAAAGCATGCACGACAACCTTTCAAAATGAACCGCTACGGTCCTAGCATGGATTTATTTATGTCATGCACGTAAAGAATTTTTCTACATTAAAATAGTGTTCATCAGAATGTTTGTACGAACTTCAAAAGAAGGATTTACACGACATCAATTCCCAAAATTCTCTTTTTAACCACAAAATGACATGAACTGAAATTCGTTAGCAACTTCGCATGTATCAGCCTGTTCGCAGAGAAACGAAGCAATCCATATACGCACCTTGGTTAAGAACACGAAATGATTTGAGTCATTTTCCAGTCTTAAGTCGAATAACAAGATACTTTCATCATTTGGAAATATAGACTAAAATATCGTAAAGGAATCTCAAATCAAAATTATACATGCTAATTGTAACACTTTCCTAGTAGTTTTCTTGAAATAAAATAACATGCAACCGATAGTTCATACGAAATTTCAAAAGAGGAAATTCATTAAATCAAATTTCAAAATTTTCTCATTTAGCCATATAATGACATGGAAATAAAATCTTCTGACGAAACTCACACACATTAATGTGTTTTCTTAGAATTAAGAGAATAATAAGTGCATGCAATTTGGTTGATACACAAAATAATTTAAATCGACCTCAATTTCAAGCCGTACAACAATGCGCTTTAACATCCCAAAATAGTGGCTATAATGCCAAGTATACCAATATAACATATTCGCGTGAAACAATAACAAAAGTATCAACAACTGATAATGCATCAAAGCAAAATAGTAAGATAAACCACCATGATGCTTTTATATGCTTACTCACGCCACGAGTATAACTCAATTTGTACACTAACAAGGTGCAACAAAATATGCTAGCACAATTTTCGAAGGGGAAAACCATGCGACATCAAAATTTCAAAAAGTACTCTTTTGGTTGCCTTACGGCATAAAACAACATTTCTCAACAAAACTTGCATGAGACGAAATGCCCAATATAACCCAAAGATTAACACGCATAATAACTATAGTATGCACATTACAAAACTGCACTCACGCGACACAAAACGTCGTAAAACAAAACTCCATAGAACTCAATGAAACTCAAAGGCATCTGATCAATCAAATGGTGCCCCATTTTTCGCTTCCAAAACCAAATTTGCATAAGGCAAAATCAAGACTAAAATATCATAATTCCGAAAATTCCTTTTTGTTGTAATACAATATAAACAACACTTTTCAGCAAAACCCGCATTAAATAAAATTTCCTATAAAGCTCAACATAAACATAATTGAAGATAACTCTCTGTCCAAACCTTAACATATATGGAGGAGATCCAATGTTAAAGTCATAAGCCGTAGTTACTTGTCCAACATCCTAACCAACATTAAAATATGAATGTTACTGTATCCGAAAGTAACTTTGGACAACAACAAAATAAAGCAAGTCTCGACAAAGTTTGCAACCCCCTGCAATAAAATAATTTCATGCATGTTCAAAACCATGATTTAAAAACTTGTGTGTGCTAAACGTTTTTCCGAGATTTCGTAACACAACTCATATGACGATTTGAAACACAAGAAACAACTGATGCAATTCATTTTAAAAAATCAATTTTGTGCATGAATTTAGTCGGCACTCAACGTCTCAAAGGCATACTCCTCCAATTCCTCCGATCACACTATTGTCATCCGGATGCTCAAACATCTTAACGCGATATTGAAAGTTACATCGACTAACCTTACAATTTCTCCTCGAATCAAGGTCGATTAAATAAGCATATGGTTCTAATCCGACCATCAATTTCGACTTAAAACGGTCCAGTTAATACAATCACCATGCTTACTGCCACTCCAAATAGCAATTGCTAAAATCACCAACCTCTTCAAACGACTATTAGCTTAGAAACTTCTTCACTACCCCAACGGTCATCACATCAGAGTTGTCCAAGTACTCTCATGTAACTTGTAGGTTCACTATAACACTGGCCAGGTGTAATTATGAACGTACCGTACATGATCATCCTTGTTACTCTAGACGTGATACCTCGTTTCTAGTGACTCCATCAACCTCAAAACATCCTATCTTAAGGTGTCTAATGGTGCAATTTCACTCTCATTCACTTAATTGAACGCTAGTTTGAGTCTAGGTATCCAAAATCAACACCTAATTCTCTCAAACTTAAGCTCTGATACCAACTTGTAACACCCTTAAAATTGGAAGAACAACTAAATAAAAACTTCAATTTAATAGACAAAAGGAGATGAAATTCTTACTACGAACCATCCTTAAAAATCACCTCAAAATTTAAAACGTCACAACTCCAACATTAACCACATCTAAGTCTTATAATAAGACCAAATGAAGACGGGTATTACTTAACACAAATACAAGCTGCTATTCCTATAATAAATGCGGAAGACTTAACTAAGCACTTCGCTCCTTGTGCACACTACTAGCACCCATCTCTTCACAGTGTCACTAGGATTGTTCCCAACCTGAACCTGTTGCACATGTCGGCAAATAAAAAGGTTAGGCTAACGCCTAGTGAGTTTAAGAGTTTTATCATGATTGCGTAAATCAATAAACGAGGAGGATGTAGCTTGAAAACATAATTTCCCAAAAGAATTTATAACAATTGTGTGAACAACTCATTTTCCCAACACACACAAATCTTGAGCCGAACGCTTTCTTATTAAACATTTCCAAAATAAACTTACTCCACAACTCACTCAAAATGTGCTTTGATGTTAAATATCCCGAGTAATATAAACGTGAATAAAACCCCAATATTCAAAACATCCAATAAGGATGAGACACAATACTCCGCCAATAAACCACGGGGAAACAATTCATTTAAATATAATACGTCACCAAAATATGGATACAAGTAAATACCCAAAAACAACACCTATCGGCGACGAGGGAGACCCGATTCCATCAAACGTGACGGGCACACAAAGTTAGGTCACTTATGATGTTATTGGATTACACCTCAAGTCCCGGTTTTAGTTCCCATGCCATAACAACATCACAACCTCAAACCATATACATGTCTTTATTGTCTACTCCGTCGAGTTACACCTCAAGGACTTATGGGACCATATTGCCTATCCAATCTAGACGAGTTACACCTCAAGGACTTCAATGTCCCCTATTGCCTACTTGCTAGTGGCCCCGAACGGCCTACCACATATAACCATGCGTTCCAATAGTCCACTCCTCGTGCACAAAGAGATAGACGCCAGAATAACTCATAATCTCGGAGTACACCATTCGAAACATATGACCTCCAATTGAGATTGCAATTAAGTGCATAACACGTCCAAAGCTCCATCTCGAGCTATTAAAACTGGGCAAGTGCCCCGAGACTTGTTTGAGTATGGTTTAAGACCAAAAAGGCAAAGCAAATATTTGGATAACTATACAAGCCCATACGGTTGTATAACCCAAAATACACTTTTACTCAAATCTTTGACCCATATAACACAATTGGCCTCCGGCCCAAATTTACAAGATGTACTATTCACAAGATGTTCGTAAAGTCGAGATTGACCAAACTCTAACAACTCACACATTTTTATTTTTCCAAAACGTACCGTATCATTGTTTGTGCATAATCAAGACAACACTAAAGCATGTTTTTACCCAACAACCTCGATTTGTGAAAATAAGTTAAATAAACACTTTCAATCATGATTTACTTAACAAAATGTCCAAAATCCCAAAAGTGGGTGTTTTATATGATTTTATAAAGTTAAACACTTTCATAATCAAAACCCACCAAATAGCTCCACAAAGAATAATTTTCATGTAAACACATAATCACTTAAAAAATGACATTTTGGCATGTACAACGTTTTCACAAATCAACTTGAACTCACCTTGCTAGATTTAGGCTAAATCTAGATTTTCCCCAACTTGAGCTCCTTTGAAGAAATTGAATCATCAAGCCAAATCTTCCAAAAACCTAGATACATGAGTTTTCAGCCATCAATAACCACATTTAACCATTTAAAATTGTTCCCCAAACATCAACCATCAAAATCTCCATTTATATCCAAAACCCCAATTTGACCTAACTTTTCTCAAAATCATCCAAACCAAAATTGGAGAAACAAAACACTAGGAGATCATCAATGGAACATTTATAACTCATAATGAAGCTTGTAAAGGGAGGAAATGAACTTACCACTTAGGTTTTGATAAAAACCTAGAAAACCCCAAAAATCTCTAGTGTTGGAGATGAAAATTTGCTCTTGCATCAATAAATGAAACCAATGGCGGAGACAGTAGGGGACCAGCTGGTGCTGAGCCCCCCCTAAGTGATCCAACTTATATAGTATATTGTAGAAAGGTTAACCAATATCCACTTGTAGCTCAAGTGGTTTGGGATAGTTGTATCTCCCTGTGAATCGAAGATTCGAATCCAGCGGAGGTTTTTTCATGAATATTCATTTTTTATGTAACAATCATTTTTCTTAATTTCTAGTTTTCATCAATTAAATGCTTTTTGATTTTGAAAATATGTGTATTTATATAGTTTTTAACAACTATGTTTATATTGTTAATGACTACTTTTCTATTATTTTTATTTATTAAATTTTTAAAAAATGTAATTACACTAAAAAGTAAAATAAATTGTATTCAATATTGATATCAGTATACAAACTTCAAAAAATATAAATTAAGGTTTTAAAAATTATACATTAAACCATAAATTTTTATAATTTTATTTTTCATCACCCAACCCAAGTTATAAATTCTATTTTTAACACATAATATATATATATATAATCATTATTTATGATATATTAATAAATTAGTGTAAGTATAATGGTGCACTTAATGATAAAAACTGTTTTTGGCTAATATTTTTTTTACTTCTCTTCTAATATTTCACAAACCAAAGTCACAAAATTCGTGGGACATTGAATTTTCGTCTTGTCCCATGTCACGCTAGTCGCCAGACATTGAACAATGAGTTTTTTTCCCTTCCTTTCCTATCATGTCCATGTACCAAAAATGGCCTTAGAGAACCGACATTAATCGCATGTCTCATATTAGCCTCTTTGTTTGAATAACTTCGATCGTTAAACTAGCCCCCCCTAAACTATAATTCTGGCTACACCCCTGGATGAAACCACTAACATATGATGGAGAAGGAACACTTTAATATCCATAAAAAGCCCTAAAATCAATTAGGGTTTGATGGGGAATAAGAGGAAATGATTTGGGAGAGAAGAGACAGAGTTTGGGAGTGAGAAATGAGAAGCTTACCACCACCAAATGCTCTTGAATCTTCCAATGAACATAAAAACTAATAATCTATCCTTGAAGAGCTCTCAAAAACGAAACCATAGCATCTTGAATCAAGAAAATCGGAGTTAAAATGAGAGAGATACGAAGAAATGAAGTTTTGGGGCTGAAAATCGCATTTTTAAGGCTCAGGTGCCCGTGTGCGATTGTGACATGCGATTGTGACAGTGTCACAATCGCGGGCATTATAGCACAGGATGTACCGAGAGTTTTTTGGAATCCGACGATTGTGACATGCTATAGTGACAGTGTCACAATCGTGGACACTATAGCACAAAACGTACCGAACAATGTTTTGGTCATAACTTCTTCGTTTTAGCTCCATTTTTGCTTCGAAAAGAACCGTTGGACTCGTATTTGAATTCTTCATCCAACAAGACCACAAAATCTATGATTTAAGCCCACAATCCTTTTTCCTCCATCTCTCTTAAATGATCGATTTCTACAATAACTTAAAATTGTGCTTACCCAAAAATTACGGGTGCTACCCCATTGTCATAATTACATAGCACATTCGTTGGTACGACCAACCACTCGGTAACGTCGTTGCTATTGTGACATATGTTACAATCATATGACACTATAGCTGAGACTCCTATACCTTAAGTACCATTGATGCTATTGTGACAGATGTCACTACTGCATGGCACTATAGCCATACTCCATAATTGGTTCTTTCTTTACTGATTTCCCCCAATTCAACATTTCTTCAATTGGGATAAGAATCAGGGTGTTACAACATGATACCGGTTCGGTCTCGATGATTCGAGAAAATGGTTCTCGAGGCTCATTCCTATTTTTCTACATTTTATTCGATTTTCCCTAATGACTTTCACCACAATAGTCATTACATTTTAATGACTTTCACCTCTTACCGATTCAGAGGTAACCTCTGAATGTCACCATTAAGAGGTAAACAAACAGCCCCTAAGTATTTATTTATTAAGAAAAAAGTTCATTAACTTAACCGTTAAATTATGAAATCCATTTGATTTTTCAAATTTATCTCACTTATCCAAAAACAAAATGTCTATTATCTTCAAAAAAAAAAACCCCAAATAATTAATCATCTTGATAATAAATAATTGGATAGACTAAATGTATCCATATATATTATTAAATAGACATTTACATATTAATTTCTTCTCCATTCACATTAAAATTAAAACTTATATGTTAACCTAATTCTAATATAAAAAGGATGGATATAATATATATTGTCCTAAATGAATAAATTAAAGAAATATATTTAAATAGATGATTGTCAAGTAAAACTAATAAAGAGTTGGGATAATGGACATATCATTTGCTACTTTCTTTATGAAGGTATGCTACCCACCGTCCCTTTCATTAACTTCTAATTTTTATGTTTAGAAAATTATAAAATTATAAAATTATAAAATATAAAATATTATAATTTAATTTGAAATTTTGATAACTATTTTCTTATATTTAAGGATATATGAATACTTATCTTCGTATCTGATAGGAAAGGATCCCTTAGAGCATCTCCAACAGCTTCTCCATTTTGGAGAAAATGGGGAATATGAGGATTTTGGGTCTAAAATATGCTCCAACAGCTTCCCCAAACCCATCCCCAAAATGGAGAAAGTAGGAGAATCCCCAAAATTTTCTCCAAATATGGAGATTACCCCAAAAATCATTACCAAGTGTGAGGACCAATAGGAAACATTGAAAATAAATATGTAGAGAGAGAAATAATATTTTAATAGATAAATGGAATATTTTAATATTTTAATTAATGTTGGATTCTCCAAAATGAGGAAGCTGTTGGAGATGAATGTATATTTTTTTGGGGATTTTGGCTTTTGGTTCCCCATTTTAAAGAAATTATGGGGAAGCTGTTGGAGATGCTCTTACATGCCTGTATCGTAGATTACATATATGTCTATGAAGTACAAATCTGATTGCATTAGTATCTACAAATGATTTCTTTTGTGTAATTATATGTAATATCCATGTTCTTATTTTGAAAGGGATTTGGATTTGAGTGGAAATTTAACGAAAACTCAAACTGCAGGGACCAAGATGTAATTAGCCAATAAAAGGGTTAAAACCCTAAAAACTCTCATTCTCTTCATTTTCAATTGTGGAGGCTAGAGAGAGAAAGAGAGATTGCATAGAAATTGAGTGTGTGTTTGGTGTGTGATTTTGGAATGAAAGCAAGGAAGAGATGCAGATTTGGAGGGTGATTCTTCTCCAATACTTCATCAAGGTAATGTAAAGCCCGTGTTCTGGTACGGTTTTATTTTACGTTCTCATTTATTTTTTCTCTATAAGCGAATTGTTGGTTATCGGGATTGTCGGGAAAAATCAAGATGAGAGTTAGTTATAGTGTTAGTTGATTTTTATTGTAAAGCTTTATCTCTTAGGGGTGGAAAGTGAATGTAATTCTAAAACTTAAGGGCCAAAAAGGGTGTGTTGCCATTTTGTTGCATGGGGTCGGCCCATAAGGGAACCGACCCCCTCCTATATCGTTCTTCCTTCTTACGTCAAAAAGAGAAACGACTGAAAACCCTACCTCACCCCTGCTGCCGCCGTATCACTCCACACACCCACACGTCGCCGTTGTTCTTCGCCGGCGAGAAGGGAGAGAGAGTGAGTGAGATCGCAAGAAAGAGAGAAGGAAGGGAAGTCGCCGGAGTTGCTGAAGCCGCCGGAGTCGCTGCTGCCGCCGTGAGCCACCCACAAGCAGCCGGCGCTGCTGGTTTTGCCGGCGAAGAGGAGGGTGTAGCGAGAGATAGTGAAGGTGTCGGGTTTCGTCGTTGTGTCGTCATCGAGGTAAGGTTTCACTCGACGTTTCTTTTCTTTTCGTTTTCGTCACCGGAGGACCACCGCCGGCCGGCCGCCGCTGCCGCTGCCGCGCCGCCACTGTGGTGGCTGGGTGTCGGGTGGCGGTGGTGGTGTCAGTCGTTGGTGCGTGCGGTAGGGTGATCGAGAGGGTAGTGATCTCGCGGTGGTTTGCGGGTTGTTTTTATCACTTCGTCGATGAACCGCCGCCGGCCGCCACCGGCGACCACCACTGCCGGAGGGCAGTGGGTGGTGCGTGGCCATGTCTTAATAATAATCGTTGTTGAACCCATTAAGCCGTGACTTAATCGCTTAAGCCAAATCGATCGAACCGTTGTTTTTAGAGTCGTCATTTCTTGTGAGTAATTGTTCAGCCACTGTTTTTGCAACGGCCATAACTTTTCTGTCGTAACTCCGATTGAGCCGAAACTGGCGCCCACGGTTCAAGCTCGGGGTCGGGCACGTTTTCCGTGTTTTAGCGGAAAACTGGTTCGGCCTCTAGCTAGATGGAAAAGTGGTCGTAAGTTCAGTGATTCGTCATTTCATGTGAAAATTCTGGAATCTGCCTTTGTCTTGGGAAAACCATAACGTTTTGCTCGTAACTCGTATCTGGGTGAGACCAGCGCCAAAAGTTCCCTTTTTGAGTCTATAAACTTTTCTGTGTTTTGTGAGAAGCCCAGTTCGGGACGTAGCATTGGTCAAAATGTCATTTTATACTGAAAGGTGCTGATTTTCGCTGTTCGGGGAACTGTTTTTGTAAAATCCATAATAAATGGTAGAAAAATCGTTAGGAGGCGTATAATATGTCCTTGGAACCTTAACTCATAGTACTTTCTGACCAGGTAATAATATTGAGGATTTAATGGGTTTAAGGAGGTCGAAACAGGTCCCGAACAGACCTGTTTGGCGAGACCGGATAGTAGTTTTAGTGACGTTTTAAGCGGGTGTCGTGTCGTAGGGTCCGGGTCTCGTATTGATACGTTTTAACGTGCGTTTAGGTGCTGAGAAGTGACCGTAATTGGGAAGCTTGAATTTGTATTGTTGAGCTAGGCGCGCATTCGAGGTGAGTTCTCTCACTATAACTAATGTCGGTTATTTTTACATTACGTTGTGTATGTATGTGGTAGTTCTATTTGCTTTTGATGCGGGGTTAAATAGTGGGGTGTCTAGTCGGACCTTATTGTTGTGACTACGCGGGTGGCGTAGGAGTTCGGCGGGGCTGAGGGTCACATACGCGGGTGGCGTAGTAATTCGGTGGGACCGAAGGTTGTATACGCGGGTGGCGTATGAACCCGGGGGTGCCGGGTTGCGTTTGCACGATTGTCGTGTGGTCGGTGGGACCGACGTATGCCTATTAGGTGGGTTGGTGTGAGTATGCACGTCTATGATTTGTTCGTAGACTTGTATGCTGTTTATGTGCAATTATCTGTTTATGGTGGTGTGGAAATAACTGTGTTACTTATGGTGTTGAATTCACTAAGCTTCGTGCTTACCCTTTTCCCAATAAACTGTGGTTTCAGGTACGGGCGGCTCCAAGGCGTGACGAGTACACACTGGCGCGCGAGGAGGGCTGGTTGCTTTATGGCTTTTAATAATTAAACGTTTATTCCGCTGGTTTTTATTATGAAGATATTAATTATGAGTTTGCAAACGAAACGTTGGGATCATTTAATGAGTTGTTATAAATGAAATGTTTTTTTTAAATATTTAAATCTGCTTGTAATTTTTAGGACGTTACAACTTGGTATCAGAGCACAGCTTGAGTGAATCAAATGCACCTCGGTGTGTTTGATCTCAAGTTTGCGGCTATAAAATTTTCTTTAAAATTTTTGGAAAATAAAAGAAAACCCGTTTGAGAAACGGTGATCGGAGGCGCAGTGTGTACAGTCAGCCGGAGCCAAAGGGGAAAGGTACAGTACTTAGTATTTTATTGCCTTCTAGATCATCGAGTATGCATGCTAGATTGCCTGTTGTGGACACTATGTTGTATGTTGTACTGCTTGCTATTAGGAATTTATGCCAATTATGATAAGTTACTAAGTGGGTGCCCTCTAGGTTGTATGCAGTAAGAGATTTATAGCCTTAGAATATTTGATTTAGTTCTATTGCGCAACTCTTGTTTGAGTCCAACCGTTCTAGGATAGAATCTTGTATTCGAATGTCTATTTATTTCGCACTGCATATAATCGGGTATTCGCGAGGTCACTCGTTATAATTAGTAGGGATTTTGTAGTAGCAAGGGTAGTGGGATAAGAGGAAGTTCCTAGAGAGCTGGGAAGGGTGTTTATGTATGAGTATGTGTGCTAGATTGCTTTCTAGAACATAGGAGTATGTATGCTAAATTGCTTGGTGCTTATTACACTGTATTGCATGTTTGTTGCTTGCTAATAGGAGTTTATGCTAGCCTTGATAGGTTGTTAAGTGAATGCACTATAGGTCGTATGCGGTAGGAACCGAATAGCCTTAGAATGTCGGATTTAGTTCTATTGCGCAGCTCTTGTTTGAGTCCAACCGTTGTAGGATAGGATCTTACATTCGAATGTCTATCTGGTTTGCACTGTGTGCGACTGTGCATTCGCGAGGCGACTCGTCAAGACTAGTGGAAATTTCGTGGTAGCAAGGGTAGTGTTTGGGGGTGGAATTCCTAGGGAGCTAGGAAGAGTGTGTACATATGCTGGTGCGGGCATATGGGTATAGTTATCGGCAAGGAGCTACTTGGACCCCTTGGGATGGAACTCGGAACGGGCGATGATAGGTGTGAATGGTAGTAGTAGAGCTCCTACTACCGGAAGCACAGGATCAATGCTCGAGTCGGGGAAGTCACGAGGAATCCAAGGAGTTTGGCGTGAGTGTTGTTAGTGTGCGTTGTTATGTGCTAATAACGCGTTGCATTATCTACCCAGAATAGCCGTCACGAGGAGAGACAACTATAGTAGATCCACTGGTGCATGTGTGTACTTGACTTGCTTAGATGTAATGATCGTTGAGGGTAGTGGTGAAGGATCTAATCCAGTAGTCGTTGGAATAGAAGGACGATTCTAGTATTAGTCATTTTGAGTGACGATGTCGACGATGTTTGTTGTAAGTAGGTCATTTCGGGCCAAGATGGAAGATTGCGCTAGAGTCATAGGCTTATAGAGTCGACTTTGATTTGAGGAAAAATCGTAGGGATTATTTGACGTAATTTCCCATCTTGCCCTAAGAGGTTTAAATGTCCGGAGGACGATAGTGGATTGGAGAGGTATGGAGGAGTATGAGTCGAGACGTTGAATGCCGACTGAGTCATGCACAGAGTTTATTTTGAAAATAGGATTGCATTAACTAATTTTTGTGTTTCCAATCCTTATATGGATTGTGTTTTGGAATTTTGGGAAATGTTTAGCACACACACAAGATTTCGAATTATGGTTTTGAATGTGCATGAAACCTTTTTATAACGAGAGTTACAAACTTTGTCGATGATTTGTTTAAAATGAGTTTGGAATTCTAGTGTCGCTTAACTTTTCTTTCGAGAGTTTGTGTTACTAAGTATTTTATTGCAAATAGTTCAGTGTGTGGATTGATTCATGCGTGACATAAGTGATGCATGGAGGAATTTTGGTAACATTTCATAAGGAGTTGTTTAGTGCGCTTTTTAGTCAGCTAAAGGTTTTATTGACATTTCCATGAAAATGCGATTTATCGACTTAGGGGTATGTATACTGGGGTAACCTTTGTTCTCGACATTTTGATAAACGAGTCGTGCATGCAAATGTTTTAGTTCCTTTTTGTCGAAATGAAAGACCATTTGATCCAAGGAGTGTTTTAATGTTGTGAATATCATGCATTCGATTACAATGTGTTATATTTTGGAAATATAAATGCGTAGATTGTTGACATTCGGTTAATTTAGAATTACCGATCATATTTTTTTTGGAAATTAAAAACTTTTGCTTTGGAGGAAACGAGTATTTTGAGCATTTTCGATAAATACATTTTTAAACTATAATGTTTTGACGTTATATGTCCCAAGTACGAAACTTGAGGAAGTGTTACAAGCTCGCATGCCTGCCCCCAGTTTGAGATTTTATGAGGTTTTAGTCGATATTTCCAATTAATAGAAGCGGACTGGTTTCTGTCTTCAAGTTTGAAACTTACACGAGACAGTTGTGTTTTAACAAAAATATATTGGTAAACCGTGTCATCGTTTTGTGTGATTAGCTGACGCGCGAAAAATTTGTGGCGAACCCTGTGCCACGTCATTTTATGATTAAAAAGAAGAATTGTTGAATCAAATGTCGTGAAACTTATTTTGAATTATGTGCACACCTTTGTCGCACCCTGTTTAAGGTCAAGCGGTTACTTTAAGTGCATGTCATGAGTCAATCCATACTGGAATCGAGGCGGTTCATTTTAAAGAAATTATTTATTACGCTTTGCTTTTGTGTGAGTAAACTGAACTGCAATGGAATTATTTTCAACATGATTTTCCTATGTGGGACGAGCGTGTCCAGTTTTGCGTAACTATCGATCTGGTAATAGTAGTTTTATTACATATGATCTTTTTGAGATGAAAATCCTGATGTTGAAAATATTTTGTAAATGATTTTGTAAACCATTTGGGGAAATGTGCTTTTAAGTGTCATGTGTCATTTCGAGAATTTTAAGGGTGTGAGTCCTTTTGGAAAACTCTTTTGTTTAACCCGTGTTGAGTCTGGGACTAAGGTTGATTTCAGAGTATTGCTTGCTTAAACTTTGTTTAAACGCATTTTCCGACCTATGGGTCTAGCAAGCGTGGAGCATTTTGCTCGGTTTTGACTTGGAGTTAGTCATGGGCTAATTGCCCGGTTTTAATGACTCGAGGTGGAGTCTTGTTGATGAATTGTTTTGTCGCACCGTTTGGCATTCATTGCACGTCGAGTATTTACACGTTTGGGTGAGGGAGACAATCCGGGATAGGCACTTGTGGGTAGGCTGTTTTGCTTTGGATCCTTAGGCACGTTAGTCAGTCGCTGGTAGTGGTCGGTTGGGTATCTCGGGGTGAGGCACCGGCGTTCAGGTGTTATAGCCTAGGCTTTCTAGTAGGTTCTAGGAGGATATAGTTGTGGGCACTTACCTAAGAGGTAATTCCGATGTGAGGGGCCCTGAGGCGTTACCTGAGAGGTAGGCGTCAGGGTGTATCCTCGGTTCAGATAAATTAGCTTTGTAGAGCGAGTGTGGGGGATACGTCGACGGTGGGAGGTTGGGTATTCCACGCGTGTTGGTAATGTAGGCTGGGTAGTATCGGTTAAGGGAATGACCTACGTGTGTGTTAGTTGACTTGATTGTGGGGGATATCTATTTGTGTTAGTGTCTAGGATAATACCACGCTTATGTGATTTATTGTAATCGGTTGGACCGATGTTCGGCGGGTGGCCGATGTTTGTTATTGTAATCGGTTGGACCGATGTTCGGCGGGTGGCCGATGTTTGTTATTGTAATCGGTTGGACCGATGTTCGGCCGGTGGCCTATGTTTGTTATTGTAATCGGTTGGACCGATGTTCGGCGGGTGGCCGATGTTTGTTATTATAATCGGTTGGACCGATGTTCGGCGGGTGGCCGATGTTTGTTATTGTAATCGGTTGGACCGATGTTCGGCGGGTGGCCGATGTTTGTTATTGTAATCGGTTGGACCGATGTTCGGCGGGTGGCCGATGTTTGTTATTGTAATCGGTTGGACCGATGTTCGGCGGGTGGCCGATGTTTGTTATTGTAATCGGTTGGACCGATGTTCGGCAGGGGGTCGATGTTTTGTTAATATAATTTATTGAAAATCTTTGGAGTCTATTAGAATTCGTGGAAGTTAATCGACAGTTAAGGGTAGGAATGATCGTAGTCGAGTATCCTGTAGGGTATACTGTGAGCAGCTTTAGAATGGTTAAAGCTTGAAAGTGGATTGAGTTTGGGATATCATCAAATGCGAGAGAATTATTAAGAGCTGTTTGCGGACGTAGACTTCGGGGACGAAGTCTAATCCAAGTGGGGGAGAGTTGTAAAGCCCGTGTTCCGGTACGGTTTTATTTTACGTTCTCATTTATTTTTTCTCTATAAGCGAATTGTTAGTTATCGGGATTGTCGGGAAAAATCAAGATGAGAGTTAGTTATAGTGTTAGTTGATTTTTATTGTAAAGCTTTATCTCTTAGGGGTGGAAAGTGAATGTAATTCAAAAACTTAAGGGCCAAAAAGGGTGTGTTGCCATTTTGTTGCATGGGGTCGGCCCATAAGGGAACCGACCCCCTCCTATATCGTTCTTCCTTCTTACGTCAAAAAGAGAAACGACTCAAAACCCTACCTCACCCCTGCTGCCGCCGTATCACTCCACACACCCACATGTCGCCGTTGTTCTTCGCCGGCGAGAAGGGAGAGAGAGTGAGTGAGATCGCAAGAAAGAGAGAAGGAAGGGAAGTCGCCGGAGTTGCTGAAGCCGCCGGAGTCGCTGCTGCCGCCGTGAGCCACCCACAAGCAGCCGGCGCCGGCGCTGCTGGTTCTGCCGGCGAAGAGGAGGGTGTAGCGAGAGAGAGTGAAGGTGTCGGGTTTCGTCGTTGTGTCGTCATCGAGGTAAGGTTTCACTCGACGTTTCTTTTCTTTTCGTTTTCGTCACCGGAGGACCACCGCCGGCCGGCCGCCGCTGCCGCTGCCGCGCCGCCACTGTGGTGGCTGGGTGTCGGGTGGCGGTGGTGGTGTCAGTCGTTGGTGCGTGCGGTAGGGTGATCGAGAGGGTAGTGATCTCGCGGTGGTTTGCGGGTTGTTTTTATCACTTCGTCGATGAACCGCCGCCGGCCGCCACCGGCGACCACCACTGCCGGAGGGCAGTGGGTGGTGCGTGGCCATGTCTTAATAATAATCGTTGTTGAACCCATTAAGCCGTGACTTAATCGCTTAAGCCAAATCGATCGAACCGTTGTTTTTAGAGTCGTCATTTCTTGTGAGTAATTGTTCAGCCACTGTTTTTGTAACGGCCATAACTTTTCTGTCGTAACTCCGATTGAGCCGAAACTGGCGCCCACGGTTCAAGCTCGGGGTCGGGCACGTTTTCCGTGTTTTAGCGGAAAACTGGTTCGGCCTCTAGCTAGATGGAAAAGTGGTCGTAAGTTCAGTGATTCGTCATTTCATGTGAAAATTCTGGAATCTGCCTTTGTCTTGGGAAAACCATAACCTTTTGCTCGTAACTCGTATCTGGGTGAGACCAGCGCCAAAAGTTCCCTTTTTGAGTCTATAAACTTTTCTGTGTTTTGTGCGAAGCCCAGTTCGGGACGTAGCATTGGTCAAAATGTCATTTTATACTGAAAGGTGCTGATTTTCGCTGTTCGGGGAACTGTTTTTGTAAAATCCATAATAAATGGTAGAAAAATCGTTAGGCGGCGTATAATATGTCCTTGGAACCTTAACTCATAGTACTTTCTGACCAGGTAATAATATTGAGGATTTACTGGGTTTAAGGAGGTCGAAACAGGTCCCGAACAGACCTGTTTGGCGAGACCGGATAGTAGTTTTAGTGACGGTTTAAGCGGGTGTCGTGTCGTAGGGTCCGGGTCTCGTATTGATACGTTTTAACGTGCGTTTAGGTGCTGGAAAGTGACCGTAATTGGGAAGCTTGAATTTGTATTGTTGAGCTAGGCGCGCATTCGAGGTGAGTTCTCTCACTATAACTAATGTCGGTTATTTTTACATTACGTTGTGTATGTATGTGGTAGTTCTATTTGCTTTTGATGCGGGGTTAAATAGTGGGGTGTCTAGTCGGACCTTATTGTTGTGACTACGCGGGTGGCGTAGGAGTTCGGCGGGGCTGAGGGTCACATACGCGGGTGGCGTAGTAATTCGGTGGGACCGAAGGTTGTATACGCGGGTGGCGTATGAACCCGGGGGTGCTGGGTTGCGTTTGCACGATTGTCGTGTGGTCGGTGGGACCGACGTATGCCTATTAGGTGGGTTGGTGTGAGTATGCACGTCTATGATTTGTTCGTAGACTTGTATGCTGTTTATGTGCAATTATCTGTTTATGGTGGTGTGGAAATAACTGTGTTACTTATGGTGTTGAATTCACTAAGCTTCGTGCTTACCCTTTTTCCAATAAACTGTGGTTTCAGGTACGGGCGGCTCCAAGGCGTGACGAGTACACACTGGCGCGCGAGGAGGGCTGGTTGCTTTATGGCTTTTAATAATTAAACGTTTATTCCGCTGGTTTTTATTATGAAGATATTAATTATGAGTTTGCAAACGAAACGTTGGGATCATTTACTGAGTTGTTATAAATGAAATGTTTTTTTTAAAAATTTAAATCTGCTTGTAATTTTTGGGACGTTACAGGTAACCTCTATCACTCTGTCTCTTACTATTTTATAGTGAAATCTAGTTTTGTTGGGTTGTGTGAAAAGGGTTAAATAATTGATTGATTTCAATGGAGGATTGGTTTATTGATGATTAGATATTGTTAAGAAAAGTTTAGGCACTTAACACCATTGATATGGAGGCTTAAAACCGAATTGGGATTTGTTAAGATCGTAAGGATGAGATTTATGGTCATATAACAGTGCGCATGCCATAACCCTGTGCCCGGTAATCGCCGAAACCCGGAAAGGGTTATACCCGGGTGTGGCTGAAACCCGGAAGGGGTAATACCTCGGTTGTGGCTAAAACCCGGAAGGATTAATACCCAGGTGTCGCGGAAACCAGAAGGGATAATACCCGGTTGTGGGTAGAACCCGGACGAGGAAATAACCCGGTAGTGGCTAAACCCGGTTGTGGCTAGAAACTCGAAGGGTAGAACCAGGATGGGGTAATCCGGATTGGGCCTAAACCCGGATAGACGTTATCCGAGTATGTGTTATTCGGGAATCCTAAACCCGGAAAGATGTTATCCGGGTATTTCGTGAAGGTTCGTCGGTTTGACCGAGCTAAGTTCAAACTTATCACCCTTGTGACTTGTTTAAAGCGTAGGTGTTCGGTTTAAGGATAAAAAACTTAAGCGAGAAATAACTAAGCAAGGACATCAGATGAGTTTTTCTAAACTGGTTTTGTTGACGTATGAACTTTAAATATACGTGATGATGATTGAATTGCATGTTTTCACATTGCTTTAAGTATGCATGAAAGGCGTGGCATTTAAAATGCGTGTTTATCTAGGGTGGGGGCATGTGATGACTTATTATACGTATATAGGGAGTGTGTCTCATGAAGAATATATGAATCCGTTTCATATGATTCGATCAAGCGCTGGTGTGGGCCTAAACACGTTATCACAGGTGTGTGTGACCATAGGGCGAGCCATCAACAGGTGTCGTAAGTGCGTTTATTATATTAAAATGTGTGAGTTGTTTATAAATGCTTATAAATTGTTTCAAATGATATCTGTGTCGCGATGTTTGTTACTTGAGGGAATTCACTAAACCTCATGGTCTAACCCTCACATTTCAAAACTTAAACCATTTCCAGGTTAGGAGTTAGTCGGAAGTTTGTCCAAAAGAAAGAGAAGAGATGATGTTGTATATGAGGCATGGCATAGAGAAAGCTGGTAATCACCGGTAGATGTTAGTAAATCTTAGTTGTGGAAGTGTATCACCACTGCAAATTTTGAGTTGAGTATAATGTATTTAGTTTAATTGAGACCGTTTTTTTTGTTGTAATGCTATATTTATGTTATTGTTGGATTCGGGTTGTTACATTATAATAAACAAGGCTTATTGGTAAGTGTTGGAAGATTTCTTGAATTGGAACCCATGGTTATGGACTTGAATATGTTATTATTGAACAATTTCTTTTCAAAAGTAAAACCGCCTATATGAAGGAGTAAAAAAGTGCTTTTGTTGTTTGCAGAATAAGAAGTGGAGACACGTGCCCCTCACATGAGGGCAATTTAGTCTTTTCCTTTTTCCCATTTAAAAAATCAAAAAGTTAAAGGACCACCAGTGTAGATAATGTGTTTGACGATTTCCAGACTTAGAGTAAACGACATAAACTAATACTGTGATTCACCCTTTAACAAACGAGTCGAGAGTCGTTGAATGTAACAAGTGAATTAATTAGTGGTAAGTAGGTATGGTCTTATGTTTAGTTATTTATATTAAACTTGAAACTTCAATAAGCTTTTGTGGTTTCAATGTTCCATGATATTCCGAAAGAATTTTAGAAGAGTTATTACCCCAAACTTTTATGATCAACCTTTAGACCTACCATGAGTTTTTTTAACAACATAATCATGTTTAACGTTAGAGTGATTTAACCACCAAGTAAATTAATGGCTTCATATAAGAGATAACTATTTTTTACATAGAGATATGATAGACATGGATGCTATGTGTCGCAAGACGGAATGGAACATTAAGATGAGCTAGAGTTGTCATCTAGAGATATAGTTTCAGGAGCACATGAGCCAAGTTGTTGGTTGCACAAGATCGTCTTGGTTGTTTCATTGAATATGCTGATGGGACTGTTATGTTTATGAGGGTTGATGAAGCATAGATTTAACAAGTGAATGGTGGGGTGGATTCTGTTATTCAATAACTTATTTAACCAAGACGATGTTTATGAGGATTGCACAACATCGTCTTGGTTGTTTCATTGAATATGCTGATGGGACTGTTATGTGTATGAGGGTTGATGAAGCATGGATTTAACAAGTGAATGGTGGGGTGGATCCTGTTATTCAACAACTTATTTAACCAAGACGATGTTTATGAGGGTTGCACAACATCGTCTTGGTTGTTTCATTGAATATGCTGATGGGACTGTTATGTGTATGAGGGTTGATGAAGCATGGATTTAACAAGTGAACGGTGGGGTGGATCCTCAACAACTTATTTAATGTCTTATAAGCTTAAAGAGGTCCACTCCTTTGTTTGGAGTGTGTGGGTGTTGGTTTTTTGATGTATTTGGTTATATTTTTTATTGAGTTGGAAGTTCTTTCTGTTTTTAACCCTTGGTTTGTAGGTGGATGGTTGAGGGTAATTATCTAGTTGGATTTGTCTTCGCAAGTTAGTGTCCAATGGGATGTGACTTTAATAATGGTTGTAGCAAGGGAATTTCTCTTGTGTGTGGCTCGAATGCTAGATATGAATGTGTTAGTGATAGGAAGTTACATGGTGTGCTTTGCTACTATTTATTTAATGGAAGACTTTTTGGTTTCAAAAGAATGATGAATATATACAAAGTTGATTTTCGAAGATTATTATGTCAAATTTGATTGTTATGTTTTTATCATGGTTCTAAATAACTCGTGATGATGCGTTATGGCATTAAGGCTTGAGTTCTTTGCCACATTCACCCATGTGACTCCTCTTTAAGACTTGGCTTGCATTGTAACATGTAATGACACGTTACACATTATTTTTTAAAGTATGGGGTATTTTAATATATAAGTTGAGGAATTAATGATAATATTTACCGGACCTATGACTTATATCAACATAAAAAAGGAAACATAAAAGCTAAAAACCCTAAATATGTAAATACTTACTCCCATTCACGTACACGAATAGTCGAACACGAAATCTTTGAAAATTGAAGAATGTATTGAGTAGAGATTCAAATGCTTTTGTCCTGATATTGCACTATTGATATCATTTTCTATAAGCTCTATATATTTGGTACCAATGGTCGTATTTGTTTTTTATAACTTTATGAATTTAATTTGTTATACAGTATTATTCAAAATACTAACACAAGTGTGTGTGTGTGTGTGCGCGCCCGCCTGTCGTTTTAGAGCGCACCTTGAAAAATGATGTGACATCGCCTTAATTCGTAAGGCTTGAGGATTAACCTCATCGTCACATTATGCCTTATGTCATTTAGAACCTTGATTTTTATTTAATCTAGATATGTTTTGAACGAGTAATATTGAGTATGTAGTTTATGTTGGTGCTCTTATGCCACATCTGTCTATATCAATATATTTGTTTTTATGCTTTCAAACAAACGAAATGTTAATTGATTAACAATTATACTTGATGTGCATATTTATGATAAACTAAGAATCAAGTAAAACCCACGTTTGGTCAAATAATCCGTGAAAGTCGTCTTATCATAAACTTGCCAAATTACGACAAGATCTGTGCCGAAAGACGAAAGTCGAAGATTGCAATTGGAGTGTATCTAGGTTCTAAAAGGCATGAGGCATGACGTGCAGTGAGGCCAAACCTCAAACCTTAGGAGCCATGGCGAGGCCACAATGTTTTCAAAGTGTTACTTTTGGCGGAAATCTCTAGATCATATATAATTTTATATATATAACATATATTAAGAACTAGCAAATACGACATTAAAACGTAAAAAAATCAAAGATCACATAACATAAATCACGCATTAAGCTATGGTTGACATGGGTGTAATAACCTAGTTTTGAGTGTAAGAAATAAACAGAAGTTTGGTAGCCAAAGTGTGATAATCAAAAGTTGGGTGCTAAGTGTGGTGGGTATATAAAGGAGAAAAACCCTAAAACCCTCATAATCTCCTTATTGTTGCTGCGTGCGGCTAGAGTGCGACTGGTGTGTGCAATTGGGGGATTCTTCAAGCAAGGCGTGGGGGAAAGCAATCCTTGGAAGGGAAATCAACAATCATCAATTAAGGTAATATCAATTCATCCCTAAAACCCATGACCTTCTTGTTTGAGTTGTTGCCTGGTAAGTTCTTGATTTGGAAGCAAATGGTTGATTCTTTCTTGAGAAATTGAAATTTGTGTCCATGACTTTTGTTATAATGGTTTAAGGGGAAGAGTAAATTAATAATCTGAGGATTGTAAGAAGCTTAGAATAGCGGTAAGAGGACCAAAGCATCCGGGGTTGAGGAAATCGCTACCTGGATACCGCTCTGTGGGAATCCGGACGTTCGTATCTGGAGAGCCTGGTATCCGGTGTAGTATCCGGATATAGGGATTGCTGGAGGTGTCCGACGGATTTACCCGGAAACCCTTGGGAATCCGGGAGAATCCGGATAGCGTAGGAGTGTCCGGGTAGTTTCAGCTATCCGGGTAAACCTCGTCCGGGTAGTTTTAGCTGTCCGGGTAAACCTTTCAGGGTAGTTGTGCAATGAGGATCTTAAGTGTTTTAGAAATGTGACCTTAGTGTGCTTTCTATCCGAGAGCCTCTGTTGGTGGTAAATTGAGTGACTTACCCCTCTAGTGTGCGTGATGTGTTTTAGGTGCGGATTGAGGAGGGTGTTATTCGGTGAGAATAGAACGATGATCGCCAGGTGAGTCTCCCTAACTGAGAACCTTTATCAAATGTGTTATATATACATATATGCAAATGTTGATTTAATTTTCTATCTTACTTAACGTTGTTAAATATGCGTAATAGTGTGATTCAAAGGTGTGATACTTGTGTGTGGGCATGCGATGGCTTATGTGTGAATATGGGGAGTGTGTCCCATAAAGAACGTATATATGTATGAATCTATTTCATATAATATATCAAGGGCGGTGTGTGCCCTAACACGCTGTCACGAGTGTGTGAGACCATAGCGTTGGCCATCAATGCGTGTCATATATGTGCATATCCTGAATGAGACTGAAGAGTTCATAGTCCTTTATATATGATCCTTTATATTATGTTGCTCGTGGTGTGGATTCATTTTTGAGGGAATTCACTAGACCTCATGGTCTAACCCTCGCTTTCAAAACTAAAAACCTTTCAGGTGAGCAGGTAGTTAAGGGTAAGGGTAAGCTGTGAGCTCAGAATCGGCCTGAAGAGCGTGGATTCGAAGATTTTGGTAGATGTCCGAATAGTTACCTTTATATATATATATATATATATATATATGTATATATATATATGTATATATATATTCTCAGCTGTAAGCCCGGTTGTTTCGCTAACCGTTGAACTTAGCATTTTTGTAAGATGTTTTTGGAACCGTTTGGTTTTAGGATATATATGCATGCGTGTTTGCTATGTTTGGTTTATCTTTTAAAGTGGGTTGTTACAGTTGGTATCAGATCCGTTTAAGAGATTTAGGTGACCGGTTGGGCCTAGACTTAAACTGTGGGAGTTACGTAGTGCAACTGAGAATTAGGGGAACTTTAGGGGAGACCTAGTCGGAGTGAATAATAGGGTAGTGAGAACTTCCATGTACGGTAAGTTGGCTATTGCACCTGACCAGTGTAATTACGAACTTACAGGTGCATGAATGTGCTTATATTGCCTTATTATATTAGAACTGTCGGTTTAATTCTATCAATGTGTTTTTCCAGTTAGCAATCATGTCGAGGAGATCTTTGAGGAGTGGATCAGTACCGGTCGACGAGGAGATCGAAATGGAAGTACAAGTGAGTCCACCTGAGCAGGCGGCCACCCGTGGTAGAGGTAGAGGTAGAGGCCGTGGAAGTGGGTGGAGAAGAATGCCTCAGCGAGCTGCTACTGAAGAGAATGAAAATGTCTTAGTGGCTAGAGTGAGGGTACGTGTTCCCCGTGGAGCGAGGAGTGTGGATATTCCACCGGAGCCGGAGGCATCTCATCAGGGGAGCTCGGCGTCCAGGCAGGGAGCGGGTCGAGGTGGAGGCCATGGGCGGGGACGTGCTCAGACCTTCGTGGCCCAAGAAAACTTCGCCTCTGCTTTGGGTGAAATTCAGGATACATTGAAAGCCATGTTAGCTAACCAGGATAAGTCAGCATCGGGAAGCAAAGAAGCGAGTGGTAGTAAGGAAGTGGCTGGGATGTCTAGCTCTCACGGATCTCATGGATCTGCGACAGGAAGTCCTTCCCAAGCGAATTCGTTGGTGGTAAGCGACTTGGTGTTGAATGGGGGTGCAGTTACAAGGCGTTCACCTCTTGTAAGCCGCCCACTTTTAAGGGAGAATGTGACCCTATGTTGGCCGTAAAATGTATAAGGGATATGGAACTAGTGTTTGACACCTGTAAATGTGCTGACAGTGACAAAGTGATTTTCGCCTTATCCATGCTGAAGTTAGATGCAATGTTCTGGTAGGACGGGAGAAGGGTCGAAAGCTGCCAAGGGTATGACTTGGGAGACCTTTGTCTCAAGGTTTAAGGCATCGTTCTGCCCGCTTGCGGCAGTGAAAAGACTGGAAGAGGAATTCCTGGGTTTAGAACAAGGTGGGATGTCGGTAAGGGAATACATGTCGAAGTTCATGGAGAAAGCAAGGTTTGCTGAGTTGTATGTACCAAATGAGGAACGCCAGATTGAGAGGTACCTATTTGGGTTAAAGAGTAGAATTCGGGAACTGGCATCGGCCCGGAACCCGACTATGTTCAGGCAGCCATCAATGCGGCTGAGTTAGTTAAAAAGGAGAAGAACCGGCAGGATGAAGAGAAGGGTAAAGAAAAGTGGAAGTGGGAAGGGCCAATGCATAATTCAAAACGAGCTAAAGTGTTCAAGCCTGAGTTTCAAGGGGGATCAAGGTTTGGAGAGAATCCCTGTGGGAGGTGCAATCGTGTGCACCGTGGAGAGTGTACTGTTGAGCCTGATGGATGCTTGAAGTGTGGAAAATTGGGGCACTTGGCTCGTGACTGTCGGAACCCAAGAGCGTGCTACCAGTGTGGCTCTCCGGAACATCTGAAACCGGATTGTCCGCAGTTGAAGAAAGGGTATTCAGGTGGTTACGGTGGTGGACAAGGAGGGAAGGTTGGAG
Source organism: Saussurea involucrata (assembly GCA_033807775.1). Lineage (NCBI taxonomy): Eukaryota > Viridiplantae > Streptophyta > Magnoliopsida > Asterales > Asteraceae > Saussurea > Saussurea involucrata. The sequence goes on from CM066314.1 coordinate 146,702,938, forward strand.
AAAAGAAAGTAGAGCCAGCGCAGGCAAGGGCGAGGGCATTTCACATGACAGCAGAAGAGGCTGTGGAGATACCTGACGTGGTGGCAAGTACCTTTCTTGTAAACTCCGTACTTGCTAAAGTGCTATTTGACTCGGGTGCAAACCGTTCGTTTGTATCGCCGGACTTTGCTCGGTGTCTGCAAGTTAAACCTAAGCAATTGGAGTGTGGTTTTGAGGTAGAGATTGCGGATGATAGTCGAGTCTTGGTAAGGGAGGTGTATGAGGGATGTAGTATTGAAGTAGATGGTCACTCTTTCCCCTTACGGTTGCACCCTATGGGTATGGGAGAGTTTGACATCGTTGCGGGGATGGATTGGTTGGCTAGTAATAGTGCTAGCATCGTGTGCAATAAGAAGATGATCCGTATGGCTTTGCCCGATAAGTCGGAGGTGGTAATCTATGAAGATAGGCGTGAGCGTAAGTCCTGCCTTATCTCGGTGATGAAGGCGAGACATTGTTTAGAGAAGGGGTGTCTGGGGTTTCTAGCATATGTGTTAGACGCCAAGAAAGAGAAGGGAGGAATATGAGATGTTCCTGTGGTGAGTGAGTTTCCGGAGGTATTTCTGGATGACTTGACGGGTTTACCCCCGGATCGACAAGTCAAGTTTAGGATCGAATTGATGCTTGGAGCGGCACCAATAGCGTGTGCGCCATACCGTTTGGCACCGGCGAAGATGAAGGAGATGATGACGCAGTTGCAGGAGTTGCTGGATAAAGGATTCATATGCCCCAACTCATCACCCTGGGTAGCACCGGTACTGTTCGTCAAGAAGAAGGATGGGTCTATGCGGATGTGCATAGATTACCGCGAGCTTAATAAGGTAACCTTCAAGAATAAGTACCCGCTTTCGAGGATCGATGATTTGTTCGACCAGTTGCAAGGGGCGAGCTTCTTCTCAAAGATATATTTGAGATCTGGTTATCACCAGTTGAAAGTAAGGGAAGAGGATGTGCCTAAGACGGCTTTCCGCACGAGGTACAGGCATTACGAGTTTCTTGTCATGCCCTTTGGGCTGACCAATGCCCCAACGGTATTCATGGATTTAATGAATCGGGTGTGTAGTGCGCTGTTGGACAAGTGTTTGATTGTGTTCATAGACGACATCCTCATCTATTCCCGATCTCAGAGTGAGCACGAAGAGCATCTTCGCTTAGTGTTGGAGTTGTTGCGGCGAGATAAGTTGTTTGCTAAATTCTCCAAGTGTGAGTTTTGGCTTAGGGAAGTCCAATTTTTGGGGCACGTGGTGTCGGGAGAAGGTATCAAGGTGGATCCGGCCAAGATGGAAGCCATTAGAGGATGGGAACCACCGAGATCACCTTTCGGAGGTGAGGAGTTTCCTCGGCCTAGCGGGCTACTACCGAAAGTTCATTCAGGACTTTTCTCGTATAGCCACGCCTTTGACCGCTTTGACCAAGAATAGTGCCAAGTTCGAGTGGACGGAAGCCCAAGAAGCAGCTTTCTGTAGTTTAAAAGACAAGCTGATGTTGGTGATTTTAGTGTCATCAATCATTTTGGTGTAATTGTGATTTAATTGAGATCGATTAAGACGATAAGGCAAACATACGTAAGTTAGGAGGTGCGGAGTGCACACTTACAAGTTTCCGTTATCATCTTAGATCGCCTTAAAGCGGTGTCGAAGTTCGAAAAGACTAGAATTTTCTCTAAAAGCTGTCGCTGAAGATCACCTTCAGCTTGTGAAAATCATCGCTGAAAGCTGTCAGCTGTTGCTGAAAGCTGTCAGCTGTTGTTAAAAGCTATCAGCTGTCGCTGATAAGTGCTGTCAGCTTTTGATCAAATTTTCGCTAGAAAATATTATTGTCCAGAACTTCAAATTCGGTTGTAGGTAATTTTTGGCCTTATCCATTAACGGTTATAACCGTTTTACAACCGTTTAACCGTCTATAACCGTTGATCTCTTATTTAAATATGTAATTGAGTATCTGGGTAGATATATATCTTATATCATAGCCTTCGGTGTAAGAAAAATCTTAAGAATTATCCCAATACAAAGTTCGTGAACCCAAGGCTTATAGGGTCGAATTGTTGTATTCGGAAAGTGCCTTTCCGACACGATTCTTAAGATTATCCGGTCTCGACACCATCATATAATTACACAATTTTCTAACATTCGAATACAACAATTTCTGTTTGATTAACGATGGCAAATCGAGAGGAATCCGTTCGTGATATGACTTCGAAATTTGGCAAACTAGAGAAGTTTCTAGGAAACGATTTTCGTAGGTGGCAAAAGAAGATGCACTTCCTTCTCACCACTTTGAAGGTTGTGTATGTTCTTAGCACCCCCATGTCGGAGATCGATGAAGATTCAACTTTGGAGGCAATCCGATGTAAAAACAAATGGGAGAACGACGACTACATATGCCGTGGGCATATTCTTAACGGTATGTCTGATGCTTTATTTGATGTTTACCAAAATGTAGAATCATCAAAAGAATTATGGGATGTCTTGGAATCGAAATACATGGCCGAGGATGCTTCGAGTAAGAAGTTCCTTGTAAGTAACTTTAATAATTACAAGATGATCGATTCCAGACCCGTAATGGAGCAATACAACGAATTGCTCTGGATCCTTGGTCAATATACTCAACACCATATGCATATGGATGAATCCATATCGGTGTCGAGCATAATTGACAAGTTGCCACCATCATGGAAAGACTTCAAACACACACTTAAACACAAAAAGGAAGAACTTTCCGTGGTGCAACTTGGGAGCCACTTACGTATTGAGGAATCACTACGTGTGCAAGAAAGTGGTAAGACCAAGGATAAGGATATCCCAAGTTCATCCAATGTCAACACGGTTGAGGAGCGTAAGAACACGACCAAGAAGAAATTCGACAAAGGTAAAAAACGGATGTTCGACAATCCCAAACATGGACCCAACAAAAAGTCAAAAATGACTTGTTGGATCTGTGGTCGAACATGACATTTCAAACGAGATTGTCGAGTTGGTAAAGGTAACAAGAATGGAGCGAGTACGAGTGGTGCGGGACAAGGGTCGAACGACCAACCCCCAAATCAAGGTCAAAACTCGATCATTTCTAATAATTCAAGTAAGAATTATGTACCACTAATTTCCTATGCATTTTATGTACAGGATGATTGAAAGTCCAGGATACACTCTTACAATCAAATATGAACAATTAAGATCGTATTCACAGCAACTGGTCATATGATTTATTAACAATCTGTGAATTACAAGATATTACAATGAATTTCTCTCTAAATGGATTCACCAAAGATTATATCAAAGATTTTCCAAAGATTCAGTTAGCTACAGTTGCTAACTCCTATATATACTGTATAAGAAAGGCTAAAGCTACAGTACATATAAGAAACAGACTAATAGAACAATTACACGTGTCCTAATTAGTAACTGAATATAACAGAATATCCAAGTCATAAGTTCTGAACATGTTGTTCAGAACTTCTGAACATACTTCTGAATAAGCGCTTCAGAACATTTGTCTTCATAGTCAGAAGTTCTGAGTCTCCTACTCAGAACTCTGAACCTTCTAGTCAGAATCCAACACTTAGAATCTTTTTGAGATTTCTCACTCAGAACTTCTGAGTCTTCTACTCAGAACTTCTGAGTCTTTTGAGTCTTCTTTAGTCTTCTTACTCAGAACTCAACACTTGTGTTTTTGACAAAACTCTAGACCTAACAATCTCCCCCTTTTTGTCAAACACACTTGTACTTTTCATCATCAAATTCTTAGAGCAGGAACAATCTTCAGATGGAGCTCTTCTGAATGCTTTGACAACTTTTGCCCAGAATTCTGAATAATCTGAGTTAACAACTTCTGGTCAGTCTTTAATCAGCAGCAACAACGATTTCCAAATTGATTTCTGTTATATATTTGCTTTTTCTTTGCTCCCCCTTGATATGACAATTCTCATCTTCATTTCAACTTTCATAAGATTTCTTTATAAGAAACAACCGATCAGTTTTCTTTTCCTCTTCTCCTTCTTAAAATAACATTTCTCTCTTTTGTTATTTCTGTACAAAAACCATATCAATCTTCAAAATCTTTAGCTTTTCTCCCCCTAAAGTTTTGGAAAGCAAAATCATCTTCAAAATCTTTAGCTTTTCTCCCCCTTGATTTTCAAAACTTTAGCGATGCTTTTTCTTCGAATGAAGTCTATGCTTTTTCTCCTCCTTAATGAATAACCTTGCTCCCCCTCAAAATAAGAATTATGGAGCAATTTGTTTTCTCCCCCTGAAAATATGCATATATTTCATTAAAATTATTCATTTCAAATACAGTGCTTTAATGAAAACATTTATACAAGGAGAATAAAATTCACTGAACTACACCTGATAACTACTAACATTTGATCATTTGAAAACTTTACAAAAGATATCCAACTTAATGAAATTTAACAGATTTTTCAATCAAATAAAATCAAATGCATGTGTTTGGATTCAAATACAAGTCATCATTGCATATCAAGTTAAAGATGTTCAGTTTCAATCCCTTTATTAAATCTATTTGGTGTGCTTAGCATGCGAAATATGATTAGCTTCAAGCATATGCAATTCTAAAAACATATACGAATACTTTGCTCTACTCACACTATTTGTCCAAAATCAGGATTTTCACAAATTTAAAAGTTTATTGCGACTTTGTATTTTCCCAAAGTTTCAAGAGATGTGTGCTCATTGGCATCTTTTAATTTTGTGCACATTGGCATCTTTTAATTTTGTGCACATTGGCATCTTTTAATCAAAAAGTTTAGTAAGAATAAGATACATCGTTAAACATGACTTTCTATCTGGTTCTATCGCAGGATTTGGGTCAGCATATCCCAGACCAGTTGGTCTTAGGTGCTAGGTGACAAACACCCCATGGAACTTAATTTCCCAAACCAGAAAGGCCACATCGATATATCTTAAACCCATTTGTACCAGTAGAACATGGCTTTCTATCTGGTTCTATTGCAGGATTTGGGTCAGCCGATCCCAGACCAGTTGATCTTAGGGACTAGGTGTCGAGCACCCCTTAGGACTTACTCTCCCAAACCAGAAAGGCCACAGGTACAAACTTTCAAACTAAATGATTTTATATATATTTATATTTCATCTCAATCACTTGGTACTAAAACGTAGTACTTCCCCCATATTTTTGTTTCCATCCAACATTCTGACATTTAGGCTTTTTGAACATTATATTCTATATAAGTATAGATTTCATAACATTGAGCATTCGACATAATTTCATTCATGTTTTGCTTACCTTTCGATTTAATTCAGAAGTGAAAGTTGAAACAAATATAGCTCAGATAATACAAAATACTTGTAAAATCACTTTTTGACACACATTTATTCATTGAAAAAAAAAATCATATCATTGAATTAAATTGTTAAGATTCAAACATTCAAAGCAATAGAAATAAAACATAATACAATGTTACCTTTCACCACTTGTTCCTTGAAACATAAAAATATGACAGTTAAGGATATCACCTGAGAAATATGAGTTCTAAACTGATTTGTTTAGAAGTCTTAGTCTCTGAAGTACGGGTCTAAAACTGAATTATTCAGAAGCCATAGTCATTTAAGTACGGGTTTTGAACTGATATGTTCAAAAACCTAAAACGTTGAATCACGGGTTTTGAACATTATCTTGAAACAATCAGATCAAATTTTGAGTCAATACTTCCTCTGAAATCAAGATAATCCTGTAAAATCAAGAGATTTTGGTAATCATCTACGATGATTCCTCATTAGTTATCAAAAAAAATTCTGAGTAGTAGAGTCAGAATTCTGATTAGAAGAGTCAGAATTCTGAGTAACTTGCTCAAAATTCTAAGTATGAGTCAGAATTCTGATTAGTTGAGTCAGAATTCTGAGTAGTAGAGTCAGAACTTCTAAGTAGTAGAGTCAGAACTTCTGAGTAACAGAGTCAGAATTCTGATAAAACTATCCAGAGAAAATGCCTTAGAAAAATGTTTGGATTTTGTGATTTTTGAACATTCTGAATTTCAAATCACCATAACTTGCTCAAAAATCAGAATTTTTCAACCAAAATTTGCAAGGTTGCTCAAAATGTGATTCTGAACACATTCTCTGGAAATGTTTTCTACTAAAAACACCCACAACTATGAGTTCGATTACACCACAGTAAACTGAACTTTTTTTTAAAAATGCTTCAAAATCAACAAATTGATCTGTATGAATCAGAAATCCATAATCACATTCATACCGAGTTTTGGACTGAAGTATCCAAAAGTCAAGATTCTCAATTTAAGCACATCATCGGTTTTAAGTCATGTGTCAGTATTATCATTCAGCTCTACACATGAATAACCTGCAAAACAGATTAAGTTGTCTTTGGTACCCATATGAACTTGGGTCCAGGTTTGTTAGGTGCAATGGCATATGCAGATATTCTATAAGAACCATACCAGTGCTGAATAAAATTCTTGTTCACAAAATCATTAGTCCCACAATATGAACAACAAAGTTTCTTTTGTGCAATTCTGACTAATTGATTTACAGAATAAATCACATCAGGTTTAACAAAAGATTTTCTTTGAAATGTATTGTTCTTCTTGACATTTGAATTAGGAACCTTTGATTTTGGCACTTCTTTCTTGGAAGTTGTTCCTTTAACTCTCCATTCCATCTTAACTCTTTTGAAGATGAGATTATCTTTAGGCTTAGAAGAAGTATTCACTTTAGGCACATCCGAATTATTATCTAATTTATCAAACAGAGAATTATAGAAAAGATTCGAAGGATGAATCTGATCCTTTGAGAAATCATTTGATCTTTTTAATTCTTTTAAAGAAATGTTTTTAAAAATTGAACTTGAAGTTGTTTTAAATGAACATTCAGAGTTAGTTGAGTTTACAAGCGGAGTCTGATCAATTGTATCAGGACTTGCTTGTTTTGAAACACCAACTTTAAAAATAATATCTTCAAGTTCTTTCACCTTGTTGATTAAAACATTATTTTCTTTAAAAATCAAATCATATTTCTTTTGAAGATCAGATTTTACCATTTGCTCCTTCATAATATCTGTTGATAAACCAGATAATTTCTTTGTTAGCTTCTTTATCTCATTTTGAAAAATCTTTCGTTCATCTAAAAAATTATCTTTTATGCATATTTCTTTAAAATCATTTACCTTCTTCTTTTCAGTTTCTTTACTTCCATCTTCTAACTCTTTCTCCAACTCATTGATTTTCACAGAAAACTCATTTAACATTTCAGTTTTCTTTTTCTCAAAACCATTCTTTTCTTTTTGAAAAACATTTTTCTTGCATTCAAACTCTTTTCTTTCTTTTGCAAGAATTTTCTCCAAATCAGAAATTTTCATAGATAATTCAACAGACTTTGTTTCAAAACCTTTCCTCTCAGTTTGAAAGTCTCTTCTTTCTTTCTCAAATTTCTCTCTTTCAAGTATAAGAACTTGTTCAAAATCATAGATTTGTTTCAAGAGTTGACAATTTTTCATTTCACATGATTTGATTCTATTTTTAGAATCTGTCAACATCTTTCTTTCAAAATTGATTTTCTCTTTCAAATCAACATTCTCTTTTTTCTAACAACTTTGTGTTCTCTTGAGCCTTTTCGAAATCTTTTAGAAGATCGAATTTATCTTTTTGCAAATTTACAACAACTTTTGCACTTTCCTCAAATTTGGCTTCAAGATTAGCAATCTTGCTTTCAAAATGAACAATCTCAGTTTTTGGTTTAGAAATTGTTTCTTTTGCTTTTACAGGACTTAATTTTTGTAAATTGTCTGAACTGGTTATAGAAATTGCAGGTCTAACAAAAACTTCAACAATCTTAGGCATGATGAAATGACAAATTCAAATATCAACTATGAGTTATGATCAAAAATGAGAATCAACACAAATCTAGAACATGCAAGAATTAATCAAATCTGTCACATGCATTTCATCAAACAGTTAGAGTACATGAATTAATGAAATCTTCTTTTCAACAAAAAATTTGAATACTAATCAACATGCAGCAGATATAATCACTTTGAACAAGAAACCAATCACGAATTTCGAAAAAAAATACCTGTGATCTCTGTTTAATTTCGAGAATTAATCAGCATAGGGAGAAAATCTTTGAATGACTTGATTGTAAGATATCGATTCAACAGAAAGACAAATTCAAATTTCTTGAATCAATGATAGAAACGAATTCAAGAATTGTTAGGAATTCAAGAATTGTTAGCATCAGCGGAATCAATTTACGAATTGATCAAGAAACTTCAAGAACGCGATCAAACACACTCTTGGACGAATTTGTTTGTTGATTGGCTCTGATACCAATTGTAAGTTCAGGATACACTCTTACAATCAAATATGAACATTCAAGATCGTATTCACAGCAACTGGTCATATGATTTATTAACAATCTGTGAATTGCAAGATATTACAATGAGTTTCTCTCTCAAAAGATATGCGTGAAAAGTTATGTGAAAGATTAGCCAAAGATTAGCCAAAAAGTCCTCTTAGCATACAGTTGCTAACTCCTATATATACTGTTTAAGGAAAGACTAAAGCTACAGTACATAAAAGAAACAGACTAATAGAACAATTACACGTGTCCTAATTAGTAACTGAATATAACAGAGAATATCCCAAGATATGAATTCTGAACATACTTCTGAATAAGCGCTTCAGAACATTTGTCTTCATAGTCAGAAGTTCTGAGTCTCCTACTCAGAACTCTGAACCTTCTAGTCAGAATCCAACACTTAGAATCTTTTTGAGATTTCTCACTCAGAACTTCTGAGTCTTCTACTCAGAACTTCTGAGTCTTTTGAGTCTTCTTACTCAGAACTCAACACTTGTGTTTTTGACAAAACTCTAGACCTAACAATGATGATATTGCGTGGTGGATAGACTCGGGTGCCACGAGTCACGTGTGCAAGGATCGAAGATGGTTCAAGAAGTTCGAACCGGTGGAAGATGGATCAGTCTTGCATATGGGCAACAAGTCTAGTGCTCCAATCTTGGGTCGTGGTTGTGTGGATTTGATGTTTAGCTCTGGAAATTTGTTGAAATTAAACAATGTTTTATTTGTACCTAATATCCGGAAGAATCTAGTCTCCGGAAGTGTGTTGAACAAATTAGGTTTTAAACAAGTATTTGAAAGCGATAAGTATGTACTATCGCGGTGTGGTATGTTTATTGGATTTGGTTACTACAATTCTGGGATGTTTATGTTAAATATAATAAATGAATTTGGTTGTGAAAATTCTGTTTGCATGGTAGATAATAGCAATTTGTCCTTTCTTTGGCATGCTAGACTTGGACATGTGCATTACAAAAGAATGCATGAAATGTCCAAAAATGGCATGATACCTTCCTTTAATTTAAATTTGGAAAAGTGTAAGACTTGCATACTTACAAAAATCACACGTCAACCTTTTCCTAAAATTAAAAGATCATCTATGGTTTTGGATTTAATCCATAGTGATCTGTGTGACTTGCATGCGACTCCTTCACTTGGAAATAAAAAGTATTTTGCTACATTTATAGACGACGCTTCGAGATTTTGTTATATTTTTCTACTCCATTCGAAAGATGAATTTTTAGAAAAATTTAAGATTTATAAAACCGAAGTGGAATTGCAGCAAAATATTTTAATTAAAAAGTTGAGAACCGATAGAGGTGGTGAATATTTTGATCCTCTATATTTCCAATCTATTGAAATTATACACGAGACCACGACACCGTATACACCTCAGCAAAATGGTGTTGCGGAACGAAAGAATCGAGTTTTGAAAGAAATGGTTAACTCGATGTTATCCTACTCCGGTCTTAGTGACGGATTTTGGGGTGAAGCCATGTTGACGGCTTGTTATGTTTTGAACCGGGTACCAAACAAAAGGAGTAAGGATACTCCTTATGAACTTTGGTTCAAGAAGAAACCAAACTTAAATTATTTACGAGTTTGGGGTTGCCGAGCTGTGGTAAGGTTAACAGATCCCAAAAGAAAAACTTTGGGAGAAAGAGGAATCGATTGTATATTCATCGGATATGCCGAGCATTCAAAGGCATATCGGTTCTATGTTATTGAACCCAACGACTCTATTTTGGTTAAATATTCGATGAGAATCGATTTACCTCGATTCCAAGACCGAAAGATGTGATTCCTAGTACGAGTGGAATAAAAAATAGTGGAAAAGAAAAAGAAATTTCTTTGGAAATTCCCGAACCTCGAAGAAGTAAACGAGGAAGGATTGAGAAGTATTTTGGTTCCGACTTTCAACTATACTTAGTTGAAGGTTCACGAGATGAAATTGAATCTCAATATGCTTATTGTTATAGCATAGAGGAAGATCCAAGAACCTATGATGAGGCTTTGAAGTCTCAAGACGTCGCCTTTTGGAAAGAGGCAATAAATGATGAGATGGAGTCTATCATGGGGAATAACACATGGGTGTTGGCCGACTTACCACCGGGTTGCAAACCTTTGGGCTGCAAGTGGATTTTCAAGAAGAAAATGAAAGTCGATGGTACTATCGATAAGTTTAAAGCCCGGTTGGTAATTCAAGGATTTCGGCAAAAAGAAGGTATTGATTATTTCGATACCTATGCACCGATCGCTCGAATTTCCACCATTCGATTATTAATAGCGTTGGCAGCTATTAATAATTTGGTAATTCACCAAATGGATGTCAAGACGGCATTTCTTAATGGTGATTTAAAGAAGGAGGTTTACATGAAGCAACCAGAAGGCTTTGTGATGTCGGGGAATGAACATAAAGTATGTAAATTAATTAAATCACTTTATGGTCTGAAGCAAGCCCCAAAACAGTGGCATCAAAAGTTTGATGAAGTGGTTTTGTCTAATGGTTTTCATTTAAACCAATCGGACAAATGTGTGTATAGCAAATTTGACGATTCCGGTAGAGGCGTCATAATTTGTTTATATGTTGACGACATGTTAATCTTTGGCACGGACCAAAGACAAGTCGACTTGACAAAAGAATTTTTGTCATCCCAATTCTCGATGAAGGATTTGGGGGAGGCCGAAGTGATCCTCGGGATAAGGATTAAACGGGAGAACAAAGGTTTGGCCATAACGCAATCTCACTATGTCGAGAAAGTGTTAAAGAAGTTTAATATGTTAAATTGTTCGCCCGTGAGTACTCCGATGGATCCAAGTGAAAAGCTTATGCCTAACGAGGGTGAAGCCGTTTCACAATTAGAACACTCTAAGGCAATCGGGTGCTTGATGTATTCCATGACAAGTACACGTCCAGACATTGCCTATGCCGTTGGTAGGTTGAGTCGGTTTACTAGTAGACCGAGTACACATCATTGGCAAGCGGTAAGAAGGGTATTCAAATATTTGAAGGGAACCATGAATCATGGTATAACATATATTGGGTTTCCTTCGGTGATCGAAGGCTACACAGATGCTAGTTGGATATCCAATATAGAGGATCATTCTTCTACTAGTGGATGGGCATTTTTGCTCGGTGGAGGTGCCATCTCTTGGGCCTCAAAGAAACAAACATGTATCACAAATTCCACCATGGAATCTGAATTTGTAGCTTTGGCAGCCGCCGGTAAAGAGGCGGAGTGGCTAAAGAATTTAATTTACGAGATTCCTTTGTGGCCGAAGCCGATATCACCTATATGTATTCATTGTGATAGTGCTGCAACTTTGGCTAAGGCATATAGCCAAATATATAATGGAAAGTCGAGGCACTTGGGAGTGAGACATAGCATGGTTAGAGAATTAATCATGCATGGGGTGATATCCGTAGAGTTCGTTAGAACTCATAACAATTTAGCCGACCACTTAAAAAAGGCATTGGCTAGGGACTTAGTGCACAAGTCCGTGATCGGGATGGGTCTAAAGTCCATATAGATCTTTATTAATAAGATACCCAATTCCCCTTTAATATAACGTTAAAGGTTGAATTCAATGTGGAAGGCTTATTGATAAAATTGAAGCACATAATATTATCATCCCAAGGTATGTGCTTAGACCTGCAAGTGTTGTAAGGCTGAAATTTTATTTCTTAATGATTATTTTGAAAAATTGCATATGCAGGTGCAAGATGTAAAAGAATCACCTAAGTGGACGTGAAGTGTGGCCGCTTCAAGAAAGTTTTCGACTTGGCTTTCTATACGTTCATGAATGGATAAGGACACAAGGCCTCTACAAATGTGTCAAGTTGTGTTATCTAGATTTGTACGAACATATGTGTATATTATCTTCATGTATTCAAATGGGTTGAAGGGTTCAATTCTTAGAACACCCCGATTCTCGAATATTTGGAATGTGTAATATACTAAAATGGAAATTCAATCTTCGTGACATTTTCATTTATGCGTCTGTTTGAATTTTACATATTTATAGTACGTTGTAAATCAAAGGATTACACTAAAATGGGGGAGGAATGTTGGTGGTTTTAGTGTCATCAATCATTTTGGTGTAATTGTGATTTAATTGAGATCGATTAAGACGATAAGGCAAACATATGTAAGTTAGGAGGTGCGGAGTGCACACTTACAAGTTTCCGTTATCATCTTAGATCGCCTTAAAGCGGTGTCGAAGTTCGAAAAGACTAGAATTTTCTCTAAAAGCTGTCACTGAAGATCACCTTCAGCTTGTGAAAATCATCGCTGAAAGCTGTCAGCTGTTGCTGAAAGCTGTCAGCTGTTGTTAAAAGCTATCAGCTGTCGCTGATAAGTGATGTCAGCTTTTGATCAAATTTTCGCTGGAAAATATTATTGTTCAGAACTTCAAAGTCGATTGTAGGTAATTTTTGGCCTTATCCATTAACGGTTATAACCGTTTATAACCGTTTAACCGTCTATAACCGTCGATCTCTTATTTAAATATGTAATTGAGAATCTGGGTAGATATATATCTTATATCATAGCCTTTGGTGTAAGAAAAATCTTAAGAATTATCCCAATACAAAGTTCGTGAACCCAAGGCTTATAGGGTCGAATTGTTGTATTCGGAAAGTGCCTTTCCGACACGATTCTTAAGATTATCCGGTCTCGACACCATCATATAATTACACAATTTTCTAACAGCTGAGTAGCTCTCCGATTTTATCCTTGCCTAGCGGGACGGAAGGATTCGTAATCTACAGTGATGCATCTAAGTTGGGGCTATGGTGTGTGCTGATTCAAGATGGGAAGGTGACCGCTTATGCATCCCGTCAGTTGAAGGAGCACGAGAAAAACTACCCTACTCACGATATGGAGCTAGCGGCGGTGGTTATTGCGCTAAAAATATGGAGACACTACCTTTATGGAGTTAAGTGTAAGATCTACTCCGATCATAAAAGCCTCAAGCATTTGTTCGATCAGAAAGAGCTAAATATGAGGCAGCGGCGTTGGGTGGAATTGTTAAGCGACTACGATTGTGAGATCCTTTACCATCCGGGTAAGGCAAACGTCGCAGCTGACACTTTGAGTCGGAAGGAAAGAAAGGAGACAACTAACGTAGTGGCATTTCGTGTGGATGTAACTTCTAACCCGTTAGAAGAAATTAAGAAATTCCAAGTTGAAGCTCTTGTAGAAGAAAGGTGGAAAGGTGAGAGGATTGTCGGTTATGTGGCATCCTTGGAGTGTAATGGGAGTGGTGTGAAATGTTTGGGGAACCGAGTATGGGTTCCTAAGTTGGGAAGTTTGCGAGAGCGTATTTTGGAAGAGGCGCATAAATCACGATATTCGGTACACCCGGGAATCAATAAGATGTACCGAGACCTGAGAAAAATGTACTGGTGGCCAGGGTTGAAGAAGGATGTTGCTTACTTGGTTGAGCGGTGTATGACCTGTCTGAAGGTCAAGGCTGAGCATCAAAGACCTTATGGGGAAATGCAACCCTTAGAGACACCGGTGTGGAAGTGGGACAACATCACGATGGACTTTGTCACGAATCTACCAAGGACTCCGAAGGGGTATGATGCTATATGGGTGATAGTCGACTGTATCACCAAGTCGGCTCATTTCCTACCCATTCGGGAGAATGATTTGCTAGAGAAGTTGCTGAGGTTGTATGTCAATGAGATAGTGACGAGGCATGGAGTGTCATCATCCATAGTCTCTGACCGTGAGAGTCGTTTGATGTTTTCTTTTTGGAGGAGTCTTCAAAGGGAGTTAGGTACTCATCTTTTGATGAGCACCGCCTATCACCCTCAAATGGATGGACAAAGTGAAAGGACTATACAGACCTTGGAAGATATGGTGCGTGCTTGTGTAATAGACTTCAAGGGCTCATGGGAATCTCATCTATCATTGATCGAATTCTCATATAACAATAGTTATCACGCCAGTCTTCAAGCAACACCATACGAAGCATTGTATGGGAGTAAGTGTAGAACACTGTTGTGTTGGAATGAAGTGGGAGAGAGGCAGATGGCAGGACCGGAGATCGTGCAGTTGACTGCCGATAAGATTAGTATGATAAAGGAGAAGTTGAAGGTGGCTCATGACCGCCAAAAGATGTACGCGAATAAGAGAAGGAAACCGATTGAGTTCATGGTGCGGGATAGGGTGATGCTTAAGGTGTCACCGTGGAAAGGCGTTGTACGATTTGGAAAGGAAGGGAAGCTAAGGCCTAGGTACGTCGGGCCATTTGGCCGTAGGAGGTCAGGGGTTCAAACCTCACCAAAGGTGAGGAGGGTGTGTGAGTTTAATTGTTCCATTTGCCGTATATGAATATCATATACTTCAAAAAACGTGTTGGCGAGGTGACATATAAGTTGGAATTGCCTGAGGAACTTCGAGGAGTTCATTCGACCTTTCATGTGTCGAATCTGTGGAAGTGTCTGGTTGAAGCAAGCATGGCGGTACCATTAGAAGATATTCGGGTGGACGAAAAGTTAAACTATGTTGAGGAGCCGTTGGCGATCGTAGATCGCAAGGTCAGAAAGTTGAGGAATAAAGAGATCTCGCTAGTGAAGGTTCAATGGCGTTTCCATAAGGGAAAGAAAGCAACTTGGGAAGTGCAATCGGATATGAGGACCCGTTTCCCTCATTTGTTCGTAGTTGGAATTCCGGGGACGGAATTCTTTTGAGGGGAGGATGCTGTTGTTTGGGTAAAAAATCACACCTCACGACCGACGTTAGAAAAACCAGGTGACATTTCTATAAGACCACCCTTGCCCTGGGATACGGTCTTATGAGTTGCTCACGGACGTATGCTCGGTCGTACGTAATTATGTCGACGACGTATGAGACTTAATACGGTCATACGTTTTATACTAACCGTTAACAGTCAAACCCGTTTTCTTCTATTCATTAATGCAGGTCTAAATAGAATTCATGGTGCAAATGGTCAGTAACGATCAGCTCATCAATGGCATTCAAAGCCCGACAGCGGTTACGAAGTACGCCATCAAAGCACCATTAAAGGCCAGCGGAAGCTATAAAAGACCCTATGCTGCAACCGAAATGGCATCCAGTTTTTATCTACTTTCAATCTGCTCTGAAATCTATTCCAAGCTATTTTGCTCTGCTCCATCCACTTTTTAAAGCAACTTTACACAAGAAACGCAGTAATTCGCAAGGCATTCGAACAAATATCACTGAAGCTCCTTCACACGACAGCAGTTCGAACCGCACGACGATAGCTTATTTCGCACGATTAACACACGACACTCGTCATTTACACACGACTAAGTCTATTTTACATTTACTTGTAATCTGTTGTACACAAATCACCTGTTATAAAACGACTTTCGCCCCTGTTTGGCGACTATAGTGCATCGTCGACTCTCACAAGTCGACCGCGGTTTTTTCCCTCGTTTTGGGGTTTTCCGCGTCACCAAATCTCTTGTCTCTTTTACCTTTTCCCGCGATTGTGTTGCTTGGTCTTGAGATACGTTTCTTTAGTTGTTAAAAGTCCACACTAACCTCAAGTTGTACTTCTGTGCGATTTTTGGCATTAACATTTTGGCGCCATCCGTGGGACCCATCTAGAGAAAATCTCAAGCCAACACATATATCGCTCTAACGATTTTGAAAAGTTTTTGTTGATTCAAGGATAATGGAAACCCTATCTGATCCTGCAGTACAACAAGCACATACCCAGGACATCCCTGATTCTGAGGACGTCTATAGTCTGGAAGAAGTCATCTTAGATCAGAGCAAGCCTGATCAGATTGTCTTCATGGGGGCATCATTAGACCCTGCCATAAAAAGTCAACTAATCTCTATTTTGCAGGAATATGCTGACTGTTTTGCCTGGACGCACGAAGACATGGTGGGTATAGACCCCAGTGTCATATCTCACAAGTTGAACGTCGACCCATATTTTAAACCAGTAAAGCAAAAGCGTCGAAAGTTCGCTCCTGAGCGAAACAAAGTGATCGACAATGAGGTCGACAATTTGCTCAAGACTGGGAAGATCAGAGAGGTGAAATACCCCGATTGGTTAGCCAATGTCGTGGTCGTACAAAAGAATAATGGAAAATGGCGAGTCTGCATCGACTTCACAGACCTTAATAAGGCATGTCCTAAAGATCCGTTCCCATTACCCCACATCGACGCAATGGTCGACGCGACCACAAGGCATGAACTCCTGACGTTCATTAATGCTTATTCTGGATATAATCAAATTATGATGCACAACGAAGACCAAGAGAAGACTGCTTTCATGACAGACACAGGCATCTATTGTTACAAAGTCATGCCTTTTGGTCTGAAGAATGCGGGGTCAACCTACCAACGATTGGTTAACAAGATGTTCAAAGAACATCTTGGCGACACCATGGAGGTCTACATTGACGACATGCTTGTCAAGTCCAAGCAGGCGACCGATCATATCTCTCATCTGAAAAAATCCTTCGACATCGTACGGAAATATCAGATGAAATTGAATCCTACGAAATGCTCCTTCGGAGTAAGCGTCGGGAAATTCCTGGGCTATATGGTCACACGGAGGGGCATAGAGTCTAATCCAGATCAAATCAAAGCCTTGATGAACATCAAGTCGCCCGGAAACTTTGAGGAGGTCCAACGACTTACGGGTCGTGTGGCCGCCCTGAATCGCTTTATCTCACGATCGTCGGATAAATGTCGTCTGTTTTATAACGTCCTAAGAAAAAACAAGGACTTCGACTGGACTGACGATCACGAGCAAGCGTTACAATGATTGAAAGAATATATGGCCGCCCCACCATTACTTTCGAAACCAGAAGAACACGAGGTCTTACAACTGTACCTCGTCGTAAGTCCTCACTCTATAAGTGTCGTCTTAACTAGAGAGTTCGACAGGCAGCAAATGCCGATTTACTACGTCAGTAAATCTTTATTTGACGCAGAAACATGATATACGTCCATGGAAAAATAACTTTTATCACTAGTGACAGCGGCAAAGAAGTTACGACATTACTTTGAGTCCCATCCCATTTCGGTCGTGACGAGCTTTCCTCTTAAGTTGATTCTAAGTAAGCCTGAGCTATCAGGACAACTAGCAAAATGGAGCATATACCTCAGTAGCTACGACATCGACTTTAAACTTCGTACAACAATAAAATCACAGATCTTGGTTGATTTTGTCGCCAACTTCTGTCCTGAACTGAAAAAAGAAGCGCATACCGAAATTTGTACTGTGGCAACTATAAGCGACACGACCTGGGTACTCCACGTCGACGGTTCCTCGAAATCTAGAGGAGCAGGCCTTGGTGTCGTCTTAAAATCCCCATAAGGGGGAAAGATAGTGTACTCCATACGATGCAATTTCAAGGCTACCAACAACGAAGCGGAGTACGAAGCCCTGATCGTGGGCATGGATATGGCTCGCGACTTGGGGGAAGTCGCGCTCCACGTCAGAAGCGATTCCCTACTGGTCGTAAACCAAAGGAGCGGGGAATTTTCGGCCAAAGATTCCAAAATGATGGCCTACCTCAGGGTAGCCAAAGATAAGTCCAAAATGTTTGATCCATTCTCAATCGAACAAATTCCCAGAGATCAAAACACTCAGGCGGACGCACTACCTAACCTCGAGTCATCACTCAATAAGCCGACATTCGACGCTATTCCCATGATCCATCTAGCGACCTCGTCTATTGAAGACTCTAAAGAAATTTGTGCTCTTAGCACGAAAGACAGTTGGTCGTCTGACATCAGAAATTACCTTATGCACGACCAACTACCTGAAGATCGAATGGAAGCTCGCAAGATTCGATTCAAAGCATCGAAATACCTAATCATTGGCGATAGGCTCTGTCGGCGCTCGTCGACGGGTCTAAACCTAAGATGCATCGACAACTCCGAACAGGTACAAAATATCTTAAAGGAGATGCACGATGGCGAGTGTGGCAACCACTCAGGTGGTCTCAGTCTTGTGAATCGTATCTCACGACAAGGCTATTACTGGCCGACATTAAGGCAAGATGTCGTCAGGTATGTCCAAGGCTGTGACGCATGTCAACGATATTCAGGTATGACCCACCAACCCCCCGAACTTTTACATACGTCCTTAATTCCATGGCCTTTCATGAGGTGGGGAATGGACATCGTTGGCAAATTACCTCCTGCCCCAGGGCAGAAGGTCTTCCTGTTAGTCCTTACAGATTATTTTTCTAAATAGATAGAAGCATCCACTTACTCCTAGATTCGAGACAAAGAAGTTATTTCTTTTATCCAGACTAACATCCTATGCAGGTTCGGAATCCCTTCCGAAATTCTGTGCGACAATGGGTCACAATTCATAAGCGATCGTACACTACGATTTTGTGAGGATCGTAATATCAAACTTACGACCTCAACCCCACGTTATCCTCAATCTAACGGTCTTGCAGAGTCGAGCAATAAAGTCATCATCAACTCAATCAAGAAAAGACTTAAGGCCGCAAAAGGGAAGTGGGTCGAAGAACTCCCGTCGGTCCTATGGGCCAATCGTACGACGTCCAGAACATCGACAGGACAAACACCATTCTCATTGGTCTACGGTTGTGAAGCCGTCTTACCTATTGAAACTCAGCTCCCAACATCAAGACATACGTCTGTCGATCATAACCTGGTAGACCTGAGCTACGACCTCGACGCTCTTGAAAAGTTAAGAGAGTCTGCTCTGATCAGAATGGCATCTCAACAACAAGTCGTCGAACGACATTTCAATAAAAATGTTAAGGCCAAAATCTTTCAGGTAAGCGACTACGTCTTACGACGAGTGTTCCAGAACACTAAGGGGTTGTTTGTTTTTTAAGTTTCAGCACTTAATAGCCACTTATCACTTATTCGGCCAACCATTTTTAAATTCAGATCGTTTGATTTTTTTGTTTTTTCAGTGGCGCTTATCACTTAAATCCATCTGGAGAAAAAAGTGATAACTTGTCCACTTTTTTCCTTTCAGACCAATCTCTCCCATCTCTAACCCAAATAAAATAGAAAGGAAGAAAGTGCCAGCATCTGTTGTGGTCGTCGGCGGCAGCGGTTACGGGAGGTTGCGAGAAGAGAACCGCGACCGTTCTCTGTGGAGACGAACGCCGGCGGATGGTGTGCACGACGGAGAACAGAAAGAAGCGATCGCCGCTGCTGGTGTGCGTGGCGGCGACTACAGCGACTGACTATGGAAGAAGGCGGCGGCGGCTGGTTGTTGAACAGAGAATCGAGAGGAAGAGGAAGAGGAAGGAGACGGTGTCTGATGATGGGTGGTAGTCGACGACGATTACTGGAGGAGATCGAGAGGGAAAGAGCGCCGGCGGCAGAAGGGTATTGGTGATGGCGGCGGCGGTTGGTTAGATCTCCAGTTCTCCTTCCTCCTTTGATTTTTGTCTAACTCCAAATCACTGGTTCATCCATCGTCATCTGAAGACGTCTCCGACCCAAAGCCAAATCTTCTCCCTGCGTTGTCCTCCATTAATGTTGCAGAGAGGGAGGAGGGAGAAAGGAAGGAGATGATGCAGAATGGGAGGAGAGAGAAAGGAAGGAAAAAGGAAGGAGATATGAATCATATGATCGAGAGTTCCACCTAACCTTCAATAATTTGCAAAAAAATCAAAATATAAAATGTTTTATGAAATGTAATAGTAATTTTTAAGTGAAATACATTTTTAAATTCAATGAGATCATATTTTCAGAGATAATACATATTCAGATGTTTTCAGCTTACAAAAACAAACAGTCTTTTTTATTCAGATTTCAGACTTCAGCGCCCCCACTTAAAAATCAGGAGTGAAATCAGATTTCAGACTTCAGCACCACTTAAAAAACAAACGCCACCTAAGGAACCCAATGCAGGTAAGTTGTCCACTAAGTGGGAAGGACCTTATCGAATATATGAGGTCGTCGGGAAGGGTGCTTACAGGCTACAAACCCTCGACGACCAAGACATCCAACGAAGCTGGAATGCAGTTCATCTAAAAAAGTACTTCTTTTGAAATGTTTCGATTTATTTCGACAAACTATTACTAACTTAAGCATCGGAGGGTCGTTGGTCAAACCAACGACCACCCATGGACCTTATATGACAAGCCCGCAGGATCGCACGGACATCAATCTTACGATCTATATCGTGGGAAGATAAAGTCATGACTTATAATTCGTGACTCATACGACGGAAACTGAATCTTACAATTCAGTCTACAGAATTTATAATCACAACAGACTTTACAACGAGAAGTCAGTCTCTAAGACTTACATTTCACAGGTCTTATGATCGTCACAAGTATTCTTCCAGCTAAGTGTCGGAACCAAAGTCTTATGACTTGAGTTCCACACTCAGAATATTTACGGCCCGGTCGCCCGATTACTTACAAAGGTTATTTACACCTGTATCGTGCGATTCTACATTTCGCCTTACCTGTACTAGTTTATTTTATTTATCTACAGCAAAGTAATATACGCGAAAATATACTTGTATTAATTCCAAAAATAAATACAAGACGAGGCACAACCACCAACGGTCGCCCTAGAACGAAATACAGAAGATCATTGAGGACCCTGGTTAACTCCACCCTCATCTTCCGCATCATCCGTCATGGCCTCCGCGGAGTCAGTATCGTCGATCCTATCCTCTTGGTCGAGATCCTCTTCGGTCCCGACGTGTTTGAGGTAGGACGCGACCTCGGCCTCTGCGCCAGTTAGAGGGTTTTTCCCCTACAGGTTACGGCGCATAATCGCCGCCCTTACCTTCAGATGGGTCAGCGCCTCGAATGAGAAGAGCTTCTCCTCCAAGGCCCCCGTCTTGGCCTTCGCGGCCTTAACCGACGACCTAAGCTCCCCCACTTGTTTTCGCGCACGGCGAGGGACGCCTTAGTCGTCGTCACATCTGCTTCATAAGCAGAGGCCCTTTCCAGCGTCTCCTTGAGATGATTTTGGAGCTCCTCCTTCTCCAGCGACGACGTCTCCAGAAGACTCTTGAGATCGTCCACTTGAACGGAGAGAGCCTCCAATTGTTTAACTGCGGCTTGGGAACAAAACTGTTTCTTAAATGCTATAACGAATTCCTTCCAAGAGAAAGTGGAGTATATATCAGATCCTTCAGAATGAATATGAGCTTCCCACCAGTATAATGCATCCCCCTTTAACATTGCTGCTCCATATAATACTTTATTTTCTTCGGCGCACTTGCTCGTCTTAAAGATAGCTTTTATCTCCTTCAACCATTTCATCGCATTCACGGGATCCCTGTCCCCAGAGTAGGTCGGAGGTCTACAGCTTAAGAACATTTTGTAGTCCCACCTCCTTGGCACCTGTACAACAGTATATGGGAAACGTCACAAACACATCTGGGGTTGATTCTGTCGATTTCTGGGCAAAAATGGGGTAAACCGACAGAGGTGTCCGGATAAGTTGAATGTGTCCGGGTAGCTTCTTTGGTGGTGTCCGGGTAAGTTGTTGATAGTGTCCGGACGATTTGATTGATGGTTTTCGGATGATTTAGAGTCCGGATGGCATCCGGATTCCTTGTGTTGTCCGGATAAATCGTGTTGTCCGGATTAGTCTTGATGTCCGGATTACTGAGGTTGTCCGGAAAAGTCATGTTGTCCGAAAAAGGTGGTGTTTTCCGGGTTGTTTGGGTTGTCCGGATACTTTAGCTGTTTTGGTCACTTTTGAGGATTTGAGTTATCTAGAGTCCTTGGTCTTCTAGTATGTTTTATGTGATAAGTTAGTAAGGGGATATTTGTATTTAATCTATTTGCAGACTCTGTGGATTGGGATTGATAGACTGAATCTTTGGAAAAGGCTTGGAAGCGCATTTTAAGAATTCGAGGTGAGTTTTACTTTAAAAGTATTTTCAACTGGAATACATACGTATGGTTTGGGAATGTGATAATTAGTGATTAATGTGCTTATATGTATGGTGTACGTGATTGATAATATATTGAGATATATGTTGTGTTTATATTGCACGAAACGAGTATAGGTGAGCCGAATTATTGTTCGGCGGGGCTGTATGGAAATACAGCGGGGCTGCATGAAATGGCAGTGGAGCTGTAGGTAATTGCAGCGGGGCTGTATGTAATTACAGTGGAGTCGACTGTATTGTACAGTGACGATGATTAGTTGGCTTGCTACCGACTAATGTGGCCAGGGGAAAGAAGATGAGATGAGGAGAGATACACGGTGCACGAGTCCTAATGTGGTATTTATATACGTGTGGTATATGCGTGCTTATACGAAAGGTTTTATGTAAACTATTTTGATACAAAGTATTATGTGAAAAGAGCTTTATATTGATTTTGGAAAAGACCGGGATTAACTCACTAGACCCGTTTGGTCTAACCATCATTTTGTTTTCAAAAATATGTTTTCCAGGTTAAGGATCGGCAGGAGAGGATGAAGTGTAGGAAGCTTTTGATGGATGTTGATTAGGAAACTTTTATATATTTTGTAATGTCAAGACTTTTGAGACCGTACTTGGTTTGTGATGTATCTTTTATTATGAATGTAATGAAGTTATGCAATGTATGTTATTTGTTGTATGTTTGGGAAACCGGGTTGTTACAACGGCCCGGTCGCCTGATTACTTACAAAGGTTATTTACACCTGTATCGTGCGATTCTACATTTAGCCTTACCTGTACTAGTTTATTTTGTTTATCTACAGCAAAGTAATATACGCGAAAATATACTTGTATTAATTCCAAAAATAAATACAAGACGAGGCACAACCACCAACGGTCGCCCTAGAACGAAATACAGAAGATCATTGAGGACCCTGGTTAACTCCACCCTCATCTTCCGCATCGTCCGTCATGGCCTCCGCGGAGTCAGTATCGTCGATCCTATCCTCTTGGTCGAGATCCTCTTCGGTCCCGACGTGTTTGAGGTAGGACGCGACCTCGGCCTCTGCGCCAGTTAGAGGGTTTTTCCCCTACAGGTTACGGCGCATAATCGCCGCCCTTACCTTCAGATGGGTCAGCGCCTCGAATGAGAAGAGCTTCTCCTCCAAGGCCCCCGTCTTGGCCTTCGCGGCCTTAACCGACGACCTAAGCTCCCCCACTTGTTTTCGTGCACGGCGAGGGACGCCTTAGTCGTCGTCACATCTGCTTCATAAGCAGAGGCCCTTTCCAGCGTCTCCTTGAGACGATTTTGGAGCTCCTCCTTCTCCAGCGACGGCGTCTCCAGAAGACTCTTGAGATCGTCCACTTGAACGGAGAGAGCCTCCGCTTTGGCCTTAGCCGCCCGTTCCTCTTCTCGAGCTTTGCGCTCTTCCTCTTGCGCTCGTTGATGTTTCTCAACGATGCAAGGAGCGGCCTTCTGGAGCTCCTCCAGTTGACCGAAAAGGCACAACGACGCCTGAAACGCCTGCAGTCGCACGAAAAGGCAAGTCTTACTTACTAAAGAGAGGAAGAGACACACGGCGAAAATGAAAAACTTACCAGGAACGTCATGCCTGCGACGTGAGACCCTGTCTCGTCCACGATAGCGCCATGGTAGCGATCCTTGAACGATGGTAGGAGAAATTTTCTCAAGTTAGGGAAATCTTCGCCCTATCCAAGACGCCATCCAGCAGGAAGTCCGACGGTAACGGAAAATTCACCGTCGTGACTTCCGGGGCTCCCTCAGTCTGAGGACCTTTCCCCTTCTCCTCCGTAGTGGATGACCTAAGCGGAGTCGTCCTTGGCACGTCCTCAGACGTCTTCGCCTTCTAAGGAGTGGAGGTCTTCAAAGGCTCTCCACCAATTGACGACAGTTCCCTCGGGGGAACCAACCTTGTCTTCTTCGCAACCCTCGACCCCGAAGTCGGAGGATCCTTCCTCTTCAGCTCCTGGGCCTTCTTAGCCAAGGCCAGCTGGGCATCTCTCTTCGCCTTGCCCGAAGCCGACTGCATGCTGGAACCACCTGCGAAAATAAGAAATATCAAAAATCATCGTACGAACCGAAGGGGACTAAAACACATACGACTGATAAAAACTTACTTGACGAGGACCCCCGTTGACTTCTTTCCTCAGCTTCTGAGGTGCTGAGTGTAACAACCCAAAAATACTACAAGACGTACATAGCATTAATCATAATTTTTACAAAAATGGGTCCTAAAATTTCGTTACAATAATCTCAAACTAAGGTTGGCGGAAACAACCTATACACAACTGAGAACGAACTAGCTTCTATGAGTGGCACTTGCACTGTCTCTAGCTGCATCTGTACTCTATCTTGCTCTTGCTCACTTACCTGAGCCTCCTACTATAACTTACCTGAAAAGGTTTTAGTTTTGAAAAGCGAGGGTTAGACCATGAGGTCTAGTGAGTTCCCTCCATAAACATCGTACATCAACATTATAAAATCATTTCATAAAATCTTAACATTTTCCACATGAGCATCAAACATGGTACTACACAGTGTTTAAGGATCACATCGCTAACCGCGATCGGGGCCCAAGCAGACTCCCCTCTCGCCTCATATCGGGGCCCAAGCAGACTCCCCTCTATCCGAGTAGGAAGGAAACGAATTCCCTCCTGCAAGCTACTCACATATCCGAGTAGGAAGGAAATGAATTCCCTCCTACAAGCTCATCACAAAAGCCCAAGGGATCATCGGATCCCGAGGTGCTCAGATCCCACTGTGCAGACCGACTTCACATAACATACACATAGCATAACGTAAATGACAAGCGTGAAATCCTTGCACATCATTTAATATTGCTAAAAGCCGTCTTTCAAAATAAAACGTACATTTCATGGATAACATGCGTAACAGTTGTAAAACAGTTCATGCTCGTAAACAGACCATAATCAGAAAAGTGTTTAACTTTCATTTAGGTAAAAATCATGTAAAATATCATGGCATTTCCACACAATCACTTTCTTTGGAAAACACGTAAAATCACGTATTTTAGTTAGAAAAACTCACCTGGCTTGCTTTCTTGCTTCCAAGCTCCTCACTTACACTTACGATCTCTAGATGGAACAACTAAAAATTAATAGACGCACGTCATGAGTCTTTAATTTATTACTCAAGCTTGCTCCCGAACCTAATCCAACTTTATCAAATTGATAAGACACTCTTCTAATCCAAATCCACAACTATTGGACTTGCTTACCAGTCCAACACGTTACTCTCGAATCTTACAGTTTGGTTTACATATCGAGTTCGTAATTGAAATTCCAAACTTCCGACCCAATTATAATTTATTAACTTAGCCCAACATTAATTATATCATGATTTAATACAATACCGGATTGCATTTAACACCCACCGAAACTAATAGTTTTTAGGCCCAATAAAAATTATTGATTTACACACTATGGATTACAATTTCGATCCAACCCAAAACATGCAGCCCAAAAGAAATAATAAACTCCGGCCCATGCTGAGTGCAGACCCAGTTTCGGCCCAAAAGGAAATTCCGGATCGGACTTAACTACCGATTCCGGATCAGCAAGCTTCCGGATCTTTATTACCTCTCGGCCCAACGACTTAAACGAGTTCCGGATCCCCTTGGGTGGGATTCCGGATCTGATTCCCATATACACCTCCGGATCAGTTAGCGGTTCCGGATCAAGACCAAACTGGTTCTAGTATTTCTTACCCAAATTTCGGATCCACTAAACGTGGGTTCCGGATCCACTTACCCATTCCGGATCTTGCTATTTTACCAAGTGCCGGATCCATTTGGTTCCGGAATGGAAACGTTCCGGACGAAAATCCTGATTAACGCATCTGATCGTTTGGTCGATGCCATAAAACCAGCTTTAGATCGATTATCAAGACTCTAAACCACTTAAGTGATTGTCTAACTCTATACTGATAATTTAATCCCTTTATAACATACTGAGAAGTCTTAGAATAAGAAACCCTCAGACCATCCTATCAACACAGTAAGACTCTAAAATAAAGGGTGAAATTAAAGATTACCTGACACAATTGATGAGAAGTTAGACCCACTTCCACTTCCTCTTCTAATTGAGTGATCGATGCAAGCTTTCTTCTTCAATTTAACTCAAGATCACCTATTCTCTTCTCTGCTCTTCCCCTCTAGCCGCCACACACACATAATCACTCAAGATATTGGTTCTAGGGTTTTGAGCTCCTAATTGAGACTTTTACATATTCTCCAAAATTACCATTTGGTCCCTTAAACTTTCGATTGTCACTCACTTCTCTCCACAAAACTTTAGTCTTTCCAAATAAAGATCTCGGTTATTACAACATTCTCTCCTTAAAAGAATTCCGTCCCCGGAATTCCCTATTGGGAACGATGTGGGTAACTGAACCTCGTATCTGCTCCTATCTCCCAAGTTTCTTCTCGTTCTTCATGGTATCTCCACTGACTCTTTACTAAATTCTGACAAGTCTAATTTGTAAGCCTCGGCTCCAACTCGTTCAAAAATGGCGAAAATTAATTCCTTCTCACCAGTAATTCTTGCAAGGTCGCCACCATCTCAACTTCCAGTATTTGCTCTCCAAAATAGAGACGTGCATCGTACTAAGAATTTTTCTACAATCTCATCGGACACCCCAAGTTCGTACACTATCAAACAACTTCTTCAACACTTCGACAGATCTTTGAAACCTAAACTACCTCACTTTTCTTTGGGACAAAGCGGCTACCACCCATCGACCATTTCATACGTTCACGCCACCTTATCCTTCCCACTTATACGTAACAAAAAGCAGGAAACCTCCATGTTCCCTCATTGAAGTGTTCTCTTATCCGAATTTAACTTATCCTGAAAACACATCGATTTCTCACTACTTGCCACAAGTGTCTAGTCATATAACCTAACCTCGGTTACTCTAGCTCGACGAGGAGAAGTAACCACTCTCTCACAAAACCATTCCCCATAGCCTATTACTGAACGACCAGTACGTTTGAACATTTCTCACCACGACACCAACTCAACTCATTCAACTGCCTTATCCACTTCTTTCCTGTACAAGATCATACACAATTCCATTCCTCAATACTCTTTCCAAAGTTCGCACCCTTATCAATGGCGATGTACACACACACTACTCCACCTTTCGGTGTTACTGTCAAGCTTATTACTTCCAACCTATTCACTTATTCTGACGTACGATCTTTACCTCCCCACGTTAGTGTGGAGCACCGCCCATCATACATTACTTGCCCCTTTCTTCCGACCTTTCCACATGTCGACAACATCTTCTCATCATTATACATAACCAAACGGTTGCACCAAAATTCTAACTTAAAGCATTCAACCCAGTCTTCTCGAAATGACACCAGTGATCGAAGTCACTACGCGTTCTTGGTCTCCAACTATTTCCTTCTAAGATCATTCCTTCACACATAAGAAACAATTCACTTCCTGCAAAGATTGAGCCTCTATTATCACACATCTTCGACTAACTCATCTACCATCTTCTTTAACTTCCACTGATTCAAAAATACACTTACTTAGCGATTCACACATCAAAACAATTGGTTTCTTATTTGGGTAACTACCCACTCCCGCTCCGACATTCTATTTCTATTCTGTTAGCAGTCAAAGTAACATGCCAACTTACAAACCACGTGCTCCGACAATTTGACTTACAAATCGTACGCTTCATCCGAAAATCCTCGTAAGGCTCCCACCTGACGCTTCCTCTTCCTAGCATCACATTTCTACAACACTGGATGACACATATATCTTGGAAATTAATGCCACTACTCATCCGTACATTCTCTACCCATAACTTCGCACTACAGACCAGGTCTCTCATGGTCATTCATACCCAATTCAAACTTGCCTTTATATTCTCCCATATAACCAACCGAAATTATTTCACTACTTCGTCTTCCTCCCACTTTAAAACAGCAATTCACAAGTTCCCGAATAACTCGAACATATTTGATTCTTGCTAGTTCTTTGCGATTCCAACTTACTACATAGATAGGGCACAATCCCTCACAGATCGACATACTCTACACATTCACTTCGTTTATGCTAAGTTTCTCATTCTTTTACGATCCAACCAAATCTCGTAAGTAGAATGTTTATCCAAAGCAACAGTCTCTCACCATCTTAACACCCCTACAAGGTGCCCTACCAACTTTCAACCTTATGGTTCAAGCCTTCGGCCTCAACCATCTCACCCAGCTGTTAACTTCAACATCAATAGTCAACCTGAACTACTTTCTTAACCTATTCTTTAACATGGGTTCCTCACAGAACCTAGTCCTTCCAACATATCATAATCACTTCATAATACGTCTCCCTCTTTTCTGAACTTACTCCTGTAACATCAATATTACAAGCTCACCTCAAAACTCATATCCAACACCGTGGACATTTCATTTCTGCCTCACAATTCTACTCATAACGAGTTGCTAATACCAATACCTCGATGATTTCTAGTCCTTCCCCTAGACACACCCGTCCCTCGGCAACCGTATTCCCAGTCACCGAGGAAGGGTACAGACCCTCATACACCCAACACTATAATCCATTCCCGACTCTTCTACTGTCCAACTCTCCTCTTGAACACATATACCAAAACTACATACGTTCTCCCCTGATTTGTCCAACACCTCTCCACTCTCAGAGTTCTTCCTTAGCTTACAATGTAATACTTTACGACCTAGTGGGTTCATAGCCTTCATGCATGACAATGCAGTAAATAAATCTTTTTGCACATTTCATCATTTTAAATAAACAACATTTGAAAACACTTGGGTACACATGACCCCATCACTCTTATAACTTCAATGCCCTGCACAACGATTCGAGAATCGTTTGCATGCATATTCCCATGAACCTTAATCTTACTCAATCCGAACGATGTTATTACGACAGTAGTACATTGAATGAAAATCATTTCATACGACACAATTCTGAAAGAAATTACCGACACCAAGTAAACCAGTCGGTTCTCACACTCTTTTATATGATATCAACAGGTCAAAACTCATTTTGATTGTAAAAGTTTTGCTGGCATCGTTTTCTCGACCTTTTTGTAACAATTTAACTTATCATGAAAAGTGTGAAATACTTTGCAAATCGTTAAGCTCAAAATTTCATTGTGTAATGTGAATGAAATCACCTTTTCTTTAAACATACTTTTGCACATGCTGACTCATTATTGATCAAAATTTATATTTACACATTTTCTTTAATCATGAAAGGCTCATGTAGCACATGTAAAACGCAATGCATGAAACTCTACTTGCAATTGAAGGCTACTCCCCCTAACAAGGTCAACCGCTTTACTCACGCAACTTATCCTTGACACTCTACCTTCGACCAATGGTCGCCCTTTCGGTCATGCAATAACTTACTGTACATGCGTTCCACATCCCACTTACTCAACTACTTCATACTATTTTCGTTTTGATCAACTATCTCACATTTTACTTCTACACGCTTTCATTTCACTATAGGTATCTTATTTCATTTATCCTGCCATTGAAAGCTCGACTAAGAAGTCAGGGCTCAATTGACACTTTCAAGACTTCGACACTGTCCTTCCTTACCATTCCGACTATTCTATCCCATGATTTCTAGCACGGGACTCTCCAGTAACAAGAGTCTTTCTCAAAAGCAATCGCTCAACCTCTTTGAACCCACGAAGATCTACTTCTAGACGGCTCATAACATTACAGACAACATTTCTTGTCCCTGAGGAATAAATATAAATATACCTACGTCTCATCATAACTGACCTCTCATGATACTTCCCCAACAATGGGTCTCAAACTACCCCCAGGGGTCCTTCTAACATTCTGGATTACTGAAACACAACATATAAACTAGCTTAGGACTACAACATCGGAATAATAAGGCAGGTTAAGCACATACATGTACCTGTAAGTTCGCAATTACACTGGCCATGTGTAATCCCAAACTTACCTTACATGACTGTCCCCGGTACCCTATTAGTCCTATATCTACTATAGTGCCCTCCTAACGCATTTTCTATATCTACAATAGTGCCCTCCTAACGCATTTCCGGATTCTCAGTTGTGATTTATATTCCAAAGTTTAAGTTTAGGCACGTCCGGTCACCTAAATCCCTTAAACTATGGCTCTGATACCATTTGTAACAACCCAAAAATACTACAGGACGTACATAGCATTAATCATAACATTTACAAAACTGGGTCCCAAAATTTCGTTACAATAATCTTAAACTAAGGTTGGCGGAAACAACCTATACACAACTGAGAATGTACTAGCTTCTATGAGTGGCACTTGCACTGTCTCTAGCTGCATCTGTACTCTATCTTGCTCTTGCTCACTTACCTGAGCCTCCTACTATAGCTTACCTGAAAAGGTTTTAGTTTTGAAAAGCGAGGGTTAGACCATGAGGTCTAGTGAGTTCCCTCCATAAACAGCGTACATCAACATTATAAAATCATTTCATAAAATCTTAACATTTTCCACATGAGCATCAAACATGGTACTACACAGTGTTGAAGGATCACATAGCTAACCGCGATCGGGGCCCAAGCAGACTCCCCTCTATCCGAGTAGGAAGGAAACAAATTCCCTCCTACAAGCTAGTCACATATCCGAGTAGGAAGGAAATGAATTCCCTCCTACAAGCTCATCACAAAAGCCCAAGGGATCATCGGATCCCGAGGTGCTCAGATCCCACTGTGCAGACCGACTTCACATAACATACACATAGCATAACGTAAATCACAAGCGTGAAATCTTTGCACATCATTTAATATTGCTAAAAGTCGTCTTTCAAAATAAAACGTACATTTCATGGAGAACATGCGTAACAGTTGTAAAACAGTTCATGCTCGTAAACGAACCATAATCAGAAAAGTGTTTTAACTTTCATTTAGGTAAAAATCATGTAAAATATCATGGCATTTCCACACAATCACTTTCTTTGAAAAACACGTAAAATCACGTATTTTAGTTAGAAAAACCCATCTGGCTTGCTTGCTTCCAAGCTCCTCACTTACACTTCCGATCTCTAGATGGAACACCTAAAAATTAATAGACGCATGTCATGAGTCTTTAATTTATTACTCAAGCTTGCTCCCGAACCTAATCCAACTTTATCAAATTGATAAGACACTCTTCTAATCCAAATCCACAACTATTGGACTTGCTTACCAGTCCAACACGTTACTCTCGAATCTTACAGTTTGGTTTAGATATCGAGTCCGTAATTGAAATTCCAAACTTCCGACCCAATTATAATTTATTAACTTAGCCCAACATTAATTATATCATGATTTAATACAATACCGGATTGCATTTAACACCCACCGAAACTAATAGTTTTTTAGCCCAATGAAAATTATTTATTTACACACTATGGACTACAATTTCGATCCAACCCAAAACATGCGGCCCAAAAGAAATAATAAACTCCGGCCCATGCTGAGTGCAGACCCAGTTCCGGCCCAAAAGGAAATTCCGGATCGGACTTAACTACCGATTCCGGATCAGCAAGCTTCCGGATCTTTATTACCTCTCGGCCCAACGACTTAAACGAGTTCCGGATCCCCTTGGGTGGAATTCCAGATCTAATTCCCATATACACTTCCGGATCAGTTAGCGGTTCCGGATCAAGACCAAACTGGTTCTGGTATTTCTTACCCAAATTCCGGATCCACTAAACGTGGGTTCCGGATCCACTTACCCATTCCGACTCTTGCTATTTTACCAAGTTCCGGATCCATTTGGTTCCGGACTGGAAACGTTCCGGACCAAAATTCTGATTAACACAACTGATCGTTTGGTCGATGCCATAAAACCAACTTTAGATCGATTATCAAGACTCTAAACCACTTAAGTGATTGTCTAACTCTATAATGATCATTTAATCCCTTTATAACATACTGAGAAGTTTTAGAATAAGAAACCCTCAGACCATCCTATCAACACAGTAAGACTCTAAAATAAAGGGTGAAATTAAAGATTACCTGATACAATTGATGAGAAGATCGACCCACTTCCACTTCCTCTTCTAATTGAGTGATCGATGCAAGCTTTCTTCTTCAATTTAGTCTAAAGATCACCTATTCTATTCTTTGCTCTTCCCCTCTAGCCGCCACACACACATAATCACTCAAGATATTGGTTCTAGGGTTTTGAGCTCCTAATTGAGACTTTTACATCTTCTCCAAAATTACCATTTGGTCCCTTGAACTTTCGATTGTCACTCACTTCTCTCCACAAAACTTTAGTCTTTCCAAATAAAATCTCGGTTATTACACTGACGGTCGTACGACGAGGAGAGTCAAATAACTCTCCGACCCCACAAGAAAAAAGTCTCGCAACTTTTTCTTGAGAGTCCACTGCGGGGCCGAACCTTGCAAAAACGATATCTGAAAATGAATGACAAAACAATTTGTGAGAGACAAAACTAAGTACTAAAAGACGTACGACAAACGAAATTTATACCGCTGGTGTTCCACCCAGACGCGACCTAGGAAGTGTCCTCGTCTATACGATCAAGCGTCCGTACACGACCGAGAACGTATTTGGCCTTCCACCCACGATCGTGGACCAGGGTGTCAGGAACCAATGTCTGTCCTCCTCTTAACCTAGAGGACGGGCTGTAACGGCGATAGTCGTCCGACTTCACGTCAAACGCCGTTAACAGATCACACGCCGTGAAAGGGACATCCCAATCACTGGTGATCCGATCAATCTCCTGGAAAATTTGCCAGAACTCCGGCAGGATCTGACCAGGAGACAAATCAAAGACACCCAAAAACTCCCTAACCAGAGGAGTAAATGGCCATCTGAATCCTATCCTAAAAGGATATTCGTACATGACGAAAAATCCTCCTAAACACTCCACCGGCCTAAGTTGGTCAGGAGTACATAAATGGATTTCGACGGGAATGCCCGCCAAATACCTAAAGGACTCCACCTCCTCCTTTTCTTGGAAAAAGCTCGCCGGCTCGGAGGAGACGGAAAAATATGGCACATAAATCTGTGACACGTATAGGTCCATAAGGTCCTTAGACCCAGGAGCCTTTTTGGCTATCGACTTGAGTCGCATATTGAGAAGAGGGATAAGAGATCGTACCTTATGTGCCTAAAACCTCGAACGATCGAACGAATTTTGGAGATTCTCTAACTTTTTTCTTGGAAAACTCTCTCGAAAACGTGATGAAAGCGTAAAAGCGAAACAATTCCAGAAGCAGGGTATTTATGGAAAAGATCATGTCAGGTCGACCCGCTCGATGGTCGACACATGTCATCGCCTTTTCGCATGCATCATGCCGATGGGCGACACCTGTCCTTTAAACGTCTCTTCACTACTGGCACGCCGTCGTGACGTCACGACTACCTCACTTCCTCCAATCCGAAGCGAACCAAGACGGTTGGAATTCAACGAGACCCTCTCCCCAAGAGACACGTGTCGAGACACCGTCGTCGGATTTAAAATTCAAATTTCACGCCTAAAATTCAAATTTTGGGGGCAAACTGTTTGGGTAAAAAATCACACCTCACGACCGACGTTAGAAAACCCATGTGACATTTCTATAAGACCACCCTTGCCCTGGGATACGGACTTATGAGTTGCTCACTGACGTATGCTCGGTCGTACGTAATTATGTTGGTCGTACGTTCAGTACGACGACGTATGAGACTTAAGACGGTCGTACGCTTTATACTAACCGTTAACAGTCAAACCCGTTTTCTTTTATTCATTAATGCAGGTCTAAATAACATTCATAGTGCAAATGGTCAGTAACGATCAGCTCATCAATGGCATTCAAAGCCCGGCAGCGGTTACGAAGTACGCCATCAAAGCACCATTAAAGGCCAGCGAAAGCTATAAAAGACCCTATGCTGCAACCGAAATGGCATCCATTTTTTATCTACTTTCAATCTGCTCTGAAATCTATTCCAAGCTATTTCGCTCTGCTCCATCCACTTTCTAAAGCAACTTTACACCAGAAACGCAGTAATTCGCAAGGCATTCGAACAAATATCGCTGAAGCTCCTTCACACGACAGCAGTTCGAACCGCACGACGACAGCTTATTTTGCACGATTAACACACGACACTCGTCATTTACACACGACTAAGTCTATTTTTCATTTACTTGTAATCTGTTGTACACAAATCACCTGTTACAAAAGGACTTTCGCCCCTGTTTGGCGACTATAGTGCACCGTCGACTCTCACAAGTCGACCGCGATTTTTTCCCTCGTTTTGGGGTTTTTCGCGTCACCAAATCTCTTGTCTCTTTTACCTTTTCCCGCGATTGTGTTGCTTGGTCTTGAGATACGTTTCTTTAGTTGTTAAAAGTCCACACTAACCTCAAGTTGTACTTCTGTGCGATTTTTGGCATTAACAGCTGTAATAATCTAGTTTTGAGTGTAAGAAATAAACGGAAGTTTGGTGGCCAAAGTGTGATAATCAAAAGTTGGGTGCTAAGTGTGGTGGGTATATAAAGGAGAAAAACCCTAAAACCCTCACAATCTCCTTATTGTTGCTGTATGCGGCTAGAGTGCGACTGGTGTGTGTGCACTTATGGGATTCTTCAAGCAAGGCGTGGGGGAAAACAATCCTTGGAAGGGAAATCAGCAATCATCAATTAAGGTAATCTCAATTCATCCCTAAAACCCATGACCTTCTTGTTTGAGTTGTTGCCTCGGTAAGTTCTTGATTTGGAAGCAAATGGTTGATTCTTTCTTGAGAAATTGAAATTTGTGTCCATGGCTTTTGTTCTAATGGTTTAAGGGGAAGAGTGAATTAATAATTTATGGATTGTAAGAAGCTTAGAACAGCGGTAAAAGGACCAAAGCATATGGGGTTGAGGAAATTGCTACCTGGATACCGCTCTGTGGGAATCCGGACGTTCGTATCCGGAGAGCCTGGTATCCGGATAGAGGGATTGCTGGAGGTGTCCGACGGATTTACCCGGAAACCCTTGGGAATCTAGGAGAATCCGGATAGCGTAGGAGTGTCCGGGTAGTTTCAGCTATTCGGGTAAACCTCGTCCGAGTAGTTTTAGCTGTCCGGGTAAACCTTTTCGGGTAGTTGTGCAGTGAGGATCTTAATTGTTTTAGAAATGTGACCTTAGTGTGCTTCCTATCCGAGAGCCTATGTTGGTGGTAAATTGAGTGACTTACCCCTCTAGTGCGTGTGATGTGTTTTAGGTGCGGATTGAGGAGGGTGTTATTCGGTGAGAAAGGAACGCTGATCGCCAGGTGAGTCTCCCTAACTGAGAACCTTTATCAAATGTATACATATATGCAAATGTTGATTTAACTTTCTATCTTACTTAACGCTGTTAAATATGCATAATAGTGTGATTCAAAGGTGTGATACTTGTGTGTGGGCATGTGTAATAACCGGTTACATTATTGGTTTATTTAATTTTATTATTTTTAGGTTAAGGTAAGTTTGGGATTAGTTTCATGGAGTTATAAGTTAAGGGGTAGACTTTAATTTTTATTTAGAAGTTTGGGGGTATGTTTTGCCAATTAAGGAAAGTATGGGGTTTGATTGGTTGAGGTGATGAAAGATGAAATCTTCCACCGCCTCTTTTTGGATAAAAAGAGAGGTGTCTCATTTAGTAGAGATATTTTGGGTCTTAGTATGTGTGTGTGTGGGTTGGTTACTGCAAAGAGAGAAAGAGAGATTTGAGAGAGAAATCCAAGATGAAGAAGAAGAAAGTTGATGATTCTCAGCTGGGTTTTAGGATTCAAATCAAGAGAACATAAGGTATCAATCCTACATAAACTCCTTCTTTTATGTTTATGTTTATTAGTTTTCAAAGAGGGTTTATAAACGGGGTTTGATGAAATATGGATGTTTTTGGAAAATACTTTAGCGCGAAAATTCAAATTTTGTTTAAAGCTAGGGTTTTTCTCAACTTTCAAAATTATCCTTTAGCATACTTTTGGTCAAAAAAATCAGATCATTCTCTCTAATCTCCCTAAAGAACACCTTAAGAACATATATGTTCTTCAAGATTATGATTTGATTTATTAAATCAAACCACAAGGGTGGTGGCGTGTTGGCAAGGGCTTGGGGGATGTGGTGGAATATCCCATCCACCCTGGGTTCGAGTCCAGACGTCAACATTCTGTGGCCAGGCTTAGTCTCAGACGGCCGCTTTGTTTGTTTGTTTCCAAATTGCCAAGGATGTAGTCTAGGCAAAGCCTAGATGAACCTTATCCAAAAAAAAAAATCAAACTACATTCAACTAAGAGATTATTACACCACCACTTGATCATCAACGACATGGCTCCATACCCTGTAGTTTGGGTAAGGTGGAGGATTGCATGAACGGGGTTTCCTTGTGTGATTTAGGCCTAGTTGTGCCTCGCCTTTGTTATGCCACTAGCAAATTCCTGTGGCGTGAGTTAACAACTTCTATTTATTAATCATTGGATTAGAGTTGTTCATTTTCTTAAACATGTTTAAATATTTGTGTTAGGTTTGAGAAGTTTTATCTATACATAAATCCTTTGAAATTTATCATTTTTGTTTGAGATTTGAGTATGGCCAGCCCGGAGGTTTGAGTAGTGGTGGCCAAAAATCGGGTTCGGGCCGGATCGGAACAAGAACCGGGTTCAAACAGTAAAGGGGAAAACCGGGTCAACCAAAAACCGGGCCGGGTCGAGCCGGGTCAAACCCTAAAACCCCCGGCCCGTATAGGGTTAAAAAAAACGGTTTTAATAAAACCGGGCCGGGCCGGGCCAAGAACCGGTTCGGGATCGGCCCGGGGTATTTTTCTTGTTTTAAAAAAAAAATAATTTCTTTGTATAATAATTAATTACTAAACTTTAGAAAGTAAAAAATTGGATTGGATCACTAAAATACACTTTAAAATACGTTTTATTTATATAGCGAGAGCCGAGAAATGAGAATTGTATGCGTTTTTTGCGAGAAACAAATATAACGAGAGCCGAGAAATGAGAATTGTAAGCGTTTTTTGCGTTTTGTAAGCAATTGTAAGGTGGTGATCACTCCATAACACCCTTAGTATTTATATGGGGTTGGAGGGGATATTTTTGAGCCAAAAAACGGTCACAAAGGGGTTCCTAACGGCTAGAAACGGCTCTCTAACGGTTATAATTTTTTGAAAAAAATCGGGTCGGGCCACGAATCGTGTCACGAACCGGTCCCGGGTCGGGTCGAGAAAATTCCTAATTACACGAACCGGTCCCGGGTCTCGGGCTTGAAACCGGTTCTTGACCGGGCCGGGCCAGAACCGATTCTTGGCCGGTTTCGGGTCGGGTCGGGTCAATTTGGCCACCACTAGGTTTGAGTCCCATAGTTATTATTTTGTAATTCTAATATCATGTAAATGAAGAGAGAGTTTATTTAATAAGTTTAACATTTATTTGTTTTATCATATATAGTTTTCTCCTTTTTTTTCTTTTTATCATCCTCTCACCTTATCGAGTGTAACAAAAGTTTACAATGAGAGTTTTGTGCTTAAATTTTTCTTTTTTTGGCTAAATTCAAATCTTACACACAAAACCAATTTGTATAAGTTTTTTTTTGTAAACTTTGGCTATTAAGAGAAATTTTTTTTTTCCAAATATTTTATAAAGTGAATTACACCAAAAATGCAAGAACCCTTGAATAGGTCTCATTTGAACAATAAATCGTTAAAGGACAAATTTATGATATTTCCTTATTAAAATATCCAAAAATCTCAAATTGAATCGATTGTTTTGGGTGTTCGATCTACGATTAGAAACATGAGTATTAGAGAAATCGAACACATACTTGAGTTTGACGAAGAATATGTGGCTAAAATGTAAAAACCACTTGATGGTTTGTTTATTTCTGTCAATTTCTCATATAAAAGAAGGGTACAAATTAGAAAGAATAAAACATTTATTACATTAACTAAGAAGTTTGTCATTATAATAAGAGTAAATTACATTTTTAGTCCTTGTGGTTTGGTGAAAATTTCCATTTTCGTCCTTATGATTTTGAAATTACGATTTTCATCCCTATGGTTTATAATGTATCATCTTATTCATCCTTATGATTTAAATTTTATTTCTATTTTCATCCCTTTGGTTTACAATTAATTTCAATTTTAGTCCTTCATACTTAAAAGTAGTGTTTTGGCCTTAGGGACGAAAATAGAAATGAATTGTAAACTATAGGGACCAAAACCAAAATTTCAAAACCATTGGGATGAAATTCGAAATTTTTAGCCAACCATATAGACAAAAAATGTAATTTACTCTTATAATAAATAACAAAATTTATTACATTTAAATTAAGTTTTAAGAATAGGAGACAACTTTTTCTCAATATACATTAAACAATGAACTTGTTAATGAAGCCCAACATAAAATGATAAAACAGGGAGGGCTTTGCCCCAAGTGTCACAAAAACTTAAATGACGAAAATACCCTCATCAAATATTTGTATTAATCTGTTTTATTTGTGAAAAATTCCCATATCGAGTTATTCTAGTTAAGGTATTTTGGTAAAATGATTAGTATTTTTTAGCATTTTTTTCCCGTGACAATTGTCGCATTGTTGGCAAAATTATTTCTAAAACATCAATATGAAAAGAAACTGAGAAGTGAATGTTACTGTACGTGATCGACATATCGTAAACATGTGCCGTGTCGATGGATACAATTATTTTTTGACATAGAAAAATAAGTTAACAAAAGTCAAAATTGTTTAAAGTATGGGAATGTTTATTTTATTAGGCCACTCAATCTTGTAATGATAAAAAGCATCATACATGATGTGTAATTCCATTGAAAATAATTTGTCATTGTCCAACATAAATAAAAGTATCATATTAAGTGTTCTAATAAAGTTTTGATCATTTTCAAATGTAAAAATCGCATGTTTTAGAATACCGTTCAATCAACTGGATGATATAAATAATTATAAATCTGTAGAAAAATGTGGGTTTAGATTGATTTCAACGTAAAGTCCCGTTACCATTTTCGCATTGTTTATAAAAACATCTGTATGCATTTGCCTTAATGACTTTATAGTTTGTAATATTTGGATTCAGAGTGACAGATCTAAGATTTTCAAGTACCATGTACACCATTAAATATTTATATTTACAAAAATGCATTACAGAAATTAGTTTTTAGGATTTGTATGTATATAGTTTTTTTATACGTCGGACCTGCTTTTATTTGGATCTGTCATACTTACTCTTTATTTGTAAGCCTTCATTCACAAAACTTCTCACGTCAGAAAGTCTTTCGAGACGAGTAGAAAATATTGTATTCAAAATTGAAAATGGGTTAGTTATGAAAGCATTTTCTTGAATATTTTTATTTTATATGTTTACTTATTTATTAAATAGTATTTTTAGTGATGCATGATTTCATCTATAGTTTTCTTGTATTCCCATTTGACATTCTTTCCCAATTCTTTATGTCTACATTTGAGTTGGCAACCACTTTACTTATTGATGATCCCAATTTGACCCTATTATTGTTTATCTACTCTTCTCTATCACCTCTCTAACACACACAAGAGAGCTACCTTTTGGGATGTCAAAGAGTCAAAACAATGTTTATGTCTTAAAATTTTATTTCACAAAGTGTAATTAGAATTACATGATAACAAATAAACATGGGATTAATACAGTAAAACCAAAATTTAAGAATCTCTTTTTATCTTAATAGCATCATATAGAAGGATATATGAAAATACAATGAACTAATCTATTGAGTTGATAATAAGATTATGACTTTCACTACGATATCTTGCATGTGTTCTGGAAAAAGGTCAAGCATTAGGACCTACATCAAATGGATGGTCTATGTAACACCCTTGAATTGATAAAGAGCAACTAAATAAAATTTTCGATAATACATCCGAAATAATAGGATTTCTTCCTATAATTCAATATGTGAAATACCTCAAATTAAAATCTATGATTAACCTCAAACAATAAATAATTCAAGTCTTATTACAAAGACCAAATTCACATCGGGTGTTACTTAACCCAAGTACGAGTTGCTAAATCCCAAAGATGAATGCGGGAAACTTCACTTAAGCTATTCACCTCTCGAGCACTTTACTAGCACACGACCTTTCACAGTGTCACTAGAACTACTCCCAACCTGAACCTGATGCATATGCCGACAAATAAAAAGGGTTAGGCTAACGCCTAGTGAGTTCAAGAGTTTATAGCATAATTTAAATAATTCTTTAAATGAAAGTTTGCAACATAGATTATGATTTCCAAAAGGGTTTATAAAAGGATATAAACGACTCATTTTCCAACGCACCCCAAATCTATGAGAAAAATTCCCAAAAGGTATAAAACGTTTTTCCAAAATGATTTCTAATCCAAACTCACTCAACACGTGAATAATTCTATATTATGCAAAACCTTCAAATACGGTTGATGACAAAATACTCAACCCATAAATCATGGAAGAATAATCCATTTAAATATAATACTTCATCGAAAACATGATACGAACCAATACTCACGCGAACGTAAAATGTAATGAAATCGAAATACCATAAATATGAAAATGACATGCTTCATTTAAACTTTAATATACATGGAGGGGAATCCAATATTAAAGTCATCCAATCGCAGTCAAACGTATAAGACCAACAATCATAAAACAAGGACATTATAAGATCCCAGTAGGGTTGGCCAACGACGGGGGAGACCCGTATCCATTGAGGGTGGATGAACACAAAAGTACGCCACTCATACAATGTTAATCGTACGACACTTCACTGCATAAAATCCCAAGTGTCCCATACGACGCCTTACAAGTCACACCCAAAGAGACAGCTGACCTTAGTGAAGTGTCAATAAGAATACCACCAAAGGCTCGGCACAAGCGGGGTTACAACCATGGCATTGCCCCAACATGGCGAAGGTCATAAACGCCCGTCAATCAACATGACAGCTCAACCGGACTCAGCCCTCCTAGTGTACCCTTGAAGGTAAAGGTCATCAAACATGGGGTTCGGTCAAATCCTGCAACACCCAGTAGACCATCAAATAAAGGCTGACTTACGTGCCTATGGATCCAATGCAATAGAGTCTATAATAACATGCCTATCCCGGAATGACTAACGCACCCAAGCATGTAAATATCAATAACGTGCAATAATATGCAATATGTTGCAATAAATGCAAACCATAAATAAGACTCCACATTGAGCCATCAAAACCGGACAAAATGTCCCCAAGACTTCCTCAAGTCAAAACCGAGCAAATGCTTAAAACCCATTACACCCATAAATAACGGTGCTCAAAATATAAAATGCATTTAAACATTGTTTAGGTAACCATATGCCACAAAATCGTCATTTACCCAAAACTCATCACGTATTAATGAAAATGGGTTTCCCAAAGTGGACTCATACTCATATAGTTCTCAAAACGACTCATAACACGAAAACGTGTATTTTTCCCAAATGGTTTATGAAAGTCAATTATACTGATAACTCTATTTTTAGAGTTATTATTTCCTTTTATTTTCTATTTTATTTTGTCAATTTTAGCCATTCCGCTTCTTAAAACCCCCATTCTTGGCATAATTCTCGAAAATGAGCAAAAAGAGTGAACCATAGTCTTTAATAAATTATTTGGTGGAATTTGGGTGTTTTCACGTTTTATCCTGCAGTGACCACTGTTGTGCCCACTCCGGTTTCCCACTCTTCGAGCAGATCAAGAAAACAAAAGAAAACCATGGGATGGAAATATAAAAATCTGGAGTTGGAAGGATCATTTGGCAGGAAAATCTGAGATGTGGTGGCTAAAAGGGTTCCTTAAAAGCTTGGCATAATGATTGTACCATTGTACTTGCAAAGGTTGACTCCTAGAAGACCATTGGGTAAAGAGAGCTATACATGGAGGATTGAAGTGTTATCTTTTGAGCTGATTTTAAGCATTATCCTTCAGTCCTTACACCTTGGATAAACCCATTTTGTGTAAAGACCAACACCTCCTTCTTGGTATAAATAAGGGTGTTGGGTCTCATTTATTGCATCCATCTTTGCTTGCAAGTTCTCTAGTACTTCATTAAGTTTTAGTCCTTAAATTTTACTGCAGTAGTTAACATTTAATTTTTGTATTTTATTTTCTTAATTCAGTTGTAGTTCGCATTACACAGTGACAGGGACGAATTCTCGTTCCCCACTGTGGGTTTAATTCAAGTCACTTTCAGTTTAATTATGTGCAACTTCTACTCTTTTGCTTTCTTTACTTTAGTTATGGGCTAAACATCCTTTGGGATGTAGGAAGGAGAAGTACCTGGATTTTATTAAAAATGCTCGAGTAATCTTTATACTTGGAATATTTCTTGTTTTGGTCATTCATTCTCGATTATTACCCAAGGATGCGAACAAGCCGATCACTTGCAAGGATCTAAAGTCTAGTTCTTAACTTAGAAATAAGTAGAACGCAGTGACACGAGCTTGAATGTGCTAGGGGATTCGAAAGAATTCTTTTGACACTTACGAAAGTGAGGTCGGCATAGTGAGCTAATCTCAACCCACTGGAGTAGTAGGCAAGCTAGTTGGTGTATCAAAAAACACTTAGAGTATTTGTCTCTACACATTCCATCGAGGCCTGAAAAGGTCCATTTTGAGATTGCCATTGACAAAACAATAAATACTAAGAGTATATGATTTTTATCTAACGGTGTGAGTATTTTGTAACCGGGCTTTTCTAGCGAAAATGCCCACCTCGAATACAAGGATCACTTTTAGGACCGAGTATTTAGTATAAAATCTAGGGAAAATCTAATCTACATTCCTCCTTTTAAAATATTAGTAAAATCGTTAAAAGCAGCTTTTCACCAACAAAACCAAACTAATGTTTATTAGCGGGATTAACGAGAAAGACCAAAAATGATAAAGATGGGAAAACATTAACTCTTTTTGGCAAGGCTTTGGAAAAGGAAGGACTAAAAGTGTCAATTTTTATGGAAGTTTGCATGGGATCGGTTTAAGAACCGACCCCCTCCCCTTTTCGTTGAAATTTTCGTTCCACGCAAAAACAAACCACTGGTAACCCTAATCGCGATCCCTGCCTCTCCCTTCCCTTCCATCTTGCAATCACCGCCGTGCCACCCCAAAGCTGCCGGCGCCGTCGCCGCTGGTTCCTGCCGGCGAAGAGTGAAGTGCAGCGAGAGAGAGAGAGAGAGAGAAAGAGCCGGCGATCGGGATCTCATTGCGACTGCTGAGGTGTTGTCGACGTGAGGTAAGGTTCCTTCTCCGTCTCTTTCGCTTTCTTTCGTCGTTGTCGAATCGTCGGGAAACCGCCTCCGCCGCCGTAGCCATGGCTGTGTGTGGGTATGTGTAAGGCTGTGTGTGGGTATGTGTAAGGCCGAGATGGGTTAGGCGGATATCCCTTTTTGTCTCGTCGGAATGTTATACCGAACCACCACCGTCGGTGGTGGCTGCCGCCGCGCCGCCGCCGACCACCACTGCCGGAGGTGGCAGTGGGTGGTGCTGGATGGGCTCGGCTTTAGTATCTAAACCCTAACCTAAATGTCTAAACCCTAACCCGAATCGCGTAAACCTTAAACAAAAACTAATGTTATCATTTTATGTGAATTTACCAAATCTGTCAGGGTTTTGTAAAATCCGTAGTTTATTGTAGGAAGCTCGGATTGGGGTGAAAATAGTGCACAAATCTCCCAAATTGTGTCTACTGAGTTTCTTGTGTTTTACAGAAAAATCGTTTGGGCCTCTAGCTAGGGCCAAATTGGCAATTAGTACAGACTGGTTCGGTTTTCGCTGTTCGGGTAGGCTGTTTTGTAAAATTCATATAAAATGGTAGGGACCTCGTATGAATGCGTGCGATATGTCCCTGGAACCCTAAGACATAGAAATTTCAGATCATGGAATTATATTTATGGTTTGGTGGATATAAGGGGGGCTAAACAGGTCACGAACAGACCTGCAGTTTTAGACCAAAAGCTGGAAAATGCACGTTTAGACTTGTAGTTGTAATTTCGGGTTGGGGTTGCACTTTAACGCTTGTTAACACTTCTTTAGGTGGAAAGGAGTGAGTTGGAGTTGACGGGCTCGTATTGCTGCATGTGGATATCTACTTTGCTTTTCGAGGTGAGTTCTCTCACTGCGTAGGATAGGGGTTATATGTGCATTGTTGTAGCTCGTGTGTGCTAGCTAATTTTGTTGTGTGTGGTACTAGGCTGTGTAGTGTCTAGTATGGACCTTGGGTGTCGTATAAAACTCGGGGAGACCGAGAGCTCGGGGAGACGAGAGATACGTACACGGGTGTCGTATAAGCTCGGGGAGACCGAGGAATACGTACACGGTATTGTATGAATTCGGGGAGACCGATGGTTATGTACACAGTTGTTCTTGCATGAGTTTGTCTGTTAAGGATATGTTCTCAAACTGGCATGTGTGGATTAATTGTATCTATCTGTGGATAGGGGTAGTGTCTATATGATTGCTATCTTATGTTGGTGTTTGAATTCACTA
This sequence comes from Saussurea involucrata, assembly GCA_033807775.1. NCBI lineage: Eukaryota > Viridiplantae > Streptophyta > Magnoliopsida > Asterales > Asteraceae > Saussurea > Saussurea involucrata. Next base: position 146,747,730 of record CM066314.1, read on the forward strand.
AGCTTCGTGCTTACCCTTTTCCTATAAATCACTGTTTCAGGTACGAGTGGCAACAAGGCGTGACGGTACACACTGGCGCGTTGAGGAGACTTTTATTTATTTATTTATTTCGAGACACCACGTTTAGAGTTACTTTATTTTCCGCTGTTTAAAAGAGTTGGTTGTTTAACTTAACGGGGTTTTGGATAAAATGTTTATTCGGTTTTAAATACTTGTGGTTTATTTAATTAAAATGGTATTTTTAAAAGTTCAAATTTATTGTAATTTTCGGGACGTTACAACTTGGTATCAGAGCACAGCTTGAGCGAATCAAACACATTTCGGTGTGTTTGAACTCAAGTTTGCGGCTCGGGATTATTTTTTTCCTTTCAAAAATTTTTGAGGAATAAAAGAAAGGAAAAGTACGTTTTAGAAACGGTGACCGGAGGCGCAGTGTGTACAGTCAGCCGATGCCAAGGGAAAAGGTAGAGTACTTAGTGTAATTTATTGCTTTCTAGAACATAGGAGTATGTATGCTAGATTGCTTGGTGCTTATTACACTGTACTGCATGTTTGTTGCTTGCTAGTAGAAATTTATGCTAGTTGTGATAGGTTGTTAAGTGAATGCCTTATAAGTTGTATGCAGTAGGAACCATATAGCCTTAGAATGTTGGATTTAGTTCTATTGCGCAGCTCTTGTTTGAGTCCAACCGTTGTAGGATAGAATCTTTTATTCGAAAGTCTATTTGATTTCACACTGTATGCAACTGTGCATTCGCGAGGCGACTCGTCATGACTAGTGGGGATTTCGTTATAGCAAGGGTAGTGGGATGGGGTGAAATTCCTAGTGAGCTAGGAAGAGTGGTTACATATGCTGGTACGGGCATATGGGTGTAACTTTCGGCAAGGAACTGCTTGGGCACTTCGGGACGGGACTCGAAACGAGTAAGGATAGGTGTGGAAGGTAGTAGTAGAGCTCCTACTATCTGAAGCACAGGATCCGTGCTCGAGTCGGGGAAAGTCACAGAGAATCCGAGAGTTGAGCGGGAGAGTAGTTAGCAGGATGTAATGTGTGCTAATAGCTCGTTAAGGAGGAACAACAATGTTGATCCAGATGCTGGTACTGGAATTACTGCTAAGCAAATTCGTGAGATGTTTGCGGCCGAGGTGACACATGCTATTGGGGAGGCGATCCCCGAGATTATTACCGCCATTCGTAATGAGGTAGTAGTGATGATGGAGGAGCGCATCGCGGCGATTCCACCTCCTGCCGGTGGGCATCCCCGAGCGAGAGAGTTTCAGTATCGGGATCTCTCTGCTTGTTCTCCTCCTGAGTTCAAGGGAGACTCGAACCCGATCGTCAGTATGCGCTGGATCTCGGATGTGGAGTGCGCATTTCTTACCAGTGGTTGCCCTGAGAACCTGAAGGTTCGCTTCGCGGTGAAGGAGATGAACCGAAAGTTCACGGAAATGGCATTATTCTGTCCTTAGTATGCTACTTCTGAGGACATGAAGATGACGCGGTACAAGGATATGTTACGTACCGAGATCTGGGAGTTCGTGAGTACTGCGCAGTATGCTTCACTTGCTGCGGTGATGGAGGCGGCCCGAGGTAGAGTTCATCAACTGAGAGTGGAGGAGACACAAGCTACGCATAAAGTGGTGACAGGTACGTTCTTAGTTAACTCGGTGCCTGCTGTGGTGATGTTTGATAGCGGGGCTACTCATCCTTTCGTGTCTCACACTGTTAGTGAGTGTTTGGGCCGAGTTGTAGGACGTTTAGACTGTCCACTTGTGGTAGAAGTTGCTGACGATAGGACCTTGACGGTTCCTGACGTATATCGTGGGTGTACTTTGGAAATCTCTGGTGTGAGATTCCCTATTGATTTGATTCCGATCGCTATGCGGGAGTTGTGCGTGATTGTGGGCATGGACTGGATGCATGCTTTCGATGCCGAGATTGTTTGTCGTCGCAAACAAGTACGAGTTCGAACCCTAAGTGGGGGAGAACTGCTAGTTTAGGGTGACTTGCCCAGGCGGACCTCAGCGATATGTTCGGCTGCGAGAGCTCGGAGATACTTGCAGCACAGTGGTCAAGGATATTTAGCGTATGTGATAGACACGCGCGGCGTCGAAGAGAAGAAGACTGCGGAGGATGTGCTAGTTGTACGGGAGTTTGCTGACGTGTTTCCCGATGATTTACCGGGGATACCTCCCGAGCGACAGGTGGAGTTCCGCATTGACTTAATTCCGGGAGCGGCTCCGGTGGCCAAGGCAGCTTATCGCCTGGCTCCACCGGAAATGAAGGAGTTGTACACTCAGTTGCAGGAACTTCTCGAAAAGGAGTTCATCAAGCCGAGTTGTTCACCGTGGGGAGCCCCGATTCTGTTTGTGAAAAAGAAGGACGGGTCCCAACGGATGTGTATAGATTACCGTGAGTTGAACAAGCTTACGGTGAAGAATCGTTATCCTCTGCCAAGGATCGATGACTTGTTCGACCAGCTTCAGAGAGCCTCGTGGTTCTCTAAGATTGATTTGAGATCGGGGTATCATCAGATGCGGGTGAGGAGTGAGGATATGGAGAAGACGGCCTTTCGTACACGTTATGGCCATTATGAGTTTGTGGTGATGCCTTTCGGGCTCACCAATGCACCAGCAGCGTTCATGGACCTTATGAACCGGGTGTGTAGCCCAATGCTGGACCGGTCGGTGATTGTGTTCATTGACGATATTCTCGTATATTCGAAGACGAAGGAAGAGCACGAGATGCATTTGCGAGAAGTTTTGGAGGTTTTGAGGCGGGAGAAGCTTTATGCTAAGTTGAAGCTTTATGCTAAGTTCTCCAAGTGTGAATTCTGGTTACGAGAGGTCCAATTCCTAGGACATGTCATGAACCAGAATGGTATTATGGTCGATCCGGCCAAGGTTACAGCAGTAATGCGGTGGGAAGTGCCGAAAACTCCCACAGAAGTATGGAGTTTTCTTGGGTTAGCAGGGTACTACCGGAGGTTCATTCAGGATTTCTCCAAGATTGCTTTACCTATGACCCGATTGACGAAGAAAACTGCGGCTTTTAGTTGGGGTGAAGTGCAACAGAGGGCTTTTGAGGAGCTACGCAGACGATTATGCGAGGCTCCGGTGTTGACTTTGCCCGAGGGTATGGAGGATCTGGTAGTGTACTGTGACGCTTCCCACCAGGAGTTGGGCATCGTGCTCATGCAGCGCGGTAAGGTTATAGCTTATGCTTCGAGGCAGTTGAAGCCTCATGAGGCGAACTACCCGACAAATGACCTTGAGTTGGGAGCAGTGGTGTTTGCTCTCAAGATTTGGAGGCACTACTTGTATGGTGTCAAGTGTACGATATACACTGACCATAAAAGCCTCAAATACTTGATGGACCAGCAAAACCTCAATATGCGTCAGAGGAGATGGCTTGACGTAGTTAAAGATTACGATTGTGAGATACTTTACCACCCGGGTAAAGCGAATGTTGTTGCGGACGCACTTAGTCGACATCCGGTTGGTGAGCCACTGCGGGGTTTGGGTCAACGGCTACCAGTGGTTGCACCTCTCCTTGAGTCGATAGGTAGTGCTCAGGAAGTGGCAGTTCGGGACGAGAATACCAAACGCGAGAGAGTTTCGGGTGAAATTCTGAATTTTGTCCGTGATAGTCGGGGTTTATGGACACGATATGGTTGAGTTTGGGTTCCCTTCACTGGCAGGAACAGGCAGATATTGTTGGACGAGGCGCATAAGTCCAAGTTTTCGATTCATCCTGGAGCCACGAAGATGTACCGCGACCTGCGGGAGAATTATTGGTGGCCCGGCATGAAGCGGGATGTCGCCAAGTGTGTAGAGGTGTGCTTGACTTGTCGGAAAGTCAAGGCTGAGCACCAGCGGCTGCATAGGAAGTTGCAGCCTTTAGAGATTTCGGTGTGGAAATGGGAGTAGATCATGATGGATCTCATTACTAAACTCCCAAGGACTCCACGTGGGAATGATGCTATTTGGGTGATTGTCGATCGTCTGACCAAGAGTGCTCACTTTTTGGCCATCAGGGAGAGCTCCTCGGCGGAGAAGCTCGCAGAGATTTTCGTGCGAGAGATTGTAGCCAGGCACGAAGTGCCAGTTTCGATTGTCTCTGACAGGGACACTCGTTTTACCTCCCGGTTTTGGGAGAGATTTCAGGTGGAGATGGGTACGCGGTTACATTTTAGCATGACTTTTCATCCACAGACCGACGGGCAGAGTGAGCGGACTATCCAGACACTCGAGGATATGCTTCGGGCATGTGCTATTGATTTTGGAGGTAGTTGGGATCAGTACCTTCCTTTGGCAGAGTTTTCCTACAACAACAGCTTCCTTTCCAGTATTGGCATGCCGCCGTACGAGATGTTGTATGGTAGGAAGTGCAGGACGCCCATTTGTTGGGGCGAGGTTGGCCAGCGAGTATTAGGGAGCACTGATATCGTTCTGAAGACGACCGATATGATACAAATGGTGCGGCACCGGTTGGGTACAGCACAGAGTCGGCAGAAGAGTTACGCCGACAAGAGACGATCAGACTTGGAGTTTCAGGTGGGGGATTATATTTTGCTGAAGGTTTCGCCCTGGAAAGGGGTGATTCGGTTTCGTAAACGGGGAAAGTTGGCGTCCCGTTACATTGGACCTTACAAGGTCATTGCCCGAGTGGAAAAGGTAGCTTACCGCTTAGAGTTACCGGACAAGCTGAGCTTGATCCACAACACATTCCACGTGTCTCAGTTGCGAAAGTGTGTGGTGGATGAGTCTGTGGTGATTCTTCTCGAGGATATTCAGATCGACGAACGGCTTAATTACGTAGAGAAGCCGATCGCCATTGTTGACAGGAGGGCGAGGACCTCGCGTAACAAGGTAATTGGTTTGGTGAAGGTCCAATGGCAGCACCGAAAGGGTTCCGAGTGGACTTGGGAACCCGAGGTTGAGATGCGGGAGAACAATCCAGAGCTGTTCGCGGATAAAGACTTCGAGGACGAAGTCTAATTCAAGCGGGGGAGAGTTGTAAAGCCCGTGTCCCGGTATAGATATTTTTATTTTTTGTTTAATGTTTTCTCTTTATAAATGTTTATTAGCGGGATTAACGAGAAAGACCAAAAATGATAAAGATGGGAAAACATTAACTCTTTTTGGCAAGGCTTTGGAAAAGGAAGGACTAAAAGTGTCAATTTTTATGGAAGTTTGCATGGGATCGGTTTAAGAACCGACCCCCTCCCCTTTTCGTTGTGATTTTCGTTCCACGCAAAAACAAACCACTGGTAACCCTAATCGCGATCCCTGCCTCTCCCTTCCCTTCCATCCTGCAATCACCGACGTGCCACCCCAAAGCTGTCGGCGCCGTCGCCGCTGGTTCCTGCCGGCGAAGAGTGAAGTGCAGCGAGAGAGAGAGAGAGAGAGAGAGAGAGAAAGAGTCGGCGATCAGGATCTCATTGCGACTGCTGAGGTGTTGTCGACGTGGGGTAAGGTTCCTTCTCCGTCTCTTTCGCTTTCTTTCGTCGTTGTCGAATCATCGGGAAACCGCCACCGCCGCCGCAGCCATGGCTGCCGGTGGTGTACGCCGCCGTCGTGCGCCACCAGCTAGGTGGTTGCATCGGGTGTGGTTGGCGGTTAGGCTGTGTGTGGGTGTGTGTAAGGCAGAGATGGGTTAGGCGGATATCCCTTTTTGTCTCGTCGAAATGTTATACCGAACCACCACCGGCGGTGGTGGCTGCCGCCGCCGCCCACCACTGTCGGAGGTGGCAGTGGGTGGTGCTGGATGGGCTCGGCTTTAGTATCTAAACCCTAACCTAAATTTCTAAACCCTAACCCGAATCACATAAACCTTAAACAAAAACTAATGTTATCATTTTATGTGAATTTACCAAATCTGTCAGGGTTTTGTAAAATCCGTAGTTTATTCTAGGAAGCTCGGATTGGGGTGAAACTAGTGCACAAATCTCCCAAATTGTCTCTACTGAGTTTCTTGTGTTTTACATAAAAATCGTTTGGGCCTCTAGCTAGGGCCAAATTGGCAATTAGTACAGACTGGTTCGGTTTTTGCTGTTCGGGTAGGCTGTTTTGTAAAATTCATATAAAATGGTAGGTACCTCGTATGAACGCGTGCGATATGTCCCTGGAACCCTAAGACATATAAAATATGGTTTGGTGGATTTAAGGGGGGATAAACAGGTCACGAACAGACCTGCAGTTTTAGACCAAAAGCTGGAAAATGCATGTTTAGACTTGTAGTTGTAATTTCGGGTTGGGGCTGCACTTTAACGCTTGTTAACACTTCTTTAGGTGGAAAGGAGTGAGTTGGAGTTGACGGGCTCGTATTGCTTCCTGTGGATATCTACTTTTCTTTTCGAGGTGAGTTCTCTCACTGCGTAGAATATGGGTTATATGTGCATTGCTGTAGCTCGTGTGTGCTAGCTAATTTTGTTGTGTGTGGTACTAGGCTGTGTAGTGTCTAGTATGGACCTTGGGTATCATATAAAACTCGGGGAGATCGAGAGCTCGGGGAGACCGAGAGATACGTACACGGGTGTCGTATAAGCTCGGGGAGACCGAGGAATACGTACACGGTATTGTATGAATTCGGGGAGACCGATGGTTATGTACACAGTTGTTCTTGCATGAGTTTGCCTGTTTAGGTTATGTTCTCAAACTGGCATGTGTGGATTAATTGTATCTATCTGTGGATAGGGGTAGTGTCTATATGATTGCTATCTTATGTTGGTGTTTGAATTCACTAAGCTTCGTGCTTACCCTTTTCCTATAAATCACTGTTTCAGGTACGAGTGGCAACAATGCATGACGGTACACACTGGCGCGTTGAGGAGACTTTTATTTATTTATTTATTTCGAGACACCACGTTTAGAGTTACTTTATTTTCCGCTGTTTAAAAGAGTTGGTTGTTTAACTTAACGGGGTTTTGGATAAAATGTTTATTCGGTTTTAAATACTTGTGGTTTATTTAATTAAAATGGTATTTTTAAAAGTTCAAATTTATTGTAATTTTCGGGACGTTACAACCAACTATTGCTTGCTGTGACGATCATAGTGGACAGTGTACACTTGCACTTCCCACTGTGGACAGTTTGCAACCAACTGCGATTAAAACACATATTTCGCACGTGACAAGTTTTTGGCGCCGTTGCCGGGGACTAGCGTGATTTTTAATCTCAAGACATTAGTTTTTGTTCGAGCCCGAGTAACTCGTTTTTCTAAGTTGTTCGTGTTGTATGCCACGGCGACAACTCGAACATTTGGTTCCAATAGATCTTGAAATAGAAAAAACGTTGCGAAAAACACGAAGAAGCAAGAAAACAAATCGACAACCCCCTGTGATCCCCACTGTGAACATGGCCGAAAGACCACCTGTCGTGGAGACCACAATAACGATTGCCGATAGCAAAGATCGAAAAATACGGGACTATGCTACTTCCGGAGCTAGTGATTTAAGCTCCGGGATTCTAAGGCCCAACATTGTAGCAAACCATTTTGAACTTAAACCGGTAATGTTTCAAATGATCCAAGCCATGGGTCAGTTTGTGTAACACCCCGAATTTTCCATTGTAATATGTTAATGAGAATAGGAGTTATTTATAATTTAGTCGGATTATGGACTATTTTATAAACGGTTAAGTCCGGGGTTAAGTTTGTATTTTTGTTTGAAAGATAAAGTTAATGTGAAAAGAAATTAACTTGAGGGGTCAAATTTACCAAGTAATATTAGTTTGGGGTTGATTGGTTGTTTGGTAAAAGTATGTGAGAGGTGTCATCACTTCAGTACTTGTGGGAAAATAAAATACTCAAAGTGAAGACACATATTCACTTTTTATTTTGTCTCCAAAAGTTGTGTGTGTACGGTGGATAGAAAGATAGAGCGAGACCGAGAGAACGAAGAAGAAGAAGCAGAAAGAAGAAATTGGATTTTTGGGAGAAATTGTGATTGATTGGAGAAAGCTGATTTGGGTTTTTATTGAAGAAATCGTACATCACCAAGATTGATCAGGTGAGTTATTCAACTCTCTTTAAAATTAAGCCATTAAAGTTGAAATAGATGTGTTAAATATGTGTCTGAATGCTTTGGTAAAGATTAATCGAAGAAAAGTAGGCTTATTAAATCGAATTTGTGAACTGGCTTAAGGAAGAAGACGAATGAACAGTGTCTTGCGAAAAGTACACTTTGTGTAAGCCTTGGCTGCGCAAAGTGAGAATCTCGCCACAGTGGATTGCGAGAAGTGAGAATCTCGCAACAGTTGGTTGCGCATTTTGAGTATCTCGCTAGCCTCTGTAGGGGGTGAAGTGAGAATCTCGGAACAGTGGGTTGCGAGAAGTGAGGAATTCGCAACAGTGGGTTGCGCAAAGTGAGTATTGCGCCATAGTTGGTTGCGCAATACTCATGTTGGTGCAATTTTCTGATTTAAGTAATTTTGTTATTAACTTAAATTAATTTATGATATTAAGTTATTCTTATGATGAACTGAAAGGACTTGTTTAATTTTTAATAAGTCCAAGCATGTAATTGCAAAGAGGGGATAGTTAAGAAGTCGAGGTGTCGATATTATTAATATTCTTTATAGATGTATATATAGAATATGTTTTGAGATGTATTATATTGTATGTTATGCACATACGATAGTAAGAGTTATAATACTTATGTATTATGTCGTGGTTGCTAAAAATAGGCATTCGGTCATCGGGGGCACCTTAGTACGGTGTAATGGGAACCGATTACTAGCCATTGACCAAAGGGATGTAATTTTTAGTGATTGAGTGTACCTTGAATCATCGGGGGTCCCGGTTGTGTATCGCGATATTATAATCCCATTGGGACCATTGATTCTGAGGTGGAGAGGACGTGAAATGTGGAATAGGCAGATTTCGATTTGTAATTCCCATTTCTAATGGAAGATCGGAGATTTCCATTTTATCGGGAAGATCAGAGATTTCCCAACTGTGAAAGGAAGATTAGAGATAGGCATAAATTAAGTTGTAATCTCTACTTCCGGATTAAGGAATAGGCAGGTTTTGACTTGTAATTTCTTGAATAAGAGTATTAGCCTTGAATATGGGATTATTCGTGGTAAACTCTTGGTAGTGATTTTATGGCTAGATGAATAGTCATAGGTTTGGGAGTGGGGTAGATTCCCAGTAGTGAAAGGAGTTGTTGTACGGTAAGATGGGTGGAAACAGGTTTGATTTATCTGTTGATATTTTAATTGTTAAATTTTAATTTGATTTGAATATTCTCACTAGGCGAAAGCCTAATGTTTCAAGTTGAATTCTCTTACCAGGTACAAGCTCCGGGAAGTAAGCGGGAATGTGTGATGAGGACTTTTGGAAAGACTCAAACTTGGAGATGACAGAGGATCTAGTTATTCTTTTGATATTTTGGGACAAATGATTAGATAACCTAGTTAATCTGATTATGATGTATGATTTGATTAATAGGTTATTTGAATTAGATGTTTGTTGTAAATAGAAACCTTACTGTTGATCCTCTTGTTATATAAGTTTGAAGTTAATTGATCATAACTTGTGGAATTTTTAAGGTTTAAATTAGCCCTGTTTTTAGGGTGTTACAATATGGTATCAGAGCATTAGTTTAAGTGAACTAAGTATGCTGAGGAGGTACTTAGACTTAAGCTGAGAAGAATTAAGTTATGATTCGTGAGAATGGGTAGAAGTACTAAGACGGGATAGTCTTAGAGTCAACGGAAATACGTGAAATTAGTACTGTAACAATGGTAATAAGAATTCTCATGTATGATATGTTCAAAATTTCAATTATCTACTGTTATTTTGAATATATTGTTACGTAAGCATACTTATTTCTGAATTGTTACGGTGACTAATGATCGGTAAAGTACGTTTTGTATGTTTTATGTGTATAACCATTTCTTATGATTATCCCCTTAGGTTATAGTAGAATGATGCAGAATACGCCATTAAGGTCCTTCAATTCTTTGAAGGATAGATCAGTAAATGATTTGGGAGTTGGAAGGATAACCTGGAACTGGTGGGACTCATGATAGTCCGCCAAGGCAACCTTTAATAGGTGGATTGAAATGTGTGGGGATAGAATGTGAAGTGATTGATCAAGATAGGAAATAATATGAAATGGATGAGTAAGTAGGTCGTGGAATGCATGTATAACAAGTGTTACAAAGCTGAGAGGGCGATCACTAGTCGAAGGTAGAGTGTCAATGATAAGTTAACTGAGTAAAACGATTGACCTTGTTTGAGTAAGTAGCCTTCATTTGCGAGTAGAGTTTTATGCATGGTGTACTAGTGTGTGTTACTTGATTTTTCTTGATTTCAAAACAATTACATAAACAGCAGTTTTAGTCAAGGCTGTGTCAGTATGTGCAAGTGTGTATTTAAAGAAAAAGGCAATTTCATTTACGTTGCACAACGAAATTTTGGAGCTTAGCAATTTGCAGAATATTTCATACTTTACATGAAAAGGTTAAATTGTAGCAGAAGGTCAAGAAAGTATTGGTCAGCAACACTTTTATAACCAACAAGAGTATTGACTTGATGATATCGTATAAATAAGTATGAGAACCGACTAGTTTATTGGTGTCGGTAAATTTTTGAATTTTGTCGTGCGAAAAGATTTTCATTTAAGATATTACCGCCGTAACAACATCATTTTGGTTGAGAGAGATTAAGTTTTACGAAAATTATTATGCAAACAATTTTAAGATCGTTGTACAGTTTATTGAAGTTATGAAAATGTTGGGGCCATGTGTGCCCAAGTTGTTCAAGTGTTGTTTTTCTAAATGAGAAAAGTGTGAAATGATGTATTTATCAAGTTGTCATGCATGAAGGCTATGAACTCACTAGGTCGTAGAGTATTATTCTATAAGTTAAGAAAGAACTCCAAGAGTGGAGAGGTGTTGGATAAATCATGGGAGAATGTTTGTAGTAATGGTATTTGTGTTCAAAAGGAAAGGTGAACAATGGGAAAGTCAAAAGTGGACTTTAGTGTCGGTTGTAAGAAGGTCTGTACCCTTGTTTGGTACTTAGAAATACAGTTGTCAAGGGGACGATTGTGTCCGGAGGAAGGATTAGTAGTTATCAAAGCGATAGAAATTAGCAATTCGTTATGAGTAATCTTTTGATATTAACGTTGTACGAGTAAATTGAAAGGAAGACGCTAGGATGTGAAATGGATTAGCATGTGTTGTAAGGATTAGGTTCAGTTAAGGACCCTTGTTAAAGAATAAGTTAAGAAAGTATCGACAGACGACTATTGACGTTGAAGTCGACAGTTGTTTTATGTGTGAGGCCCTTTTGCTTGGCATTGGGTGCAGTTTGGGTGCATTCCGCGTATGCCTATGCAGGCATAAATAAAACCGTGAGCGGTACCGGTATGTTGTTATGCAGAGGGTATGCGCAAGGCGGATATTATTGTGTACGGTGTACGACACATTTGGGGACTTTGAGTGATTGACGAATAAATCACTAATGAAAGAAGTTTTGATTTATTGTTGCATAAGTGAAAGCTATGTGGTCAAAGCATGCTTTTAGAGTTTATTGTGGTTGTGTAACAATTATAAGGTATCGTGTGCTTAATTGCATTTTATTTAAATAAAGTGCCGGTTTAAGTATAGGTCTTATGTATGAGGACCGTTTGATAACCTTGTATTCTTAGTATTGTTGGAACTAATGAGTCTTGGTGAAGTATATACTTTGTTGAGTATAGAAGAGTTGTATATATATATGTACATATATATATATATATATATATATATATATATATATATATAAATTGACTTCATCTAGAAAGTGGCAATGCAAGGGTAGTGAGATTATCACGCATTTGAGCGTGTGTTGCATGATGTGGGTTAGATGATTTTTTTTAAATTACATGAGTTGTTGTTGATAATTGATTATTAGATCCTTTGAGCAGATGACTCGGTTTTGGACTCGGTTGAGTCTTGAGGGCATTTGCTCGGTTTAATAAGCTCGACGTAGATTTGGGGTTGGAATTTTAGAAATGATATTATAATTGAAGTTTACATGATGTGAATGCATTGGTTACTCTTTTGAGGTCATGTATGAATGCTAAGTCCTGAATTAGAAGATTTAAAATTTGAAGGAATATCTTGTAGGGGTGTTAGAATGGAGAAAAAAAACTGTTGTATTAGACAAGAACGAAGTAAGTATATAGACTGTGTCGATCTGCGAGGGATTGTACTTTGTCTATGTATTGGCTTGGAATCACAAAGAGCTAGCAAGAAACGAGTAAGTTTAAATTAATCTGAAGACCGTGAGTGGTGAATCAAAAAAATTGGAAAGGAGTTTAATAGTAAAATAGACTCAGTAATCGTGCGAGAGAGCATGAAAGTACGTTTGAATAGTGTACGAATTGCTATTAGAGACTTGGTCTGCTATGAGATGTTATGGGTGAAGAATGTACGAACGAGTAGTGGCATCAATTGCCAAGATAAATGTGTTAACCAGTATGTATGTGAAGATTAAAAAGAGGAAACTTCAGATGGAGGTCTTTTCGGGGATTTCGGATGAAGTGTTTCATTTGTCATTAAAATTGTTGGAATATGTGGATGGTAAGATGGCGTGGTGATATGGCTAGTAAAGGAATAGAATGTCGGAACGGTAGTGGGTGTTGATCTAAGGTAATTTTGGTTGTGTGAATCACTAAATAAGTTTATAATTTTGAATCATAACAAGAAGTTTAATAAAGATGAGGAGTGTGTTGGTTAAATTGTGGTGTAAGAAATGCAAAATCCGTAAGGAATGAGAGTTGCTTCTTATGTGTGAAAGAATTGCCGAGAAAGTATTAGTTGCAGATTAAAGAATGTGTAGTAACTTTGGACGGTATGTCGTTTCAAGATAACTTAGTTGAATGCCTTAAGTTAGAATTTTGGTATAACTATTCGGTTATGTATAGTGATGAGAAAATGTTATCAGTATGCGTAAAAGCTGGGAGAAAGAGACAAGTAATGATTGGAGGGTAGTACTCCATGCTAACGTGGAAAGTAATGATAGAAAGGTCGGACCTAAGAATGTAGTTATACTACAGGTTCAATGGAAGTATCACCTTTGTTATACGATATTTTAGTGCTTGGTTGCATTGTGGTCGCGTAGTGCGATAGTGATGTGAGGAAGTGGTAGCACTTTATACTGAAAAAGCGTGTGAGTCATGGATGTAATGATGGTTTGCCGTAATTATTGAAGTATTAAAAAGTGGAGAGTATGCTCAATTTAAAGTGAGTATGGATTTTCAAGTAATATACGTTAATATTATTTTGAGATCTGGAGATTTAGGTACGGTTAATGACGATAAGGTAGATCAAGCAATAGTCGGATAAAGATTTAAGGATAAACATTTACTCCAAGGAGCTTGCAAATTCAAGTTGGGGAGCGAGTAATGATGAATCCTTGTTCTTTCTGGATTTTTATTTGTAATTAAGTATGTAAGACTTAAAGTGAAGAGTCGTACAAAATATTTCATGTTGGTATAATGTGATTTCTTTTATTAAAGTAAGAATGGATGAAAAGAGTTGTTGTGTGGAGAAACCAGAAGAATTTTTGATAAGCCAATTAAAAGGTTATGTAATGGTAAGAAGTAGCTATGTTAAAAGTACAATGGAAACACCATCGAGATGCTAACGTGACGTTAGAATCGCAGGAAGATATGAGGAATAAAAGTCCCCATTTGTTTGCTTAGTTTTGATTTCGGGGACGAAATCATTCTCAAGTTGGGGAGTATTGTAACACCCCGAATTTTCCATTGTAATATGTTAATGAGAATAGGAGTTATTTATAATTTAGTCGGATTATGGACTATTTTATAAACGGTTAAGTCCGGGGTTAAGTTTGTATTTTTGTTTGAAAGATAAAGTTAATGTGAAAAGAAATTAACTTGAGGGGTCAAATTTACCAAGTAATATTAGTTTGGGGTTGATTGGTTGTTTGGTAAAAGTATGTGAGAGGTGTCATCACTTCAGTACTTGTGGGAAAATAAAATACTCAAAGTGAAGACACATATTCACTTTTTATTTTGTGTCCAAAAGTTGTGTGTGTACGGTGGAGAGAAAGATAGAGCGAGACCGAGAGAACGAAGAAGAAGAAGTAGAAAGAAGAAATTGGATTTTTGGGAGAAATTGTGATTGATTGGAGAAAGCTGATTTGGGTTTTTATTGAAGAAATCGTACAGCACCAAGATTGATCAGGTGAGTTATTCAACTCTCTTTAAAATTAAGCCATTAAAGTTGAAATAGATGTGTTAAATATGTGTCTGAATGCTTTGGTAAAGATTAATCGAAGAAAAGTAGGCTTATTAAATCGAATTTGTGAACTGGCTTAAGGAAGAAGACGAATGAACAGTGTCTTGCGAAAAGTACACTTTGTGCAAGCCTTGGCTGCGCAAAGTGAGAATCTCGCAACAGTGGGTTGCGAGAAGTGAGAATCTCGCAACAGTTGGTTGCGCATTTTGAGTATCTCGCTAGCCTCTGTGGGGGGTGAAGTGAGAATCTTGCAACAGTGGGTTGCGAGAAGTGAGGAATTCGCAACAGTGGGTTGTGCAAAGTGAGTATTGCGCCACAGTTGGTTGTGCAATACTCATGTTGGTGCAATTTTCTGATTTAAGTAATTTTGTTATTAACTTAAATTAATTTATAATATTAAGTTATTCTTATGATGAACTGAAAGGACTTGTTTAATTTTTAATAAGTCCAAGCATGTAATTGCAAAGAGGGGATAGTTAAGAAGTCGAGGTGTCGAGATTATTAATATTCTTTATAGATGTATATATAGAATATGTTTTGAGATGTATTATATTGTATGTTATGCACATACGATAGTAAGAGTTATAATACTTATGTATTATGTCGTGGTTGCTAAAAATAGGCATCCGGTCATCGGGGGCACCTTAGTACGGTGTAATGGGAACCGATTACTAGCCATTGACCAAAGGGATGTAATTTTTAGTGATTGAGTGTACCTTGAATCATCGGGGGTCCCGGTTGTGTATCGCGATATTATAATCCCATTGGGACCATTGATTCTGAGGTGGAGAGGACGTGAAATGTGGAATAGGTAGATTTCGATTTGTAATTCCCATTTCTAATGGAAGATCGGAGATTTCCATTTTATCGGGAAGATCAGAGATTTCCCAACTGTGAAAGGAAGATTAGAGATAGGCATAAAGTAAGTTGTAATCTCTACTTCCGGATTAAGGAATAGGCAGGTTTTGACTTGTAATTTCTTGAATAAGAGTATTAGCCTTGAATATGGGATTATTCATGGTAAACTCTTGGTAGTGATTTTATGGCTAGATGAATAGTCATAGGTTTGGGAGTGGGGTAGATTCCCAGTAGTGAAAGGAGTTGTTGTACGGTAAGATGGGTGGAAACAGGTTTGATTTATCTGTTGATATTTTAATTGTTAAATTTTAATTTGATTTGAATATTCTCACTAGGCGAAAGCCTAATGTTTCAAGTTGAATTCTCTTACCAGGTACAAGCTCCGGGAAGTAAGCGGGAATGTGTGATGAGGACTTTTGGAAAGACTCAAACTTGGAGATGACAGAGGATCTAGTTATTCTTTTGATATTTTGGGACAGATGATTAGATAACCTAGTTAATCTGATTATGATGTATGATTTGATTAATAGGTTATTTGAATTAGATGTTTGTTGTAAATAGAAACCTTACTGTTGATCCTCTTGTTATATAAGTTTGAAGTTAATTGATCATAACTTGTGGAATTTTTAAGGTTTAAATTAGCCCTGTTTTTAGGGTGTTACAGTTTGGAGGATCTCCAACTGAGGATCCGCACTTGCACTTAAAATCTTTTTTGGAAATGACTGATTCTTTTCAATTGCAAGTTGTGAGTGATGAAGCGTTAAGGCTAAGGCTTTTTCCTTTTACATTAAGGGATAAAGCTAAGGCTTGGCTGAACTCACATGCACCTCACTCGATAACCACTTGGGAGGAACTTGCCGATAAATTCTTGCAAAAATACTTTCCTCCCACGAGGAATGTAAGGTTTCGAAATGATATAATTTTGTTTAGGCAAGAAGAAGATGAGGCTGTTTCGGATGCATGGGAACGATTTAAAGATTTACTTCGAAAGTGCCCACATCATGGCATCCCACATTGCATCCAATTGGAGACCTTTTACAATGGTCTTTCCAATGCAGCCAAAATCATCTTAGATGCAACAGCCGGTGGAACATTCATGAGTAAAACCTATAATGAAGGATATCAAATCTTAGAAAAAGTGTCCAACAACAATACCGAGTGGTCCAATCCTAGAGCAGTAGTACCAAAGACCAACACCATCGATTCCGAAGCGCTCAAAACCATGAATGCGCAGTTAGTGGCCTTAACAAAAATCGTTTTGAACCAAAATAGAGGCCAAGTCAATTCTGCAACTTATCTAGGCGAAAACTGCTCCCTCTGTGGAGAAGAGCATCTTTTTTACTATTGTCCAGCAAATCCCGAAGCAGTTAATGTTATAAGAACCAACCCAAGAAACAATCCATACTCGCAGACTTATAATCCAGGTTGGAGAAACCACCCAAATTTCTCTTGGGCTGGTAATCCAGGACTCCAACCCCACGGGGCGAGTCATGCCCAGCAAAGACCACACAGTCCCCACATCACAGTGGGCAGTCCCCACAGAACTTTCACCAAGGACAGTCCTCACAACAATACCAACCACGATCCAATCAACCAGCCGAGGTTCAACAATCGATTGAATCAATTCTCAATGGTTTTATGAATCAAACTCAAGCAGCCATTAGGAATATAGAGACCCAAGTAGGACAACTAGCCGTTGAAGTTAAGAATAGACCACCAGGGACATTACCTAGTGATACCGAGCAAGCTAGGGTGAGAGGAAAAGGACCTGAACATGTCAAGTCCATAACATTGAGGAGTGGAAAGGATCTGAAAGATATCGTTTTTTAGTCTGATGATTCGCCTCAAATACCCACTGTGATCACCACAGTGGACACTCCTCAAGTCACTGTGATCCCCACAGTGGGGACTGACATCCCTGACCTTCCCACTCTTGGACCTATTCCAAAACCTACTGTTCCAAAGGCAATACCACAACAAACTCAAATTGACCCACAAAGTATTCCTTTTCCTGAAAGAATGAAGCCAAAAAATGTCGATGTTCAATTTAAAAAATTCTTAGACATTTCTTAACAACTTCACATTAACATACCTTTGGTAGAGGCTCTTGAGCAAATGCCAAGCTATGTTAAGTTTTTAAAGGATATTTTGAACAAAAAAAGAAAGTTGGGTGAGTTTGAGACTGTGGCTTTGACCGAAGAATGTAGTGCCCTCCTAACTAGCAAGATCCCACCTAAGTTGAAAGACCCGGGTAGTTTTACCTTTCCATGCACAATAGGAGGACAAGAAGTAGGTCAAGCACTCTGTGATCTAGGAGCTAGTGTCAACCTGATGTCGTTATCCATTTTTAATAAGTTAGGTATTGGAGAAGCTAGACCCACAACCGTGACTTTACAACTAGCCGACCGGTCCATTGCTTACCCAAAGGGAAAAATAGAAGACGTTTTGGTCCAAGTGGATAAATTTATCTTCCCTGTCGATTTTCTAGTTCTAGATTATGAGGCCGATAAAGAGATCCCAATCATCTTAGGACGTCCGTTTCTTGCAACCGGACGAACTTTGATTGATGTGCACAAAGGAGAACTCACGATGAGAGTTAATGACCAAGAGGTAACATTCAATGTGTTTAAATCCCTTAAGTATATAGACACCGAAGACTGCTTTGCTTTGAGTTCGATTTATGGATCCTACAGTCTTGATACAGTGCCCACAGTGGGAAGTACAGTGCCCACAGTGGGGAGTGAGAGTGAGCACTCTGACCTTGAGAGTGACGACACTTTTGAGGATGAGTGTAACGAAGTAGTAGCAGCCTTTGAACCTCTGGACTTTAAGGATAGAGATGTTCAGCCTCCTTCAATAGAACAACCTCCCGAGTTAGAGCTTAAACCATTGCCTTCCCACTTAAAGTATGCTTTTCTCGCTAAGGATAATAAACTTCATGTTATTATCTCTTCCAAACTTAGTGAGAAACAAGAACAACTTCTGATCGATTTATTAATGAAGCCTAAGGGAGCAATTGGTTGGACCATAGCGGACATTAGAGGTATTAGCCCCTCCTTATGTCAACATAAGATTAACTTGGAGAGTGACCACCCTGGAAAAGTCCAACCTCAAAGAAGGTTGAACCCCATCATGAAGGAGGTAGTTAAGAAAGAAGTTTTGAAGTGGTTAGATGCCGGTATTATCTATCCCATTGCCGGTAGTAGTTGGGTGAGTCCCGTCCAATGTGTCCCTAAAAAGGGAGGGACGACAGTAGTAAAGAACGAAAAAAACGAGCTCATTCCCACTAGGACTGTCACGGGATGGAGAATATGCATGGACTATAGACAACTCAACTTGGCCACTAAGAAAGACCATTTTCCCTTACCTTTCATCGACCAAATGCTTGATAGGTTAGCGGGAAATGAATTTTATTGTTTTCTAGATGGATACTCCGGATACAACCAAATCCACATCGCCCCCGAGGACCAAGAAAAGACCACCTTTACTTGTCCCTACGGTACTTTTGCATTCCGGAGGATGCCATTTGGATTGTGTAATGCCCCAACCACTTTCCAACGTTGTATGATGGCCATTTTCACCGACATGATTGAGGACACCATAGAAGTTTTTATGGATGACTTTTCTGTGATAGGGACATCATTCGACAAATGCCTGGGAAATTTAGAGAAAAGCTTGGTGAGATGTGAGGCCCACGACCTTATTTTAAATTGGGAAAAATGCCATTTTATGGTAGAAGAAGGTATTGTCCTAGGTCATCTTGTCTCAAAAAGAGGGTTGGAAGTTGATAAAGCCAAGCTTGAGGTAGTAGCACAACTTCCCGAACCCACAACTGTAAAAGGCATTCGCAGTTTCTTGGGTCACGTAGGTTTTTATAGGAGGTACATCAAAGATTTTTCGAAAATAACAAAACCTTTGTGCAACCTGTTACAACACGAAAAAGATTTCATTTTTACCCAAGAATGCCGAAATGCTTTTGAAACAATCAAACAAGCCTTAGTTACAGCACCCATAGTGACCACTCCTGACTGGTCACTCCCATTCGAAGTGATGTGTGACGCCAGCGAGTGGGCTGTGGGGGCTGTTCTCGGACAGAAAAAGAACAAAGTTTTCCACCCCATCTATTATGCAAGTAAAACACTGATTGAAGCTCATATTAATTACACAGTAACTGAAAAAGAATTAGTTGCGGTGGTGTTTGCTTTTGATCGTTTCAGGTCGTACTTGATAGGGACGAAGGTCATAGTGCACACGGATCATGCGGCGATAAAATACTTGATCAACAAGGCTGATTCCAAGCCACGCTTGATTAGGTGGGTCTTATTGCTGCAAGAATTTGACCTTGAGATCATTGATAGAAAAGGAACAAGCAATCAGATAGCTGACCATTTGTCCAGGCTCGAGAAGATAGTGGGCACTGTTGATCCCACTCCGGTCAAAGAGAATTTTCCCGATGAACAATTGTTATCTGCCCAACATCTCGAAAATAATATTCCTTGGTATGCTGACATTGCAAACTTTTTAGCAAGTGGACTGAAACCCCACGGGATAAGTGGGCAACCATTTAAAAAGTTTTTACATGATATACGACAATATGTTTGGGACGACCCTTTCTTATATAAGACAGGGACAGACCAAATATTGAGGCGTTGTATCCACGGAAGTGAGCAACATCAAATACTCCATGGTTGTCACACATCCCACTACGGTGGCCACTTTGGTGGAAACCGCACTGCTGCAAAAATCTTGCAAAGTGGGTTCTTTTGGCCCACTATGTTTAAAGACTCGTATGAATTTGTGAAAAATTGTGAGCAATGTCAACGCACCGGGAACATTTCGCAAAGGAACGAGATGCCTCTTAACAACATTCTAGAGGTAGAACTTTTTGATGTTTGGGGGATTGATTTCATGGGACCCTTTCCAAATTCCAATAATAATTTTTATATCTTGGTTGCGGTAGACTATGTTTCAAAATGGGTGGAAGCCATTGCGTGTCATTCTAATGATGCCAATACCGTGGTAAAGTTTTTGCATAAAAACATTTTCACTCGATTTGGAACACCACGGGCATTGATTAGTGAGGAAGGCACCCATTTTGTAAACAAAGTCATGGCCTCGGTCCTTTCTAAATATGACATACATCATAGAGTGGCCACCGCATACCATCCGCAAACCAACGGTTTAGCCGAGCTTTCAAACCGTGAGATCAAAGGAATTTTGGAAAAAGTTGTTAAACCGCACCGCAAAGATTGGTCAACCAAACTTGATGATGCTCTTTGGGCCTATCGAACGGCCTACAAAACTCCCTTGGGAATGTCTCCTTTTAAATTGGTTTTTGGCAAAGCTTGTCATTTACCGATTGAATTGGAGCATAAGGCATTTTGGGCCCTTAAAGAGCTTAACATGAGTGAGGATGCTGCGGGAATTAAGCGAAGTTTACAATTGCATGAGTTAGAAGAGTTGCGTTACCACTCTTATGAAAACACAAAGTTGTACAAGGAAAAGACCAAGATGTGGCATGATCGAAGAATCAACCATAGGGAATTCATGGAGGGACAACAGGTATTATTGTTCAATTCCCGTCTTAAACTCTTTCCAGGAAAGCTAAAATCACGTTGGACGGGACCATACACCATTGTCAAGGTGAGTCCCTTTGGAACAATGGAGTTAAAGTCCCCACAGTCTGGTCAAACGTTCAAAGTCAATGGGCAGAGGGTGAAGCATTTTCTGAACGAGACTGCCCACATTCCATCCCACTCTCCACCCCACTATGGTTAAGAAACATCGGGACCACTTGTAAATATTTTATTTCAGTTGTTTGCTGTCTTTTTATTATTTTTGGTCTTTTTAATTCTGCATGGTAGTTTGTTTTTATGTGTGTAGGAGCAATTGTCGCTTTTTGGAAGAAAATGCAAGAAAAATACTTCGCAGTGGTGAAAGCACAAGTCACTCCGCTCCCCACTCTTAATCTGACGGAAGATGAGACTTTTTTTTTGGGGCCCAATGCTGACAAGCTATCACCTTTTCTGCCATGAAGTCTCTTTTTGCTACCACCTTGTCATACCTTTTACATTTCCCATAAAAACCATCATTCCCCATTAAACCATCATTTCTACTCTCTCTCTCTCTTCAAAGAAAACCGTACCCGCCCTTTTGTACCATCCAAAAGAAAGATTACTCCAAACTTTTCTTTTATCTCAGATTTCAAAAAGTCTCTCCAAATATTCAAAATACCCACCATTCTTCTTCTTCTTTTCTTACGAGCACAAACCGAAAGAACCATTCCCAAAATCCCTAACAATGGCTAGGAGCAAAAGGCTAAGCACCAACCCTGATGCACTCACTCGTGCGGCCGTCCGCCGCCGACTCTCCGAGGACCACTCGCCGGAAACTGTCACCGGCGACCTAAATGAACCGCCACCGGTATCCGGCGAAAATCCGATTGTTCCAGACACGGGTTCGTCGAAACAAGAGAGTCCCAAAGCTGTTTCTTCATCTAAAATGGCGGACTCTGGTTCTAGCCACCTCGACGATGAGGCATTGCAAGCCGAAGTAGAAGAAAGAAGATTGGAAGAAGAGTTCAACCTGCGTGTGTCGGCCATCCGAAAGAGAAAAGAAGAAGTCGAAAGAAAGCGAAAGGAGGAGGAGAGACTGAGACAAGAGGAAGAGGAAAGGTCACGAAAAGAAAAGGAGGAGCGGAAACAGAAAGAGGAGGCCGAGAGATTGGCAAAAGTGGAGGAAGAAAGAAAAAAGGCTGAGGAAGAAAAACTTCGGGCAGAAGAGGAGAAGAAAAAGGTTGAGGAAGAGCAAAGAAGAGTTGAGAATGAAAGGCTTCTTGAGGAAGCAATGAAAAAAGCGGCTGAAGAAAGGGCGAGAAAAGAAGATCAAGACAAAATCCGGCAAGAAGAAGAAGTTCAAGGAATGGGTAAGGAGCATATTCAGACTGGAACAATCCCTCAAGCCACAACCGCTGTTGGCTTGGAGGCGCTAACAACTGCTGCCCACAGTGGGGAGAATCCAATGAGGAAGGCTTTGAGGAACAAGGGAATGGTCACCAGGTCCTTGGTGACCAAATCAAAGAAGACACCCACTAAGAAGCCAAGGAAGACCGCTGGAAAAGGTAAGGGTCTCGAACCCTCTTTGAGTTCTTCTTCTTTAGAAACTGATGCTGGGGATATGCAAATCCCATCTGAAAACCCACACCAATCCACAGTGGGGACTGAGCATGCCCCCAGTGGGGTACCCAGGCAATTCACCACTCCCGATGTGGCTGCCCACTTTGAGTGTATTTCTAATCAGAAGTTGAACCTAGAGAGGGGTTTTGACCCCGACTTTATAGAAGCCAATCCGTTTATTAAGAATAGGATCACCGAGCAAGATTGGTCGACATTGGCAGCTGCCAACCGTCGCGCAAATGCCTCTTTAGTGCGGGAATTTTATGCCGAGGCCTCTCAATCCAAAGAACCTTGTGTAAAAGTCCGGGGTAAAACTGTATTCTATCATGCTAGTGCTATCAACCTAGTTCTTGGCATAAGGACCCCCACTGCTTGCGAATTTGTCCGATTTTTGAAAAATATGACCGAAGCAGATGAATAATTGATTTTAAACGAATTAGCAGCTGAGGGAAAGCCCTGGGGTAGGGATGGCCAACGCAAATGTTTGCCTACTAATGCCCTCACAACTGAGGCCGATGTGTGGTTCCAGTTTGTGCGGGCAACCATATCCCCCACTTCCCATGACACTACGTTATCAATGCACAAGTGCGCCCTGTTGTACTGCATCTTAACTGGTAAACCAATCAATTTGGGGACCCTCATGTACGCTGCCATCGACCAAGCTCGCACCAGAAAGAAGGTAAATTTGCCCCTCCCTTGTCTCATTACTTCATTACTAATAACTGCTGGAGTGCCCTCAGCCGCGGAAGATCAATAGCTTGTTTCCACAAGCAATATCAGTGTGGCAACAATAAGAAAGATGGGACGAGCGGTCACTATCCCCACTGATGATCCCACAGTGAGGATTGCTAATGAGCACACTGTGAGAACCACTGGTACACCACTCCAACAACCCACTGCAGGAACCACAAGCACACGTAGCAGTAATCCCATGTCCGAAATCCTGAAAGCTTTAAAGAAACTCACTTATCGAATCGAACTAATGGAGGGCCAGCAGAAATATCAAAACAGGGCGACGGCATCATTTTGGATGTACACCCG
The DNA here is from genome assembly GCA_033807775.1 of Saussurea involucrata. Taxonomy (NCBI): domain Eukaryota; kingdom Viridiplantae; phylum Streptophyta; class Magnoliopsida; order Asterales; family Asteraceae; genus Saussurea; species Saussurea involucrata. Next base: position 146,771,066 of record CM066314.1, read on the forward strand.
GGAACGTGATGAGGTGATGAAGAAAATGCTCGAAGAAGCTAATCCCGAGTTAGCTGCACAACTCCCCGAATTTCCCGAGGATATCTGCCCTACCTATGCTAGTGAAGATGAATTCGATGAAGATGATGCGGATCTGTCGCCGCAAGCTACCCCGTCCCCTTAATGGTTTGTTAAAACTTTGGTTCCACTCTGTTGCTGCTCCAAAAACAATTTTATTTTTCTGTATGATTCTCGTATTTTGCCTATGGCTGGGAATGTGACAATATTTGATGTTTTTAACTTTTGATGATGCATGAAAATCCTACTGATGAGTAGGTTATTTTGGGTTACTAACTGATTTTCTTAGTTGAATGCTTGTTTGATCTCGTTTCCATTTCAAGGTACAACTTTCGGCTTCCGACTTAAAAGGTCCCTTTTGTAAGTACAAATCTCAACTTGTCACCATGAAATGATATAGGCCGTTTTTCGCATCCAAAAACGATCCTTTTTGAACCACCTCCTTCATCCCATATTTCCATGTCACAGTGGGGACACTGTGAACTCTTAAGTTTGAGGTGGGGGAAAGTCAGAATGACTTCCAGTCTTCCCACAGAGGGGACAAACCTTTGGAAATAAAAATCTCAAAGAGAGATCATCGGTCCACGTTTGGAATTTCGTGCCAAAACCCTTGGAAAAATATTCAAAAACACAAACCTTTCGAACCCAAGAAAAGTCCTATCGATCAATTGTGAACAAGGGAAAGATTTCGTCAAGTACAAAAGTGAAGCTTTGATTTTGGAACCGAAAGAAGTACCTGTAGAGGGAGATCAACATCTAGTCAGAGTGAGAAGTCAGTAAGTCCCTGAAAGCTCTTGTGCATTATTTTTTTATATATATTATTATTTTATTTCTTTCTTTTTATTACTTGGGGACAAGTAATGGTTTAAGTTTGAGGTTGTGATAACTCTATTTTTAGAGTTATTATTTCCTTATATTTTCTATTTTATTTTGTCAATTTTAGCCATTCCGCTTCTTAAAACCCCCATTCTTGGCATAATTCTCGAAAATGAGCAAAAAGAGTGAACCATAGTCTTTAATAAATTATTTGGTGGAATTTGGGTGTTTTCCACGTTTTATCCTGCAGTGACCACTGTTGTGCCCACTCTTCGAGCAGATCAAGAAAACAAAAGAAAACCATGGGCTGGAAATATAAAAATCTGGAGTTGGAAGGATCATTTGGCAGGAAAATCTGAGATGTGGTGGCTAAAAGGGTTCCTTAAAAGCTTGGCATAATGATTGTACCATTGTACTTGCAAAGGTTGACTCCTAGAAGACCATTGGGTAAAGAGAGCTATACATGGAGGATTGAAGTGTTATCTTTTGAGCTGATTTTCAGCATTATCCTTCAGTCCTTACACCTTGGATAAACCCATTTTGTGTAAAGACCAACACCTCCTTCTTGGTATAAATAGGGGTGTTGGGTCTCATTTATTGCATCCATCTTTGCTTGCAAGTTCTCTAGTACTTCATTAAGTTTTAGTCCTTAAATTTTACTGCAGTAGTTAATATTTAATTTCTGTATTTTATTTTCTTAATTCAGTGGTAGTTCGCATTACATAGTGACAGGGACGAATTCTCGTTCCCCACTGTGGGTTTAATTCAAGTCACTTTCAGTTTAATTATGTGCAATTTCTACTCTTTTGCTTTCTTTACTTTAGTTATGGGCTAAACATCCTTTGGGATGTAGGAAGGAGAAGTACCTGGATTTTATTAAAAATGCTCGAGTAATCTTTATACTTGGAATATTTCTTGTTTTGGTCATTCATTCTCAATTATTACCCAAGGATGCGAACAAGCCGATCACTTGCAAGGATCTAAAGTCTAGTTCTTAACTTAGAAATAAGTAGAACGCAGTGACACGAGCTTGAATGATGCTAGGGGATTCGAAAGAATTCTTTTGACACTTACGAAAGTGAGGTCGGCATAGTGAGCTATTCTCAACTCACTGGAGTAGTAGGCAAGCTAATTGGTGTATCTAAAAACACTTAGAGTATTTGTCTCTACACATTCCATCGAGGCCTGAAAAGGTCCATTTTGAGATTGCCATTGACAAAACAATAAATATTAAGAGTATATGATTTTTATCTAACGGTGTGAGTATTTTGTAACCGGGATTTTCTAGCGAAAATGCCCACCTCGAATACAAGGATCACTTTTAGGACCGAGTATTTAGTATAAAATCTAGGGAAAATCTAATCTACATTCCTCCTTTTAAAATCTCAACTTATACCAAAACAATAAATATAAAGAACCATTCCCCAACCATTTTTACTCTAAGATCTCAACTTATACCAAAACCCAAATTTCATAAATAAGGAAGGGGAAGATCACCTCAATCAACCACAACCAAAATCACCTAATGATATCCCAAAATGGAAGAGAATGTGAAAACAACAACAATCTAGCTTTTGGGTAGAGAGAGATTATCTTCACTACTTGAATCCTCCAAATAAAAGCTCCTAGTCTCCACAAAAGCTTCAAGCTCCCATATCTTCAACAATGGTGGAAGTGGGTATGGTTTGGGTGGAGAAGATGAAGAAGAAGAGGGAGGGTTTGTGTTTCCTTGGGAGAAATCGGCTTAGAGAGAGAAAGGGAGAGGCTGAGTTAGGGTTTGGAAAATGAAATGAGGAAGAGAGAGGGTTTAGGCCTTAAAAGTAAACAAAAATGTCATTAGACGCATCACAGACGTCCGCATGGTCCTACGCGGATATCCAGCCTCAGCCGAGCTGTTTCCTTCCCAAAATCGCATGTTGCTTCCGCGGACGACATGCGGACTTCCGCATGGCACGGATGTCCGGCTGCACCATGTGGACGTCCGCCAAACCCATATTCCGTTTTTTCAAAATTACGATAAGAGACTAGCTATGGGACTTACATCAATACAATCATTCCAATATGCCCTAATTATTAGTGGCATTCATAAGTAACACGTAGCATAGTCAGGGTTTGATAAATAGTTATGCCTCACCCGTACCTATATTTCACCCAAATCACACGGGGTAAATAAGTCACCCAACTACTCACGAGACACTCCCCTTCCAAAACACTCTATATAAATCATTTGTTAATCGTCCAAAGGTTATAAACTGTATAAACCGATCCACACCGTTCATTTTTTTATCAACGTTTGGTATGGATTAGTGGAGATTTTTATTTTAAATTGATGAAAAAATACAGTAAATTTTTTAAAGACAATTTAAATTATTATAAATTTTAAATTAATTATTAATTTTTAAAGACAATTTAACCCCTCTCTCTCATTTATTCAATTTTCAAATAAACCATATTTAACATCATTTTCCATTATTCATTCTCTTTCAATTTTTCGGTCACAACTCCAACTATTATAGTTGAACGGAGTAAAGTTAGTGGTATCACCTTCAAGAGTCATACAAAGATTTACATTATGATGAACAAGTTAAGTGGATGCACGAGTTACCACTACCTAGTCTCTTCTTAAATCTGCCTGCCCCTACCCCATCGCCGACCGCCTTCCACACCCCCTTCGTCTAACAACCATCATGATCAAAAGTAAATAAGCTATTTGGAGTGTTTGGATAGAAAAAATCAAAAGTGCTTATTTGCTTCTCCTCACCACAAATAAGTTGTTTTTGATAAGTCATTCCATACCTCCTTATTTACTTCTCCTTATTTACTTATCTATCCAAATTACTTTTTTACCCTCAATTTTTAACAAACACTTTTTAAAAACTGTTTTTCCTCACCACATAAGCAAATAAGCATAAGTTAAAAATATAAGCACTCCCAAATACGTTGGAGATAGGATTTGAATTTTACGATCTATAAAGTTTACTAGATGTTTTTACATATGAAACATTAACGTGTAAGTTGAAACATTAGTTTATGTTTTTTAATGTACATTGTTTTATGTTAAATGAGTTATTTTTTGATATTTTCACATATGAAACGTTATTATGAATTAGTTTAAACAAATTTAATGTATTTTTCATAGGTAAACAACACTAATATGAAGCTAGGTCGTAATTGTTTCGTATAAGGAACATTAATTGGTTTTGTTTCATATGAGAAACAAAAAGGTTACAAATTAAAAAGTTAACTATGTTGTTTCATAAGCGAAACACACTATAGTAACAAATAATGTTATTTTTTGTACAAAAAGGTTGATACTGACAACCCCAACCGGCCCACAATCGGCTGCCTATCCATAATGTGGGGGGCATACCTGACTCACTCAGCGGTTGTGGCTATGAGGATGTCTTGGGTTCGAACCCGAGACCTTCTGCTTTTTGTACAAAGATGACCCATCCATTACCAACTGAGTTACACACCATTGGATTTTGTTGTACAATTTGCAAAAGAAGTGTACTATAAATATTAGTTTGGTCAAAAACTACATTTTTATAGAAAATATAATCAAATACAAATTATTACAAGTATTCATGTTTCATTTTTACATGCCTCAATCTGATTTTTTTTCCTACAAAATAAATATTTTCATCTTATTTAATTAATTTAAAAAGGTGTAATAATTGAATATTTAACCATAAATAATTATTATGCAATAAATTATATTAAAATATATGATGTTGTAGGATAAAATTTAGTTTATACATATTAATATAAAATCTATTGTTTTACTATAAATGTTCGGTGTCGAGTACATGATTAGAGACGTGAGAGGTGTCTCGTCTCCGCCCCCATTCCCGGTTTCTAAATTCGGGGATTCTCTGCCCCCTTCCTAAAGAATTCTTTGATTAAACCGGGTTTGGTTGTCGGGTTTATGCTCGAACGCTAGCTTTTTTTTATCTTGCAATCTCAAAGTGGGCTCTCTTGTGGGTTATTATGTGAAGTTGTGTTTAAAAATGGAATAGAAATATTAAATAAGGTCCAATTGTATTCCATTACTAGATATACAATGGGCCTCATTGAAAATAGTTGTGGGTAAGTGGGCTTAATGTTTGGGCCTTGGTGGAAAACATTAGAGCCCAAAATTTGATCATATGAAGTTATGAACTATGAAGTGATGGACAAGGAAATATTTAAAAAAAAGAAAGTATTTGTGTAACAACTCACTCCAAAGTATGCCAAAATAAGACCTTAATTAAAATAAACTGCCAAACATGGCCCATAGTTCACACTGTCAAAATTCAAAAATTCGGGTTCGCGAAATAAACCCTAAATACAACTGAAAATATCTAATAATAAATGCAAAAGGAAAGGTCCTCTAGTGTCATCAACCACGCCCACGCTTATGCATTCTCTTTCCCACTAGTGGAACTGCCTCTAACCTGCTTACCTGAAAAGGATTTCAGTTTTGAAAATACGAGGGTTAGACCACAAGGTCTAGTGAGGTCCCTCAGTTAACTTTCACACCACAAATAATATTTAAAAGAATTTGTGAAAACATTTAACAGTAATCAGTTTTGGCAAATTAGCATCCACACACATATAACTGAAATATCTGTCCGGTCACACACACCCGTGACCTGGTCTAGGGCACACACCCGCCCTTAGGAACATACCTAGTATGTTCAGATAATCCATATGGGTCACACCCCCCATATACATCACACTATGCATAAATAAATTATATGCAAGCACACACGTACGAGTAAATAAACAAGTACCAACAAACTTTAGTTTAGAAAAACTCACCTGGAGTCCTTGCTAGATATTCCTCACTCGCAAACAATTATCTTTACTCGCACCTACAATTTGACCCAACACACATTACCCGGTAAGGCTCTGGCACACTCGAATTTCTACCACTTGAAAGGTCTCAGCCGGCTAAATACTGGACCCTAAGTCTCGGTTTCAAAATAATTAAACACCGAATCCATAAAAATCAAATACCGGGTTGTTGGGCTACTAATCAATTAAATTCCATCCCTATTAAAATTAGGCCCACGTGGTAGAGTTCTAGGTCCACATAAAATGTAGGCCACTCAATATAAACTTTCGGTCCAATTTCGTTTCTAATAAACTCTCACCGAATCCACTAAACACTAAGCCCACCAACATTTCTAAATCACATGAAATTAGGTCCACGTGGAAGCCCAATGCACTTACACTTTCAATTGATTATTTAATATTAGTCCAAACTAGAATTTCCATTCCGGAACTCACCCCTTTAATTAATTCCGGATCTTCACAATTAAAGGTCCATTCCGGATCTCAAATTAAAAGTCCATTCCGGATCCTTTGGGCCGAGATGAAGTTCCGGATCTCTAATATTAATTCCGGATCATACTTATTAAATAACACCGGAACTACAGACTCCGGATCATAACACACTCCGGGACTACTGGGTTTTCTACGCAACCTCGCACCCCTAATCAGTCCTTCCACACAGTCCCAAATTGATGTTAACTTATCAGGATTAAAGGAACATTACTTTACCAACCAATTAAGTCAGCTACTCATTGATTCGTAATTTTTATCGATAGAAACCCATCCAGAGTCAATTTTCTTCATTCTTAACAGGGGATAGTAGAACACTAAATCCAATTCTAAACTTTGATTTCCACAAAATAATAGTAAGCATGGATTAGTGATTACCTTGATAACTCTAATTCAGAAATAAACTTCAATCTCTTCTCCTCTTCCAACTAGTATGATTACCTTGATGCTCCTTTTCTCTGCCCTTGCTCTAGCCGCCCAAAAGTCGGGAGTAATATTCCTTCTAGGGTTTTGTGCAACAAAAAGGGGTTTTATACCATTTCCTCTATTTACAAAACTGACCCCCAACTACTAGAAAATATGAAATCCTTTCCACAAAGTTTATTCTATTTAATTAACAGTCTCGGTTACTACAATTTGACCCTTTCAAATGTATGCACAATTTGACCCTTTCAAATGTATGCATGCATCAATATCACATTGCAACTAGTATGTTTATAACTACAATTACAATTACAAACAACTTGAAATAAAATTGTTGTATGTTATCACAAAATTCGATGAATAGATTCCGGTATCAGTGGCAAACAGATACAGATACAAACTTAATGATCACCAAAGTGCAAAATCGAGTACAACTCTGGATTGAACATGAAGTTGTATTCATAAACTTTGATCAACCTATGACGTAAAACGATAAAAAACATTTGATGGGGAAGGTGTAAAAGAGTATTTTCGATCTACGTACTTGTAGGTTGTAGTGATATAGAAAAAAAATACAAAAATTTAAGTGGAAAACTCAAAAACCGGAGAAAAAACCACTAGCAAAAAGAAAAAAAAAGAGAGTATATTTTATCAGGATGCTTTTAAACAAAAGTCTTGGATCACTTTTATAGCATACATGGATGTAGTTCACTCAACTTTTTGTTGATCCATTGATTTGGGAAAGACCTTTCATGTTTTTAGCCAAACAATTCTCAATCAATGATATAGTCTCTTAACAAGTTTCCTAGCTACATATATGTTCTAAATTCAGAATACTACATCTTTTTCTAATTCTTTTACTATAATATGTCTTTACGGAAACAATCATTCTACTTAACTACTTTCTCAAATAGAGAACATGTCTCCATGTATCACTGCTAGACATTGTTTTTGAGTGAGACATATCAGATTCATTGTTTTACCATCAAACTATGTGTTCTATCAACTAGTAAACTTAGTATAAAAAGTAGTAAGATTTACATTTTTACACCAATTATATCAAAATTGATAATTAATTTTATCAACAATTTATAAAAATAAATAGAGTAAACTGCAATTTTGGTCCATGTGGTATGTTGTTTTTCTCACTTTTAGTCTCCAGAAAATTTTTATTGCAAGAAAAACCTTGTGGTATGCAAAAGTGCTCGATTTTGGTCGCTAAGACTAACAGCCGTTAGTTTTAGCTGTTAAATACCCCCACGTGCCTTGCACATGAGGGTATATATGTCATTTTACAAATATAAGCCACAGGGACCAAAATTGCAATTTACCAATTTGTTATTATATTATTTATTTAAAATATAATAATTATATTATATAATTAATAAATAAATATCACATGATTTAAAAATAACATATTTAATAAAATGAAACTTTTTTAATTAAGTAATAATTTGTGTACGTGTCGTCAACCAAAACTAATAAATTTGTTACTCTAAAATAATTAATTAATAATTTGTTTAATCTAAAACAACTATTAACTGATTAATAATTTGTTTAATCTCAAGTAATATTAATTAATTAATTACAAATTTATTCTAAAATAATTTATATTTTATTTATTTATTAAATTTCACTTTTAATATAAAATAAATTATTCAATAAAAAAAAGGGAAAACTGTATGAAAATGGAACCAACTTTCATCAATTTCCTATTTTTGGGAACCAACTTTCAAAATCGTCACTCAAGGACCTAGACCAAACTTTATGTTTATTTAAGGGTCTGGTTAACTTGTTGACCTTAATAATGACATCACCCTGTTTTTTTGCCAACTAAGGGTGTGTTTACTTGTGACTTATTGGTCTTAATGGGGAAACTGCCCTTACTTGTGAATTTGTGAAATTTTGTGAACTTTGTCGCCATTTGGAACTGCCCTTTCTTCGCCATTTGTGAACTTGTGAACTTTGTAGCAGATTGTTGCTGTGAACTTTTTGCTACACAAGCAGATTGTTGCTGTGAACTTTGTGAATTTGTGAACTTTTTGTGAACTTGTGAACTTTGTAGCAGATTGTAGCTGTTGATTTTTTGCTACACAAGTATGTTGCTGTTGATTTTTTGCTACACAAGTATGTGCTACACAAGTTTGTTGTTGTTGATTTTTTGCTACACAAGTTTGTTGCTGCTGATTTTATGTCGATTATTGTTATTAATTCATACTCAGGGGTAAATCGGTCATTTCTGCTATTCAGACTGCTGATTCAGATAAAAAAGTAAACAACAGACACGCCAGAGAAGAACCAGACAGACACATTAACAGTAACAGTAGCAGCGCCGCCGAAGAAGAACCAGCGCCGCCAGAGAAGAAGTGCCAGAGAATAAGTACTGGAGAAGCAACGCCAGAGAAGGAAAGACGATGGGAACGACGACTAGGGTAGGGTTGCAAATTGCAATCACGATTGAGGATAGGAGAAACCGAGCGGCGTCTGTTGGTTTCCAATTTTACAATTTGATTTCTTAATTTTTTTAATTATATCTTAATGATAATGATAAATATCCACCTAATATATATTTTTAATTATTAGGTGCCATGTCATGTTAATTTACCGTACCTGCTGAATAGGTTACCAAACCCTTAAATAAACATAAAGTTTGGTTCAGACCCTTGAATGACGATTTTGAAAGTTGGTTTCTCAAAATAGGAAATGGGTGAAAGTTGGTTCCATTTCATGAACATGAAGTTTTTTATAAGAATTTTATTATAAATATTTGAGAAAGAGAATAATAATAAAAACACAAAAATAGGTTGAAGATCCCTTATATAATATTTTTATTATATAATTAATGTTATATTCTGATAAATACAAATTATGTTGAAATTAAAATTTGGATTATTTTAGAGTAAACAAATTATTAGTTAATTATTTAAGAGAAAAAGATTTATTAGTATTAGTTAACTAAACGTAAACAAATTATTACTTAATTAAAAAAATTTCATTTTATTAAATATGTTATTTTTAAATCATGTGATATTTATTAATTGTATTATATAATATAATTATTATATTTTAAATAAATAATATAATAACAAATTGATAAATTGCAATTTTGGTCCCTGTGGCCTATATTTGTAAAATGACATATATACATCATGTGCAAGGCACATGGGGGTATTTAACACCTGCAACTAACGGCTGTTAGTCTTAGGGACCAAAACCGAGCACTTTTGCATATCACAGGGTTTTTCTTGCAATAAAAATTTTCTGAGGATCAAAAGTGAGAAAAACAACATACCACAGGGACCAAAATTGCAGTTTACTCAAATAAATATGTAACTTTTTGTATCAATATGTTAAAAAAAAACTCCTGTTTTGTCAAAATGTGTCACCTTCCAATTTCCATATATAAAAACATAAAAGCTAAGACAAGAGAGAAAGAAAGAAAAATGAAAACATTTAGTGTAACTATAATTTAATACATTTATGTGATGATTAAATAGGTATAAGAAATAAATTTTAATATAAAAATATTGCAAAACCAAAAGAAATGAAGGGGCTATTTGATGGTGATTATTAATAGACAAGTAGGGAGGGAATAAGTCCTATGTTTGCTCCATCTAAGTAGCCATGGAGACCTAATCATGTGTTGTGATTCCCTAATGTTATTATCCTCCACTTTTTTTTTTGTTTTAATCATGTTGATACATACACACACATATATATATATATATATATATATACATATGCATACACCTATGCATGCAAAGAAACACTCATACATATTTTATATAGGTTGAATCAAACGAGAACATGATCAAAATAAAAGAATACAAAAACGGTTAAATCATGTTTGATAGTATATTGAAATCACATGTGATTATACATAGCATATTGTCAATGCATTGTGTGACCTAGGTCGCACAAAAGTAAATATGATTTATGTGAATTTAAAGTAAGATCACATGTGATTTAGTCGTTTTAGTGTTATCTTATTTGGTTATCTCTCTCTCTCTCTATATATATATATATATATGACGATACTCGAATGAGAACCAGAAAAATGTTACAAAACTGTGAAAACCGATATAAAAATACACGGAATTTTTCACGTGGTGAAACAAATATATGTGAAGCAATATCTTAATTCCTATCAGCTGATGAAAACAATCATGTAAAATTAATATTTTTAAATCGGTTCTAATGGGTTTATAACATTTTTCGTACAAGATGGTGGTTTTGCATCGATTGGGTTAGTTTTCCTTGAATATTATTTTAAAGGTGTGATGCCATGTTTTGCAATGTCGATGATTAAGTATGCAGTGGTTATGCTTGGTGTTCTTGGTGATTTTTACGGTATGAATGTTTATGTATTCACCCGTTAATGGTATTTTGTTTGTTTATCGTGCTTTGAAGGAGTCTCGGTCAGTTTTTAAATCATTCACTGTTTTAATCATCGGTTATGGCTTCATCTGATCCTAAATCAATTATTTCATCATTATAGGATGATAGTTTTAGAGGCTGTTTACAAAACGCTTACCCGGGTAAGTGCTTACCAAGTCACATTAGCTTACCGGGTGAATATGGCAAGGACTAAGAATCTTACCTGGTAAGAGCGGAAGCAAGAACCGAGAGTCGAAAGCAAGGACCTAGAGTCTTACCCGATAATTGAGTCCAACAATTTCATTCAACGATTTGACAATAGATGAATGACAAGAAAAAAACTTCAAGATTTAGGTTTGAGAAAAGGTAAAAAAATATCGCAAGGGAACCACAAGGGTTGTGGCGTACTGGCTGGGGATGTGGTGGAATATCCCATCTGCTCAGAGTTTGAATCCAGGCGTACACAACAATTATGGCCACTGAGGTTTAATCAGGGCTGATGTCTTACAATCATAAATTATCAAGAGATTAGTTTAGGCATAGCATAGGACACCCTTCCCAAAAAACAATATCGCAAGGGATTAAAACAATACCATTTAAACATATTCAAAAGAAAAAATCATTTGACAACATGTTAAACTTTAGTTATTTATCGGTAATTTTAATATATTAATAAATACGTATTGATTTGGTTAGAATGTTCATATTTTTACTTGAAACAAATACCTAAACCGAACAACTTGGTTTCAAAAGTTTTATGTGTAATAACCTATTTTATTAAAATATGAGTTTATAGAAGTTGAGGGTATGTTATGTAAAATCTAGACTTTCAGGAGGGGGCATGTTACACCCTAAAACAACCGGGTCGTAACGAAACATCAACGCCCAAAATATACTTCATTCTAAAATACGTCGCAGCGGAATACTAGACATTACATCAACAATCTTTTAACAGAATACGAAATACTAAGTAACACTTAACAATGCAAAGTTAAAAACCAAACGTATGTAGTCTGCTAACATAAACAGTCCTCAAGCCAGACCTTTGCCCTTATCGACCTTAAACTTTCCTGATCCTGAGATACACACTAAAGTTAGCTTTACGCTAAGTGAGTTCATGGTTTTCGCAACAGCATCCATAAGTCGTAATCATAAAATAAATCATAACCAATTAGTCATATCATAATTAATTCAATGAAATATCATGCATTTAAAAACATGTCTTGTAAACATATAAAATTACATCTTGCCATCACTTTAGAGATTTACGTCCTTGGCATGGTGGGGCTCCGTCATTCCGTCCATCTCAAGTCAAGCACATGTCTTAACTTTCGTCCCAGAGGTACCCCTTCTGGCACATGTACTGACTATCATCATCGTTTGCGATTTTCCGTCGTCCAATACCAGCGTCCCGATAATGAGCTCCACACTTATAGCCACGTCCCCTCATTACAAATCCATCATTTAAAACATGTAGCATGCTTTACATTCAATGTTTAAATTTATGACATGCTCAAAAACATTTCTCGTCACTAAACATCCAACATCATCAAACATGCAAGCATATTTGTATATGAAGTGTAGCATCATAACCCTAACTACAGTTGAGAAACGTAAATAGACACTAAAAGGAAAGTCTTCTAGTTCTTCTATTCGCAAGCTCCAACTCACATCTTTCCCTTGCCCTTAAACAAGCCATCGACTACCTACTTACCTGAAAAGGTTTTAAATTTTGAAAAGCGGGGGTTAGACCATGAGGTCTAGTGAGTTCCCTCTAGATACCATCACCACGCCACAATACTCACAAAATAAGTTTGTAAGAGTTTATAAGTAGCTACATCTTTATCAGTCAAATATACAAAACACATGCTGATGGTCCACACCTTAGTCACGTACACACCTGTGACAACGTGTTAGGGCTCACACCCGCCCTTAGAAATGATATGAAACAGATTCATATCTCGTGTATGGGAAACACCCCCCATATATTCATTAAAAGCTATCGCATGTCCCGCCCCACGTATACCCGCAATTTGAGTAACACACTTTTATCATGCATATTTAATATCAATGTAAAAAGCATGCAATTCATTATATCGATACAAGTAATGAGTTCACGTATTGATAAAACTTTAGTTTAGAAAGACTCACTTGGCGTCCACGCTATGCACTTTCACACTCGAACTAAGTATCCTTTACTTGCACACCTACATTTTCACCCAACACACGAGAGTGAATAAGTCACTCAAGATCTTACTCAGAGTCAAGATTCTCGAGACACCCTCTATCTACACTCTAACAACACATAAAGTTCCGGACACAGACAATTCGGATTCCGGATACCACTTCCGGACTCTTCCGGATCCAGCCCCCTTTTCCGGACACAAACAATCCGGACGTGTCCGGACCTCCATGTTTTCTGGTACCGACTCCCGGATCCTATCCGGATTCCCAAAGGTTTCCCGATAAACTCTTTTCCTGTCCCCATCCAGACTCCTAACCTTTTTCGGGTAAAACATCCAACAAAACCCGCTTCCGGAAGTCTTCCTTTTCTGGATCGTGCGATTTCGAGCATGGGTTTTTATCGAACAGTGCCCTTCTCCGAAAACCTCAATCAGACATGTAATCCGGCTCAAACGTCGATTTTAAGCTACTAAAATATGGATATGACCTTTCTAACATTAATAGAAATCAGTCCAAATCCAAAACACACTCTTAACTCACTGATTCCTTCAAATAAAACCCATTCCTTTCCTTATACCATATTTGAAGAATTTCATGGAGAATACGTTATCAAACCCACAATAGACATAGAAATTAAAGGAGAATGTGATTACCTTGAAGAAGATGAAGATTCACAAATCCTTAGCTCCCAGTTCCAAGCTCTTCATTCACAATAGCAAAGTTTGTTTCACACACTAGTCGCACCAAACTGATGAAAAGAAATGAGGGATTTAGGGGTTTTAACCCTATTTCTGTTATTCTCACTAAGGCCACCAAAGTTTCATTCTTCACACCACACACACCATTTTACTTTATTTACAAAATAAATTCGGTTATTACATCATCCAATCATACAAGAGTGCATTTCATATTAACAAAAATATAGCATGTTAGAAACAATCATAATAATAACAAGAATATACATACTTGTGTGTATCCCAATTAAAAGTCACACGAAACTCACCTCGATTAGTGTAGATTTACTCGCTACTTGTTAGCTCCCAATCCTACATGAAATTGGAACATTTCTCTAAGTATTCACAATTTAATAAATAATTTGCTCAATTATCAAACCCTCGATCCTATTATTCTAAATCGATAAATTAACGAGACATTCTCACCCTTCATCTCTTTTCCCGTCACCTAGAAACATATGTACCCACACACAATTATACAACATTATAACATAGAATATATATATATATAGGGAGAGGTTCAATTGAGAATGCTAAATATATGAGAAGTAAAGAAGTGATCTTAGTCATTCATTCGGTCAAGATCGGCGGCTTTGACCGAGAAGCAGCGTATAATTCCTTGCGTGGTCTGCACGTGGTCTGCACAAGATAGAGGGGTAGTTTCGTAAAAATTAGCGGGACGAGTTCATATATAAATCTGTGTGATTCACATATGAACTATACGTTCATATATGAACCTTTGTAATTCACATATGAACTCTTTTTAACTAATTCATATATGAACCTTTGTGATTCATATATGAATCAGTTAGTTAGTTCATATGAGAATTAGTTAAAAAAAAGTTCATATATGAATCACAAAGGTTCATATATGAATCACAAAGGTTCATATATGAATCGGTTAATTGGTTTACCTGATTCATATATGAACCTACAGTTAATTAGTTTCATATATGAATCAGTTAATTGGTTCACTGATTCATATATGAACCTACAGTTAGTTAGTTTCATATATGAAACACAAAGGTTCATATATGAATCACAAGGTTCATATATTAATCAGTTAAAAAGAGTTCATATGTGAATTACATGAGTTCATATATGAATAGATAGTTCATATGTGAATCACACAGGTTCATATATGAACTCGTCCCGTGTTTTTGTAAAAGTTACAAAATTACCCTTTTATTTTTGGAACAACCGAAACTTTTGACCAACTTTTGGTGGGTTCAAATGAAAACTCATTTTCAATTGTGCACATGAGGACAAGTCACAACCATTGATCAAGATTTGGAATACTAATCAATGGTTAAAACAAAATAAGATTAATTAAGAAGTGATTATGGACAAAATCGGAAATTTGAATATGCGCCTACCTTATTTGACTTTTTATTTTCTTTTTTAATTAAAAACTTTTACCCCCTTAAATTTTAAAATAAATTATCTTAAAAATTACTAATATTTTAATTAAACAAATTACATCAAAAAAACGAGAATTTCGTGCTCTTCGACATGACATCCATCTTGATATAGTTTTTTTTATTTTAACCATTTTTAACGTGAAATGTCATATATGTGTTATATTCATTATGAATATGTATGCACGTCCCTGGGTGTCACATTCAGTATGAATAACAAAAGTGAACGCTCATTCACTATTCATGATGAATAATACAGTATTCATAGTGAATAATACAACATTCAGGATGATTAATATACGAATTCATGATTCATGTATTATTAATCATGAATTGTGTATTATTCACCATGAATGCTGTATTATTCATCATAAATGATACATTATTCATGATGAACAATAAATGAATGACAGTGAAGGTGTAGGCACATCGCGTGCTCGTTTTGTTTCCCAATTCATAGCCGAAATTTGATTTTATTCATTATGAATATGTATGCACATCGTCGGGTGTCCACATTCAGTATGAACAACAAAGGTGAACGTTCATTCACTATTCATGATGAATAATACAACATTCGGGATAAATAAAACACGAATTCATGAATCGTGTATTATTCACCTTGAATGTTGTATTGCTCATCCTGAATGATACATGAATGATGAATAATACATGAATGACCCGTGAAAGTGTAGACACGTGACGCGCTCTCTTTTGTTCCCCGGTTCATAACCGAAACTCAATGGGTGTTGGGTTACGGTGATGGATAATTTTCTTACGACGTTGAAGAAAGTGTTGAAAAATGTGATGTCGAGCTACGGACTCACGATGTCGATGTGTGGTAGACATTTGAACTTACATTAATATTCATAATGAATATAGAACATATATAACATTTAATGTACAACATAGGTTAAAACAAAAAGAAAACTATATCGAGATGGATGTCATATCGAAGAGCATGAAATTCTCGTTTTTTTGATGTAAATTTTTTTATTATTATATTAGTAATTTTTAAGATAATTTATTTTAAAATTTAAGGGGGTAAAATTTTTTAATTAAAAAAGAAAATAAAAAGTCAAATATGGTAGGCGTGAGATTGAAATTATCTTCCTTTTTACCTCTAATCACCTTAATTAATAATTTCAATTAAAAACTCTATTTAATATGAGTCATTGGATCAATAGAGATGGAAGGGACAAGATCCGTCCTCATGTGCACAATTGAAAATGAGTTTTCATTTGAACTTTCATCTCTCTCTCTCTCTCTCTCTATATATATATATATATATATATATATATAGACAGATAATAAAATGTAACCGCTAAATGTGTGTAACCGTTGTAACCCGTCGATTTCATAGGTTTTTTTGATGAATTATTTTTATGAAATTGTTTATTTTGATGAAATTATTTCATATCATTCATTTCTTGATGAATTTTTTTTATGAAATTTGTAGTTTCATAGGTGAAAACGAAAATATATGAAAAGTTTCATAAAAACGAAAAAAACATATGAAACTACAAATTTCATAAAAAAAATTCATCAAGAAATGAATGATATGAAACAATTTCATCAAAATAAACAATTCCATAAAAAAATTCATCAAAAAAACCTATGAAATCGACGGGTTAGAACGGTTACACACATTTAGCGGTTACAATTTAGTAGGACTCTATATATATATATATATATATATGTGTGTAGGTGGGTTCAAACGAGACCACTAACAATTTAAGAAAACACGAGAACAATCGTCAATATACACAATCATACATGATTCACGTACAAAATCATATATGTAAAATCAATTACACGACTTTGCCCGCGACTTTAGGTCGCAGACAAACTAGCGTGTGTCCATTTTTTTGTCGTTAATGTAAAAATCACATGTGATTTTGCACATGATTTGTTATTCTTTTGTTTCCTTAAGTAGTTAGCGTTCTCGTTTGAACCTTTCTCTCTCTCTCTCTCTCTCTCTCTCTATATATATATATATATATATATATAGAAAGAGGGGGGGGGGGAGGAGGGAGGTTTAGGAGAAAACCTAAAAAACGGAAAACTGAAGAACGTCATGGTGGCTCTTCATCTGGACGGTATGCATAGTACATACAAGTAAATTATGTTGTTTTTTTGGTTTTTATGCACAAGTGCATTATGCACGTGTGCATGTTACAAAATACTTGTATGCACAAGTGCATACCGTCCAGATGAAGGACTACCAGGGTGTTCTTCAGTTTTCCGTTTTTTTGAGGTTTTTCCGTGAACCTGATCCTATATATATAAGTAAAAACTACACAAAAGATGTGTTATCATTGAAATATTCAAAAACATTGAAATGTGATGTTAAGTTTGGTTATCCCACTTTGCTAACAAGGAGTCTTGAGGCGAAACCATGAAAATTGAGTATTTTTTTGGATAAGATTCATCTAGGCTTTGCCTAGACTACATCCTTGGCAATTTGGAAACAAACAAACAAAGCGGCCGTCTGAGACTAAGCCTGGCCACAGAATGCTGACGCCTGGACTCGAACCCGGGGTGGATGGGATATTCCACCACATCCCCCAAGCCCTTGCCAACACGCCACCACCCTTGTGGTTTGAAAATTGAGTATTCTTAAATGATGAATTGTGACTGAATTTTAGTTATCCCACAATGGTGAGAAGTTGAAATATTGGAAATCGGAAGTAGTGTATAAAATAGTCAGGGACAGACCTAGAATTTTTTCATACGATGACACTATATAATATAGTCAAAAAATAATTACAAAAACACGTTTTTATCGACGTGTTACCAACGTTCAATATCGCTCGATGTGTTTTTAGCCTACTTCCACCGTTTTTTTGGTTGTTTTCAAGAGTTTTTTGGTTGATTATTAGGTACGGTTGCACCTTCTTGAACTTTCGAATATCCTACGGTGCCACCTTCTAAAACGATACGATTGCACCATTCATAAACGCAAAATATTTAACCTTTCGGTGAAGAGATAATATGGTGGCATGTGCCACCGGTGGCCCTTGGATGACGTGACATCATAAGCATTAAGTATTCCAAAATATTGAGAGGTGGAGTTGGTTTTGGTTATCCCACGTTTGTAAGAAGATGTTAAATTGAAAGAAAAATGAGAGTATATATCGATTAGAGGAGTTGATGTATTTGTGACAACTTATCCTGATTTTTATGGGGTAAGAGTTACTATAATAACTTAAGAAAAGGGGATGCATATGTGACAAGTTATAGAGTTGATATTAACCCTATTTTTATCGGGAAAACTTTCAATAATAACTTGCAATTGGGATTTTTAATCGATCCACTTTGCATATTAATTAACTAATTTTCATATTTAGAATATTTTCAATAATAGTACGTGGTTTGGTTTTGGGCCATATCGTTTAGGTTTTAAATAACATAATAATAAAATTATTATTGATGTATCATAAACTCATCGTAACCACAAACAATTATGAGTATATACAAGTTAACCACTTATGAAAATATTAAACATGTTATTTTTTACATTATATTTCCATAATATTAACTAAAGAATTACGTTTTATTTTAACTCGATTTAATACTTGCTTGAACATATTTAGGATTACTGTGCAATGGGCACTGGTCCAACACTAGTTATATATATTAAATAAAATCCTTTAATTAACGTACTATATTCTAAGCCACCCATTGAGAAGACCACTTTAAAACCTAATTGTAGGTTAGCCAACGAACCATGGTTTTTGGTCGTAAAACAAGATAAGTATGATTCCAAATCAACATATTTCCTAACCACGTGAAAAGATGCAACAATTAAACAAAATGGATGGTTTGTGTTCATATGCCAAAAACAAAGGCCAACGTCTTTTCCCATTTCATAACCCCAAACTATATAATAATTTATATATAGAGAGAGGGAGATTCGAGGAAAAACTCAAAAAAACTAGAAAACTGAAGAATATTCTGGTGGCGCTTCATCTGGACGGTATGCACTTTTGCATACATGTAAATTATGTTGTTTTTTTTGTTTTTATGCACAAGTGCATTATGCACTTGTACATATACACGTGTGTATGTTTTGTAATAACCGAGACCAAATTTGAAGAGTTTTAAGTCTTGTGGAAAAAATTTAATAAAAGTGGAAGTTGAGGGGCTAGATTGTAAATAAAGGATACGGTATAAGAACCCAATGTTTGGCACAAAACCCTAGTTTTGCAATCTTTTGGTGTTGGGTGCGGCTGAGCAAAGGGGAGAAAGAGAGAGTGCAAGGAGGAAGAAAGAGTTCTTCAAATTTCAGTTGGAGGAAGAGAGAGATTTCAACATCATCAAGTTATCAGGTAATCTCTCCTCTACCATTTCTAGCCTTTGATTTTGCTGCTGTATTAGTTTATTTTGGGGTTTTGCTTAAAAGTTGAGATTGAAGCTTAAAGGAAGATTTTATGTATCTTTTGGTGTTTTTACCGATAAGAGTGTGGTATTAAGGACCTAAGTAAATCAGATTACTGTTGTTAGCTTAAGAATTGTTGGATTAAGAGCATATCGGTGGTTTTCAGTTCCATTTTGGGTTCAGAATCGTCGTCCGGAAAGTTCCAGGGAATGTCTGGACACGATGACCCAGTTGAGAGAAGTATCCGGATGTGGTGACTGTCCGGATAAGAGAGCTATCCGGATGGGAAAGTTATCCGGTAAGAGAAAATCGTCCGGCAAGTATTATTTCGTCCGGAAAGTAGTTTGTAGTCCGGAAAGTCGATCACCCGGAAAGTAGTTTGTAGTCCGGAAAGCCGATCACCCGGAAAGTAGTTTATTGTCCGGAAAGTAGTTACCCGGTAAGTAGCAGGCATCTGGAAAGTTGAATCTGGATGGTGTCTGGACTGTTGGTTTAGGCATCAGAGTAGTTTATATCTTATCCATTTCTCAGGTAATTCGACCGTAAGCCAGAAGTAAAGTAAGAAGGGACCTTATAAGCACCAGGTGAGTTTTTCTAACTAAAATACGTGACTTTTAACGTGTTTTCTAAAGTAAGTACATGATGAGAAATGCCATGTTTTATTCCTATGCTTTTAACTGCATGAAAGTTTATTTAAAGTTTTATATGAGATGTATGCATACATTGTGGTAGACGTAAATTGGCTAAGTCGGAGGGAGGTTCCGCCAGTACTCACGTCGGGGGGAGGTTCCGTTTATGCCATGGAAGGGAGTATCCAGTAAGGCAGCGTGAGACTGACTCGTTGTCAACTTCGAGTGACTTCAGGGTGCCATTTACGGGAGCGGATTTATCCGAGAAAGTTTTATGTAAAGTTATATGATAGTTTCATAAAAAGTTATATGAAAGTTTTATGCAAAGATATTTGAAAGTGATGAACTGCTTTTAAATGATTTTGAGAACTGTCAGGAGGGAACTCACTAGACCTCGTGGTCTAACCCTCGCATTTTCTAAACTAAACCCTTTTCAGGTAAGCAGATAATAGGAGGCTCTGGTAAGCGAGCAAGAGCAAGATAGAGTACAGATGCAGTTAGAGACAGTGCCACTCATACTTTTAGTGGTAGTTATTCTCAGTTGTGTATAGGTTGTTTCCGCCAACCTAAGTTATTTAGACAGATGTAATGAAATTTTGTGGACCCAGTTTTGTAATTATTTAAATATAAATGCTAAGTATGCTTTATTTAGACTGTGTTGTTACAATTGGTATCAGAGCCATAGTTTAAGGGATTTAGGTGACCGGACGGGCTTAAACTTAAACTTTGGGAGTAGAAATCACAACTGAGAATCAGGAAATGCGTTAGGAGGACACTATTATAGAAATAGGACTAATAGGGTACCGAGGACGGTCATGTAAGGTAAGTTTGGAATTACACCTGGCCAGTGTAATTGCGAACTTACAGTTACATGTATGTGCTTAATCTGCTTTATTACTCCGAAGTTGTAGTCTTATGCTAGCTTATATGTCGTATCCCAGTAATCTAAAATGTCAGCAAGATCCCTGAGGGGTAGACTGAGACCCCTTGTTGGGGAAGTTTCATGAGAGATCGTTTATGATGTGATGTATGTATACATCGTAGAGAAGGATTGCTGTGTAGAATGTTATGAGTCGTCTAGAGGTAGATCTTCGTGGATTCGAAGAGGATGAATGATAGATTTTTTAGTAAGGCTCCTGTTTCTGGAGAATCCCAGTTCTAGAAATCGTGGGATAGATCAGTTCGGATGGTAAGGAAGGACAATGTCGAGATCTTGGAAGTGTCAATTCAAGAGCGAGCAGAGGATTAGAGCCCTGACCCTTTAGTCGAGTTGTTCAGTGGAAGGATCATTGAAAAGAGATTTCTGTAGAGGAATGAAAGCGTGTTGAGGTAGAATGTGAGGTGAATTGGTCAAGACGAAAATAGTATGAAGTGGTTGAGTAAGTGGACCATTGAATGTATGTATAGCAAGTTGTTGCAAGGCCGAGAGGGCGACCACTGGTCGAAAGTAGAGTGTCAATGATAAGTTGCGTGAGTAAAGCGATTGACCTTGTTTGAGTGAGTAGCCTTCAATTGCAAGTAGAGTTTCATGCATTGAGTTCGTATATGTGTACATGAGATTTTTCATAAGTAAAGTAAATGTGTAAATATCAAATTTGATCGGATATGAGTCGGCGTGTGCAAGCGTATGTTTAAAGAAAAATGCAAATCCATTTACATCGCACAATGAAGTCTTGAGGTTTACGATTTGCGAAATATTCCACTCTTTTCATGATGAGTTAAATTATTGCAAAAAAAAATCAAGAAGACGTTTGAATGCAAAACTTTTATAACCAAAATGAGTATTGACATGTTGAAGTTATATAAATGAGTGTGAGAACCGACTGGTTTACTTCGTGTCGGTAATTCCTTTCAGAATTTTTGTCGTATGAAAAGATTTTCATCCAATATATTTCTGTCGTAACAACATATTTTTGGTTGAGTAAGATTAAGTTTTACGGAAAGTTGCATGCAAACGATTCCCGAGATCGTTGTGCAGGGCATTGGAGTTATGAGAATGTTGGGGTCGTGTGTACCCAAGTTGTTTCTAAGTATTGTTCTGTAAAAATAATAAAATGTGCGAAATGTTTTATTTATCGCGTTGTCATGCATGAAGGCTATAAACTCACTAGGTTGTAGAGTATTACATTTTAAGCTAAGGAAGGACTCCGAGAGTGGAGAAGTGTTGGACAAATCAGGGGAGAATGGTTGTAGTTTTGGTATTTGTGTTCAAGAAGAGAGGTGAACAGTGGAAGAGTCGGAAGTGGATTCTAGTGTCGGTTGTGTGAGGGTCTGTACCCTTGATTCGGTGGCTGGAAATACAGTTGCCAAGGGACGGTTGTGTCCAAGGGAAGAACTAGAAGTCATCAAGGAGTTGGTATTAGAAACTTTTCATGAGTAGGGTTGAGAGACAGAAATGAAATATCCTCAACGTCGAATGAGAGTTTTAAGGTGATCTTGTAATATTGACGTTGCTCGAGCGAGTTTGAAATGAGGACGACGGAATACGAAGTTGATTATGGTATGTCGGAAGGAATAGGTTCAGTAAGGAACCCTTGTTGAAGAATAGGTTGAGGAAGTATCAACAGGTCGACTATTGATGTTGAAGACGGCAGCTGTGTAAGGTGTATGAGGCCGAAGACTTGAGTCAGAAGGTTGAGAGTTGAAGGACCACCTTGTAGGGGTGCTAAGATAGTGAAAGACTGCTGTTTTAGATAAGCATTTTACTTACGAGGAGAATTGTTCGTAAAGGATGAAGTATTTAGCATGAACGAAGAGAGTGCATAGATTATGTCAATCTGCGAGGGATGTGCCCTGTCTATGTAATGGTTTGAAGTCGCAAAGAGCTGGTAAGAAACGAGTAGGTGGAGTTAATTAGAAACTCGTGAGTTGTGGTTCAACTAAAGCTGGGGAGAGACAAAGTAGCGAGATAGACTCAGTTATTTATGCGGGAGAACATGAAGGTAAATTTGAGTTGTGTACGAATGACCATGAGAGACCTGGTCTGCAATGAGATGTTATGGGTGGAGGATATTCAGATGAGTAGTGGTATCAATTGCCAAGATAAATGTGTCAGCCAGTGTGTGATGTGATGTTAGAAAGAGGAAGCATCAGATGGAAGCCTTTTCGGGGGTTTCGGATGAGGTGTACAATTTGTTAATCAAGTTGTTGGAGCACGTAGTTTGTAAGTTGGCGTTGTGATTTGGGTTTTGTCAGAATTGAATGTCGGAGCGGAAGTGGGTGATTACCCAAATGAGAAACCAAGTGTTTTTGGTTGTGTGAGTTGCTAAGTAAGTATGTTGTTGGAACCTTTGGAAGTTTAAAGGAGGCGATGGATGGATTAGTCAAAAATGTGGTGTAGTAGATGCGAAATATTTAAAGAGTGTGAATCGTTTCTTCTGTGTGAAGGAATTGTCTGAGAAGGTAATAGTTGGAGATCAAAGAATGTGTAGTGACTTCGAACACTGGTGTCGTTTCAAAATGATTTGGTTGAATGCCTTAAGTTAGAATTTGGTGCAACTGTTTGGTTATGTATAGTATTGAGAAAGTGTTATCAGCAGGTGGAAAGGACGAGAGAGAGAGGCAAGTAATGTTTGGAGGGCGGTACTCCACGCTAACGTGGGGAGGCGAAGATAGTATGCCGGACTAAGTGAGTAGGTTAGAAACAGTAAGCTTGCCAGTAACACCGAAAGGGTAGAAGGGTGTGTGTAGATTGACATCAGTAAGTGTGCGAACTCCTGGAAAGAGTATTAAGGAAGGGGATTTGTGTATGTTTTGTGCAAGAAAGAAGTAGATAAGACAGTTGAATGATTTAAGTTAGTGTAGTTGTGAGAAATGTTCAAACGAATTGGTCGTTCAGTGATAAGCTATAAGGATCGGTTTTGTGTGAGCATAATTACTCCTCCTTGTCGAGTGAGGGTAACCGAAGTTATGCTACATATGACTGAACGCTTGTGGCAAGCGGTGAAGAATTGATGTGTTTTCAGGATAAGTTCAATTCGGATAGGTGAACACTCCAATAAGGAAGTATGGAGGTTCCCTACGATTAGTCACCTTAAGTGTGAAGTGATGAAGTGGTGAGAACGAACGAATTAGTTGTCGAGCTGTAGCCGATGTGATTCGGGAATGGAGCATGATCTGCATAGATGTATGCTGGTTAGAAGAAGTAATCTGGAATTACTTGTAACCCGAGAAAGGAACTCTCACTTGTGAGTTCGTCGGGATGTGCAAGGGTGGCCTTGTGCCAAGTTGTCAAGTGAGTGATTATTCATGGTCTAAGATTTTTGTTGTTGTGGCGGGGAATTTCCGCCAAATTTCCTTCTTTTAAGGAAGTAAAGAAGTAGGAGAGACCGTAAGTAGGCGTGTTTTAAAACCGTGAGTCTCGACGTGGGGACGTGAGCGAGCCAATGGAGGCGCGATTAGCCTTGGATGTTCTAGGGGTATTTAAGCGAGTATAGTATTCGGAGAGGTT
Organism: Saussurea involucrata; assembly: GCA_033807775.1. NCBI lineage: Eukaryota > Viridiplantae > Streptophyta > Magnoliopsida > Asterales > Asteraceae > Saussurea > Saussurea involucrata. Next base: position 146,795,860 of record CM066314.1, read on the forward strand.
GCAAGTAAATAGTACAAGATGACACGACATAGCAAAGTGGTGACTCGCCGAGGGCGGTTCCAAGGTATGGTGTACGGTTATGTTTCTCATCAGAACGGTTTGGGGTGACCGAGTAGAACTGAGTTGGTTGGATTGAAAAACATAAGACTTTTGAACCTTGAAGTTTGAGAGAAAGGTAAGGTGGACTAAGTTTGTGGATCCGCCGAAGTTATGAAAGTTGAATAGATAGTGCGCGATCTTGAGGTACTCGGTGAGATTTTGAGAAGAAATTCTTAGTGTGATGCACGTCCTTTTTGCGGAGAGCCGATGTGGGAAGTGAGATGATGGCGACCTTGCCAGGAATACAGACGATAAGAAGTTGACTTTTGTCATTAGTGAGCGAGTTAGAGTAGCGACATGCAAGTTAGACTTGCCAGGAGAATTTAGAGGAGTTCATCCAACTTTTCATGTGTCAAATTTGAAGTAATGTTTGGCCGAGACTGATGCGGCTATTGCGTTACAAGACGTCAGCATTGACGAGAAGTTGACCTTTGAGGAAGAACCATTAGAGAACGTAGACAATAAAGTCCGTAAAACACGGAATAAAGAGGTTCGACTAGTAAAAGTTCAGTGGAGGTATCATAAGGGACGAGAGGCTACTTGGGAAGTGGAAGCGGACATGAAGTCCAAATACCCTCATCTTTTCGAGAATGGAATTCCAGGGACGAAATTCTTTTGAGGGGGGAGTGTTGTAATAACCGAGACCAAATTTGAAGAGTTTTAAGTCTTGTGGAAAAAAATTAATAAAACTGGAAGTTGAGGGGCTAGATTGTAAATAAAGGATAGGGTATAAGAACCCAATGTTTGGCACAAAACCCTAGTTTTGCAATCTTTTGGTGTTGGGTGTGGCTGAGCAAAAGGGAGAAAGAGAGAGTGCAAGGAGGAAGAAAGAGTTCTTCAAATTTCAGTTGGAGGAATAGAGAGATTTCAACATCATCAAGTTATCAGGTAATCTCTCATCTACCATTTCTAGCCTTTGATTTTGCTGCTGAATTAGTTTATTTTGGGGTTTTGCTTAAAAGTTGAGATTGAAGCTTAAAGGAAGATTTTAGGTATCTTTTGGTGTTTTTACCGATAAGAGTGTGGTATTAAGGATCTAAGTAAATCAGGTTACTGTTGTTAGCTTAAGAATTGTTGGATTAAAAGCATATCGGTGGTTTTCCGTTCCATTTTGGGTTCAGAATCGTCGTCCGGAAAGTTCCAAGGAATGTCTGGACACGATGACCCAGTTGAGAGAAGTACCCGGATGTGGGGACTGTCCGGATAAGAGAGCTATCCGGTAAGAGAAAATCGTCCGGTTAGTATTATTTCGTCCGGAAAGTAATTTGTAGTCCGAAAAGTCGATCACCCGGAAAGTAGTTTGTAGTCCGGAAAGTCGATCACCCGGAAAGTAGTTTATTGTCCGGAAAGTAGTTACCCGGAAAGTAGTTACCCGGTAAGTAGCAGGCATCCGGAAAGTTGAATTCGGATGGTGTCTGGACTGTTGGTTTAGGCATCAGAGTAGTTTATATCTCATCCATTTCTCAGGTAATTCGACCGTAAGCCAGAAGTAAAGTAAGAAGGGACCTTATAAGCACCGGGTGAGTTTTTCTAACTAAAATACGTGACTTTTAACGTATTTTCTAAAGTAAGTACATGATGAGAAATGCCATGTTTTATTCCTATGCTTTTAACTGCATGAAAGTTTATTTAAAGTTTTATATGAGGTGTATGCATACATTGTGGTAGACGTAAATTGGCTAAGTCGGGGGGAGGTTCCGCCAGTACTCACGTCGGGGGGGGGGTTCCGTTTATGCCATGGAAGGGAGTATCCAGTAAGGCAGCGTGAGACTGACTCGTTGTCACTTTCGAGTGACTTCAGGGTGCCATTTACGGGAGCAGATTTATCCGTGAAAGTTTTATGTAAAGTTATATGATAGTTTCATAAAAAAGTTATGTGAAAGTTTTATGCAAAGATATTTGAAAGTGATGAACTGCTTTTAAATGATTTTGAGAACTGTCAGGAGGGAACTCACTAGACCTCATGGTCTAACCCTCGCATTTTCCAAACTAAACCCTTTTCAGGTAAGCAGATAATAGGAGGCTCCGGTAAGCGAGCAAGAGCAGGATAGAGTACAGATGCAGTTAGAGACATTGCCACTCATACTTTTAGTGGTAGTTATTCTCATTTGTGTATAGGTTGTTTCCGCCAACCTAAGTTATTTAGACAGATGTAATGAAATTTTGTGGACCCAGTTTTGTAATTATTTAAATATAAATGCTAAGTATGCTTTATTTAGACTGGGTTGTTACATGTTATAAATTACCTGTATGCACAAGTGCATATCGTCCAAAGTAAGGGTTACCAGGGTGTTCTTCAGTTTTCCGTTTTTTTAAGGTTTTCCTCTGAACGTGACCCTATATATATATATATATATATATATATATATATAAGGTTGGGTTCAAATGAAAACTCATTTTTCATTGTGCACATGAGGACAAATCACAGTCATTGATCAAAATTTAGAAAACTAATCAATGGTTAAAACATAATAAGATTAATTGAGAAGTTATTAGGGACAAAATTGGAAATTTGAATCAGCGCCTACTTTATTTGACCTTTTATTCCTTTTTAATTAAAAAACTTTTACCTCCTTAAAGTTTAAAATAAATTTTCTTAAAAATTACTAATATTTTAATCGAACAAATTACACAAAAAACAAGAATTTTGGCTCTTCGATATGACATTCATCTCGATATAGTTTTGTTTTTCATTTTAATCGTTTTTTACGTGAAATCGTATATATATATGTTATATTCATTATGAATATGTATGCACGTCCCTGGGTATCCACATTTAATGTGAATAACAAAGGTGAACGTTCATTGACTATTCATGATGAATAATACAACATTTAGGATGAATAAAACATAAATTCATGATTCATATATTATTCATCATGAATCGTGTATTATTCACCTTGAATATTGTATTATTCATCCTGAATGATACATTATTCATGATGAATAATACATGAATGACCCGTGAAAGTGTGGACACATGACGCTCTCACTTTTGTTCCTCGTTTCACAACCGAAACTTTGTTTAATTCATTATGAATATGTATACACATCCTCGGGTGTCCACATTCAGTATGAATAACAAAGGTGAACGTTCATTCACTATTCTTGATAAATAATACAGTATTCAGAATGAATAATACAACATTCGGGATGAATAATACACGAATTCATGAATCATGTATTATTCACCTTGAATGTTGTATTATTCATGACGAATAATACTTGAATGACCTGTGATGGTGTGGAGACGTGGTGCGCCCTCTTTTGTTCCCCAGTTCACAACCGAAACTCGATGGGTTCTCGATTCGTCACGATGGGTGTTGGGTTACGGTGATAAAGAACACGATGTCTTACGACGTTGAAGAAAGTGATGTCGAGTTACAGACTTACGGTGTCGACGTTTTATACACATTTGAACGTACATAAATATTCATAATGAATATAACACATATATAGCATTTCACGTAAAACAGTTAAAAAAAACATTATCGAGATGGATGTCATATCGAAGAGCACGGAATTTTTGTTTTTTTGATGTATGTTGTTTGATTAAAATATTAGTAATTTTTAAGATAATTTATTTTAAACTGTAAATGGGGTAAAAAATTTAATTATAAAAGAAAATAAAAAGTCAAATATGATAGGCGTGAGATTGAAGTTATCTTCCCTTTTTACCCCTAATCATCTTAATTAATAATTTTAATTAAAAACTCTATTTAATATGTGTTGTTGAATAAAAAGAGATGGAGGTGTTGTAATCCGTCCTCACGTGCACAAATTTGAATTTTCCTCTCTCTCTCTCTCTCTCTCTCTCTCTCTCTCTATATATATATATATATATATATATATATATATAGAAAGGTTCAATAGAGAAGTGCAAATATTTAGAGAAATAGAGAAGTAAAAAACACGGGTCCGTTCATATATGAACGTTCATTTATAACAGTCATATATGAACATTCATATATGAACGTTCATATATAAACAATCATATATGAACGTTCATAAATGAACGTTCATATAACAGTCATATCTGAACGTTCATATGAACGTTCATATATGACTGTTTATATATGAACGTTCATATATGAACGAACTCGTGTTTTTTACTTCTCTATTTCTCTAAATATTTGCACTTCTCTATTGAACCTAAGGCTATATATATATATATATATATATATATATATATATATATATATATATATATATATATATATATATATGAGAGAGATGTTCTAAGTAAAAACAATATATATTCAAATTAAATAATACGAAACCAATTATAGCACATGTAATTTTATATTAAATTATAGCCTAAAAAGTATGATGACAGAAGAATAATAACAGTATATACATGTATATATATATATATGTGTGTGTTTTGGGGGTAGACATTTCATAAAAACCTAAAGTTGATTTGGAACTTGGAAACCACCTGTAACACGACATGTAGCATATTTATCAAGAATATAGACGTATTGTTCATTATAAATATATAATTTATGATAAATAACTTACAAAGTCATCAAACATACTGTATTTATGATGAATATTCTTCCTTCAAAAATATGTGATGCGTTATAAACTGGTATCAAGTTCCTAGCTAGTCAATATTGGCTTCTAACGGAACATCTCCTAAGAAATAATAATATATACAAATGATGACTTAATGAGTGGGTACTGAGAGGTGTCGGTAGAGATGAAAAGGAAAATATAATCTATTTATATTTTTTTTTGGAAGGGTGTCCTAGGCTATGCCTAGACTAATCCTTTATTAAATTATGACTGTAACTTGTAAGACATCAGTCCTCATTAAACCTCAGTGACCACAATTGTTGTGTACGCCTGGATTAGAACCTGGGCAGATGGGATATATCCCACCACATCCTCCAGGGTCATAACTAGTACGCCACAACCCTTGTGGTTAATTTATATATTTGTTTATGAACGGCAAAAATTGATATATTAATAAACCACCACTTTACACCAAGAGCCATACAAAGTGCTACCACTACTGCCACAACCCATAACAAAATCACAAGGAAAAATCAGCAAAAATCATACATAACATCTGTGTTGTTGAAAACTCCATGTTGTACCAGCACCATGTTGTCACAGCAAAAATCATACACCACACCTGTGACACCGAAACTCTTAAACTGCAGCAAAAATATCACAACAGTGGGTTTCACAAAGGTGCAGACCAAGAGTGAACCAGGGGATTACTTGGTTTTGCGAGGGTCAAAACTGACCCCCTACGCCCACCCACGACCTGCAGTACTTGAACCCACCCTCGACCACCATTTTTGCGTCACATCACCCCGTAGGATCGGACATCCATTTCGTCCAATCCAACCCTAAATCCGGTTCCCTTCTCTTAATCCATTGGAAGCAGGTTCTTTGGAACTCAAACACATAGTCGACGACCTTTCTTTTTTCGTCCTTGAAAACGACTTTGTTTCTATGTACCCAAATAAGATACAAGATCGCCCACTTCACCCCTCTCCACGTAATTGTCTTTTTTCCACTTTGGTTATCTTCTTCTAGAAGTTCTTGAATCGTTTGCATACCATCTAAATTTTTCCGCCACCATGTACCAATCACTTGCCACACATTTTTAACCTCCACACAAGATATAAGAGCATGATCCACCGTTTCCGTCTCCTCCCCACATAGGGGACATAAGATCGAATCCAAATCCATACCCACGTTGCCCAACACCACTCGACTTGGAATTCGACCCCTCCTCGCTCTCCAAATGAATATCGACACTTTTATTTTGTATTGTTTTGTTCCATATAGTGGGCTGTAAATTTTCCAACGATCCGCCAAATCTTTGCTCGATTAAGTTCCTCAAGTACTTGACATTAAATTCCTTTTTCGGCGCGAGATTCCATTCCGTTCTATCCTTGCGATTGACTTCCGGTCGAAAACCACCTATTCTTCGTAACAATTCTTCCAATTCCCCCGTCGTTCTTCCTCTCGGTTCGCGCCTCCATTGCCACTTCCATCGCCAATTTCCATCAATCCACTCACCTCTATCCGCTACCGTTGCCTCTTTATTGGTTTCGAGTTGGTAGAGTCTTTGGAAGTCTTCTAGAAGTATACCGTTACCGGCCCATCTCTCTTTCCACATTTTTGTATCCTTGCCGTCTCCTATCTTTTTTACAAATGACTTTGAAAACTCCATGTTGTTGTTGTCCAATATCGCCCCAATCCGAATAATATTACTCCAAGTTGTACCTGCACCAACAAAATCACGATAATTGATCCCGAGTCCCCCCTCCTCCCCATATATACTTTTGATTATTTGGACCTAAAAAGCATTTTTTTCCACTCGAAATCTCCACCACCATTTCCCCAAAAGCCCCCAATTGGCCGTTTGTAACGACCCAATATTCAATCCCCCCTTTTCGAAACTTCCCATGGCTTTATCCCATTTCACGCCCACCCACCCTCTCTTCTCTCCCTCCCCGCACCCCCCCACCCCAAAAAAATCTACCTCTCTAACTTTCCAATTCGCTCACCACACCTCTCGGAGCCCGATACAAAGAAAAATAATACAACGGTAAACTACCAACTGTACCAAGTACCGATTTGACGAGAGTTAACCGCCCACCAAAGGATAAAATTTTCGATTTCCACGACGCAAGCCTCTTTTTCACCTTTTCCACAGCCGGTTTCCAATGATCCAACCTCCTCATTGAGGCTCCTACCGGAAGACCCAAATAATTGAACGTTAATAGACCCCAACAACATCCGACGCTATTTGCCCATGCTTGGATCTCTTCCTCCCTTATCCCCACACCGAAAATTTGGCTTTTGGCCACGTTTATTTTCAACCCCGATAACATGTGAAAACATCTCAATATTTTTAATAGGTTCTTTAGATTTTGTAGATTCCATTTACCGAAAAATACCACGTCGTCGGCGTATTGGAGATGAGAAATTGGAACCTCATTTTTACCCACTTTGATGCCTTCATATACACCTTTCTTCACCGCCTCCTCCATCAATATGTGTAGACTCTCGGCCGCTAATAAGAATAGAAAAGGCGCAAGAGGGTCCCCTTGCCTCAAACCTTTACCTATCTCGAATTCTTTCGTGGGGCTCCCGTTAATTAATACCGACATAGTAGCCGATGAAAGACAAGCTTTTATCCACCGATTCCACTTTCGACCGAAACCCATTTTTTCCAAACTATCCAACAAAAACGACCACTTTACATTATCGTATGCCTTCTCGAAATCCACCTTGAAAATCAAACCGGCTTTCTTTTTTTCATGAAATCCACCACTTCATTTGCTATTAGAACCCCATCAAGAATGTAACGACCCTTTATAAAAGCGCTTTGGGTCATACTCAAAAGATTACCCATCACTCCTTTCAATCTTTCGGCCAACACCTTTGCAATCGTTTTATTAAAAACCTCAATGAGACTAATCGGTCTATAATCCCCTAAAGCCACCGGACTTTGCTTTTTGGGAATTAAAGTTAGAAAAGAGGAGTTGCAACCCCAACTTATTTCCTCATTTGCCCAATACCATCGAATCGCCCTCAACAAATCTTCTTTCATCACCCCCCCCCAATTTTTTTATGAAACCAAATGTAAACCCATCCGGACCGGGCGATTTATTTGACCCACACTCTTTGATTGCGTTCCAAATTTCCTCTTCTTCGAACGGTCTTTCCAACATCTCGCTTTCTTCCCCAGTCAATTTCTTAAAGTTTCCTTCCTTGATTCTTGGGCCCTCTCCTCCATCACATGAAAATTTACCCTTGAAAAATTCAAAGGCGAAATCTTTTATCTCTTTCAGATCCTCCGACCAACCCGAACCAAAGTTCAAGCCCCTCAACGCGTTTTTCCTTTCTCTATATCTTGATGTCGCATGAAACAACTTGGAATTTTCGTCTCCTTCCAAGATCCATTTTACCTTGGCTTTTTGCCTTTCCATTCCCAATTTTTTTCCTCTAATTCGAGCCATGTGTTTCTCTCTTGTACCCAACTTAATCTCTCCCCTTCCTCCCAATATCTCTCCTCCGCCGTTTTTTCTTTTTTTTCGACCTCTTTTTTTTTGTATAATGTTTTTTTCAAGCTCACCGAATTGCTCTTTGCTCCAAACCTTTAGAACCTCTTTTACATTTTTAAGTTTGTCCCGAAAGATACAATCCGGCCTAACCGAGTTTACCCGTTTCATCCAAGATCTTATCACCTCGTGTTCAATTCCGTCCTCCTTAAGCCACGAATCAAAAATTTTAAACGGCTTCGGACCAAAATCATTCTGATCCTCGAATAGCAAAATCGGGAAGTGATCGGACCACTTCCTTTTAAGAGTTTTTGCCCCCAAGTTCCTCCAGATCAAACCAAAATCACTCGTGACAAGAAACCTATCAAGTTTGCTAAACTTCGTCCCATCATCGCTTATTCTTGTAAACTTCCTCCCGTTCATCGAACCTCTACCAAGCTACTCCTCCTTATAAAGTCGTTAAATTCCTCCGATCCCCTACCGTTTGTGATCGAGTTCATCCGTTCGTGACTCCCCCTTACCTCATTAAAGTCACCGAATACACACCAATTCACCTCTTCCTTAGCCACTAAATTTTCCATTTTTTCCCACACAATCTTTCTCTCGCTTGATTCCCTTGGTCCATAAACATTTACAAGCCCCACCAAACGGTCCATCCCAACCCACTTACCTATTACAGCTAGAAAAGCTTCATCCTCTACCACATATTCCTTTTTAAATGATTTTTTGTCCCACAACGTAAGAATACCCCCCGATCTTCCTTTCGCCAAAATTTGTGCAAATTCCATATCATCGTCCCCCATAACGCCCTAATAAGCGCCTTGTTCCTTTTTGTAATTTTTGATTCTTGTATGCCTATTACCGACGGTTTAATTTTCATACACATTTCTTTTACCCACTTCCGTTTCGCCACACCCCCCAATCCTCTAATATTCATTGAGATCAATTTCATTTAAAATTTCCAGAAGAACAAGGCTTACTTGTTGCACCATGGACTCGATTTCGTCTCTTTTGTTTCTCCCATTCCATTCCCAAAATCTCACCAAATTTCTGCAAGTCTACTAAAGCGTCTTTACTTCTCAATTCGTTGGAGAGGGACGTTTGACTTGCAACCCCTCCCGCATCGTGACCCAACGATTTCTTCCTCTGCGATTTTTCTCCCCCTTCGGTTTTTGAGTTCCGCTTTTGAGAACCTTTCTTGTTGCTCTGCCTGGCCATTTTTTTAATCAGACGAAAACTTACTTTACCTCTGCCCATTTCTCTCAAATCTTCTTTCCTGTCCTTCATTCTGTCCCCAACCGATTTTGAAGAAGAAATCGCTGCTTTCTTTGCTTCAGATCGTCTCTCGAACAATAAGAATTTTGATTATCTTCTACTTCGATTACCCTATTTTCTATACTATTATTGTTTGTTGTAGTTCTTTAATTTCTTTTCTTGGTTTTCCACCATCAGACTCCACCACTTGGGCTGCAGGCAAATTGGAACCAACCGCCTTATTTACCTCACCTTGGTTTTGTTGATCCAACTTTGTTTTACTTACATTGCTATCTTGGACATGAAGCCCACTATTATTGTGGTTGTCGTGGCCCACCTCTTCCCCACCCTCCCCCCATGAATTTTTACCTTCGTTTTCAGCCATCTCTTTCATTCCCGATGTTGTATTAATTACTTTTTTGGAATTAGCGATTCCAATTACTTCCTCCCTCTTTTTCGGTAATTTTTCATCTTCCGTTTCCTGCTCCGGCGTCCTTTGATCATTTTCCGACCGATCCTGGTTTCCACCGATTGTGTTTTCTTCACCTGTATTCTTCTTCATCCCATCCTCGTTGACTTCACCTTCCATCCAACTCTCTTCTACTTTCCAATCACCTTCGCTAAATTTATCGTCCTCCGACCAGACCGATTGAGCCGAGGAATCCTCTTCTTCCTCCTCAGTTTTCCTTCCCAAACCTTGATCCAGATCCTCATCCACAAACATCATTAAGCTGCTGTCCTCTTCATCCACTTTTATCTGATAGTAAAATTGTCCCATCTTAATACTTTTTAGCTCGTTGATCGGTATTAATAACGACGTACTAATTAACACTTTGCCCCACGCTAGATTATCGCTTTCGTCCAAGTTACAATTCCAAGTTTTTATTACTCTTCCCCATTTCTTTGCAATTCCTTCGAACACCTCCAAGCGCCAACCGTGCAGCGGTACTCCCGTTATCCTTAACCAAACAAGTCTCTCCGATTGATGGTATCCCATCGACCATTTTCGGAGATCGTTTATCCAAAACTGTATACCATGTTCTTTATTTTTTAAGGTCCTTATCATCGCATTCTCCTCCTCGAACACAAGGAGGATTTGTCTTCCTCCTAAGAATTTAACATTTTTCACACCATTCATCTCTTCTTTGCACAACATTCTAATTGTGCCCAAGTGTTCTATGGATTTCACATTTCCAATAAGACATTTTCGTAAGCTTTGCAACGTCCCTTATTCCGATTCCCAAGTTCCTATCACCACTTCCTCCGCAACGTTCTTATCCTCCTTCTTGTGTTGTTCCTTTATTTCCTTTCTTCCTGTTAGAACTTCAGCATAGGATCCCTTAACAGCATAACTTCTGAATCCATGACGTGACCCTCGGTAATCTTCTTCTCTTATGGGTTGTTGTCTCTTTGCTTGAAAAACCATACTCTCCTTTCCTTTTCCAGCCGCGAAGACCCTAAGTTTATATGACCCTATCCATATCGTGTTTAGCCTTTTTCCTAACTCTTTCTCATCCGAAACTGTAACATCCCTTAATCCCAACATACAAGTTTCATATAATTCACCACAAAATAACATATTATAATCCAAATACGGTCCCTTAAATTCTACAATTAGGTCTTTCAGTACAAACTTTTTCGAATAAAGAAAAAGACATAACAACTACTAATTATAACTGAAATCTTCATAATCATTCAACATCCACAAAAGCTAACATGATAAATCCTATCATTGTCTCTTGTTTGCTCCATGACCTGGAATACATATTTTAAAACAAAAATGAGGGTTAGACCTTGAGGTCTAGTGAGAAAAATCCCCGTTAGTAAAAGAAAACATTTGCACATAATTCACGTAAGAATACCAAATATGACTCATGCATCATGTATCTTTCCATCTCTATCTCTTTTCTTTTCCTTGGCCATATTAATTGGTAGCAAGCCAATTAATTAATTTACACCGCTGTACTAAATACAGCCAACACCACTGTCCCTTTGTACAGCCAACTTTCACCGGTCCTAAGCCCGGCCAACTAGTACTCATACAATGTAATATTCATATAAACACTATATGCACCATATTACATTAAATCACATATATGTATTCCATTTGAAAACATTTCAAATAAAAACTCACCTTGTTTTATCACAAAACCCTTCCAAGATAACTCACGTACGTCGATCTTTCACCAAATCTGAAATCAGATAAAATACCAAATATCTCTTTTAATACTTAAACTTACAAAATTCTCAACTCAAGTCGCAATGAACAGTACCAAGTCGCAATCTCCTATTGCGATCCTACCCTGAAGTCGCAACCCAATATTGCGATTCCACCCTGGAGTCGCAACCCATTATTGCGATTTCACCCTAAGTCGCAACCCTCCATTGCGATTCCACCCTGGAGTCGCAACCCTCTATTGCGATTCCAAACCCGAATCGCAATCAACTACTGCGATTCCAAGCCAAGTCGCAAACGACCATTGCGACTTCATACCCAAGTCGCAACCAACTATTGTGACTTCGATGAATGTCGCAGTCGTCTATTGCGACTTCGATGAATAATAGCCTACTGCGACTTCGATGAATATTAGCCTACTGCGACTTCGATGAAATATCTCAGTCTACTGTTTCATCCTAAAACCCAGTTTTTTTTTTGTAGTTTTATTCTATGCATGTTTATGTAACTTAGCAGATATGTTTTATACTACCATTAGAACACTATTCCAAACCCAAAATTGTCATATCTTCCTAAAATTACCAAAACCCACATCCACAACTTGTAGTAAAACTTTTAAGAACTTGTATACATAAAGATGAGGTGACAAAGGATTCTTACCTTCTGATTATACAGCTATTCAAGAACTTCTTCAGCAGGTTTATGTATTGATCTTCCTCCTTGATTTCCTTCTTCTTCTTCTTTTAAATTTCGGTTCTATCTCTCTCTCTCTCTCTTCGTATGAAAACCACACACACATACTAACACATTTGCTACTAGTGCTAAGAAAGAGACACCTCACCCTATTAAAACCCAAAGTCGGTTTTGTCTAACAGGAGGTGTCAACCAATTACCCAAAGAACCTTAAACTTGTTCCACTTTACAAAATATACCCCTAACTTCTATAAATAAATTAAAACTTACCCCTTAACTTCTCATTCCTTAAAATACCCATATAAACTTATAAAATTCTTATATTTTAAATTAAATAAAATACCTGGTTATTACAACATCTCCCCCTTAAAAGAATTCCGTCCCGGAATTCAGTCAAGTGAACAGATGAGGGTATTTGGCTCTCATCTCCGACTCTGATTCCCATGTCGCATCCTGACCCCTATGATGTTTCCATTGAACCTTTACCTGCCTGATCTCCTTATTCCTCAATACTTTAACCTTGTGATCAACTATCGCTTCCGGTTCCTCCACATAGTTCAACTTTTCATCCACTTGTATATCCGGTAGAGATACTGCCTGGTCCGGCGTGACTAAACATTTTCGAAAATTCGACACATGAAACGCGTTGTGAATTCTGCTCAATTCCAACGGAAGATCCAATCTGTATGCTACTTCACCAATTCTTTCTGTAATTTCAAATGGCCCAATATACCGCGGACTGAGTTTACCTTGCTTCCCAAAACGTATGACTCCTTTCCAAGGTGAAACTTTTAACATCACAAATTCCCCAACCTGAAATTCTAACGGTTTCCGGCGTCGATCTGCATAACTTTTCTGTCTGTCTTGTGCCGTTTTCAATCTATCCCGGATCTGAGTAATCTTATCTGCTGTTAACTGTACTATTTTTGGCCCTGCTAGCTGCTTTTCCCCCACTTCATTCCAACACAAAGGCGTTCGGCATTTCCTACCATACAGTACTTCAAACGGTGCCGCCTGAATACTAGAATGATAACTGTTGTTGTAAGCGAACTCTATCAAAGGCAAATGTTTATCCCATGATCCCCCAAAATCAACTATACAAGCCCGAAGCATATCTTCTAAAGTCTGGATCGTTCTTTCACTCTGCCCGTCTGTCTGTGGATGATATGCTGTGCTCAACTTTATCTGCGTTCCCATCTCTTTTTGAAAGCTTCTCCAAAATCTAGAAGTAAAACGACTATCTCGATCAGAAATAATCGAAATTGGTACTCCATGTCGAGTTACTATTTCATTAATGTACAGTTTGGCCAAACGTTCCAAAGAATCGGTTTCTTTTATCGGCAAGAAATGAGCAGACTTCGTCAACCTATCCACAATCACCCAAATAGAATCGAATCCCTTTGAAGTTCTTGGTAACTTGGTAATGAAATCAGTTGTGATCTGATCCCATTTCCACACTGGAATATCTAAGCGTTGTAACTGACCAAACGGTTTCTGATGCTCAATCTTTACTTTCTTGCAGGTAATGCAGTCTTCCACATACTTAGCAATACTTCTTTTCATCCCCGGCCACCAATAGAATTGTTTCAAATCTCTATACATTTTATTTGTACCTGGATGAATGGCGAATCGAGATTGATGAGCTTCTTGTAGTACACGATCACGTAATCCACCCAAACGAGGTACCCAAATCCTATTCCCCAGACACAACAACCCACGGTTATCTTTCCCAAGCAATGCTGATATCCCAACCAACCGTTCAGATTTCAAACTTTCTTCTTGATAAGCATCTATTTGGCACTTCAGTAATTCGTCAAAAATGTTTGGAAGAAGTTCAGCTCTTAAAGATATCGCCTTTATCGTTCCACTTCTTTCTTGTCGACTTAGTGCATCTGCCACCACATTTGCTTTTCCTGGGTGATAAAGGATTTCACAATCATAATCATTCACTAACTCTAGCCATCTTCTTTGTCTCATATTCAGTTCCTTTTGATCAAAAAGATGTTGGAGACTCTTATGATCAGTAAAAATTTGACATTTGGAACCATACAGATAATGTCTCCAAATCTTCAATGCAAAGACAACCGCTGCAAGTTCCATATCGTGGGTAGGATATTGCCTTTCATGATCCTTTAATTGACGAGAAGCATAGGCAATTACTTTTCCACGTTGCATGAGTACACATCCCAAACCTAACTTAGAAGCATCACTGTAGACTACAAAATCATCCGAACCTTCTGGCAATGCTAATATCGGCGCGCTGCAGAGTTTCTCCTTTAATATCCTGAATGCTTCGTCCTGTTCTGCCTTCCATTCGAACTTCAGATGCTTCCGAGTCAGCTTCGTCAACGGTGTGGCAATACGAGAGAAATCTTTTATAAACTTTCGGTAGTAGCCGGCCAAACCCAGAAAACTTCGTACTTCTGTTGCTGTCTTTGGCGGTTCCCATTTTTCAACTGCTTCCACTTTCATCGGATCGACTTGTATACCCTTTTCAGAAACTATATGCCCCAAAAACTGAACTTCCCGCAATCAGAATTCACACTTTGAAAATTTCGCATACAACTTTTCTTTCTTCAATAATTCCAAAATCAAACGAAGATGTCGTGCATGATCCTCTTTGGATCGGGAATAAATAAGTATATCATCGATAAATACGATGACGAATTTATCAAGATATTGCTTACATACCCGATTCATTAAATCCATAAAGGCGGCTGGAGCGTTTGTCAATCCAAATGGCATTACTAAAAACTCATAGTGACCGTACCTGGTGCGAAAAGCAGTTTTCAACACGTCTTCTTCTTTGACCTTCAACTGATGATAACCGGATCTTAAATCAATCTTGGAGAAACAACAAGCTCCAACTAATTGATCGAAGAGGTCATCAATTCTAGGTAGAGGATACTTGTTTTTGATCGTGCGTTTATTCAATTCTCTGTAGTCGATACACATTCTCATCGAACCATCCTTCTTTTGCAAAAATAAGACTGGTGTTCCCCACGGTGAAGAACTTGGTCTGATGAAACCCTTATCGGATAGATCTTGCAGTTGTGCCATCATTTCTTTCATTTCCGGAGGCGCCAAACGATACGGTGCACGGGCTACAGGGTTGGCTCCCGGAATTAGATCTATACCGAACTCTGCCTGTCTAATGGGCGGAAGACTGTTCAAGTCTTCAGGAAATACTTCTGGAAAATCACTAACAATTGGAATGTCTTCCAACTTACTCTTCTCTAGCTTAGTATCTATTACATAAGCTAAGTAACTCTGACAACCTTTACTAACACATCTACGGGCTTTTATCATGTTAATAAGATTATACTGATAATTCTTACGATCGCCATAAATCACTACCGGCCCTTTTTCAGGTAACACAACGTTTATTAACTTCTTATCACAATTTATATTAGCTTGGTTCTCGGCTAACCAGTCCATTCCCACTACCACATCAAACTCTACCAAGGCTATTGGAAATAACTGGATCGGTACTCCGCACCCTTCTATATCTATCACGCAACTATCAAATACTTCTTTAACTGATACTTGATTTTCATTTGCCGTATCTACCAATAAAGCATGATCTAACACTTTCGGCTTTAAATGCATGTAAGCAGCAAATGAAGGAGACACAAACGATCGGTTTGCACCAGAATCAAATAACACCTTAGCACGTGTGGAATTTATTAAGAAAGTACCTGTAACTACGTCCGGAGTTTCCTCCGCTTCCTTTGCTGTCATCTGAAATGAACGGCCTCTTGCTCTTGCTGGCTCTGACCTCGGTACTGTTGGTCTAACACCCGATGCTCTTGTTGACGTGCCACCCGATGGTATTCTTCCCAGTGGACAATTTGATTGAAGATGATCTGGCGAATTGCATGAATAACAAAATCTAACCACCCTACAATCTTTAGCAATGTGCCCAAACTTCCCGCACTTATAACAGTTTCTAGGATCTACCTGACAGCTTCCTTGGTGAAAACGGTGGCACTTTGGGCAAGGTCTTTCAGCTGCTCTAAAAGGTGGACGACTATCAAATCGCTGAAATCCAGACTTCTTCACATCGTGTGGTGGTCCTTCCCATTTTCTCTTTCCCGCACTCTTATCCCCAACATCCCGCTTATTGTCTCGCTCCACATTTTCCGCAGCATTTACTGCTTCTGAAAAAGTATTAGGTCTCACTGCAGTCACTAACTTCCTAATCTCTGAATTCAATCCGAATACATACCTTTCCATCTTCATCTTTTCGGTGGCAACATAATACTCCCCAAAACGCGACTTTTCCAAGAAGCGAGCAGTGTAGTCTCTTACTGACAAATTTCCTTGTTGTAGGCTCAGGAATTCCTCTTCCAACTGTCTAACTGCGGCTTGCGGACAAAACTGTTCCTTAAATGCTCTCGAGAATTCGCCCCAAGTAAAAGTTGAATATACCTCAGGTCCTTCAGAGTCAATAAGGGCTTCCCACCAATACAAGGCGTCTGCTTTCAACATTGCTGTTCCATATAACACTTTATCTTCTTCCGCGCATTTACTGGTCTTAAATACAGCTTCAACCTCCTTCAGCCATCGCATTGCTTTTACTGGATCTCTGTCCCCTCCATAAGTGGGTGGTTTACAGCTTAAAAACATTTTATAATCACACTTTCTTGGTGCTGATGTGACAATAGGTGCGATAGGCACTTCGGTTTCAAGGGTAGGGTCTGGTATTTCTGTTTCCGAATGGTGAGTCTGGTTAAACATAGCTTGTATATTTGCCTGAAGTCTTCCCATTTCAATCGCTAGGTCGTCTCTCGTAACAAACTCTGTGCCTCGCCCCTGTACTCTGCTCCCTGACCTACCTCTACCTCTTTCTCCCCCTCTTCCCCTTCCACCGGCTGTTGGATTAGATCTATTCGGATTCCCTTCCCCTTCTCGGTTTGTTCGTCTCGTTCCACTTGCCATTCTGTTGATTCAAACAAGGTTAATATACACATAAGCACATACCCCATATAATAAAGTATTCTGGTTCCAACATGTACCTGTAAGATCATAATTACACTGGCCAGGTGTAATCTGAAATTACCTTACATGAGGTTCCTTCTACCTTTTTATATTTATCATCCCAAGGTTCTAAAATAACAAGGACCTCCTACTTCACATGCAGTTTAAGTCTAGGTACAGATACTAATACCTAAATCTCTTAAACTAAGGCTCTGATACCATTTGTAACATCCCTTAATCCCAACATACAAGTTTCATATAATTCACCACAAAATAACATATTATAATCCAAATACGGTCCCTTAAATTCTACAATTAGGTCTTTCAGTACAAACTTTTTCGAATAAAGAAAAAGACATAACAACTACTAATTATAACTGAAATCTTCATAATCATTCAACATCCACAAAAGCTAACATGATAAATCCTATCATTGTCTCTTGTTTGCTCCATGACCTGGAATACATATTTTAAAACAAAAATGAGGGTTAGACCTTGAGGTCTAGTGAGAAAAATCCCCGTTAGTAAAAGAAAACATTTGCACATAATTCACGTAAGAATACCAAATATGACTCATGCATCATGTATCTTTCCATCTCTATCTCTTTTCTTTTCCTTGGCCATATTAATTGGTAGCAAGCCAATTAATTAATTTACACCGCTGTACTAAATACAGCCAACACCACTGTCCCTTTGTACAGCCAACTTTCACCGGTCCTAAGCCCGGCCAACTAGTACTCATACAATGTAATATTCATATAAACACTATATGCACCATATTACATTAAATCACATATATGTATTCCATTTGAAAACATTTCAAATAAAAACTCACCTTGTTTTATCACAAAACCCTTCCAAGATAACTCACGTACGTCGATCTTTCACCAAATCTGAAATCAGATAAAATACCAAATATCTCTTTTAATACTTAAACTTACAAAATTCTCAACTCAAGTCGCAATGAACAGTACCAAGTCGCAATCTCCTATTGCGATCCTACCCTGAAGTCGCAACCCAATATTGCGATTCCACCCTGGAGTCGCAACCCATTATTGCGATTTCACCCTAAGTCGCAACCCTCCATTGCGATTCCACCCTGGAGTCGCAACCCTCTATTGCGATTCCAAACCCGAATCGCAATCAACTACTGCGATTCCAAGCCAAGTCGCAAACGACCATTGCGACTTCATACCCAAGTCGCAACCAACTATTGCGACTTCGATGAATGTCGCAGTCGTCTATTGCGACTTCGATGAATAATAGCCTACTGCGACTTCGATGAATATTAGCCTACTGCGACTTCGATGAAATATCTCAGTCTACTGTTTCATCCTAAAACCCAGTTTTTTTTGTAGTTTTATTCTATGCATGTTTATGTAACTTAGCAGATATGTTTTATACTGCCATTAGAACACTATTCCAAACCCAAAATTGTCATATCTTCCTAAAATTACCAAAACCCACATCCACAACTTGTAGTAAAACTTTTAAGAACTTGTATACATAAAGATGAGGTGACAAAGGATTCTTACCTTCTGATTATACAGCTATTCAAGAACTTCTTCAGCAGATTTATGTATTGATCTTCCTCCTTGATTTCCTTCTTCTTCTTCTTTTAAATTTCGGTTCTATCTCTCTCTCTCTCTTCGTATGAAAACCACACACACATACTAACACATTTGCTACTAGTGCTAAGAAAGAGACACCTTACCCTATTAAAACTTCTCATTCCTTAAAATACCCATATAAACTTATAAAATTCTTATATTTTAAATTAAATAAAATACCTGGTTATTACAAAAACCAATCTGCTCCTGTAAAATCTCACAAATCCAACTCTTCTTCCGCTTCCTAGTCTCCTTCTTGCCATGTACAAATCCGACACCTCCCCAAACCCTAATTTCCCACAAACTGCTTACTTCCACTCTCCGGGAAGTTGTAGAACATGAACGATACTTCCTTTGCTATGCGATTTTTTTTCCGTCAAATGGTAACGGTTGTTCCCATTGTATACATTCTGCTGAAATCGGACTCCCTCACCGCTCCTCACTCTCTCCCTCGCTCTCCCACTCTCTCTCTCTCCCTCTCTCTCTCTCCCTCATTCTCTCTCTCCCACTCTCTCTAATTTATATTTTATTAGATCCTACTAATTTCCTTTGATAAATACCTATACTTGGTTTTCCATTTTACCTTTCTAATGCTATATATGAATCGACTTAGAAAAGGAGATGCTCCAATTATCAACTAATCAACACAATATTTGTAGGGTTCAAACCACTCTTATGGGCCATTTACCAAATGCTTACCTGGGTAAGCGCTTACCAGTCAAATTAAACACCATCACTTACTTATCAGAAAAAAAAATTAGTCCGCCAAATTGGTTTTGTATGCAACAATTCACCCGGTATGCCGGTAAGCGCTAACCGTTGTAAGAGTCGTCGCCTGGGGTAAGACTCTCAGTCCTTTCATTCGCTCTTACCGGGTAAGATTTTTGGTCATTGCTATATCAATCCGGTAGGTGATGTGACTTGGTAAGCACTTACTCGGGTAAGTGTTTGGTAAACGGTCCCTTAGACTTGACAAACTAGTTGTTAATAAATAAGCTAACTAATAATTTATAAGTTAGTTGTTAGCTTATAAGTTGATTGATAGCTAATAAGTTAGTTGATGACGTTTAATAAAAACTAGTGATAAGTTTATTCAAAATGCAAAATTATCAAAAATGACATGTTTAAAAATTAATCAATTTTAACATTTCATAATACATATAAGGGAAAAGTTCATAAAAACCTATAGAACAATCAAGTTTTGAATGAGTAAGTCTTTGAACTAATAGCATTACGAACATAATGAATTGCATAACATGCTTGCAAATGATTGTTTTTGTTTTAACAAACTTTTAATCATAAAATCCAATACCATCTAAATACGAATATCAAAGTTCAATCGCAAAGCTTTAAACAAATACCCTAACAATATTTCTTATACACAACGTGCATTTTTGTACCTTTTGTGAAAATTCACGGCAACATAAACTTAAACTTATCTAGTAGGAGTTTACAAGTTTTTAAACCATCTTGAACGACAAAATTGATTATGTATACATCGAAACTAATAATTGGTCGTCTAAAGTAGGGCTCATGTCTGCTTTAATTCTCCACACATCGATTATTATTATTAGCGTTATCAAATGAAATACTAATTATTTTAGAATATAAATTATGAGAAGTAAGACTTTTTTAATAATTAAAATTAGACAATCACCCGAATGTGGCACATCAAACGGTTCAAACGTGATTACATGTTTTACTAATTGTCACGATTGCGGCTCAATCCAATGTGCCGATATGCATATATAAGAATGTGGCAAACCGTGTGGCGCTCTCCATACATTACACGTTAACAAAACACAATTAGGCAAAAGAGAAAACATTTGTCGCATTTCAATTTGACACATTTTCCACAATTTAATTGCATCATGTCTAAGACTTTGACGATATACCCGGTTGTAGCGTACTTGTTGTTTGGGTAAAATTTCACCAGTCTCGACCACGACCAAAACAGAGAAAACATTTATTACACTTTTCCATAATGAGGTCAAAATCATAAGCACTTTATCTTCTGACCAAAGTCAAAATCGAAAGTTACTCACGACACTCGACCGTCGTATGGAATCTCACGACCTCGACCGACTAACATGCGATATTACTGTTATAATTTCATTGTTTAAATGCAGGGTCAATGTCATTGATGACCACGGATATAACCGACAAGGACAATTATGAGCATTAAAACCCAGTGGCTGTTACGACCGTTACCAGAAGTTTTTATGGAATCATTAAAGGCGTTCGAAGGCTATAAATACAAAGGCTCAATCATCATCTCGCGTATCTCTGACATCTTGGCATAACTGAACTTTCAAGAACACTCGAAGCAAAGAATTCACTCTCGGAAGATCGCTCTCGACGCACGACTTACACACACGACGCTTAGTTTCTACACACGACGCACCAGTTTTTACATTCTATACACTTTTTACTTTACATTTAAAGTCTTTCTTTTATTTGTATTGTAATCGTTGTACTCTTGACACCCGAAACATAAGGATATCGCCCATGTTTGGGGACCATAGTGCAGCGACGACATCCAAAGTCGTCCGCGGGTTTTTTCCTCGTTAAGGTTTTTCCCGCGTCACCAAAATCTTTGTCTTATTTATTTTTTCCGTCTTCGTCGTACGGTTTGTCGAAAGATTCTCATTCTTTAGTTGTTAAGCTCCACAATCAACCTTAAGTTATCCTTCTGGACGATTTTTGGCATTAACAGTTTGGCGCCCACCGTGGGGCCCCATCTAGAGAAAATCTTCGACAAACGTGCGTCTTACTAACGTTCTCTTGGAGTTTTTTCTCTTTTCTTTTTCAGGAAAATGGCAGGTAACGGAAACCAAGAGCAGATCATTGCCCAGATGCATGGGGAGCTTGAGAATGCACAAGATGCTCCTGGGACAGCCGACGACTATCGCCTGGAGGAAGTCGTCCTGGACCAGAGCAAGCCTGACCAGAAAGTCCTTATAGGGTCGTCCCTCGATCCCTGCCTAAAAGACAAGCTGATACCTTTCTTGCAGGAGCATGCCGATTGTTTTTCCTGGTCACACGAAGACATCGTCGGCATAGACCCTGGCGTCATTTCCCATAAGCTTAATGTCGACCCGTCATTTAAACCTATCAAACAAAAGCGCCGGAAATTTTCTCCTGAAAGGAATAAGGTGATAAATGACGAGGTCGACAACCTCCTAAAGATAGGGAAGATTCGAGAAGTAAAGTACCCTGACTGGCTCGCTAATGTCGTGGTCGTGGCGAAGAAAAATGGCAAATGGAGGATCTGTATCGACTTCACAGATCTCAACAAAGCTTGTCCAAAAGATCATTTCCCATTGCCACATATCGATGTCATGGTCGACGCGACGGCAGGACGTGAACTATTGACGTTCATGGATGCTTATTTTGGATACAATCAGATATTGATGCACATCGAGGACCAGGAGAAAACTGCATTCATGACAGATCGAGGTATTTATTGTTATAAAGTTATGTCGTTCGGTCTAAAAAATGCAGGTTCTACCTATCAGCGCCTCGTGAATAAAATGTTCAAGGATCGTCTTGGCGACACGATGGAGGTTTATATCGACGACATGCTAGTCAAATCAAAGCAAGCAACCGACCACGTCGATCATTTGAGGCAGTCGTTCGACATCCTTCGAAAATATAACATGAAGCTCAATCCGACGAAATGCTCCTTTGGCGTCAGTGCAGCAAAATTCCTGGGTTATATGGTCACTCGACGAGGAATCAAGGCCAACCCCGACCAGATCAAAGCCATTATCGAGATCAAATCTCCGAAAAATTTCAAAGAAGTCCAAAAGCTTATTGGTCGGGTGGCAGCTTTGAACAGGTTTATCTCTCGATCCTCAGATTGATGTCATTTATTATATAACGTCCTCAGGAATAATAGAGGCTTCGACTGGACCGACGATCATGAGCAAGCACTGCAAAAATTAAAGGAATATATGGCATCGCCTCCTTTACTGTCAAAGCCTCACGGCCATGAGATCTTGCAGCTATATTTGGCTGTTAGTCCTAATGCAGTAAGCGTCGTCCTGACGCGGGAAGATGAAAAGCAACAACTGCCGATCTATTATGTAAGTAAATCTCTCTTGGACGCCAAAACCAGGTATTCCTCTATGGAAAAGTTGCCTTTATCGCTAGTCACAGCTACTAAAAAACTGCGACACTATTTTGAATCGCATCCCATTACTGTCATGACTAACTTTCCTCTTAAGTCTGTCTTGAGGAAACCTGAGTTGACAGGTCGTTTGGAAAAATGGAGCATATATCTCAGCAGTTACGACATCGATTTTAAGCCCAGGACCGCGATCAAATCGCAAGCTTTGGCAGACTTCATTGTTGATTTCAGCCCTGAGCTGGAAAAAGAAGCAGAGCTCGAAGTGTCTACTGTGGCGACTCACGGCGACGTACCCTGGACTCTACATGTCGACGGTTCATCCAACACTAGGGGTTCGGGACTAGGCGTGGTCTTAAAGTCGCCACAAGGGGGGCAAGATGGTGTATTCCGTTCGATGCGACTTCAAAACCACCAACAACGAAGCTGAGTACGAAGCCCTGATCGTGGGAATGAATATGGCCCACGACTCGGGGGCAACCGCGCTACATGTCAAAAGTGATTCTCTTCTGGTCGTGAACCAGATGAATGGAGAATTCGCAGCCAAAGATTCAAAGATGACAGCGTACCTAAAGGTAGCAAAAGAAAAATCAGAAAAATTCAAATCGTTTTCTATTGAACAGATTCCAAGGGATCAGAATACTCAAGCCGACGCTCTAGCAAATCTTGGATTTTCTCTAGTCGAACCAATATTCGACAGTATTCCTATGATCCACCTAGCGACGTCATCCATCGAAAATGACGATGTCGTCCAGATCGAAGTCCAAGAAGATGATTGGTCGTGCGACATCAGAAATTTCCTTATGCACGACCAACTCCCAGAAGACAAGATGGAAGCTCGGAAGGTCAGATTAAAGGCATCCAGGTATGTCATGATCGGAGATAGACTCTATCGACGATCATCGACAGGCTTAAACCTGAGGTGCGTCACCAGCAAAAGTTAAGTTCAGAAGATCCTTCAAGAGATGGACGATGGAGAGTGTGGCAATCACTCAGGAGGTCGCAGTTTGGCTAACCGTATCTCTCGACAAGGATATTTTTGGCCAACACTGCGACAAGATGCCATCAGGTATGTCCAGAACTGTGACCCCTGTCAACGGCATTCAGGTACGTCCCATAAACCTTCTAAACCTTTACACTCGACACTTATCCCATGGCCCTTCATGAGATGGGGAATGGATATTGTCGGCAAGCTACCACCTGCTCCAGGGCAAAAGGTATTTCTCCTTGTACTTACGAATTATTTTTCTAAGTGGGTAGAAGCGGCTGCTTTCTCCCAAGTTCGGGACAAGGAAGTCGTCTCTTTTATCCAAACTAACATCATATGAAGGTTTGGGATTCCATCCGAAATTTTATGCGACAATGGATCCCAGTTCATAAGCAACAGAACTCGACAGTTCTGTGAAGACCGTAACATCAAGCTGACGACCTCGACCCCCAGGTACCCCCAGGCAAATGGACTTGCTGAGTCGAGCAATAAAACCATCATTGCTTCGATCAAGAAAAGGTTAAAAGCTGCAAAGGTAAAGTGGGTCGAAGAACTCCCTTCGGTCCTGTGGGCGAATCGCACGACACCTCGCACGTCCACAGGACAGACCCCTTTCTCCTTGGTCTACGGTTGTGAGGCAGTCTTGCCGGTCGAAGTCCAGCTCCCAACCTCGAGACATACTTCTGTCGACCATAACCTGGTTGATTTAAGTTATGACCTCGACGCCCTTGAAGAGCTCAGAAAATCAGCCATGATCAGAATGGCATCACAGAAGCAAACGATCGAGCGACATTTTAATAAGAATGTCAAAGTTAAAGTCTTTCAAGAAGGCGATTACGTCCTCCGACGAGTGTTCCAAAGCACTCAATAGCTTAATGCAGGTAAGCTTTCCACCAAGTGGGAAGGTCCCTATCGTATCTCAGAAGTCAGGGGCAAAGGTGCCTATCGGCTCCAAACCCTCGACAATCAAGATATCCCACGTAGCTGGAATGCGACACATTTGAAAAGGTATTTCTTCTAAGTCTTTTTTTTCTTTTCTCATATGATTTTTATCCATCATAAAGATTACTGACTTAACCATCGGAGGGTCGTTGGTTAGCCAACGACCAACCTCTGACGTTGTTTTATGGCAGGATCGCACGGCATCAGTTGCTAAGTCTACTATACGATTTTAGTCTCGCAGGATCGCACAACATAAGCGATCAGGTCTATGACTTGATTATCCTTCCGCAGGGACATATGATTCAAGTTCATCGTGCGACCTAGTTGTACGATCATAAGGTCTAGCGACCCCACGATCTAAGTTTTGTAACTTAGAAAAATTTCGTGTTCTGAATGAATGTGTTGATCGCATGTACTTACGTTTGCTTACACGATTTAAAAAGTGTAAAAGTCTTACGACTTATGTTCTAAATCGTTATAATACCATGGATGCCCAAGTCGCACGACATATTGTTCATTTTATACTTAGTGAAATTTCGCAATTGATATTATACTTGTCCACGACAAGTGTGAGTCGAAATAATACATGAGTTCAACAGAAAGATAAGTTTCATTCACGAAATGATCAAATACATCTAAGTAACTCGACCACCAACGGTCGAGCAGTAAAAAAAATAATGAAGAATTTTTCTAAGGCTGAGGAGGGTCATCAGTCGCGTCCTTGCCAGAGGCCTCGCCTTTGGAGCCTTCGTCCACCTCCTCCTCCTAGACCTCCTTCTCCTCATCCGAATCAAGGTCTCTTTCGGTCCCAACGTCCCTCAAGAAGAAAGCAAGCTCGTCCGACGCCAAAGCCAAAGGATTCTTGCCCAACAGGTGTCGTCGCATAATCGCCGCCCGCGCAGTAAATCGAGCAAAAGCGAAGACAGACTTCGCCTCATCCTTCAATTCTTTCACCTCATCCTCTAACTTCATCACCCTAGATTTAGAGTCTTCAGCCTCTTTTTCACTCGCAGCTAAAGACTCCTTGGTCTTATCCAGCTCATCCCTTTGATCGGCGATCATGGACAAAGACTGCTTCAGACGGTGGTTTGCCTCGTCCTTTGCACGTCTGACGGCCTCTAACTCTTTCAGGGCCTCATCGAGACGTTTGGACATAGACTCTTCGTGCTCCAAGGCGACCTTCTCCCTGTCCAATGCCGCATTCCCCCTCTCGTCAGCAGAGGACACCAGACCCCTTATCTTCTTCGTTTCAGCACGCAAGGCAAGGGAAGACTGGAACGCCTGCAAAACAGAAAGGAGCATGTTAATAAACGCTCGACAAAGGTTACAAAAAACCGAAAACACAAGTTTTGAAAGAAAAACTTACCAGAAACGCCAGTCCGGCAACGTGAGATCCCGTTTCCTCGATCGGGAATCCCTCGAAACGCTCCCTGAAAGAAGGGAGCAGATACTTCCCCAGATGAGGAAACAGATTCGTCCCGTCTAGGACATCAGCAGCCATAAAGTCCGACGGCAACGTAAAGTTGACCGTCATAGTCCCAGCCTCTCCCATCGCATGGCCCTTGCCCTTGTCGGCCGACGAAGGGGTCGACGTGGTAGACGGAGACTTCACCGTTTTCGCCGGAGGCGCCGAACTAATAGGTGTTGCATCGATCGCACTAGAAGACGTCTTCGTATTCGCAGGCGATGCGACCGATACCTTTGCCTTCTCAGGCGTGACGACTCTCGACGAATCATCAGCCCTCGAAAACGGTTCCTTCGGGATCGTCATCCTCGTCTTCTTTGAAACCTCAGACCCAGTGGTCGAGGTCCTTTGCCTCTTTTCCTTGCCCTTACGGGCGAGCTCAAGTTGAGCTGCCCTCTTGGCACTGGCAGTCGGCACCTTTCCTTGAGATTCTCCTGGAAACAACGAAGGGAAAAACGTTACACGATGGACATAAGAGAAAAGATCGAGGTCGAGTAGAAATGAATAAAACACTTACCGGTCATTTCTTCTTCTTCTTCTCTCGGCTTTTCCCCTTTCTCCTCCGTCTCCTCTTCTTCCTCCTCCTCACGTTTCTCTCCCCGATTCTCTCCCAGATACACCAAATCTTCGTCATCGTCGTCCACCAGATGTCGTGTGAAAAACGATCGCTCAACAGTGCTGAATTCCAAAAATGCGTCGACCTTTGCTTGAGAGTTGGCGTAAGGCTTCACGTCCTCAAACTTAATATCTGTCGACACGTAGAAGACAGGTTAGAAATAAGTTAAAATTAACATACGACACGCGACAAAAAGCTAGAAAATCTCACCCGACATATTCCAATCGGCCCTAATCCAGCCGCTCTCCAAGTCGAGTGTCGGTTTACACACGAATGCGTACCTGGTCTTCCACTTACGGTCGTTAACAGCAGTCTTCAAGACCAAGGTACGATCGCCCTTATACTTGGAGAACAAGCTGTAGCGTCGACATCCGTCCTTCTTGACTTGATAAGCCAAGAGGAGGTCGCGCACATTGATGGGAGACTCCCAGTTTTTGGTAAGGCGCTCAATCACTTGTATGACCCTCCAGAATTGGGGCATTATTTGGGCCGGTGATAGATCAAATTCAACCATGAATGCCTTGGCCAGAGGCGAATATGGTCATTCAAAACCTATCTTAAAGGGATACTCGTATATTACGACGAACCCATCAGGACACATATCAGGTCGAGTGACACGGGGTTTTCACACCCCGTGAATCTAAACCGCAAGTGTACGGGTCGAAGTCAAGTAATAGTACTTGGAAAGTACGAGTATCGAATCACGAGGAACTAGGAACTAAGTATCACAATTACTATAAGAACTATTAACTGAACTGTCGAATTTGGAAGATAGGTTTTAAACTAATTAATTGCAGCAAACAAAATAAACCAAACACAAGACAACTAGTAAGCAGCTTTGGAATTCTGATAGAGAAAACAGTTGAGGGTTGGATATCCTTAGGTTTTCACATATGAACTTCATACTAAAAACAAATACCAGTTAATTCTGTTGATGAATACTCAACCTTGATCTAACCATTGCTCTCTCTCAAGTAACAACAGTTATATTTGTAAAACATGGTGCTTTCTCAAGCTACCATGGAGTTTATCTCGAAAAGCACAAGATTAATCTCTCGATCTCACCCTATGTAGTTCAAAACACATTAAGCGCAGGTTATTATGAGACTAAGGCTTACTCGGTATATCTCTATCCTTTCTTACCTTAGACATGTAATTCCTAATTCTAGATCTCAATTAATTCTCTCGAACATAATTGAAAACAACAAAACAATTGTAAGTTAGCTACGCTCACAAAAGCATTAAGAACAAAATCACATGCATTCATTAAATCAGAAAACTGATAAAAGTCATTCGTCATCCATCTATATGTTCAATCCTAATTCAATCCAACCCCCAACATCTTAAAGTTAGTTCATGATGTTGGGGGATTCAAACACAAAAGAAAGAGAAACGAAAGTGTAAGCAAACATGGTAAACGTGATCGTGGTGACTGTGTAAGATGAATTGATAAACTCCCTTTTCCCGTGATTGAATCTACTTCGCGTCTTGAACGTTCCTTCGATTGATCCTCTATCTTTGCTCCAAACGGTGTCACTTGGCTCTGAAAATCGCCCCCGGGACTGCTCTGGCCGTCGTGTGAAATCTCGATACCGAACGAATGACCTAAACCCCGAATAAAATAGCTGATTTTCGACAAACAGAGGGTTACGCCACTTGCCACGCGACTTGCAAGTCGCGTGGTAAGTCGCGCGTGTTGTTTTTGCAGTGTGGGTCGATTTCTGGTTCGCGGGTCGGGTCCTGGTTCGGTCGTGGGTCTTGGGCTTGACTTTTGGGCTTTCGTTAGGCTTCGTTTGGACTCGTTTTGGGCTCTTTTTAGCTTCTTTTCTCAAGGAATGCCGCCTTTTAGATAACCTGTGTAAATCACTAGATAAACCGTAAAATACACGTCTTTTTACTTGAATACAAGCCAATCTCATTGGTTTGAGAACCAGAAATAACGCCAAAAAGTGGCGTTATCAACAACCCCAAACCGAGCGTTGCTTGTCCCCAAGCAAGTTAGCGATAAAACAGAATTAAAGTACATATCAGTGAAAATTTAATAACTGCACAATTCCCAATCGGTACCAAGTGATGCATCGGGGATTTCCCATACCCGTGAATATCCATCTCACTCTCGCCTCATTCTCATTTCGTTTGATCTATGACCTTCCATTGTGAGTTGAACTCATGACTGTTCCGATCACATCAGGGTTAGACTAAGTCTGAACATACTAGGGGAAACATTTCGCCTCGACCCTACCTCACGGGATACTCTCATTTCACTCGAACCTAGGTTATCGCTCGTGTTGTCATGTTTATAGAAGTTATGCACAATAATACTCGAAATATTACATGACAACTCTAAAGAAAGACGCACAAATGTCCAAACTTTTGATCTCAGAAGGAATCAAATAACAAGACATGGAATATCGGTCAAGGTGGTCATAGACTCTAATCACGTTTTCCAGAAGATCATCCAGGTCTTTACATGGGTTGTATCGGGGCTAAGGTTAAGAAACGAAGGGTAAAAGGATCAAAAATCCTCGGTGTGTCAATCATTGGCAATTCCGAACTTCTTTACTTCACTATCATTTACTTGGCCCTTTTCGTCACTATTGGAGTCGCTTTGACTCACTTATTATGCAACTCTACTAACGGTATTTATTTACTTTTTTTTTGGGACTTCATTGGTCCTCTTTATTTGATTGGGGCATCATTGGCCCTCTTTTCTAATTCTTGACTGGCCTGATTTCTTTCTTTTCCGCTCTATCTCTCTAAGTTCATTACTTCTTCCGATTGACACACTTTCGGATTGGGTTGGCTAAGGCTTATGGCTAAGGGTTTAATGATGGGTTTAGAAGCGAAAAAGGTGAGTGTTTGGCTGCAAAGGGGCTAAGGTTACATACAAGGGTAAAAAGGGACGATAGCTAAAAATAGGCTTGACAAACACACAATGCCTGGAATCACGTCTTAAGGTCCACACGATATGGTCTACTATACCCTTACCTAATATCCCGATGTTCGTCTTTGCTACTCAATGCAATAATGTAGCGAGATCATTCTACATTCACGACAAGGAATTCGAAAAGTGTATAAGAATTACGTGTATGAATCCCTCGAAATGAAAAACGTCTTATTAGGCTCAAAACTCACTATCGGGTGGTCTCCACTAATGTCCCTAGTCATGTCCTTTCCCAGTCCTTCCCTAACGGTCACGTCACTATCACAAGATTCTTCCCACAATGGTTGGTCTCAATCATTCAAAACAAAAAAAAAATTAGCTACTTTGATCTAGACACTCAGAAGTGTAGGAAATCTACGTGCATAACTTGGGCCCGATTGGGCAACCCCAAACCTTACCCACACATTGTCCCCAATGTGCAAGTAAAGTCGCAGGCGATGCTACGTAGTCATTGTGCCGTTATTAAGACGAGCAGGCAAGGCATCATATAGCATAGCATAAAAAGACTACCCAAAATTTCTAAAAATAGGCACCCCAAACCTAGGTCGTGGCCTAGGTTTGCCAAATAAAAGGCAACCCCAAACCTCGGTAAAACCGAGGTTTGCATAGGGTCTAATGTGAGTGTGTAGATGGTTCAAAAATGAGGCACCCCAAACCTAAGTGAAACTTAGGTTTGTTGCATCTCGTGCAATTAAAATAAAACAACACATCAAACACCACTCTTTTAGCAGAGAAATGATTAGAACATACCTGTTTTGCCCGGCCGGAGGATTCTTGAAAAGATTGAGCATTTGGAGAAGGAAAGGAGAGCACGCACACACAAAAGAAACAAACAAACGACGAAAGAAAAACAAGAAAACAGAAATACACAAAGCAAGAAAGGAATAAAAACTGCACGAAAAACGAAAAACGAGGCAAATGGGACTCCCGCGGTTTAGCCCGCGACTTGCAAGTCGCGTGGCAAACCGCGTAACTCTCTGTCTCAGAAAACCAACAGAGTGCCCCGCGGCTTGCTGCGCGGTTTGCAAACCGCGTGGCAAGTCGCGTATGTCCCTGTTCGTTTTTCGCTTTTTTCGATTTTTCTGGTTTTTCGGGAATAAGAAACGCACTCAAAATAAGCAAATAACAAAGTAAAACAAACCTTGGTGGGTTGCCTCCCACCCAGCGCCGTATTTAAAGTCGTGGCACGACTGTGCGGTTTCAGCTCGGCTTAGTGTCCGCGGGATTGTACCGTCCACACTTACGGTTCTTCGCGGACTTCTCTACCACTTCATCACTTCCTCTTTCTAGCAGCTTGAATCTCACGTTTTCACCGCCGACTCGGAACGTGATCTCACCCTCTTCCATGTCAATCAGGGCTCTACTCGTAGCCAGAAATGACCGTCCCAAGATCATCGGGACCTCTTCATCTTCATCGATGTCGATCACCACGAAGTCTACTGGAAAGTAGAACTTCCCAACTTTAATCAGCACATCTTCAATCACCCCGTATGGATACCTTATCGATCGATCAACCAGCTTAAGTGTCATGAATGTGGGACTCACCTCGCCCAATCCAAGTTTCCTGAAAATAGAAAGGGGCATCAAATTAATACTCGCCCCTAAATCACATAACACTCTATTAAAGGTAAACTCCCCAATCTGAATAGGGATAGAAAAACTCCCTGGATCTTTAAGCTTCAAGGGAAGCTTATTCTGAAAAATCGTGCTGCACTCTTCAGTGAGTGCAATGGTGGCCTGATGATCGATTGCCCTCTTCTTGGAAAGGATCTCTTTCATGAATTTCATGTAAGAGGGCATTTGGGTGAGAGCATCTGCAAACGGAATATTAATGGTTAGCTTTTTAAAGACATCAAGAAATTTAGCAAAATTAACCTGATCCTTATTCGTGTTCAGCCTGCTCGGGTAAGGCACTTGTGGGATTTCCGGCTTGACCGGCGGTGTCACTTCTTTCTTTTTCTCTTCACTCCTCATACGCTCTTCATCAGCCTCTAATGCATCCATGTCAATGATCTCCACCTCATTCTCGGCTTCTTTTGCTGGCTCCTTATTCAGCTCCTTGCCATCTCTCAGATAGATGGCATTGAAATTCTCTTGATTCCTCTTTTCGGCCATACTCGGGAAAGTACCAGCAGGTTGGGTTTGTAGGGCTTCAGAAATCTGCCCCACTTGCCTCTCGAGAATCTTTATTGCCGCGGTATTTTGTTCAGTTGCGGCTTTCACCGTATTCACCGTGCTCGCTAGCTCTCCGACCGTGCTGTCCATTTTAGACATGAACTTCATCATCATGTCCTCGAGTCCCGGCTTCTTCTCCCCGGATGGTCCTTCATTCCTTTGGTAGAAACCTGGAGGACGATACACATTATTAGAATTAGAAAATTGAGAAGAGTTAGAAAAATTACCTGGCTGTTGTTGGTCGAGTTGACTCCATGAAAGATTTGGGTGCTTTTTCCACCCTTCATTATACGTGTTCGAGAAAGGATCGTTTCTCGGTTGGTTTCGGTTTGCCACAAAATGAACCTGATCAGGTTCTTGAAGATTTCCTCCATTCAGCCGATTTGTGATGACAGCCAGTTGAGCTTTCAGTTCATTTAGCTCGTTACTCTCTTGGACACTTGCTACTCTTCTAACGGCTGATCTCTGTGTAGAAAAACTATGCTCGGCCAAGTTTTCAATCAGCTCGCATGCTTCCTCGTATGATCTATCCATCAATGGTCCACCCGCCGCAGCTGTGATGTCGTTCTTGAATTGCGGGTGAAGACCACTGAAGAAGGTCTGGATGATGACCCAGCCTTGTAGCCCATGATGAGGACACTTCTTGATCATGTCCTTGTAACGTTCCCACGCCTCATACAGCGTTTCTTGATCCCATTGAGCAAAATGGGTGATCTCCGCCATTAGTTGGGCGGTCCGACTAGGTGGGAAAAACTTCTGTAGGAAGGCTGCTTTCAACTGTGCCCAAGTAGTGATCGAATCTGGTTGGATGCTCTCGGTCCATGTCTCGGCTCGGCCTTTAAGTGAAAATCCGAATAGTCTCAGCTTGATGGCGTCTTCACTCATGCCATTGATCTTAACGTGTTGCAGATCCTCTCGAATGCACGAAGATGTGCGTGAGGATCCTCGGTTGGCGTCCCTCCGTATTGGTTCTGTTGCACCATCACTATGGTGCTCGGTTTAAGCTCAAAATAGTTCGCCCCAGTAGTGGGCGCTTGGATGCCTATCCGTGTGGCCGCCACATTAGGGTCGGCAAATGACCGCATCGGAACTCTTTCCGGAGGTGGTGGTGGATTATTGCGGCGGGGATCATTACGTGGAAGTCTCTCGTCGTCGGACATCTCGAACTTTAGATTTCCTTTAACTGTAGCTTCCTTGCGCAGCCGACGAGCGGTTCTTTCGATCTCCGGATCAAATTGTTCGATTCCCTTCCCTCGGGCAGTCCTTGGCATAAACCAAGTGGTACCTAAAAAGAAAGAAAACAAAGTCAGTAATCCAAAAACTGAAAGTGATGAAATAAAACACGAAATAAAAAGAAATGTCCAATCTAATAATGCTTATAGACGGTAGTGCTATTTGCTACAACTAGTTCCCCGGCAACGGCGCCAAAAACTTGACACGGGGTTTTCACACCCCGCGAATCTAAACCGCAAGTGTACGGGTCGAAGTCAAGTAATAGTACTTGGAAAGTACGAGTATCGAATCACGGGGAACTAGGAACTAAGTATCACAATTACTATAAGAACTATTAACTGAACTGTCGAATTTGGAAGATAGGTTTTAAACTAATTAATTGCAGCAAACAAAATAAACCAAATACAAGACAACTAGTAAGCAGCTTTGGAATTCTGATGGAGAAAACAGTTGAGGGTTGGATATCCTTAGGTTTTCACATATGAACTTCAGACTAAAAACAAATACCAGTTAATTCTGTTGATGAATACTCAACCTTGATCTAACCATTGCTCTCTCTCAAGTAACAACAGTTATATTTGTAAAACATGGTGCTTTCTCAAGCTACCATGGAGTTTATCTCGAAAAGCACAAGATTAATCTCTCGATCTCACCCTATGTAGTTCAAAACACATTAAGCGCAGGTTATTATGAGACTAAGGCTTACTCGGTATATCTCTATCCTTTCTTACCTTAGACATGTAATTCCTAATTCTAGATCTCAATTAATTCTCTCGAACATAATTGAAAACAACAAAACAATTGTAAGTTAGCTACGCTCACAAAAGCATTAAGAACAAAATCACATGCATTCATTAAATCAGAAAACTGATAAAAGTCATTCGTCATCCATCTATATGTTCAATCCTAATTCAATCCAACCCCCAACATCTTAAAGTTAGTTCATGATGTTGGGGGATTCAAACACAAAAGAAAGAGAAACGAAAGTGTAAGCAAACATGGTAAACGTGATCGTGGTGACTGTGTAAGATGAATTGATAAACTCCCTTTTCCCGTGATTGAATCTACTTCGCGTCTTGAACGTTCCTTCGATTGATCCTCGATCTTTGCTCCAAACGGTGTCACTTGGCTCTGAAAATCGCCCCCGGGACTGCTCTGGCCGTCGTGTGAAATCTCGATACCGAACGAATGACCTAAACCCCGAATAAAATAGCTGATTTTCAACAAACAGAGGGTTACGCCACTTGCCACGCGACTTGCAAGTCGCGTGGTAAGTCGCGCGTGTTGTTTTTGCAGCGTGGGTCGATTTCTGGTTCGCGGGTCGGGTCCTGGTTCGGTCGTGGGTCTTGGGCTTGACTTTTGGGCTTTCGTTAGGCTTCGTTTGGACTCGTTTTGGGCTCTTTTTAGCTTCTTTTCTCGAGGAATGCCGCCTTTTAGATAACCTGTGTAAATCACTAGATAAACCGTAAAATACACGTCTTTTTACTTGAATACAAGCCAATCTCATTGGTTTGAGAACCGGAAATAACGCCAAAAAGTGGCGTTATCATCGAGTCTGACCTGCTCTAATCAATGTAATCCCCGCAGGGATTTTTGCTAGACTTCTAAGGTCATCGAGATCCTTTTGATCTCGAATAGAACTTACAGGCTCATTCGACATTTCTAAACCTGTTAAGCAGATTTGCTAGTCTGAAAAAACTATAAATATCCCAGTTTTTTCTAGGTTTCCTAGCTATCGACTTACGACGCATACAAAGACTGAAAAGTCGTACCTTATATAGGCGCTCTAAAAACCTCGAAATTCCTAATCAAATCGAAGATTCTTGCAAGTTTGGAAAGGATCTGACGAAGAACAGCAAGAATCGAGAAGAAAATCTCACTCTGAAAACCCTCTGAAAGCGTAAAAAGGAAAAGATCCACCAAGGGTCGCTATTTATGTAAACGATCGTGTCAGGTCGAGTCACTCGATGATCGACACGTACCCTTACCTTTTCGTATGCACACACGGATCGTCGACACCTGGCGATAACAGTTGCTAAGCATGATCGTGCGTCAGCGTGACGTCACGATCCTATCCCCTTTTCGACTTCCTCTTTAGTTAGAAATGGACCGATCCAGTTCCAAGGCAATTGAAGTGACTTTCGACACGTGTCACGACCCTATACGTCCGACTGACAAAATTTAAAATTTGAATTTGCCACTCTATTTTTAAATTTTGGGGGCAAACTATTTGGGTAAAATTTCACCAGTCTCGACCACGACCAAAACAAGGAAAACATTTACTACATTTTCCATAATGAGGTCAAAATCATAAGCACTTTATCTTCTGACCAAAGTCAAAATCGAAAGTTACTCACGACACTCGACCGTCGTATGGAATCTCACGACCTCGACCGACTAACATGCGATATTACTGTTATATTTTCATTGTTTAAATGCAGGGTCAATGTCATTGATGGCCAACGGATATAACCGACAAGGACAATTATGAGCATTAAAACCCAGTGGCTGTTACGACCGTTACCAGAAGTTTTTATGGAATCATTCAAGGCGTTCGAAGGCTATAAATACAAAGGCTCAATCATCATCGCGCGTATCTCTGACATCTTGGCATAACTGGACTTTCAAGAACACTCGAAGCAAAGAATTCTCTTTCGGAAGACCGCTCTCGACGCACGACTTACACACACGACGCTTAGTTTCTACACACGACGCACCAGTTTTTACATTCTGTACACTTTTTACTTTACATTTAAAGTCTTTCTTTCATTTGTATTGTAATCGTTGTACTCTTGACACCCGAAACATAAGGATATTGCCCCTGTTTGGCGACCATAGTGCAGCGACGACATCCAAAGTCGTCCGCGGGTTTTTTCCTCATTGAGGTTTTCCCCGCGTCACCAAAATCTTTGTCTTATTTACTTTTTCCGTCTATGTCGTACGGTTTGTCGAAAGATTCTCATTCTTTAGTTGTTAAGCTCCACAATCAACCTTAAGTTATCCTTCTGGACGATTTTTGGCATTAACACTTGTAGCGTTTTTTTGGATGAGATTGGTAATGTAAATGTTGTCAAAATGTCCGAACGGCAACCCGACTCAAATGACACATTGTGTTGCCAATTGACGGTTCAAATCAGCATTGAACGTCCACATTCCACCTT
This sequence comes from Saussurea involucrata, assembly GCA_033807775.1. Taxonomy (NCBI): domain Eukaryota; kingdom Viridiplantae; phylum Streptophyta; class Magnoliopsida; order Asterales; family Asteraceae; genus Saussurea; species Saussurea involucrata. The sequence goes on from CM066314.1 coordinate 146,832,355, forward strand.
GATTATCAAGTATAACCCTTCTGCCAACCTCAACCTCGGGCATGTTTCTTCGGTGTGACACCTCAAGATTGAATTTCGTTCGGCTGTAAGAAGAGCTTGAAACATTTTACATTGTTCCTTTTTTTCCTGTTTTCAAGTACGATCAATCCAAATCTTGGACTTTTGTCTCTGGTTGGCGATAATTTTGGCAATGGCTTCGTTGGATCATCAGGTTCACCGACACTGGTACCATGAGAGGCCATCTTATAAGCAACTAATAACACAAAAAAGAGAAAGAGATGAGAAGTAGGAGTTGTTAAAAACCGAAATCAAATATGAGCCGGAATCTCGAATTATAGCGAGAATTGTGAATGTTATTTTGCGTTTGTGAGTTGGTATCTTCCCCATGCACCATATGACGTATATATAGTGTATAGAGGGTCAAAAAGACAAAAAAAAGACCAACAATAAAAAAAAGTGATCATATGATCGTTTCCAATGACTAGAAAACCGTAATACTTTTTTGGAAAATTCGGGTTGGGCCCATAATCGGTACCGGTCCAGGCCGGACTAGGCCTTGTTTTCTATTGAATATTGTAAGCAGTCCTTAACTGACGATCCCAAACGATCTCGGGACCGTTTTCTCTTGAAGTTTTGTGCAAACTTTTTTGTTGCATATAACTGAAGGTCCCAAACGATCTTGGGATTGTTTTCTCTTGAACTTGGCCTTGTTTTCTCTTGAAAATTGTATCAGGTCCATTTAACCATCTCTAGTTGATATTAAACTTTATGAGATTGTCAATTTAGCCCAAAACTTTAAAATTACATATTTGACCAATTTATGTTTTTAGAAACTAAGGTTATTGGGAAATGTTTTAAGAGAAAGAAAACAATAATAAATATAGTAAATATTGATGGATTTATCTACCATGAATGTTGTTAATGCAAAGTTACTGATAACTATATATTTAAATGTTATATGAAGTATAAAATAATATGTTTTTAGACAACAAAAACATATATGACATCCCTATAAGAAAGTAACAAGCCGTCAATAAAATGTGAATACGAATGATAATACTCAAATAACAGATATCAATATATTTTGTCTCTTAAAAATGATATAGTTAATGTTGCATTTGTATATTCATTGTTTGATTTTTTATGTCTAAGGCCATCCGCGGCGCATAACTAAAAGCCCTCAACGCCACATCAGCGCCACATCAGCTTTTCTCCTAACCCTCTCCTTACCCTAAAATGGTTTACCGGGTACCCGATGCTATTATGGAACCCGCAACCCACCCCACCCTCACCCTCCTCTCACATACACCCTCGGGTTCAGCGGGTTTTCAAGCCCGGAAGCTAAGCCCGAAGGTGAACCCGCAGATCCCCGCACCACTACCCGATCAAGCCCTGGGAACCCGAAGGTGAACCCGCAGCCAAGCCCGAAGGCGCTGCGGGTGGCCTAAGTTCAAGACTATCGTCTTCCGTTTCAATTTATCTAGTTTAATTAACACATTTTTTATATATTCTATGGATGACAGTGTTCTCTAACGAAGTCTATATGAACCAAATTAACACTTTTCATATTATGCAACTGATTGTATGATGTATCAACGGTTGGTATATGGGGGAGTGGTTGTCCAATTTTTCTCCGCCTAATATCTTGCATCATTTTACGTTTAAACCGAAGATTCTATTATACTTAACATAATACATAATAAATTTATTAGATAATTACAAATAATTGAGAAGTCATCCCATTCCATAGTGTTAAGAATTTAAGATTTTATATTTTTGGTTGTTAACATAATAATACTTCCTCCGTCCCAAAATAAATGTCCACAATGAAAAATACACATAGTTTTAGGAGTGTGCAATTATTACACTTTTTAATTAATCAAAGTACAATTTTACTCTTAGTTATAGAGAGAGAAAATTTATCCATCACATAACTAACGGTAGAATGGGAAAGTGAAGTTATACTTTTGAAAATGGACACTTATTTTGAGACGAATGGAGTACATCATTTCTTTTAAATTTATTTATTTGTTCGTTAACAACCATTCCAAAATGTTTGTTCTTAAATTTATCCAAACCTGGAAAGGGAGTATTATTTTTATTTGAAATTACAAATCCCTAAATTCATCTCGACCAATACTTTTTTAATAGAATTTTAGTATAAGATTGACCAGACAAGAAAATTAAATTAAAATATCATAGTCTTAATATATTTTTTTAATAATTTTACATATATGAATTGAATATGACTAATATATAGTATTTTATTTAGTAAAATATTCATCTGAATAATAGATGACACATAACTAGTTTTAAATCACTAAAGTATTCATTTATCATATCTTATTTTATATATATATATATAGGGTCAGGTTCAAAGAAAAACCCTAAATAAATGGAAAACCAGAAAACCACGAAAAAACGGATGAAAAAGTATATCAATATGGATGTCAAATTAACGAGAAAAATATAGTCGTTTATTTGGTGTAGTTTATTTCATTCGAATTTTTTTTATTTTTCGTCTTTTTCGAATAAAAAATAGAGGGGTGAGGTTTTTTAATTGAATTAATATTGTTGTAACCGCCTCCTTAATCACATCCATCAGATCATCTAATCTAACGGTCGATAAGGTGTTTTTAGTTTTTCATTTATTTGAGGTTTTCTCCTGAACCTCCCTATATATATATATATATATATATATATATATATATATATATATATAGGGAGAGGTTTATTTGAGAAGTGCTAAATATATGAGAAGTAAATAAGTGATCTTACCCATTCATTCGGTCAAAATCGACGACTTTGACCGAGAAGCAACAGATAATTTCTCGCGTGGTCTGCACAAGATAGAGGGGTAGTTTCGTAAAAATACGCAGGACGAGTTCATATATGAATCTGTGTGATTCACATATGAACTATACGTTCATATATGAACCTTTGTAATTCACATATGAACTCTTTTTAACTAATTCATATATGAACCTTTGTGACTCATATATGAACCTTTGTGTTCATACATGAATCAGTTAATTAGTTCATATAAGAATTAGTTAAAAAAAGTTCATATATGAATCATAAAGGTTCATATAAGAATCAGTTAATTGGTTCAACTGATTCATATATGAACCTACAGTTAATTAGTTTCATATATGAATTAATTAAAAAGAGTTCATACGTGAATTACAGGGGTTCACATGTGAATAGATAGTTCATATGTGAATCACACAGGTTCATTTATGAACTCGTCCCGTGTATTTGTAAAAGTTACGAAACTGCCCTTCTATTTTTGGAACAACCGTAACTTTTGACCAGTCAAAGCCGCAACTTTTGACCAATTAAAGCCGATCTTGACAGAATGAATGGCTAAGATCACTTCTCTATTTCTCATATATTTAGCACTTCTCAAATGAACCTAATGCTATATATATATATATATATATATATATATATATGGGTGGTATCGGGTACAAACCAGTTAGTTTGTACAAACTCGTACAAACCATACCTAGCTTCATGATTTTGTAAATTTGGCTTCAGGAATATATATATATATATATATATATATATATATATATATATATTCATGAAGCCAAATTTACAAAATCATGAAGCTAGGTATACGAGTTTGTACAAACTAACTGGTTTGTATTTGATACCCAGCCTGTAACGTCCCAAAAACTTACTAAGCATTAAATCAAAGAACTGAGCGTTTTACAGTACAAAAGCTTAACTTGTTCAATACATCAATAAAAGAGCTTAACAAAATGACAGCGGAAGTCTACAAAAATCCACAGCCGAGCTCTATCTATGTTAGTAGCCTAAATCCTGGAGTCGCTCTAATCTCCAAACGTGTTGTCTCTCCTATTTCCTCCCCGAGGAACTTGCGGAACGCTTACCTGAAAATGGTTTAGTTTTGAAAAGCGAGGGTTAGACCAAAAGGTCTAGTGAATTCCCTCCATAAAGAACATGTATAACAATATGAAATCGTTTCGTTAAAAACATCATGAATCATCACATATGGTGCTGCACTGTGTAACGGATCCCTTAACATACGCGATCGGGGACCAAGCAGACTCCCCTTTCGCCCTTCTCGTATCGGGGCCCAAGCAGACTCCCCGATACCCGCCTAGGAGGAAACGAATTTCAACCTACCGCCTCGTCGAACATATCCAAGGGATCATCAGATCCCGAGGCTCATTGATCCCACAGCACAGACCGACATCACATAGCATGCACACACGTTTCATAAAAGCATTTGACCCTTTTATAACTCAGGCGTATCATTTCAACATATCAAACATTTCTTTCATGCATATCAGTTCATAAATATTTCATGCTTGTTAAAACCATAATCAGTAAAAGAATCATTTAACATTTACGTCGTAAAAGAGGTTTAGGGAACTCACCTTGATTGTCGTACAATGTACTCCCTAAACACCTTCAAGCTACACCCTCAGAACCCCTAAGGCAAAAGATTCACATCAGAAAATATCACAGTTCTACTGTCCGGATATCCCTTCCCGGACACTACACTTATCCGGACGGCATGCTTAACCGGACGCCATACTAATCTGGACGCCAGACTTATCCGGACGCCAGACTTATCCGGACGCCAGACGTATCCGGACGCCAGACTTATCCGGACGCCAGACTTATCCGGACGCCAGACTTATCCGGACGCCAGACTTACCCGGACGCCAGACTTATCCGGACGCCAGACTTACCCGGACACCTTCAACATACCCGGACACCTTCAAACACTGGTGTCCGGAAAACGCTGCTGTTCGAACTTAGAATTTCTAAAACCGATTTTTACTCCGATTTAAGCCATTAATTTGATTAGACAACAATAAGGGTTCATCCACCAACCCCAAACACCCACTTAATCCATTCATAACCCCTTAAATCGATTTATTAAGACAAAACCCATGAAACCCACTTTTTAAGAATTGTGGTTGAAAACTCATAAACCATTGATTTCAATCATAGAATCCAGACAAATGAAAAGGGAATACTACATCACATAGATTACGAAATCAAGAGGGATTACCTGATTGATTTCTCGTCTCTTTAGCTTTCTCCTTCTTCTTCTTCTCCCCTTTCTCTCCTTGTTTCACGCCACCACACACCCACAATACAAAAACACTGATTTGCTAAATGGGGGCTGCCCTAGAATCTTGTGCACATTTATACCTTGCACAAATTACAGAAATGGCCCCTTAACTTAACTTTCGTTTTTCATACTTTGACCACCAAACTCCAAGACTCACTAAGATTTTGGGTTATTACAACACTCCCCCCTTAAAAGAATTCCGTCCCCGGAATTCCTCATTGGAAAAGATGTGGGTAACTTGCTTTCATCTCCGACTCCAACTCCCAGGTCGCCTTTGGACCCTTGTGGTGTCGCCATTGCACCTTTACCAGTTTGGTCTCTTTGTTCCGTGACTTCCTCACCTTAAAATCTGTGATGGCTTCTGGTTCCTCCACGAATTCTAACTTCTCGTCCACCTTAATGTCATTTAACGGAATCGCTTTAGCCACATCGGCTAGACATTTTCTTAAATTAGACACGTGAAACGCATTATGGATGTTGCGCAGTTCTTCCGGTAGATCCAACCTATACGCCACTTCCCCAATCCGCTCCGTGATCTCGTATGGTCCGATGTACCGTAGGCTTAGCTTTCCCCGTTTCCCAAATCGTACCACTCCCTTCCACGGGGACACCTTCAATAAAACAAAATCCCCGACTTGGAATTCTATGTCCTTTCGTCTTCTATCCGCATAACTCTTTTGGCGGTCGCGAGCGACCTTCAGCCTTTCACGCACTTGGACTATCTTGTCCGAAGTCAGCTGTACTAATTCTGGTCCGGCTAACTGCCTTTCACCTACTTCGTTCCAACACAAAGGTGTCCGACATTTTCTACCATATAGTGCCTCAAACGGCGCGGCCTTGATGCTCGAATGGTAGCTGTTATTATAAGCGAATTCGATCAATGGTAGATGCTTTTCCCAAGAGCCTTGGAAATCTAAAGCACACGCTCTCAACATGTCTTCCAATGTTTGGATCGTACGCTCACTCTGGCCGTCGGTCTGAGGGTGATAGGCGGTACTCATCTTGATCTGCGAACCCATTTCTCTTTGGAAGCTTCTCCAAAAGTTGGATGTAAACCTGCTATCTCGGTCGGAAATTATCGACGAAGGCACTCCATGGAGGGTTACGATCTTATCAACGTATAACTTGGCTAACTGCTCCAAAGAGTAAGACTCTCGTATAGGCAAAAAGTGGGCTGATTTCGTGAGTCGATCCACAATCACCCAAATAGCGTCATAACCCTTCGGAGTTCTAGGCAAATGGGTCACGAAATCCATCGTAATCTGATCCCACTTCCATGTCGGTATCTCTAACGACTGGAGCTTCCCGTAGGGTCTTTGATGCTCGATCTTTACTCGTGAACACGTCATACAGGTTTCTACAAGGTGAGCCACGTCTTTCTTCAATCCGGGCCACCAATAGTCTCGTCGTAGGTCTCCGTACATCTTGTTAGTTCCTGGGTGAATCGTGTACTTCGAGAATAAGCTTTCGGAGCCCTCCGAGTTTCGGAACCCAGATTCTCCCATTCAGACACCTCACCCCTCGACTATCTTCCACTAACATGGACGTTTGTCCCACCATTCTCTCCTTCTTAAGATTTTCAGCTTCGAGCGCCTCAGCTTGACACTTCTTTATTTCAGCTAGCAGGTTGAATGTGACCTCGGCCCTCATGGCCACAATCTTGGAGGTTTCACTTCGTTCCTTACGGCTCAAAGCGTCCGCCACCACGTTTGCCTTCCCTGGATGATATTCGATCTTACAGTCGTAGTCAGTCAACAATTCAATCCACCTTCTTTGGCGCATATTCAGTTCTTTTTGGTCGAAGAGATGACATAAGCTTTTGTGGTCCGTGAAGATCTGGCACTTCGTCCCATACAGGTAATGTCGCCAAATCTTTAGAGCGAAGACCACTGCCGCCAGCTCCAGATCGTGAGTGGGGTACCGAACTTCGTGATCCTTTAATTGCCGAGAGGCATAAGCGATCACCTTTCCCCGCTGCATGAGTACGCAACCCAAACCGAGCTTCGATGCGTCACTGAAAACTACGAAATCATCCGTACCGTCAGGTAATGACAACACCGGAGCACTGCTCAACATCTCCTTTAGCTTTTGAAAGGCTTCCTCCTGCTTCTCCAACCAAGCGAATTTGACATTCTTCTTGGTTAAAGAGGTCAGTGGCGTGGCGATACGCGAAAAGTCCTTGATGAACTTCCGGTAGTAACCTGCCAGTCCGAGGAAACTTCGAACTTCTGACGGATTCTTGGGTTGCTCCCAGTCTCGGATGGCTTCAATTTTAGCCGGATCGACCATGATCCCCTTCTCAGAAACTACGTGCCCGAGGAACTGTACTTCCCTCAGCCAAAACTCGCACTTGGAAAACTTCGCATACAAATTCTCTTGCTTCAATAGCTCGAGGATTGTACGAAGATGGCTTTCGTGCTCTCCTTCCGATCTCGAAAATATCAGAATGTCATCTATGAACACTATCACGAACTGATCTAAATAGGGTTGGCATACCCTATTCATTAAGTCCATGAATGCTGTCGGGGCGTTGGTTAATCCAAACGGCATCACCAGAAATTCGTAGTGTCCATATCTGGTTCTGAAGGCAGTCTTCGGCACATCCTCCTCCCGTACCTTGAGCTGATGATAACCTGACCTCAAGTCTATCTTGGAAAAGTAATTGGCTCCTTGTAACTGATCGAACAGGTCGTCAATCCTAGGTATCGGGTACTTGTTCTTGATCGTGACCTTGTTGAGTTCCCGGTAATCAATACACATCCGCATAGTATCGTCCTTCTTCTTCACGAAGAGCACAGGTGCTCCCCATGGTGATGTACTTGGTCAGACGAATCCCTTGTCTAACAGTTCTTGCAGCTGAGTCATCATTTCTTTCATTTCGGACGGTGCCAATCTATAAGGTGCGCGGGCAATCGGTGCAGCTCCGGCCATCAAATCGATTCTGAACTCGATTTGACGATCCGGGGGTAGACTGGTCAAGTCGTCCGGAAATACTCCCGGGTACTCGTTTACCACCCTTACATCGCCCACCCCACGCTTCTCCTTCTTGGCATCCAACACATATGCCAAGTATCCCTTGCACCCCTTCTTCAAGCACTTAGTAGCTCTAATCATAGAGATCAGACTATTGTTTCTATTACGACGGTCCCCATAAATCACTATGGGATCCCCATTCGGCGATTGAATCCTGATCAGCTTTTTATTGCAAACGATGTTCGCATCGTTCGCGGCCAACCAGTCCATACCTAACACCACATCGAACTCTCCCATTGCCATGGGATATAATTTCATGGGTATCAACCTTCCTTCTATATCAATGACACAATCCTCTACCACCTCCTTAACAAACACCAAGCCATCGTTGGCAATTTCCATCTCTAGAGCTCTCTCTAAACGCCTAGGCCTCACCCCCAAACATTTCATAAATTTATGCGATACAAAAGAGCGGGTTGCTCCTGAATCATATAACACCTTGGCACATAGAGAGTTCACTAGAAACGTACCTGCCACAACATCTGGAGTTTCCTCCGCCTCATCCGTAGTCATGCGGAAAGCACGTCCCTTCGGACGCGTCGGCTCTGCTCCTCTATCACTGCTCTTTCCTCCATGACGTTCCCCATACTGAGTTGATCCTCCCTTCTTTAACTGCGGACAATCATACTTGGTGTGACCAGTAGCTCCACATTGAAAACATGATTTCCCTTTGGGGTAGTCCCTTGACACGTGACCAGGCAAGCCGCACCGGTAGCATGAGTTTGAACCTGCCATGCAATCGCCCCGGTGCACCTTGTGGCATTTCGCACATGGTTTTCCCACGGTATCCTTATTTGCACGGTTATCTGGTCGGAACACCTTCCCCTTCCTGTAATCACTGCCCGACCCATCCCATTTACGCTTGTCGCCACCCTTTTCAGAAGTCTGACGGTTCTTTTCCATCTCAATCAGCTCGGCCGTATTGATGGCCGCTTGAAAGGTAGTGGGGTTTCTCGTCAGGACCAGCTCCCGAATGTTACTCCTCAAACCATGGATAAAGTGGTTCACCTTTCGCCCTTCCGTTGGTACATACAAGTCAGCAAAACGGGACTTCTCAATAAACTTAGAAGTGTACTCCCGTACCGTCATTCCTCCTTGTTCTAAACCCAAAAACTCTTCTTCCAGCCTCTTCACTGCCGCGAGTGGGCAGAACTGTTCTTTAAACCTATCAACAAACGATTCCCACAACATCCTCTTGGCCATCGCTGAACCCTTTCCCCCAGTTTCGGCTTCCCACCAATACACTGCATCAGACTTCAACGTGGACAAGGCAAACATCACCCTGTCCCCATCAACACATTTACAAGTATCGAAAACCAGCTCCATTTCCTTTACCCACTTCATTGCCAAAACCGGATCACACTCGCCCTCGAACGTAGGGGGCTTGCATGAAGCAAAGACTTTGAAGTTACAACCCTTAGCTGCTGACTCATTCATTACCAAGGATAAAGCTTTCGAGTGGTTCCCAGTACCAGTCCCTACCGGGCTTGACAATTCTGCACTCTCCTTGTTCTCAGTCGGCTATTTGCTTACCGAAACTGACCCATTCTGTTTAGTAAGAAGAGTCTGCAAGGTTTCTTGAATTTTACCCAGCTCCGCAGCCAAATTTTCTCGGGTGACAAATGTGGGACCCCGGCCTCGACCACGTCCCCTCGTCGGGTTCCCTCTTCGTACAGTAGCAGAACTTTCCCGAACAGAGTCTTCCTGATTGACAGGAATTTCCACACTCCTTGTCCTTCCACGACCTCTTCCACGGCCTCTTCCGCGACCTCTCCCGCGACCCCTTTCGCGGTTAACCGGTCCGTTCTCTAGAATTTCTTCCTCCTGGTTCCTTGGTACAACAGGTACCGACTTACTCCTCAAATTCCTCCCAGCCATTCGCGAATACTGAAAGAAAGCAACAATTAACCTTTGCTAGACATGACATCATAACATGCTATATAAGGTATTGTAAGCACGTACATGTACCTGTAAGTTCGTAATTACACTGGCCAGGTGTAATCCAAAACTTACCTTACACGTTTGTCCTTGGCACCTTATTCCTAAGCACATTTATAGTGATCGTTCCTAGAGGCAATCCTATGTCTCGGCTGTGATCTTCGTCTTACAGTTTAAGTTTAGGCCCTAAAGGTAACCTAAATCCCTTAAACTATGGCTCTGATACCATTTGTAACGTCCCAAAAACTTACTAAGCATTAAATCAAAGAACTGAGCGTTTTACAGTACAAAAGCTTAACTTGTTCAATACATCAATAAAAGAGCTTAACAAAATGACAGCGAAAGTCTACAAAAATCCACAACCGAGCTCTATCTATGTCAGTAGCCTAAATCCTGGAGTCGCTCTAATCTCCAAACGTGCTGTCTCTCCTATTTCCTCCCCGAGGAACTTGCGGAACGCTTACCTGAAAATGGTTTAGTTTTGAAAAGCGAGGGTTAGACCAAAAGGTCTAGTGAATTCCCTCCATAAAGAACATGTATAACAATATGAAATCGTTTCGTTAAAAACATCATGAATCATCACATATGGTGCTGCACTGTGTAATGGATCCCTTAACATATGCGATCGGGGCCCAAGCAGACTCCCCTTTCGCCCTTCTCGTATCGGGCCCCAAGCAGACTCCCCGATACCCGCCTAGGAGGAAACGAATTTCAACCTACCGCCTCGTCGAACATATCCAAGGGATCATCAGATCCCGAGGCTCATTGATCCCACAGCACAGACCGACATCACATAACATGCACACACGTTTCATAAAAGCATTTGACCCTTTTATAACTCAGGCGTATCATTTCAACATATCAAACATTTCTTTCATGCATATCAGATCATAAATATTTCATGCTTGTTAAAACCATAATCAGTAAAAGAATCATTTAACATTTACGTCGTAAAAGAGGTTTAGGGAACTCACCTTGATTGTCGTACAATGTACTCCCTAAACACCTTCAAGCTACACCCTCAGAACCCCTAAGGCAAAAGATTCACATCAGAAAATATCATAGTTCTATTGTCCGGATATCCCTTCCCGGACACTACACTTATCCGGACGGCATGCTTAACCGGACGCCATACTAATCTGGACGCCAGACTTATCCGAACGCCAGACTTATCCAGACGCCAGACGTATCCGGACGCCAGACTTATCCGGACGCCAGACTTATCCGGACGCCAGACTTACCCGGACACCTTCAACATACCCGGACACCTTCAAACACTGATGTCCGGAAAACGCTGCTGTTCGAACTTAGAATTTCTAAAACCGATTTTTACTCCGATTTAAGCCATTAATTTGATTAGACAACAATAAGGGTTCATCCACCAACCCCAAACACCCACTTAATCCATTCATAACCCCTTAAATCGATTTATTAAGACAAAACCCATGAAACCCACTTTTTAAGAATTGTGGTTGAAAACTCATAAACCATTGATTTCAATCATAGAATCCAGACAAATGAAAAGGGAATACTACATCACATAGATTACGAAATCAAGAGGGATTACCTGATTGATTTCTCCTCTCTTTAGCTTTCTCCTTCTTCTTCTTCTCCCCTTTCTCTCCTTGTTTCACGCCACCACACACCCACAATACAAAAACACTGATTTGCTAAATGGGGGCTGCCCTAGAATCTTGTGCACATTTATACCTTGCACAAATTACAGAAATGGCCCCTTAACTTAACTTTCGTTTTTCATACTTTGACCACCAAACTCCAAGACTCACTAAGATTTTGGGTTATTACAACACTCCCCCCTTAAAAGAATTCCGTCCCCGGAATTCCTCATTGGAAAAGATGTGGGTAACTTGCTTTCATCTCCGACTCCAACTCCCAGGTCGCCTTTGGACCCTTGTGGTGTCGCCATTGCACCTTTACCAGTTTGGTCTCTTTTTTCCGTGACTTCCTCACCTTAAAATCTGTGATGGCTTCTGGTTCCTCCACGAATTCTAACTTCTCGTCCACCTTAATGTCATTTAACGGAATCGCTTTAGCCACATCGGCTAGACATTTTCTTAAATTAGACACGTGAAACGCATTATGGATGTTGCGCAGTTCTTCCGGTAGATCCAACCTATACGCCACTTCCCCAATCCGCTCCGTGATCTCGTATGGTCCGATGTACCGTAGGCTTAACTTTCCCCGTTTCCCAAATCGTACCACTCCCTTCCACGGGGACACCTTCAATAAAACAAAATCCCCAACTTGGAATTCTATGTCCTTTCGTCTTCTATCTGCATAACTCTTTTGGCGGTCGCGAGCGACCTTCAGCCTTTCACGCACTTGGACTATCTTGTCCGAAGTCAGCTGTACTAATTCTGGTCCGGCTAACTGCCTTTCACCTACTTCGTTCCAACACAAAGGTGTCCGACATTTTCTACCATATAGTGCCTCAAACGGCGCGGCCTTGATGCTCGAATGGTAGCTGTTATTATAAGCGAATTCGATCAATGGTAGATGCTTTTCCCAAGAGCCTTGGAAATCTAAAGCACACGCTCTCAACATGTCTTCCAATGTTTGGATCGTACGCTCACTCTGGCCGTCGGTCTGAGGGTGATAGGCGGTACTCATCTTGATCTGCGAACCCATTTCTCTTTGGAAGCTTCTCCAAAAGTTGGATGTAAACCTGCTATCTCGGTCGGAAATTATCGACGAAGGCACTCCATGGAGGGTTACGATCTTATCAACGTATAACTTGGCTAACTGCTCCAACGAGTAAGACTCTCGTATAGGAAAAAAGTGGGCTGATTTCGTGAGTCGATCCATAATCACCCAAATAGCGTCATAACCCTTCGGAGTTCTAGGCAAATGGGTCACGAAATCCATCGTAATCTGATCCCACTTCCATGTCGGTATCTCTAACGACTGGAGCTTCCCGTAGGGTCTTTGATGCTCGATCTTTACTCGTGAACACGTCATACAGGTTTCTACAAGGTGAGCCACGTCTTTCTTCAATCCGGGCCACCAATAGTCTCGTCGTAGGTCTCCGTACATCTTGTTAGTTCCTGGGTGAATCGTGTACTTCGAGAATAAGCTTTCGGAGCCCTCCGAGTTTCGGAACCCAGATTCTCCCATTCAGACACCTCACCCCTCGACTATCTTCCACTAACATGGACGTTTGTCCCACCATTCTCTCCTTCTTAAGATTTTCAGCTTCGAGCGCCTCAGCTTGACACTTCTTTATTTCAGCTAGCAGGTTGAATGTGACCTCGGCCCTCATGGCCACAATCTTGGAGGTTTCACTTCGTTCCTTACGGCTCAAAGCGTCCGCCACCACGTTTGCCTTCCCCGGATGATATTCGATCTTACAGTCGTTGTCAGTCAACAATTCAATCCACCTTCTTTGGCGCATATTCAGTTCTTTTTGGTCGAAGAGATGACATAAGCTTTTGTGGTCCGTGAAGATCTGGCACTTCGTCCCATACAGGTAATGTCGCCAAATCTTTAGAGCGAAGACCACTGCCGCCAGCTCCAGATCGTGAGTGGGGTACCGAACTTCGTGATCCTTTAATTGCCGAGAGGCATAAGCGATCACCTTTCCCCGCTGCATGAGTACGCAACCCAAACCGAGCTTCGATGCGTCACTGAAAACTACGAAATCATCCGTACCGTCAGGTAATGACAACACCGGAGCACTGCTCAACATCTCCTTTAGCTTTTGAAAGGCTTCCTCCTGCTTCTCCAACCAAGCGAATTTGACATTCTTCTTGGTTAAAGAGATTATGGTTTCTGAATACATCAATTCAGGACCCGTGCTTAAATGCAATGGCTTTTGAACATATCAGTTCAAAACCCGTGCTTCAACGACTATGGTTTCTAAACATATCAGTTTAGGACCCGTACTTCAATGTTTATGGCTTTTGAACATATCAGTTCAAAACCCGTGCTTCAACGACTATGGCTTTTGAACATATCAGTTCAAAACCCGTGCTTCAACGACTATGGCTTTTGGACAAATCAGTTCAAAACCCGTTCTTCAAAGACTATGGCTTCTAAACAAATCAGTTTAGAACTCGTACTTCAAAGACTAAGATTTCTAAACAAATCAGTTTAGAACTCATACTTCTCAGGTGATATCCTTAACTGCTATATCTTTTTACTTCAAGGAACGTGGTAAAAGGTAACATTGGATTATATTTTGTTTCTACCACTTTGAAAACTTAAATCTTTACAAATTTAATTCAATGAGATAAAATTTTCAATTTTCATTCAATGAATTAAATGTGTGCTAAAAGATGATTTTACAAGTGTTTTTGTTTTATCTGAGTTATATTTGTTTCATCTTTCACCTCTGAAATAATCGAAAGGTTAGCAAAACATGAATGCTCAAAGTTATGTGAATCTGGATTTATATAGAATATAATGCTCAAAAAGCCTATTTATCAGAATGATGAATGGAAACGAAAATATGGGGGAAGCACTATGATTAAGAACCAAGTGATTGAGATATCATTCATATTTTGTGATGGAAATTCGAACTTATATAGAATATCATTTAGTTTGAAAGTTTGTGCCTGTGGCCTTTCTGGTTTGGGAGAGTAAGTCCTAAGGGGTGCTCGACACCTAGTCCCTAAGATCAACTGGTCTGGGATCGGCTGACCCAAATCCTGCAATAGAACCAGATAGAAAGCCATGTTTTACTGGTACAAATGGGTTTAAGATATATCGATGTGGCCTTTCTGGTTTGGGAAATTAAGTTCTAAGGGGTGCTTGACACCTAGCACCTAAGGCCAACTGGTCTGGGATCTGCTGACCCAAATCCTGCTATAGAACCAGATAGAAAGTCATGTTTAACGGTGTATCTTATTCTTACTAAACTTTTTGATCAAAAGATGCCAATGAGCACAAAATCAAAAGATGCCAATGTGCACAAATCAAAAGATGCCAATGAGCACAAAAGCAAAGATGCCAATGAGCACACATCTCTTGAAACATGGGAAAATACAAAGTCGCGATAAACCCGTAAATTTGTGAAAATTCTGATTTTGGACAAATAGTGTGAGTAGAGCAAAATATTCTTATATGTTTTAGAATTGCATATGCTTGAAGCTAATCATATTTCCCATGCTAGCACACCAAATAGATTTAATAAAGGGGTTGAAACTGAACATTTTTTAACTTGATATACAATGATGACTTGTTCTTGAATCCAAACACATGCATTTGATTTCATTTGATTGAAAAATCTGTTAAATTTCATTAAGTTGAATTTCTTTTGTTAAGTTTTCAAATGATCAAATGTTTGTAGTTATAAAATAAAATTCAATGAATGTTATTTTCCTTGTGTAAATTTGTTTTAAAATTTGTGCTACAATTTCAAATACTGTACGTTATTGAAATATATGCATACTTTCAGGGGGAGAAAATAAATTGCTCCAGAATTCTTATTTTGAGGGGGAGCAAGGTTATTCTGTAAGGAGGAGATTGTTAGCAATACTCAAAGACACGACTGAAATTGAAAATGGTTTTCGATGCTCACCATCATCGAAAAAGGGGGAGAAAAGTTTAATTTCAATTTCATGTCAAAGAATTTTCAAATCAAAGATATTTCAAGTCAAAGATTCGTGAACAAAGACTGAAGATTGGGGAGAAGGATCATGTGAAGTCCAAATGTTGCTGAATTTGGTTATCTTAGTTCTGAGTGGTTATCGGAATGCGCTTACACCTAAAAGTTCAACAATGTGGATGGTTTCACATCTTTCTGATCCAAACTCTAATCGTTTCTGATTTATCTTGTTCCGAATTGATGGTTCTATATAAAGATATGAAATCCATGTTCAAGACTTGAAGACAATCTGTTGAAGATTGTATTGAAGAAGGTTGATTTTTCAAAGAAAAAGACAATGACTTTTCATGTTTGTCTAAAGATTCTTCAAAGCTGAGTTCTTAAAGAGTGTCAAAGCATATAGTTCACCGTGAACTAGTGGAGATAAAGCTATTTGAAGATGGTTTGATAGAGTGTCTGTTTGAGAAGATTGACTTTACAAAGAGCTGAAGACTGCTGTTATTTTTTTTAAATCTTGAATCCAAAGGGGGAGATTGTTAGAGCATTGTTGTATTCAAGATTTACTGTAAAGTAAATGTAATGTATGAGTCTATACAGTATTGTGAATGCCTTTATACCTTGTATGTCATGGGTATAAATAGGCTTGTCTAGTTCATTTGTATGTAACACTTTAGAAAGCTTTTGTAATCTTTTAGAAACCTTTTGTAATCCTTTGAGCTCAATACATGGATGAAATATTTGCTCTCTAGATTCTCTCTCACTACATTCATATCTTATTGCTAGAGATTTGGGATTTCACAGATTCTTGGGTTGCTCCCAGTCTCGGATGGCTTCAATTTTAGCCGGATCGACCATGATCCCCTTCTCAGAAACTACGTGCCCGAGGAACTGTACTTCCCTCAGCCAAAACTCGCACTTGGAAAACTTCGCATACAACTTCTCTTGCTTCAATAGCTAGAGGATTGTACGAAGATGGCTTTCGTGCTCTCCTTCCGATCTCGAAAATATCAGAATGTCATCTATGAACACTATCACGAACTGATCTAAATAGGGTTGGCATACCCTATTCATTAAGTCCATGAATGCTGCCGGGGCGTTGGTTAATCCAAACGGCATCACCAGAAATTCGTAGTGTCCATATCTGGTTCTGAAGGCAGTCTTCGGCACATCCTCCTCCCGTACCTTGAGCTGATGATAACCTGACCTCAAGTCTATCTTGGAAAAGTAATTGGCTCCTTGTAACTGATCGAACAGGTCGTCAATCCTAGGTATCGGGTACTTGTTCTTGATCGTGACCTTGTTGAGTTCCCGGTAATCAATACACATCCGCATAGTATCGTCCTTCTTCTTCACGAAGAGCACAGGTGCTCCCCATGGTGATGTACTTGGTCGGACGAATCCCTTGTCTAACAGTTCTTGCAGCTGAGTCATCATTTCTTTCATTTCGGACGGTGCAAATCTATAAGGTGCGCAGGCAATCGGTGCAGCTCCGGGCATCAAATCGATTCTGAACTCGATTTGACGATCCGGGGGTAGACTGGTCAAGTCGTCCGGAAATACTCCCGGGTACTCGTTTACCACCCTTACATCGCCCACCCCACGCTTCTCCTTCTTGGCATCCAACACATATGCCAAGTATCCCTTTCACCCCTTCTTCAAGCACTTAGTAGCTCTAATCATAGAGATCAGACTATTGTTTCTATTACGACGGTCCCCATAAATCACTATGGGATCCCCATTCGGCGATTGAATCCTGATCAGCTTTTTATTGCAAACGATGTTCGCATCGTTCGCGGCCAACCAGTCCATACCTGACACCACATCGAACTCTCCCATTGCCATGGGATATAATTTCATGGGTATCAACCTTCCTTCTATATCAATGACACAATCCTCTACCACCTCCTTAACAAACACCAAGCCATCGTTGGCAATTTCCACCTCTAGAGCTCTCTCTAAACGCCTAGGCCTCACCCCCAAACATTTCATAAATTTATGCGATACAAAAGAGCGGGTTGCTCCTGAATCATATAACACCTTGGCACATAGAGAGTTCACTAGAAACGTACCTGCCACAACATCTGGAGTTTCCTCCGCCTCATCCGTAGTCATGCGGAAAGCACGTCCCTTCGGACGCGTCGGCTCTGCTCCTCTATCACTGCTCTTTCCTCCATGACGTTCCCCATACTGAGTTGATCCTCCCTTCTTTAACTGCGGACAATCATACTTGGTGTGACCAGTAGCTCCACATTGAAAACATGATTTCCCTTTGGGGTAGTCCCTTGACACGTGACCAGGCAAGCCGCACCGGTAGCATGAGTTTGAACCTGCCATGCAATCGCCCCGGTGCACCTTGTGGCATTTCGCACATGGTTTTCCCACGGTATCCTTATTTGCACGGTTATCTGGTCGGAACACCTTCCCCTTCCTGTAATCACTGCCCGACCCATCCCATTTACGCTTGTCGCCACCCTTTTCAGAAGTCTGACGGTTCTTTTCCATCTCAATCAGCTCGGCCGTATTGATGGCCGCTTGAAAGGTAGTGGGGTTTCTCGTCAGGACCAGCTCCCGAATGTTACTCCTCAAACCATGGATAAAGTGGTTCACCTTTCGCCCTTCCGTTGGTACATACAAGTCAGCAAAACGGGACTTCTCAATAAACTTAGAAGTGTACTCCCGTACCGTCATTCCTCCTTGTTCTAAACCCAAAAACTCTTCTTCCAGCCTCTTCACTGCCGCGAGTGGGCAGAACTGTTCTTTAAACCTATCAACAAACGATTCCCACAACATCCCCTTGGCCATCGCTGAACCCTTTCCCCCAGTTTCGGCTTCCCACCAATACACTGCATCAGACTTCAACGTGGACAAGGCAAACATCACCCTGTCCCCATCAACACATTTACAAGTATCGAAAACCAGCTCCATTTCCTTTACCCACTTCATTGCCAAAACCGGATCACACTCGCCCTCGAACGTAGGGGGCTTGCATGAAGCAAAGACTTTGAAGTTACAACCCTTAGCTGCTGACTCATTCATTACCAAGGATAAAGCTTTCGAGTGGTTCCCAGTACCAGTCCCTACCGGGCTTGACAATTCTGCACTCTCCTTGTTCTCAGTCGGCTATTTGCTTACCGAAACTGACCCATTCTGTTTAGTAAGAAGAGTCTGCAAGGTTTCTTGAATTTTACCCAGCTCCACAGCCAAATTTTCTCGGGTGACAAATGTGGGACCCCGGCCTCGACCACGTCCCCTCGTCGGGTTCCCTCTTCGTACAGTAGCAGAACTTTCCTGAACAGAGTCTTCCTGATTGACAGGAATTTCCACACTCCTTGTCCTTCCACGACCTCTTCCACGGCCTCTTCCGCGACCTCTCCCGCGACCCCTTCCGCGGTTAACCGGTCCGTTCTCTAGGATTTCTTCCTCCTGGTTCCTTGGTACAACAGGTACTGACTTACTCCTCAAATTCCTCCCAGCCATTCGCGAATACTGAAAGAAAGCAACAATTAACCTTTGCTAGACATGACATCATAACATGCTATATAAGGTATTGTAAGCACGCACATGTACCTGTAAGTTCGTAATTACACTGGCCAGGTGTAATCCCAAACTTACCTTACACGTTTGTCCTTGGCACCTTATTCCTAAGCGCATTTATAGTGATCGTTCCTAGAGGCAATCCTATGTCTCGGCTGTGATCTTCATCTTACAGTTTAAGTTTAGGCCCTAAAGGTAACCTAAATCCCTTAAACTATGGCTCTGATACCATTTGTAACGTCCCAAAAACTTACTAAGCATTAAATCAAAGAACTGAGCGTTTTACAGTACAAAAGCTTAACTTGTTCAATACATCAATAAAAGAGCTTAACAAAATGATAGCGGAAGTCTACAAAAATCCACAACCGAGCTCTATCTATGTCAGTAGCCTAAATCCTGGAGTCGCTCTAATCTCCAAACGTGCTGTCTCTCCTATTTCCTCCCCGAGGAACTTGCGGAACGCTTACCTGAAAATGGTTTAGTTTTGAAAAGCGAGGGTTAGACCAAAAGGTCTAGTGAATTCCCTCCATAAAGAACATGTATAACAATATGAAATCGTTTCGTTAAAAACATCATGAATCATCACATATGGTGCTGCACTGTGTAATGGATCCCTTAACATACGCGATCGGGGCCCAAGCAGACTCCCCTTTCGCCCTTCTCGTATCGGGGCCCAAGCAGACTCCCCGATACCCGCCTAGGAGGAAACGAATTCCAACCTACCGTCTCGTCGAACATATCCAAGGGATCATCAGATCCCGAGGCTCATTGATCCCACAGCGCAGACCGACATCACATAGCATGCACATACGTTTCATAAAAGCATTTGACCCTTTTATAACTCAGGCGTATCATTTCAACATATCAAACATTTCTTTCATGCATATCAGTTCATAAATATTTCATGCTTGTTAAAACCATAATCAGTAAAAGAATCATTTACATTTACGTCGTAAAAGAGGTTTAGGGAAATCACCTTGATTGTCGTACAATGTACTCCCTAAACACCTTCAAGCTACTCCCTCAGAACCCCTAAGGCAAAAGATTCACATCAGAAAATATCCCAGTTCTACTGTCCGGATATCCCTTCCCGGACACTACACTTATCCGGACGGCATGCTTAACCGGACGCCATACTAATCCGGACGCCAGACTTATCCGAACGCCAGACGTATCCGGACGCCAGACTTATCCGGACGCCAGGCGTATCCGGACGCCAGACTTATCCGGACGCCAGACTTATCCGGACGCCAGACTTACCCGGACGCCAGACTTACCCGGACGCCAGACTTATCCGGACGCCAGACTTATCCGGACGCCAGACTTACCCGGACACCTTCAACATACCCGGACACCTTCAAACACTGGTGTCCGGAAAACACTGCTGTTCGAACTTAGAATTTCTAAAACCGATTTTTACTCCGATTTAAGCCATTAATTTGATTAGACAACAATAAGGGTTCATCCACCAACCCCAAACACCTACTTAATCCATTCATAACCCCTTAAATCGATTTATTAAGACAAAACCCATGAAACCCACTTTTTAAGAATTGTGGTTGAAAACTCATAAACCATTGATTTCAATCATAGAATCCAGACAAATGAAAAGGGAATACTACATCACATAGATTACGAAATCAAGAGGGATTACCTGATTGATTTCTCCTCTCTTTAGCTTTCTCCTTCTTCTTCTTCTTCTCCCCTTTCTCTCTTTGTTTCACGCCACCACACACCCACAATACAAAAACACTTATTTGCTAAATGGGGGCTGCCCTAGAATCTTGTGCACATTTATACCTTGCACAAATTACAGAAATGGCCCCTTAACTTAACTTTCGTTTTTCATACTTTGACCACCAAACTCCAAGACTCACTAAGATTTTGGGTTATTACACAGCCTATATATATATATATATATATATATATATATATATATATATATATATATATATGGTCAGGTTCAAGGGAAAACCTCAAAAAAACGGAAAACTGAAGAACCCTAGGGGCCCTTTATCTGGACGATATGCACTTGTGCATACAGGTAATTTGTAACAAACACACATGCATATATATGCACAAATGCATAATGCACTTGTGCATAAAAGCCAAAAAGTCAACTTAATTTAACTGTATGCACAAATGCATACCGTCCAGATGACGGGCCCCTAGGTTGTTCTTTAGTTTTCCGTTTTTTGAGGTTTTCCCTTGAACCTCCTCTCTCTCTCTCTATCTCTCTCTCTCTCTCTCTCTCTCTATATATATATATATATATATATATATATATATATATATATAGGGGGCCATTCAAGGAAGAACTAATTAGTTTGTGGTAACTGTAAGAACCAGTGTGAGCCACATATTAAGCTATATATTAGGAAATTATTAATTTTGGAAATTTTGTTTAAAATTTAAATAAAAGGGCATTTTAGGTATTTTTAAAATCTCCTCTCTCCTCTCTCCTCTCTCCTGATTATGATAATGATATCACAAGAACAAATGTGATATCACTGTGATACCCCAGTGTGATACTCAGAATACATACAAGAACAAATAAAATTAATCACTGTGATACCCTCATTGTGATACTCAGAATACATACAAGAACAAATGTGATACCCACTGTAATACCCCCAATAAACATACAAGAACAAATGTGATACCCCCAATAAACATACAAGAACAAATGTGATACTGCCAATAACATACAAGAACAAATGTGATACCCACTGTGATACCCCCAATAAACATACAAGAACAAATGTGATACCCATTCGCCGACGTACTCTCTCTGCTCGTCCATCTCGCTCTCTGTGACTCCGGCGAACTACTCCATCTGTGGTCCATCTCGCTCGTCCATCTCTTCTCTGTGACTCCGGCGAACTACTCCTCGGTCCCATCTCGTCTCTCGCTCGTATCTCTTCTCTGTGGCGGTTCCATCGCCGGCGAACTACTCCTCGGTCTGCTGCAGGTGCGATTCTAGGGCAGAAATTGATCGAGGGGATGGAGGGAGAAGAAGGCGACAGTGGGGGTTTTGGCTGTGTGTGCGTGAAAACGAGAAGGGGAGAAGGTCGTTGCAGGTTTCCGGTGGTGGCAGGTGATGGCGGCTGTGGTCGCCGGCGTGTGGGGAAGAAACCTAGAGGAGAAAGGATCAAGGGGGAAATAGAGAAAGTGAGGGAGGTGCGGCTGATTTTTAGGGTTATAATACATGAGTTGTCAAAATAAATAAAATTACCAATTTACCCTTATTTTTATTTTTGGAAGTAACATTAATTATTTTAAATGTGTGGCTCACGTTGGTTCTTACAGTTACCACAAACTAATTAGTTCTTATTTGATTAAGCCCATATATATATATATATATATATATATAAATAAGTAAAGCCTATGATATATTGAATATAAACGTGGGTGATAACTATGCATTTATGATTAAAGAAATGACTGCAAGAAAGTCACGTATACCACGTACAAAAACAACATATTGCCGAAACTAATATATATTTAATAATATAAAATAATACACAATGGAAAATTATAACGTCAAACAATGAGCCATCTCACATCCATAACTTTAAAAGATTTTATTGTTTGAATCATATAAATGTTATTAATTTAAAAAAAAACTCATGTTCATCAATTAAGAACAAAGTCTTAAATGTCATGAGGCGGGGCGTGTGGGTGAGGTCAATCCTTAAGTCATACGAATTATGTCGAGTCCGTGATGTTAGCGTGGCTTAAAACGGAAAATATGTATTTTATATATATATATATATAGAGAGAGAGAGAGAGAGAGAGATAGATAGATAGATAGATAGACA
The DNA here is from genome assembly GCA_033807775.1 of Saussurea involucrata. Classification (NCBI taxonomy): domain Eukaryota; kingdom Viridiplantae; phylum Streptophyta; class Magnoliopsida; order Asterales; family Asteraceae; genus Saussurea; species Saussurea involucrata. The sequence goes on from CM066314.1 coordinate 146,855,363, forward strand.
GATAGATAGATAGATATGGAGTTTTTATTGATAAGTGGATGATCATGTGAAAAGTTGAGGTTACCGTGGAAAATGGATCTGAACCGTTGATCATTAATAATCACATGCCTCCCATGAATTGCAGCTTAAAAAGAAATTGATCAGGTGCATCTCGATACATCTTATGCATCTCATCCTAATCTTCTCACGCTTCTCACGCTAACCTCAACTTTCTAGCGGAACCAAACCATATATATATATATATATATATATATATATATATGTGTGTGTGTGTGTGTGTGTGTGTGTGTGTGTGTGTGTGTGTGTGTTTATGTCAATGTCTTGTAAAAAATATTAAGTTATTAAATTCTAAAGAGTTTATAAATTCTAATCGATGATAACATGTAAATACTAATCGAATTTCGAAGCATACATATCTGAAGTATCGAACATAAACATTAATTTCTAAATTCTAATCGAAAAAATGGCTAGAAACAAAACAAAATCAAAGAATTTAAGTTATATTTACATGTACATGTATTCAAGTTTAAGAAAATGTAAATCCCCCCTCCCATAGTCGCATGCCTTATAAACGAGTTATGCGGTGTAAAGCCATAACGAGTTGCACGTCTTATATCCATGCCAAGGAGGTTAACATGGCGGCAAGGTGACTCCTAGACGACATAACGCATTTTTTAAACATTGATTAAGAACCTAGATTTACCTTATTTATGTGAACTTGTTTTTGTTTAAATCTAATAAACTAGTAAAAAAAATTATATAACTCAAGCTTCTAAAAGACGTGAGGCTTGGCGTGGCAGTGAATTGAAGGCTCAAGTCTTACGAGTTATGGTGAGACCACGCCGTTTTTCATGACGCGCCCTAAGATAGCATATATATATATACATACATACACACATACTTTTGTGTATGTTAGTATAATATTGTAGAACAAATGAAATTCCTGTAAAATAACAAAACAGAAAAAAGGAAGAAGAACGTTGATACTAAATATAGAGAGCTTATAGAAAATGATATCAATGGTGCAAAATTAAGATTAAAAATCTCTTGAATCTCTACTAACTACATTCCTTCAATTTTCAAATAATTTGTGTTCGAGTGTTCGTATAGGAGAATGAGAGTAAGTATTTACCCATTTATGTTTTCAGTTTGTAAGTTTCCTTTATTTATTTAAATCTTAGGTTTCATACATAATTATCATTTATCCATCATGTTATATATTAAAAAAACATATATCTTACAAAATAACGTGTTGTAACTTATCATAACGCAATACAATGGAAGTCAAGCCTTAGAGTGGAGCCACAAGGGTTAATGTTAGGATCCAAGCGCTTATCACTATGCCAAAAGCAATTGCTGGTGGAGAAGGCGCAACTTATTTCCATATAGCGTAGCAGTCAGCGCCACATTTCGATTTAGGAAGATGTTGGTCAATGATCCAACAGTTAACGTGACACTACTACAAATATGACTTTTATACGCGCTTAATTATACGCGGTTTTTGTTGTTTTTACAAAAACCGTGTATAAAGGACAGATATGGACTCTTTATACACGGTTAAGGCTGAACCGTTGCTAAATCTAAGATTTTATACGCGGTTCTAAATTAACAACCGTGTATAAAAGGTACTGGACAATTACAAACGGTTGCATCGAAATAACCGCGTACAAAGGTCACCTTTTATACGCGGTTGTGTATCCAAAAACCGCGTACAAAGAAGTTGCTTTTATACGCGGTCGTATCTAAAAAACCGTTTGTAAAAGGTACAATTACACGCGGTTTTGAGCAAGAAACCGCGTACGAAAGTAACTCCTTTATACGCGGTTGATTGTTAAAAACCGCGTACAAAGGTTTGTTTTTACACACGGTTTTTGGTATACAACCGCGTGTAAAAGTAACCCCTTTACACGCGGTTTTTAACACACAACCGCGTATAAAAGGTGACCTTCGTACGCGGTTATGTTTACACAACCGCGTATAAAAGTCCTTACCTAGGGTTACACTATAAATATAAGGTATGTGCCGTTTTTTTTGCCCAATGCAGCACACTCTCGTTTTCCCTAACCTCCCAAATAGCTAAACCCACCCACGTTTTCGAAAACCCCTCCTAAACCCACGATTGGCGCCTTTCTCCTCTGAATCTCTCTTTCCTTTTCCACGATTGGCGCCTTTCTCCTCTGAATCTCTCTTTCCCTTTCTCCTCCGGCGATCAATGACGACGAACGATGATGTATCCATTGAAGAATATACTTCCGACGATGATATCTCCAATGAAGGAATACGTCTTCAATGGCAGGTATGATTCTTAAAAACCCTAACTTCTTAAACAATTTTACAAATAATTGGATTTTGTTGAAAACTGTTCGTGAATAACAGTACGTATGCTTCCAATTTTGTTTATGTAATTTAATTATGAATTCTGAAATTTTTTAATGTCATCGATACTTGATGAATTTAATGGGTTTTTGAAATTTACAAACCCCAAGCAGTAGTCGAATGGAAAGAAGAAAAATGATGCGATATTATTAAAATATATATAATGGAAAGTGATGTCATCGATTGGTAAGGGATTTAAATGGATTGGAAACTTGAAATCTGGTAATTTGTGAGAAACGAAAAGGTTTTGTGTGAATGATAAAAACATAAATTAAAATTTTGGATTCTGTGATTTTCAGATTTAAAATATATGCTTTTTCCAATTTTACTTTGATCTTATGAATTGCAATTTGATGTTATGCCTTCATGAAATTTGAATTGGTATTGTATGCTAGATATCAAAATTCTCTACGTCTATGCACATAGCGGTCCAGTATGATCACTTGAAGTTATTAATGACGAATGGGTGGCTCGACCAAAACATCATCGCTTGGTTTATAGCGTAAGTCAATATTTATATATGTCTTATCAATTTGGGTATGTATATTCACAACATCTAATAATGTTATCATATTTTAACGTTTTCAAGCATTTACACACGATTATATCTACAAAATCAAGGAGCAATTGTGCGTTTATAGTACCGGGAGCAATAAATGAAATTGAAATTTCATGGGGTGGTGATCTTGTCTCAAACACAATTTTGGCAACGATGGTGCACCATAAGGAAAGGGAGTTCTTTTTGGCACCATACTCCTAGGGGTAAGATAGATATTAATATCTTATTCTAATAATGATAATATACATTTTACACTTTAAGTTGTATTGACATTACCATTTTTAGGCACCATTGGTCGCTACTAATCATTAGGCCTAGACGTAGCTTGGTTTATGTATTAGATTCGATGATGTCAAGCGGAAAGACGACCGAAACTTACAAGATCAAAGGTCTAATTGACACATAAGTAATGTATCACTTTAATATACTATTGTTGTTTATTTATATAGTTAATCGATTAATAACACAAATGTGTTGTTAATTTTCATTTAGGGCTATTTCAGACTACCATCGTGCCATAGGGTCTTCTCAAGCCAACACTTCGGTTACATGGAGATTAAACAAGGTATAATTAATATATCCTAACAATTTATTTCGTACTTTAATTTGTTTAACCACTACTTTTTTTACACTTTAGTGTAATCAACAACAAGATGGTTGAGAGTGTGGTTACTATGTAGTGAAGCAAATCTTCCAATTTGTGATGCATGAACAATATGCTTTCAAGGTATGTGTTTTTTAAATTCCTTTCATTTTATCTATATATCGTACAAAGCACTTTATTTTGTTTATAATAACACCTACTTTCAAAACTTATGTTATACAAAACTTATATATAGGACACATGGACGACGACGACGACTCCTTTCTCAATTACACAAGTAGAAGAGATGGCTTGCATGATCGCAAGATCGTTTACTTTGAGGCGCATGAAAGATGGTAAAACGTGATGATAAATGGGGGGATTGTTTTAAGAATTATTAGACTTGATTACATGATAAAAAGTATTAGAATGTTTTGTTTCTCGGAGATGTTACATTTACGTTGACGATGTTTAAAGTTTAATGGTTAATGGTTACTTTGAGATGCTACATTTACGTGTCTAGCTGATTTTTGTACTTATTTGGAATTGTGTTTGAAATGTTTCATTATTCCAATTGTATTTGGAAATGTAATTTATCGAATAATGCATGGTAACAAAATCGAGGAAAATATTAAAATTATAAATATAACTCATTATACACGGTTCTAGTGAAAAAAACCGTGTACAAATGTCTGTATTTTTTTATAAATTGCTACATTTATACACGGTTTTGTAATGAAAACCGTGAAAAATTATTACAATTGTAAACGGTTTTAGCAAAAAAATGTGTAAGATAGACACTTTTATAAACGGTTGGTAGGACTTCTTTAAACGGTCTCATCTAAAAACCGTGTAAGATTGTGACTTTTATACACGGTTAATATTCATTTCTAAACGGTTGTAAAACCGTGTATAAAAGTTGAGTTTTATACGCGGTTTTGGAACCGCGTATAAAAGCCGATACTTTTACAAACACTGGTCATACATGTGGTTCCAAAACCGCGTATAAAGCCCAAAACAACCGTTTATAAAAGTCATATTTGTAGTAGTGTGACGGCGAAACCAAATCTTGAAATCATAACGAGACCGTAACGAGTTCTTTAGTACAACGTATAGCTTATTTTAACATTTATTAAAATACAAACTATATAAAACGATTATTGTAGGTTATCTTTAAAAAAAATGGTCTTGTAGACTTAATTAACCATTGACTTTTTTATACAGGTGTATGGGACCCCGGCGTCGATGATGGCTTGGCTTTCTATTAAGAGATCTGACCCCCACGCCTGTCCAATTAATACACTTCAAGTGGAAGTCAAACAATGCCCATATATGGTATTCTGAAAATAAAATAAATTTAATAGTTGTTATTTTTTAGGGAATTTAATTAAAATACTTAAAGTTTGACTTTTACTTATCAAAATACCCACTTTCTAGTTGAGTTTACTAAAATACCCAAATCTTCCGCGGTGGGCCCCGTGATCGCGGGCTAGGGCCTACGTGTCACCCCCTGTTGGGCCAAAGTGTCCCGCGGAGCCCCCCAACTATGCCCGCGGTGACACTTTTGGTCCCTCCCCGCGGTGGTTGTCCGCGATAGATCCGCGGTGGGCAAAAAAATTACATTTTTGGTCCTTTTTTGCACGAATCTTTGCATGCTTTTACTGTTTTTTTCCACAATTATTGTACTTTGAAGACCAATTTGTTGTTGAAATTCATTGGCATGTTTGAGATTTCATCCATAAATATCAGTAATATGCAATCCATGATTCACACCCATTCCATCCTTCTTTCTTTCTTTCTTTCTTTCTTGCTTGCTTTCTTTCTTCAGTAAACAAATGGCATCGTCATCTAACCCATCGTCTACACCTGAAAGAATGTCACCTAAACTCCAGAAGGTGATAGTAGAAAGGGAAAAGGAGATAGACCAACTGACAGAAGAGTGGAAACAGATGATCGCCAGGAAGAATGTCCACTTGACAAGGATCGAAGTGAAAGAAAAGGAGATCAAAAGGATGAAAGGGGATATAAAAGATAGGGAGGCTCGTATTCGTCGAGAAAAAGAAGAAATTCACCACATTACGCAAGACTTCGCAATTCTTCAAGCGAAGATAAGCGACAAGCAAAGTTGGATTGATCAAACTAAAGCAATTTTTCAGTAGGTGGTGGTACGGGTGTTGCTTTAGTACTTTGTTGTTTATGTGTTGTTGTTTTGTACTTTTCCAGTTCGACATTGTTGTTTCGTTCCTTTCCTGTTTGTATGTTGTTGTTTAATTTGTCATGAATAAAGGTCTTTAATTTGTCTGAAAAGTAGTGTTTAAGTAGTCTGAAATTTGTCTAAAAAGTGGTTCATATTAAAAATACAACTCATAGATGTTATACAAGATTATTTCATAACAAACACATATTAATCAATACAGTACAAAATTATCCAAATTTAAGGCTATGGCTAGACGATGGTTTGGTTTTTGACAATCCGGGTCGACTTCTTACATGCTCTGGCGAGACGAGTCTCAAAGTGTTAAGCTCCACTTTCTCGATGTACACTTCAATCACAGTATGGCCGTCAACATACTGGCGTATGTTGGCTACATCTTCGTCGGTACTCAATTCTACTAGTCCAGTCAAGAAGTCTGCATTCGGCCTCTTAAAATACAACCTATTATATTTTGGTTCTTCATAGTCCAGCTCTTTCATGATTTGTTCAAGCAGTTGCATAGAAAGATCCTCCACATCTAACATGTCAACATAAATTTCTAGACCACGGAAATAATGTCTTTTGGGTGGTTCCGTGAAGTACCCACCATGGTGGACTTTCATGAATTCATGGTGAACAACTGTGGATATGCATCTGTTGATGAACATTAATTAATATAGTTAGTTCGTAGAACAACGGTAGTAACAAGAAAAACTCAATGAAACATGCACACTAACCATATAACTCTTTGCCGGTGTCTGAAAGCGATTCATATAAACGCCTAAAGCACCAAACATGAAGGTTTGGGGATGCCATGTAAGAATACGTTAACGAATAATATGTTCTCGTATATGTGTTTTACGACTAATCTAGCGTGGGTTATTTATAGACAAATGTGGATGCTTTTACTGCACTTAGGTCCCTGTCTTTGCTCTAACACAACTTAGGTCCCTGTCAACGTTATCATATGATATAGTTCTATATAACCATTACTATTCTCTCCATTTAGACTACTACCATTACTATTCTCTCCATTTAGACTACTACCATTATGATCATCATCACATGTTCTGTTTCAAGTATCTTTCAAAAGATAACTAGTCTCAATCAAGGGAAATCAATGTTCAGATCAACGTACATAAGTTATGTTTGATAAATTACAACGGGCTGATAAAATCATGTTATATATCAAAACAAGTGCACCAAACATACAATATTTATCGTCCCAATCAAGGGAAATCAACGTTCAGATCAACGGTATCATATGATATAGTTTCATGTGGCTCAAGCTCTGATGGGCCCTGCGTGTTACTTACTTGGCTGACTGAACGTCTACTCCTTGGCACGGTTGAAGGGGCGGGATTTGGACACTTTCCACGAGTATGTCCTACGCATTGGCACCGAGTACATTTTCGCTGTATCGAACCTTCACCACGTGATGGACGTCGGTTGTTCTTTCTCGGTCTCCCGGCTCTGTTCTTATCATTTAATGGTGGATAGCATGGCGGAAGGGGGTCGGGTGGATACACCCATGCTTCAGGGGGTCCAGCTGGATTTATTACCTCTGCGTATGTTCTCCGGTAAGTTTCGGACGTGAAGAAAGTTACAGCCAAGTCGCTGCAATCTCTACGACCCGTATGTCTTGCCGCAGCGATGGCATGGCCGCACGGTAACCCAGATTTTTGCCATTGGAAACAGGAACAAACATGGTCGGTCATATGGACAGTCGCGTGAAGATGGTTATTGTTAGTCCTAGATGGCTATAACAAGTATTGTAGAAGGGGGGGTTGAATACAATACTCAAATTTTTCACAATTTTAATTCTATTATTGAAAATCTTTCAACAAGAATTACACATAGAAACTTAAGACTGTTGCGGAAAAGAACAGATAAACTATTCTAACAATCTTTCACAAAGTATACTAAACAAAATAACTAAGAACACTTAGAACAAAGCTATGAAGTTTTTAGCAATATGGAGATTTCTTGCATTGAGAGAAATCTTCCAGTTCACGTAGAATCTTAGAGCACACAGTAATCTTCAAGTATCTCAAGATGTAAGTCCTATCTTCTGCATGGAGAGGTCTTCCTTTTATAGTGAGGATGAGTGTACTGAGCATTAAATGCTTGGGACACTTGTCATCAGGAGATTGGCTGGAAGAAGTTGATTTCTAAAAAGCTGGAATGATCCCATCACCTTTTTCTTGGTAATAGGTATAGAACCCATGCTGAAAGGACTTTTACTGAAGATGGATAAAAGACAAAAGGTCACTTTTATCTTCCAACGGATATTGTCCCATGAGTAAATGATCTTCTTAATGTGGATTCCAAGACAATCATACTGATGATGTTTCACCGATACAATTGTCATTGGTCTTTGAAAACATCTGCAAGAAAACCAATTTCACAAAGATCCCACCGATTTAAGTATCCTCATCAGTGGGATGAGTTCCACCGATTCCTGAAGACCACATCGGTGGAAGATGTCCACCGAATAATGCAAGCATTATCGGTGGAGATGTTGACCACCGATTTGTGAGAACAAAATCGGTGGACATGTTGTTCACCGAATTGTGAGGACAACTTCGGTGAATAATGACTTGTTTGTTTGTTGAGAAGAGTCTTCTATTTTCCACAAGTAGAGAGTCTTCAAGCTTGGTTTCGGTTGATCTTCGACTTCACCGAACAGTTGCTATATTGTACAAGTCATATGAAGAACCAAACTAAAATATTCTAAGTAGGATAATTAGGGAAAACATTGGTGAGTCAATTTCAAATCTTTGGTGACCGAACAATCTCCCCCTATTTGAATTTGAGCTACATACTTAGAATATTGAAGAGTATCTGAATAAAGTTGCATTTTGACCCTTTTTACTCTTTTTGGGTTCTTTTCACATAGACCATTTTTTTGGATCTATTTTGTCTTTTATGGATTTGTGTGTATGATATTTACAAGTAAGAAAAAATAAAAAATGTATAACTGTACAAATAAGTGAAAGAAAAAGGAAAGAAGTATAAACAATATGAACAGAATGAATATTACTTGCATCTTTGGAGGGGCGAGTTGAAACTTGTATCTGGCTTGAGGATTCTTCATTTTGATTAGCAGTCTGTTGATGTGTTGGAGAACTTTATCTTTCAGGCACTTTTGCTTTTCTTCAATGTTCCAAATCTTCAAGTCATCCACTTACTTCAAAAGATTTCAGCCAAGTGAGTCTGTGGGTTTTGATAGGAGACACATCCATTAAAGTGACAATCTTTGAGGAGGGTTGAGTTTGAGTGAATCAGCCTCAGGATGCTTTTGCCAATCTCTTGCATTTTCTCTTTCTCTTGGTATCTTCAGCACTTCCTGTTCAGCATCATCATCCTTTGTCTTTGTTTTGCTCCCCCTCAGTAGATCAGTCGGTTTTGTGTTTCTCCCCCTCAGTTAGATCCGCCCGGACTGATGTGCTCCCCCTTGACCGGTCCGCTCGATTTCCTCATTTTTCCGAGTTGGACGCTGAAAACGAGTACTGAGGGTTGGTGTTGATCGAGTTGGACGCTGATATTGCTCCCCCTCAGATGGTTTCTCCCCCTCAGCGTACGACGGAGAAGAAACACCACAAACAATTGGAAACACCGATTTTTTTTTATAACCACCGAATTTGGAGGCCAACCACCGAAATTTCGTTGGTGTGGTCGGTGGTATGGTAAAAAAAAAATTTTTTTTTTTTTGCTTCCCCACCGAAAACTAAGGAGATCCCACCGAAAATTGGCTAATTTCGGTAGGATTTTGGGTAGGAAAATCGGTAGATATTTTTTTTTTCGAAAATTTATCATTCCCACCGAAATTTTGCAAGAGTTTGACAAAAAGTCGGTGGAATTTCTTGAAGAGGTTGGAGGAAATCTTCTGGCATCTTCAGAAGAGTTTGGATAAAATCTGCTACGGCATCATGGAGAAAATCTTCAAGGTGAAGAAAAGATTGGAATTTCATCTTCCAATTTTATTTTTTTGATGACACACTAAGATTGAGTTTGAGGATTTTTTGAGTAGAAGGATTTGGGATGATATCTGTGGAAGAGTTTGTAGTATGTGGGTTTTGAGAAAAGGAGAGTTGGGTTGCTGTCCAAGAGTGAAATATGATGGAAAAAGGAATGGGATGAGGAGATGACACATAGAAAGTTGGTTCTGGAATGAAGAACTAGATTGTTTGCAATAGCGATTGCACTTGAGTTATCACACAGAATTGGGACTTTGGAGTAGATTTGAGCATAGTCCCTGAGTTGATTTCTGTTGATCCAAACCCTCAGTGATTTGATAATGACCCTCTCTTATACTTAGTGAAAATTGTAAGTAAACAATATGTATCAGAGTTTCGCTATCGCTGATAAGTACTAAGATCTTACAGTACCGCTGATAGGAACTCTCGCTCTTTAAATTAAACATTCAGCGAACACTGTTCACCATTAATGCTCTGAGTCTGTTCAGTCATTATGATGATCGCTGATAAGTTAGTTGTTTACTTATGATCCCTGAAGACAAGTTTCACGTCAACAAAGGTTCTACGCTGAAGTCGAAGATCAAGCTCAAGAACCAGCGACAAGTCTCCTAATGAACTGATGCGGATCAGCGAAGACTCAGATTTGTCCACTCAACGTGAAGTATCAAGTACAAGACTTCATCTATCGCTGAACTTTATCATTCGTTGAATAGAAAATGATAATCGCTGAATCAACGAAAGCTGATCATGAAGTCCTCCGTACAAAGTACTTTTGTCTTAACCCCCCTTGCACGACTCCGTACGAAATGTCAGAAAAGAACCTCCGACTGTCTGAAATCGTACAACCACTCTGATACTACACTGTTCATCCATGCGGCTACTAAGGTTGTCTACAAAGGTTAATGACATGCAACCAACCAGTTGATGACACGTGTAAAGTGTATACTGACTTGCACTAAATGCATGCAGTATATAAAGAGATGAACCCACTTCTTTTGAAGTAACTTGCTAACTCTGGACAAGTTCAATCTCTTATCTCAAGATAGGTTATTATTAGTAATTTCCTTATCTCTCTTAGTGCAAGAAACCTTAGTGTTCCAACTTGTTTAGATTTAGGTTTATCCTTAATCTTGTTTCCGCAACAAGCTGTAAATTGTTAATGATTTATCAATAAACAATTTAGAAAAGTAAAATATGTGTGTTTGTATTCAACCCCCCCCCCCCCCCCCCCCCCCCTTCTACAAACTTGTATAGGCCTTCGGGACCAACAAGTGGTATCAGAGCGGATTTGTTTAATCTCATAAACAAGATCTAATCTAAGATATTTCTCTTCCTTGCTATTATCTGAAAATGGCCACCAACACAAACACAAATTATATAGACAATGGTTCTCTTGCTAAACCCCCTAGATTTTCCAAAGATAACTTCAACTTATGGGAAAATAGGATGACACTCTTCTTAGAAGGTGTAGACCCTACTATGCCTTACTATCTCGAGAATGGTCCATTCATCCCTGTAAGAATTGATGCTGCTGTTCCAGCCGCTGAGAATAGACCTGCTATTCCAGAAAGGCTGGTACCTAAGGAAATCTTCCAATGGACTGACGAAGATAAGAAGAAAGTGGCTATAGATACAAAAGCCAGATCCATACTATCCATGGCTCTTCCTGACGAAGTCTACCATTCCGTCATGAATCTGAAAACATCAAAAGCCATGTGGGACACAATATGTGTTCAGTATGAAGGAACGTCTAAAGTCCAGGACTCAAGAAAGATCAACCTGGTAAGACAATACGAAAGCTTCATTTCTGATAAGAATGAATCTCTCTCTGAAGTTCACCAACGTTTTAATTGTTTAATTATAGATCTGAAAACTGTTGGTAAGGAATATTCTAACTTTGAAGTTCTGACAAAGTTTCTAGAATGTTTACCTGAAAGCTGGGACAATTATGCTATGTGTCTCAAGTTGTCAAAGGATCTAAAATCAATGACCCTTTCAACCTTATATGGCACGTTGCTGAATCATGAGCAATCGAGCCATCTTAAGAAGAATCTTGTAAAAGATTCCAAAAGCACCCCTGTTGCTTTAATCTCAGAGGAACCTTCTACTCAGCGACCCTCGGTCACTATCACTGAGTTAGAGAGTAACTCTGAAAGGTCATCAGATTCTGATTATTCAGATAATGATGAATCTTTGGCTCTCCTAACTAAGAAGTTCAGGAGATTTGCCAAAAAGAAAATGTTTAGAAAGAACAAACCTCTTTCCATAACTGACAAGCCTAGATCATCAGCTTTTGTTGATAAGGCTACTGCTACTTGTTTTAACTGCGAAAAAACAGGACATTTCGCTAACGAGTGCAGGTCTAAGAAAGTTTCTAGACCCTCAGCTTTTACAAAGAAACCCTTTGTTCCAAGGAATAAAGATGACAAATATTCAAAGCTGAAAGAAAAATATGCTAAGCTGAAAAGCTTTAAGAAGAAGAATAAAGGCCTGATGGCTGACTATGATTGGGCTGCTTCTGATGAAGAAGCATCATCATCTGAATCTGAAGATGATGAAGCAAATCTATGTCTCATGGCCAAGATTGAAGAAGAGGAAGAAAGTTCAGACATTCCCTCCACTTCAACATCTGCTATTCAGGTATCACCGTCTTTCTTTACCAATATTACAAATATTGATGAAGCTGATAGTCTCCGTAAGATCGATCTCTTGACTAGAAGTTTATATGAAGCCATGAACGGCAAAACTGTGGTTGAAAACCAAAACCTTGATCTCGCTGAAAAGCTTAAAAACTGCCACCTTCAAATAGAAAAGCTTTCTAAAATTGAAGAAGATTTTAAAGATCAAGTATATTTAAATCAGCTAGTCAAAATCGAACGAGCAGAAGCTATCGCTGCATTAAAAGCTGAAAAAGCTACTGTTGAAGGATGGTATAATTCTTCAACAAAGATCACTGAGATAATAAAGTCTCAGATTCCCCTGAGTGATAAACGTGGTTTGGGTTACAAATATGATACTCCAAAACCAACCACTGAGCGTTCAATGCTTAAATTTGGAACGTTCGTATCCTCAGTCGCTGATACTTCATCTTCTCAGTGCTCCTCGTCCATTACACCAATCCCTGAGGAAACTCCTACCTCCTCAAAAGGCAAGGAGAAAATGGTTTATTCAAAACCTACCTCTGTCTCTAAAGACAAAGGTAAAGGAATTGTTATTTACCAGAATCCTCAGAAGGGTACCTTAGTACCAAAGCTGAATGCTTCTAAAGCTTCAGTGGCTCATCCCTCTGGATCAAGGAAGCAGATCTCTGGATCTATTCAGCGATCTACTCCTAGACTCAGATTGGATGTCCTTGGTAAGAAATCTGAAGAACTGAATGTTCGTCCCATTTCTAAAGCCAATAGTTTACTTGGTGCTGCCACTTCTAATTCGAAATTAAAAGCTCAGCATTCAAATGGTCCTAGAACTACTTTTAGTTATAGGAAATGTTATCACTGTGGACTTACCGATCATATTGCTAGTAAGTGTCCCACAGCCACAAAAGCTGAAAAGATAGCTAAGGTGAAGATTGCCCCCAAGGCAAAGAAGACCAACCCTGGTGCAAATCAGGTCAAGGTGAATCCTACCACTGAAGTTAAGAAATTAACCAAAGTGAAGAAAGACAAAGCTGAATCTTCAAATGCTGCGAAGACTGATGAATCTTCCATTCCAACTACTTCCACTGACAAGTGTGTATACATGGTTAAGTGGCTACCCAAGAAAAACTAATCTTCCTTTGTATTGCAGGTTAAGAAGGGTATCTGGTATCTCGATAGCGGATGCTCTAGACACATGACTGGAAAGAAAAGCCTGCTCGCTGAATACAAGGAAGAGAAGGGTCCCTCTGTGACTTTCGGTGGAAATGGAAAAGGACATACCTGAGGGTATGGTGTACTTTCAAATGGTACAACCTCCTTCAGAAGAGTCGCATATGTTGAAGGGCTGAAGCATAATCTTCTAAGCATCAGTCAGCTTTGCGACATGGATAACAAAGTAATCTTTACTAAGGAATCCTGCTTTGTCGCTGACAAAAAGGAGAAGATAGCTCTCAGCGGTTATCGTTTGGAAAATGTTTATGTAATAAACATGGACTCAACAACCACTGAGAACTCTTGTTTCTTCTCAAAGGCCTCATCTGATGTCAACTGGCTATGGCATAAGAGGCTATCTCATCTAAATTTCAAGACACTGAACACTCTTTCTTCAAAAGAGTTAGTCACTGGTCTACCTCAGCATTCATACGCCAAAGAGTCTTTATGTTCAGCGTGTGAAAAAGGGAAGCAGACCAAAGCAAGCTTTAAATCAAAGCAAGGTGCTTCAGTGTCATCTCCTCTACAACTACTCCATATGGATTTGTTTGGCCCTGTTAACAAACAATCCATCGCTGGAAAGAAATATACGCTGGTCATAGTTGATGAATTCTCTCGCTTCACTTGGGTAATGTTTCTCCGTTCTAAGAGTGACACCCCTGAAGAACTCATCACCTTTGTTCGGAAGATGGAAACCCTGAACAATTTGACCGTTCGCTCAAGAAGGAGTGATCATGGGACTGAATTCAAAAACAGTTATATTGATTCCTTCCTTGAGAGTAAGGGTATTTCTCACAACTTCTCTTCAGTGAGAACACCGCAACAAAATGGAGTCGCTGAAAGAAGAAATAGAACAATTATTGAAGCTGCACGTTCAATGCTCAGCGATTCTCACCTGCCTACTCAGTTTTGGGCAGAAGCTGTCAACACTGCTTGTTTTACGCAAAACAGGTCGCTGATAGTTAAAAGATTCAAAAAGACAGCCTATGAACTCTTTCATGGGAGAAAGCCTTCAATCAGCTTTCTTCACATCTTTGGATGTTAGTGTTTCATACTGAACAATAGAGATGCTCTTGGAAAGTTTGATCCTAAGGCTGATGATGGAATCTTTCTTGGATACTCCTCAGTTTCCAAAGCCTTCAGAGTCTTCAATCGTAGAAGACAAACTGTAGAAGAAACTATTCACGTCACGTTTGACGAATCCCGTTCAGCGAACTCTAAACTGTCCGCTGATACTGAAGAACTGAATCAATGGATGTTTTCTCATCCTGGTGATTCAGAAGATATTCCCACTCCTCATGCTCATCCAGTAGAAGATGATAGTCCTATCATTCCAAACATACAGAATAGTGAAGCTGAAACATCATGGGTCTCAGCTGTTCCAATAAACACTATACCTACCGCTGAACCAAATGCCTCAGACATTCCATCTATCTCTCAGCAATCAGTAAATGAAATGACAAATGCAAGTATTCCTCTCTTAACTGAAACTCCAGAAGTAGCTGAAGCCTCATCTTCAGCTCCTCTAGTTCAAGATGAGTCAGCGACTTATGCTCCGGCTCAGCGATGGACTGTAAATCACCCAATCGATCAAATTCTTGGTGATCCAAACGCTGGTGTTCAGACTCGACGAAGTGCAGGTAATATTTGTTTATTTGTTAACTTTATTTCTCTAACTGAACCAAAGAAAATAGATGATGCCCTCAAAAATCCAAACTGGGTCAGCGCCATGCAAGAAGAGCTGACTGAATTCGAAAGAAACAAAGTTTGGAAACTTGTTCGGAGACCAACTGATAAAACGGTAATAGGCACTAAATGGGTCTATCGAAACAAGTTGGACGAACATGGTACTGTAACCCGCAACAAAGCTCGTCTTGTTGCTCAGGGATACAGACAAGAGGAAGGTATAGATTATGACGAAACATTTGCTCCAGTAGCAAGACTTGAATCTATTCGTCTATTCTTAGCATATGCTGTACACAAAAACTTCAAAGTACATCAGATGGATGTTAAGTCAGCATTTCTGAATGGAAAGCTGAATGAAGAAGTGTATGTGGAACAACCTCCAGGATTCTCAGATTCTAAGCGTCCAGGTTATGTTTATAAACTGGATAAGGCACTTTATGGCTTAAAGCAAGCTCCTCGTGCATGGTATGACACTCTTTCTACTTATCTCCATATTGAAAAATTTGAGCGAGGTAAGATTGACAAAACTCTATTTTTTTAGAAAAGTGAAAGGTCATATCATTCTAGTTCAAATATATGTTGATGACATTATATTTGGTTCTACTAACCCTGAGCTTTGTACTCGTTTCGCTGATAGAATGAAAGATGAGTACAAAATGAGCATGATGGGTGAACTAACATATTTCCTTGGTCTTCAGATTAAGCAAACTGAAAAAGGAACTTTTATCAATCAGGGAAAGTATGTCAAAGATATGCTGAAGAAATTTAATTTAACTCATAGTTCAGCTATGAAAACCCCTATGGCACCACCGCTGACACTTGACAAGGATTCAAAGGGAATACCTGTTAATGTCACGCTGTACCGTGGGATGATCAGCTCTCTCTTGTATCTTACAGCTAGTCGACCCGATATTATGTATGCAACATGTTTGTGTGCACAATATCAAGCTGAACCTATGTTATCTCATATGAAAGCTGTAAAGCGAATCTTTCGATATCTTAAGGGGACAGCGAACCTAGGTCTTTGGTATCCCAAAGATTCAGGATTCGATCTAACCGCCTATTCAGATAGTGATTTTGCAGGTTGCAAAATGGATAGGAAAAGCACCACAGGAGGATGTCAGCTCCTGGGTGGAAAGCTGGTAAGTTGGACAAGTAAAAAGCAAAATTCAGTGTCCACTTCCACAGCTGAAGCTGAATATGTAGTTGCTGGAAGCTGTTGTTCTCAAGTCTTGTGGATGAGAAATCAGCTACTAGACTACGATCTTCAGCTCTCCAAAATTCCAATCTATTGCGACAGCACAAGTGCCATCGTTATAGCAAACAATCCAGTACTACATTCAAAGACCAAACATATAGAAATCAGATATCATTTTATCAGAGATCATGTGATGAATGGTGATATAGAACTTCATTTTATCCCAACTGATTATCAGTTAGCTGATTTATTTACCAAACCTCTTGATGAGACAAGATTCAACTTTCTCATCAGCGAGCTTGGAATGCTGAACTTTGAAGGATAAAATCTTCAGCGGTTCACATTAATCAGCGATAGGATAAAATCAACTCGTATAATCTATTCAATCATCTTCTCTCTGAATAAAACTTGGTTAAACTGATATCAAGGTATGTTTTCTCTCTCTGACAATCGCATGAAAATGCAAGATTTCAAAACAAAATGCATCGCTGAATATCTCTTCCTTAAAACAGCGATATTTGGAAATTTCTTAAAACCTTCACTGATATTTTCATTCAGTGCTTCATGTTTTTCAAAAGAATCCCTGAGTTTTTTCTAAACCTCAGAGACAACCAAGAATATGAAAGGACAGTTGTGACGTCATTGCAACGGATAAACCCCGGCACGTTTTCTCTTCCTGGCACACGTTTGCACGTCTCGTTCAACTTCCAATCAAATGCAAACACGTGTCCGTGTCATGATGAAAATCTTTTCCCGCTCAAGATTTTCTCTTTCTAAAAATCTCTATATAAACAAATTCTTTGTTTATATTTTTCTTTTACGCGATCTATCTTCCTCCGCAAGAAAGAATTCACTGTTGCATTTGCGCTTTCAAAAAAACTTCAAGAACTGTTCATCATCTTCTTCATCAAACATCAAGGTTAAATATGTTCTTATTCATTACCAAATGCGTATAACTTGTTTCTGATCTTTTCTTTGTTTTAACAAGATCAAACAAAAGAACTTCTTAAAATAAAATCATTTTTCTTTCATGATTTTATGAACACAACCATTTCATGGTTGTTCTTCAAGTTTAAATGCGAAAATCTTAAACTTGTTCTTCATTCGTTTCCAGAATCTAATTCTTCATAGAAAACTGGATAACAAGAATAAATGGGTTTTACATTTCGTTTCTTAAAATCAAGAAAAACCCTAATCTTCATTAAGACTTTTGTGTCTGAATGAAATGGATAAAATTTGAACCATCTTAATGGAAAATCTTTCCACATTAAGATAATTCTTATTTGTATACATCTTTGGTTGAACTGATAATACAGAGAAATGGCATCGTCTGACATTCCTGCTACCGCTGAGAACATCTCCGCTGATTCTAAGGAAGTGGACATCCTCAAGGCTCCTCAAGTCAAGTTTGCCCTTGACAAACTGGATTGGACTAAGGTGAACAACCTCTATGCGCTTTTCGAGTTTCCTCCTCGAAAGCAAGTCACACATCTAGATGATGCTGTGAAATTCCTAAAGAATTGCTGCATCTCCAAAGCCCTGACCATAAAACCTCCTGCTCATCAGCTCTTGCTCTCACAATTCTGGTACTTAGCCAGACACTCTCAACTACCTTCAGCAAAAGACCCCTCCAAAACAATCGATTGCATCCTCTGCGACATCGAATATGGCACCATGAAGATCACCCCTACCATTATTCGCAAAGCTCTCAGCCTTCCCATCGCTACCAAGGAAAAACCTTTCGTTCCCCTCCCTGACCCCAAGAAAAACTCAGACAGGGAAGCCATCATTGCATTTTTCGATGCAATGGGCTATGTATGGGAAATCGGCAGAGACATGAAGGCCGAGAAGAAGCTGACGATTATCAAGAAATCGAAAATGCCCAGCGAGATGAATTTCATCTTCGCTCATCTTATCAGCTGCGTGACTGCAAAGAGCGGCTCCTCTGACCAAGACGCTAAACCTCAGCAAGCAATGGGATATGCACTGCTGAAAGGTCTCAACATAGACTGGGCATCGATTATCTATGATGACCTAGTTCTAAGAGTGGACACCGTTGCTGACAGACTTCCATGGGTTCCTTACCCCTGATTCATCAGCGCCATCTTCCAATATGGCCTGAAGGAGAGCTACCCAACTGAAGGTGACCTGAAACTCTCTCAGGTCGGCCCAAAGATACTCGACTTCAAACCAATGGTGAATGAGGTACGTCTTTCTACACTCTTGTCTCTTCTCAACCCTTCTTCTTCTCATTCTGTGGCTCCTTCAGCGACAATACCCATCGCTGATACCCTGGCCACAAAATCCTCTCCTTCTAAGAAAATGAAACATTCTTCTACCCCACTTGGTTCTAAAAGGATCAAGAAAACAAAGGAGCAACCCCAGCAATATCTTGCTGAAGACTCCTCAGCTCCTTCTGCAGAGCTGAAGGAACGTTCAGTGGTACGCTCTGCCACACCTGAACAAGCCATCCCTTCAAACCCAACTTCAGCGTCTCTAAACGCTGAGGTTACAAACTTGGAACCTACCCAACCTCCTTCAGTCTCTCAAAAGACTGATGAAGTGATTGTCAGCGAATCCAACGCTAAACTCAGAACCCAACCCCCATTCTTATCCTTCGCTCCTCCCTCCACTCATTTGGTCTCTACTCCAGATCTCGCTGGAGCTGCCATCATTTCTACGGAACCTAAAGTTGATTCTCCAGGAATGATGAAGACAGGACCTGCAGAGCAATCCATGGGCACTTTTGAAGATGACATGGAACTTTTCTCAGGAACCCGTGATTTTGATGAATTCACCAATCCTCCTGCAGGTACACACCAACCCATAAACACTGTGACTAAACCCCAAACTTCTGAGCTTTCCTATGTTCACAAGTTTTTATATGTTACAGGTCCTAATTTGGGAGACATCAACGCCTCCTTGAAAGCTGTGGAGACAACGCTGACAGATCTCACCACCACTCTTTCTAATAACTCTACAGCTGTAACAAACGCTGGAGAGAATCTGAACAAGCTGACAACGGTGGTGGAGAAGAAGGCTTCCACAGATGATTTGAAGCAAGTTGATAACACTCTCAGCGACTTCGCCAAGGTGCTCGCTGACATCTACACAGACTACACCTCTCTCAAAAATTCAGTTTCATCCATGTCCAGCGAGGTCACATCGCTGAAGACATCGGTTGGACAACTAGAGGAAGATATGTCTGCTGTAAAGACTGACTTAGGCTCTATAAAGACCGATGTTAGTTCGATGAAATCGATGATCGAGCAGCTACTACACAAAGCGAATACTCCTGCTCCTGCCCCTGCCCTTGTCCCTGCATCTGACAACTTCACAGCGGCGGATCGCACTGAGCTGAAGAAAATCAATCCTGCTATTTATGGCCTTGAAGACAGAATAGCAAAGATTGAAGTTTGTATAGGTCTCTCTGGCCAAGAAGACAGAGAACCTACCAACGCTGCTGAATCTACCCATTCCTCCCCCAGTCATCATGAAAAAGAGGGGGAGAAGAGCGCTGAAGACCTCTCCAAAAGCGCTGAAGACCTTTCCCATGATGAATCTATCAGGGGAGAGAAGGATACTGAAGAAACCAACGCTGGACCTCAGGGAGATGAAAACCCTGAGGAAACCGAGAAGCTCGCCTCTGTATCTAAGGGGGAGCAACTCGAAGAAGAAGCTGATAAAACCGAATCCGAAGCAGAAGATGATGAAGCCGTCGACATCCCTGTTGATGAACCATCCTCTTCTCCAAAGAATGATGATGATGATGACGAAGATGACGATGACTTCTTTATCGTCAAACCTGCTCCGAAGATCAAAGCTCTTAAGGGAATCTCGATAAATGAACCTTCAGGGGAGCGGACAAAGACAAAGCCCTCAGCCTCTGGAGCTGAGAAAGGCAAAGGCAAAAGCGTCGCTGAAGATGACAATCTGATGATCTTGCTTGAAAAGACGGTTTGTCAGGTATACTAAACATTTCTCACTCCATCCCTCCTCTATCAGTTCTACTACCCAAGCCTATACACTTGAACCAATTCTCTCTATCTGATTCTACCCAAGTTCTTACTCGTAAGATCGCTGTGTTTCAGCTAGTCCTCTCCCCTGTTTGAGGATATCGCTGAAGGCTCCACAACTGCGACTTCACCAATAATACCAGCTGCTGCTGAAGAAATAATCCCAGTCTTAGATTTAATCTCTGAGACTGATGAACCAGAAGAACAGCTACTCTCGCACAGAGGCAGACCTTCCTTAGCTCCTCAAAAGCTAAGTGAAGAGGATCAGAAAAGAAGAGAGGAGATAATAAAGCGATTCGAGGATCAGCGAATCATTCTGAGACGTGATCAACTTCCTTCAGTTCCTCCAAAGTTCAGGATTTCCAAAAAGGAATACAAGGAACACCTCAGAGCTGAACGCCTAATCACTGAAAGAAAGGAAGCTGAAGAAAAAGACAGCGAATACGCCATCCAGCTTTCTAAACGATCAATAAAAGACCCCAAGCTGAAAAGAGTTCCCATTGATATTCAACGTCAGCTCTGGGAAAACGCCAAGAAGATAACTGAAGAAAAGAGAACTGTGTCTCAGTCAACTTTAGCCTGGTGCAAAGAAAAGGTCAACTACAGACTCTCTCCTGCCAAAATCAACAAGGTATTCATCTCTGGAAGAACAACCCTTGTTTCAATCGCTGAAGTCGAGATATTCAGAGAAGATAAGAAGTACGAAAAATTCTATGCTGAAGCCATAACGAAGTACGGTCTCTCTGAATGGTTGGAGATCAGGTTAGCCATCCAGAAGTCCAAGTCGAAGTACAAGGAACATGTTGAAAAGCTGATCAACAAACAAATCGACTTAGTCTACTCCTGTGTGGATATTCCTCCTCCTCCTCCTCCTCCTCCTCCTCCTCTCGAAAGTCAGAAAAGAAAGGCCTCAGCGAAGAAGAAGAAGAAATCTATATCTTCAATTGATGGCCCTGTCATACGAAATGAAATAGGTATTGGTTTTTCACGTGCTGAAGTCCTTGGTCCTGATCCTGATCTTTCCATGCTTGACACATCTCTTCCTCCTGGTGAGACTTTCATCCCTGGCAAAGTCATAAGCGAACCCTACGGGATATTTTTCCTTGACTACGATGGTGGAAAGCATTTTCAACGCATCTCTGAACTTCACATCACTCCCATCGAACAGCTGAGAGATCTCATCTACTGGTGTGACTTCAGGAATGACCCTCAGGCACGACATCTGAAACCCTTGATTTTTGAAGAAGCGCTGATCAAAAGAAAACAAGGTGTAACCGTTCCTGACTGGATGATTCCCACCACATCAATGACCCTTGATGAACTTCTCATTAAGGAAGAACCCTTTACAAGCTGATATGATCGCCTTTTTCTCTATTGTATCAGTTATTCTTCTGTACTTGTAATTTATTTCGCTCGTACTTGTAATCTTTCCATTTCTCTTTGTAACCTGATTCAAAGTTTTAAAGAAAGATTTCAGCGAATGTACTTTACACCTTCAGTACTGAAAAGATCCCAGAAAACAGTAAAAGGGACAAATATTTTATGAGTTCTTGTTATCCTTATGTTTTCATTTTATAGCAATTTTCTTTGTTGCTATGTCATAATCAAATAGGGGGAGATTGTTGATCCAAACCCTCAGTGATTTGATAATGACCCTCTCTTATACTTAGTGAAAATTGTAAGTACACAATATGTATCAGAGTTTCGCTATCGCTGATAAGTACTAAGATCTTACAGTACCGCTGATAGGAACTCTCTCTCTTTAAATTAAACATTCAGAGAACACTGTTCACCATTAATGCTCTGAGTCTGTTCAGTCATTATGATGATCGCTAATAAGTTAGTTGTTTACTTATGATCCCTGAAGACAAGTTTCACGTCAACAAAGGTTCTACGCTGAAGTCGAAGATCAAGCTCAAGAACCAGCGACAAGTCTCCTAATGAACTGATGCGGATCAGCGAAGACTCAGATTTGTCCACTCAACGTGAAGTATCAAGTACAAGACTTCAGCTATCGCTGAACTTTATCATTCGCTGAATAGAAAATGATAATCGCTGAATCAACGAAAGCTGATCATGAAGTCCTCCGTACAAAGTACTTTTGTCTTAACCCCCCTTGCACGACTCCGTACGAAATGTCAGAAAAGAACCTCCGACTGTCTGAAATCGTACAACCACTCTGATACTACATTGTTCATCCATGCGGCTACTAAGGTTGTCTACAAAGGTCAATGACATGCAACCAACCAGTTGATGACACGTGTAAAGTGTATACTGACTTGCACTAAATGCATGCAGTATATAAAGAGATGAACCCACTTCTTTTGAAGTAACTTTCTAACTCTGGACAAGTTCAATCTCTTATCTCAAGATAGGTTATTATTAGTAATTTCCTTATCTCTCTTAGTGCAAGAAACCTTAGTGTTCCAACTTGTTTAGATTTAGGTTTATCCTTAATCTTGTTTCCGCAACAAGTTGTAAATTGTTAATGATTTATCAATAAACAATTTAGAAAAGTAAAATTTGTGTGTTTGTATTCAACCCCCCCCCCCCCCTTCTACAAACTTGTATAGGCCTTCGGGACCAACAATTTCTCATCCACATAATTTGGGCACAGCAACTTCCAGCAGCTACATATTCAGCCTCAGCAGTAGAGGTTGACACAGAGTTTTGTTTCTTGCTGGACCAGCTTACCAATTTTCCACCAAGAAGTTGGCAGCTTCCTGTAGTACTATTTCTATCAATCTGGGATCCTGCAAAATCTGAATCTGAATACCCAATTAGTTCAAAACCTGAGTCTTTGGGATACCAAAGACCCAGATGCAAAGTTCCTTTGAGATACCGAAAAATCCGTTTTACAACCTTTAAATGTGATTTTCTTGGATTGGCTTGATAACAGGCACATAGACAAGTAGCAAACATAATATCCGGTCTGCTAGCAGTTAAATAGAGAAGAGAACCAATCATTCCACGAAAAAGAGTAACATCCACAGATTCTCCTTTAAGATCAGCATTGAGTTTCAAAGGTGGTGCCATGGGAGTTTTCATAGGAGAGCTATCTAAAAAGTTGAATTTCTTCAGAAGGTCACGAATGTATTTACTATGGTTAATAAAAATTTCTTCTAAAGATTGTTTGACCTGAAGGCCCAAAAAGAATGTAAGCTCTCCCATAATGCTCATCTCATATTCACTCATCATGAGAGAAGCAAACTCATCACATAGTGATTTATCAGTGGCACCAAAGATGATGTCATCAACATAGATTTGGACAAGAATAAGATTACCTGAGGTTTCCTTGATGAATAGAGTGTTGTCAATTTTACCTCTGGAATATCCATTCTTTAAGAGAAAGTTGGCAAGAGTGTCATACCAAGCACGTGGAGCTTGCTTGAGACCATAAAGAGCTTTGTCTAGTTCTGTACACATGGTCTGGATGAGTTGGGTCTTCAAATCCAGGAGGTTGTTTCACATAGACTTCCTCTGCAAGTTCCCCATTGAGGAAGGCACTTTTGACATCCATTTGAAGAACTCTGAAATTTCGGTAGGCAGCATGAGCCAGAAAGATTCTTATTGCTTTAAGTCTTGCAACAGGGCAAAAGTTTCATCATAATCAATGCCTTCTTCCTGTCGGTATCCTTGAGCAACCAGTTTGGCCTTGTTTCTGAAAACTGTGCCTTCTTCATCCATTTTATTTCTGAAGATCCATTTGGTTCCAATGATTGTCTTCTTTCGGGGTCTGGGAACCAATCTCCAAACTTTGTTTCTCTCAAATTGAGAAAGCTCTTCTTGCATGGCAGTGATCCAACAGGGATATGCAAGAGCTTCATCAATCTTCTTAGGTTTAAAAAGAGAGAGAAAATTCACATAGAGACAAATATTTACAACTCCTCTATATGTTTGGACACCTGCTTGTTGATCACCGATGATTTGATCTATGGGGTGATCTTTGGTCCATTTGGTTGCAGGAGGTAAAGGTGGTGGAATATTTTGTGTTAGGGGTGATGATGGAGTGGGATCAGAGGTTCAGTGGGAAGGAGAGAGAGAGAGAGATTTTCGGTGGAGATGCTCTTTGATTTGGTGGTGGCTTTGGTGATGTCACGAAGTAGTTTACTATGATGATGGACAAAAAGGTGGTGGATGATAGAAAAAAGAAAATGGAGGTAAGGTTAATCGTTGGTAGAAGAGAGAAGAAGATGGATCGGCAGAGGGATCGTCGGCAGCAAAGAGAAGGGTGATTGTGGGTTGTATTTAGGATTGGTGGAAGAAAAATATAGAAAAGAAGAGGTGGTGTTTGCATGGTTTGGGATTTCGGTGGAGATGGGTGTCATCACAAAAAGATGGATTGATATTGTCTTGGAGTTGATTGATGGAGGAGAGAGAAAAGGTGGTGTCAACAAAAATATTTGGTGGAAGATGAAGTTATCACAAAAAGGGTGGCTGTTTGGTGCTGCTGAGTCGGCAGAAAGAATTGGCATGATTATTATTATTATTATATATATATTATTATTATTATATATATTATTATATATATCATATATAACAATGATAATAATAATATATATGGGGTGCAAAAGGTTGATGGTGGATGAGAGATGTCGGTAGACAAGAGGTTGGCACTAGTGAGTGTGCCAATGGAAGGTTTATCAAAACTAGAGATCTAAGAATTCATCATTTTGACACTCCAAATTTGCATGATGATCTTGAAGATTTTGACAACTTTCTCACTTGTCCACATAGATCCATCTGTCTTGTTCAAAATCTGCAATCACAAAGAAAATATTTCCTAGGTACCCATTTGGAAGTGGGTCCTATTGGGTTAGATGTTGAAGGAAAAAATTTGTGTCACTCAGATCAATTCTTTCTTTCGGACAATATTTGGCAAAAAGAGAAACATTTCTATAAAGAAAGTTCTTTTTAGAATCTTGACAATTTTCTTGACTTTTGCTCAAGGATATTGATGAGGTAACAAAGAATTGGGGTGCAGCACCTAAAATTCCTTTTTCAAAATTTGGGAGGACATAAATCTTTTCCTTTGAAATGGATATTTTGAGACACACAGATCGGGGAAGAAAATCGGTAGGAGAAGTCACACATGTATTTTTAGAAAAAGTTGGAGAATTTATTTTTAAGAAAGAGTCAGCACCTGAAGACTTGCCTTTTTCAAAGATAGAAAAATTCATGTTTAAGTTGGAAGAAGAGGATGCATCATCTAAAGTCAAGAATTTTTGAAATTCATGGATAGGTGTGGAAGAATTATTGGAATCTTGAGCCTTTTCCTTTGGAAAGGAAATGTGATCTTTTTCCTTTAAAAACATTCCAAATTTTAAATCTTCAGATGTGTCGGCAGAATTCATGGACACAGACCCAATATAATTAGAATTGGAGATTTCACAAAAGATAGGTGAGTCACATAGTATGTACCTTTGATGAGGAGGAGAAGCACTTAGCTGATACAAGAGCAGTTGAGGAGTCATTCGCTTTCAGATGTGGGATCATCTGCCAAATCATGAGTTTTAGCAGGCAGACCCTTTGCTTTTCTGACAAGTCTTTCATTTCTTTCTTTTTCTCTCTTGTATTTTTCCTTGTATCTTTCAGCCCGGTCAGAATGTGCAGAAGAGGAGAGATTTGTGGAATCATGTTTGGATCTTTCCGATTTTGAGGAAAATCGACCCAAGGAAGAAGTTTTGGGTCCTTCAAGAAGTTTACTTCTGCACTCAGAGGCAAAATGACCCCTTTTACCACAGTTAAAACATTCCTCATTAGATTTGTCCAAAGAAGAGTGTTTGGAGAGAGAAAAGGATGATTTTCTACCAGAGTTAGATTTTCCAGAAAGGTGGTGAGATTTAGATTTAGAATACCCATCCAACATGGCCATTTCATCAGATAATTTATCAACTGAAGTTTTCTCACATTCATCCTTAGCATCACTAAGATATGCCTCCGAATGATCATTGGGATCTTCTTGACTATCATGGTCAGAGTCAGATGGGTAGGTGATTTTTGGAAAACACTTAGTCTTATTGGAAGAGTCACTTAGGAGAGCTAGAGGAGAGCTCTTTATGTCTGAGATGACAGATTTCCTTTGCAGCTTAGTCTGCTCATAGTTGAAAAGAGTTCCATAAAGAGAAGTGAGAGGCATATGATCAAGATCCTTGGTTGTCTTTATACAAGTACAGATATTTTCCCAAAAATCAGGAAGACAGTCCATAAATTTGCACAAGACTTCCTCATTGTCATACACTCTACCTAACAGCTTTAAGTCATTAAGAAGACTGTTAAAGCGATTATAGTAGTTGGAGAGAGATTCTCCTCTCTCATAAGAAAAGAGTTCAAATTTTCTAACAAGAGCAATCTTTCTGCTCTTTTTAACTTCATTTGTACCTTCGTACAAAACACACAGAGTGGACCAAATTTCTTTGGCAGTAGAGAGATTTACCAGAGAGTGGTACACTTCATCAGGAAGAGAGAGAGCAATGATAGTTCTAACTTTAGAATCAAGAGACACAAGACGTTTTTCCTCATCAGTATATTTCTTAGGATTTTTAAGAATGTAACGACCATTAACAACAGATTTTTCTTCATCATAGGAATCATCAGAATCATCTTTGCCAACAACTTCCTTACCGGATTTCTTGGTTTCATAGCGAGACCAAACTTTAGGGACTCTGGGTCCCTCATTGAGAATAGTTGGATATCTACTATCCATTCCTTCCATGAAAAGCATCATCCAGCTTTTCCACAAAGAAAAGTTGTTGGAATTAAACTTGGGAGGTTTGGCTATAGAGCCGTTTTCAGAAAAGGTGTTTTGAGAAAAAGCTTCATTTTTAGAAGAAGAAGCAGCCATTGCAGATCAAGTTTATGAATTAAACTTCCTGCTCTGATACCACTTGTTAGTCCCAGATGGCTATAACAAGTATTGTAGAAGGGGGGGGGGGGGGGGGGTTGAATACAATACTCAAAATTTTCACAATTTTAATTCTATTATTGAAAATCTTTCAACAAGAATTACACATAGAAACTTAAGACTGTTGCGGAAAAGAACAGATAAACTATTCTAACAATCTTTCACAAAGTATACTAAACAAAATAACTAAGAACACTTAGAACAAAGCTATGAAGTTTTTAGCAATATGGAGATTTCTTGCACTGAGAGAAATCTTCCAGTTCACGTAGAATCTTAGAGCACACAGTAATCTTCAAGTATCTCAAGATGTAAGTCCTATCTTCTGCATGGAGAGGTCTTCCTTTTATAGTGAGGATGAGTGTACTGAGCATTAAATGCTTGGGACACTTGTCATCAGGAGATTGGCTGGAAGAAGTTGATTTCTAAAAAGCTGGAATGATCCCATCACCTTTTTCTTGGTAATAGGTATAGAACCCATGCTGAAAGGACTTTTACTGAAGATGGATAAAAGACAAAAGGTCACTTTTATCTTCCAACGGATATTGTCCCATGAGTAAATGATCTTCTTGATGTGGATTCCAAGACAATCATACCGATGATGTTTCACCGATACAATTGTCATTGGTCTTTGAAAACATCTGCAAGAAAACCAATTTCACAAAGATCCCACCGATTTAAGTATCCTCATCAGTGGGATGAGTTCCACCGATTCCTGAAGACCACATCGGTGGAAGATGTCCACCGAATAATGCAAGCATTATCGGTGGAGATGTTGACAACCGATTTGTGAGAACAAAATCGGTGGACATGTTGTTCACCGAATTGTGAGGACAACTTCGGTGAATAATGACTTGTTTGTTTGTTGAGAAGAGTCTTCTATTTTCCACAAGTAGAGAGTCTTCAAGCTTGGTTTCGGTTGATCTTCGACTTCACCGAACAGTTGCTATATTGTACAAGTCATATGAAGAACCAAACTAAAATATTCTAAGTAGGATAATTAGGGAAAACATTGGTGAGTCAATTTCAAATCTTTGGTGATCCAACATTTATCCTGAACCTCTTACCTCCCATACCCGATTTCGCTTACCCTCCATGTCGACGCGTGACGCGCCCTGAAGAGAACTATCTCCTCCGCCGCTGGTGTGAGTCTACTTTGCAGCTCAGCTCGTTTTCGGCATCGAAGTTGGTACCACTCTTGTTGAAAGCTCCAAAAGTAGTCCATAAGAGTAACAATCGGACATCTACGCGCAAAACGGGAGAGTGCATTCACCGACTCTGCACTATTGGAGGTCAG
Organism: Saussurea involucrata; assembly: GCA_033807775.1. NCBI lineage: Eukaryota > Viridiplantae > Streptophyta > Magnoliopsida > Asterales > Asteraceae > Saussurea > Saussurea involucrata. The sequence goes on from CM066314.1 coordinate 146,884,001, forward strand.
AATGTCATACCGTTGTGCAGGAAAATGGGCCGCGGACCACCTCTCCGGTCCAACATCGTCCATGACTTTGGCTGCTTTGTCTGCACTAACTCGTAGAAGATTCATGTACCGGTTAAACTCCCGATCCGTATATGCTCTGCATGCCGCCCAGTAGACATCCTTGTAGGTGGTAATACGTTTGTCCTGGGTTTTGGCGTTCATCTCCAAATGTCGACAACAATAGGCGTGAGGGCGTTTGGGTACATGGCAGAGATTGCGGCGCTTATGGAAGGAGCCCTGTCGGACATAAACACCAACCCTTGCGTGTCTCCGATAGCTTGTCTCAACATGGACAGAAACCAAGTCCACTCGTCCCCGGTTTCGGACTTGCCTACTCCGAAAGCTACTGGAACGATGGAGTTATCCCCGTCCATGGCAACCGCCAGGAACATCATACCCAAGTAAGGGCCCTTTAAATGGGCAGCGTATATTACCAGGACACGACGCAGATTTGCCACAAATGTGCGGATCTGCAAAAACGTAGGTGGTTTCCCTTTGTAAATGTTATATTTTATGATGTGTAAACATATGACGTGTTAAAATACGTACCGCGGGTCCAAGGGCCACGAAGCACATCTCAAACCGTCCATGTGAATCAGTCCTTAGCTGGGTGACAGTACCTGGATTTTGCAGCTGCAAATTATATAAATATGCTGGGAGTCGTTCATACGACTCCTCGAACGTGTCTCTCACCAATAGCAGTGCCCTGCATCGCGCACGCCAAGCTTGGTGGTAACCAATCGTGACGCCGAACTGCTGGTGTACATCGTCCATGATGTCCTTTGGACGCAATGACCTGCTAGCATCAAGAAATTTGCTTTTCAGTATCGCACCCAAAGTCCTTTTGGTGGCTTGTTTGTGGTTGGGATTCAGTTGCGTCCTCGAACAAGTGTGTACGTCGTAAAACTTTCTAATAAGTAACGCCCCTCCTTTCTCTCCCGCGGGAATCGCGTACATCCTCCACTTACAGTTTTCTCTCGCACATTCAACTACGTATCTGCCTTTGTCGGATCTCGGCGTGTGACTTTCGAAACCCTCTTCCATGAACTTAAGTCCGACCTGAATTGCCAAGTGATCCTTCGAATCAAATATCTCACCTACTTTTAACCTTAAACTGCGATTATAAGGTGTAGGTTCGTAGGTTTGTGTATAGGTATTCTGGTCTGGAAGAATAGGGGGCATATCAAAATAGTCATTTAACTGACTAAATGATTTATTACTAGGGGTATGTTCTTCGTGATCATCACTATCGGTATCTGATATGTCTATATCAGCATTACCCGTTTTGAAAACATAGGTTTCGTCATCAGCAACTCCAGCACAGCGTCCTTCTTGTGGTTGTTGTTGTTGCGTCTCCGGAACATAATCAAGAATACAGTCGTTAAGACCATATGCATGATCCAAATGAACTGTTGGGCCGTGGGACGGCTGAAATTGAGAATCAGGCTGCTCCATTTGGAGGTCTTCGTCATCATCGTCGTCATCACCTTTGTCGTCACCGTCGTCATCGTCTTCGTCGCACACCGAGGATTCGGCATACACAAAAAGTAATGGCGGTCTTTCTGATTCGGCTGCAAAGTGCAGAAAACCAGAGATATCCCCATCGTTGGATAACTCCACAAATGACCCGTCACCATTCTTAAACACTAACTTGCAAACAGCAGAAGGGTTGATTCCACATTTTTGCATGGCGTATGCAACAAACTTCTGATAAGTATAGTTTACTGACAATTTTACACCATGCTTAGATTTATAAGCAAAATTCCACTCATTGTTGTCTTGCACCCATTCACCATCGAAACAGAAAAATAGCTTGGCTTTTGCAACAGATGAACTCATTTTTTCAGTAGTATCTAAAAAACAAAATACTGAAGAAAGAAAGCAAGAAAGAAGTATGGAATGGGTGTGAATTATGGATTGCATTTTACTGATATTTATGGATGAAACAACCAACATTGATGAAACAACCAACATAAATTGCAAACACAAACTGTATTCCAAGTACAATGATTCAACATTGATGAAACAAGCCAGTGAATTTCAACCACAAATTGGTCTTCAAAGTACAATAATTGTGGAAAAAAACAGTAAAAGCATGCAAATATTCATGCAAAAAGGGACCAAAAATGTAATTTTTTTGCCCACCGCGGATCTATCGCGGACAACCACCGCGGGGATGGACCAAAAGTGTCACCACGGGCATAGTAAGGGGGCTCCGCGGGACACTTTGGCCCAACAGGGGCTGACACGTAGGCCTTAGCCCGCGATCGCGGGGCCCACCGCGGAAGATTTGGGTATTTTGGTAAACTCAGCGAGAAAGTGGGTATTTTGGTAAGTCAAAGTCAAACTTTGGGTATTTTAATTAAATTCCCTATTTTTTATTGAAATTTTCTTTTTTTATATATACAATAATATAAGTATTTGACTTGATTAAGTTGATAAAATTTAAGGAGAATTTTGTTTATTTTAAGGAATGGAATGACAATGTGAATAGAAATATAGAACGGAAATAAGAACGAGGATTGTATTGATATTGTTTGGTTAATACTCATAAATCACACTTGTTGTATTTTCTCTCATAAATCAAAACTGTTAAACTTCAGAGAACATTTCGGTGAAGATGACTCATAACCATCACCCATCCCCATAACCCATCACCAATATTGGACGAATGTTAATACCACCGTCATAGAACAACGGGTGATCAAGGGGCAGAGGGAAGGTATTGCTGTTGGAGAAGGAGGGGAGAGGTGTTGCGGTGGGTCAAGGGAGATGGCGATGAAGAAATCGATTTGAAGAGGTCGTTCTAATCACCTTTTATGTGAAGAATCGGTTTGAAGAAATCTTTTTTTTTTGGATAAGGTTCATCTTGGCTTTTCCTAGACTACATCCTTGGCAATTTGGAAACAAACAAACAAAGCGGCCGTCTGAGACTAAGCCTGGCCACAGAATGCTGACGCCTGGACTCGAACCCGGGGTGGATGGGATATTCCACCACATCCCCCAAGCCCTTACCAACACGCCACCACCCTTGTGGTTAGAAATCTTTTGTTTCGATCTGAAGAATCGATTTGGACAAAACGATTTTAAGAAATGTGTTGTTTCGATCTGAAGAATGTGTTTGAAGAAATCTATTGTTTCGATCTGAAGAATCGATTTAAAAGAAATAGTTCTAATCACCTTCGATCTGAAGAGTCAATTTGAAGAAGTCGTTCTAATCACAGATCGAGAGAGTACACGGAGAGGTGGAGGGACGTGTGAGAAATGAGGATGAGCGGTTATGAAAATTAACGGGTTTAGGGTAATAAATACATATTACACCAAACAACATCTTTCATTATCGTTTACATTTCTTACCCTTTAATTATGTTCGAATATGTTATTAATTTGTCTTATGCTTTTGTCGATCATGAAACTATACAAATATTTTTATGTTCTGTTTTGTGAGGTTAAATTAAATATAAAAACCGATGTGAATAAAATGTGTTAAACCAAGGGGGAGTAAATATTTGAGAAAATGAGAAGAAACGCATATGAGGAATGAGGCTGTAGGAAGACGCTAGTGGAGGATCAAAAAACATCAACCATGGGTTTATGTTGAAGGGAAAGATCAACCAAACCATTACCAATGTTTAGTAAGTACAATAAGAGTGTTAGTCCCACAAATGAAATGACAATCACACAAGTATATTGTAGAAGGAGGTTGAATACAATACACACAGAGTATAATTAATTTTAATTCTTATTGATTTCTCAAACCAAGAATTACACTTAGAAAACAAGATTGTTGTGGAAAAGAATAAATTAAATATATCCTAACAATCTTTCACAAAAGAACTGAAACTTAAAACACAACTTGAAAAACACTACGTTCAAACCAATGCAAGTTTTGGGAGAGAATGAGGAGCTGCCAATTTCTGCTGATCACTTAGTAAATTCTTGAAAGCATAACTTTGCGTGGGAGAAGTCCTCTGTCTTAAATACTTCAATGTGCATTAAATGAATGGGATACTTGTCACTTTTGGATTGAAGATCAAAGTTGTCTTTGAAAATGACAAGATGTCATTTTTGTCTTATCATGGGATAAAGACGTGTTGTAGACCTTGTTATAGACTATTTCTGAAAAAGGTGTAAAGGACAAATATCGTTTCTCTAGGTTTATCCGCGAATGTCTCCATCAGGTACAAAATAAGGAGTATTTTGCGGAAGAATTTCTTAGCAAGAAACAAGGAACATTTTCCCTGATGAGCTGGGGAAATGTTCAATTTGTCACAAATTGGTAGAAGATAACTTAGTGGAAAATCGGTAAGTTCATCTTCTGATTCGCATCGGTAGATTCACTTATTGTTGAGGTTGGCTATTCTTTCATTTTTCCGAACAAATTAAGTATGACTAAGCTATTACAAAGAACTATTTTATTGCTAAGGAAGATATGTATCTCTAAAGGCTAAGAGAGGATCGGGAAGTCGTCTTCAAATTATCGGTGATGTAACACCCTCAAATTGGGAAAGAGCAACTAAAAAAAATTAATAACACATCCAAAAGAATAGAATTTCTCCCTATAACCAATACGAGAAATACCTCAAATTAAAATCTATGATTAACCTTAAACAATTTATAACCCAAGTCTTATTACAAAATCTAAATTCACATCGGGTGTTACTTAACTCAAGTACAAATTGTTATTCCCAAAAATTAACGCGGAAGACTTCACTCAACCAAATCACTTCTCGAGCACACTACTAGCACTTGACCTTTTGCAGTATCACTAAAACTACTCCCAACCTGAACCTGTTGCACATGCCGACAAATAAAAAGGTTAGGCTAACGCCTAGTGAGTTCAAGAGTTTATAACATGATTTAAATAATTCGTTGAATGAAAGTTTGCGACTTAGATTATGATTTCCAAAAAGGTTTATGAAAAGGATGTAAACGACTCATTTTCCAACGCACACAAAATCTATAAGAAAAGTTCCCAAAATGTATATAGTGTTTTCCAAAATGAATTCCAATCCAAACTCACTCGAAACTTGAATAAATCTAGATTATGCAAAACCTCCAAATACGGATGGTGACATAATACTCAACCCATAAATCATGGAAGAATAATCCATATAAATATAATACTTCACCGAAAACATGATACAAACCAATACTCACACGAACGTAAAATGTAATGAAGTCCAAATACCATAAATATGGAAATGACCTGCTTCATTCAAACTTTAATATACATGGAGGGAAATCCAATATTAAAGTCATCAATTGCAGTCAAACGCACAAGACCAACGATAATAAAACAAGGACATTATAATATCCAAAGTAATGTTGGCCGACGACGGGGGAGACCCGTATCCATTGAGAGTGGAGGAACACAAAAGTATGTCACTCATACAACGTTAATCGTATGACACTTCACGATATAAAAGCCCAAGTGTCCATACGACTCCTTTCAAGACACACCCAAAGAGACAGTTGACCTTAGCGGAATATTAACATGAATACCACCAAAGGCTCGACACAAGCGGGGTTACAACCATGGCATTGCCCGACATGGCGAAGGTCATAAACGCCCATCAATAATGATAGCTCAACCGGATTCAGCCCTCCTAGTGTGCCCTCGAAAGTAAAGGTCATAAAACATGGGGCCCGGTCAAATCCCGCAACACCCAGTAGACCATCAAATAAAGACTGACTTACGTGCCTATGGATCCAATGCAACACTGTAGGATCCAGATCCGTGCAACAATCGTGTTTATGTGAATAAGAAATATGAACGAAGAATTTAGTCACAAAGGCTGCCCACTTAGCTATTTGATCAGAGAATAATCGTTACAATACTGAAAGCTAAATGAGACCACTAACTCTTTTTCTAAGCTAGTTGCACATTATATATGCTGGGCCCGTGGTAACAAGCCCACGGCCCGTTCACTATGGACTAAGATTAAGGAAATACAAATTACACCCTTGAACTTTAAATCAACATATAAAACCTGCCCTAACAATCTCCCACTTTGATTTGAAGTTCGAGTTCGCACTCTAGCTCTTGCCAGTTGAATACATATCGTTTGCGCAAAGCGAAGTGAACCTCAAAAAATCTGATTGCACGGCGATAGTCGATGCGGTCTTCAATCATTTCCAAAGCTTCCCGAGCAGTTGTTTCGTTTGGATTCGGGACATACGAATGCTTCGGATTCTCAGACTCGTGCTGAATAATTTTTCGAAGAGCATCTCTGATCTTTAGAAGCGTGCCGTCACAAAATCTGTCTACCTGACTGAAACGCAGAAACTTCTTTTCGTTCTGTTCGTTGTTGTAGACTATCCCGAATTCAGGTTGTAGCAGTAAAGAGTTCCCGGGATACATCTTCAGCTCAGGAGCCTTCAGATTTGGTTTTATCAGATTTACCTTCTTAGCCCTGTTCTCGACAGCCATTTGAAAATCCGTTAAGTATGACATCATGATAGTACGGACCAGGTGTCGACGAACGGCTTCGAGTGCCTTTGTAATCTCCAGCGGTCGAATGGTTCTTGAACGTAAGTCTTTCAGTAATACCATAAAGTCGAGCGGTCGGAGGTTCTTGAAATCAGCTTCAGAGAATCTCCATTCATTACCATCTTCGCGGCGAACGGTGAAGACTGGATAGACGATCCTCATGATGCGGCGTGAATGGATGTTAAGAACCTCAGTGATTTGATGCTTTGTTCTGACTTGACTGACTGGTAGACACCGCTGCATTGCAAGAATGTAACGCCGTTGGTATTCAGGGTCGAGGTTGTAAATACCAAGGCAAAAGGTTGGCTCGATCGGGCGAAGTTTGTGGACGAACAGCTTTTTCAAAGATTCCTCCAGATGAGGGATAAGTACCTTGATCTTCTCCCAACGGTTATGTTGTTGTTGAGGAAGGGGAGGAAGATCAGAAGTTGTCGTTGGAGGAGTAGTTGTCGGTTGATCGGCAGAAGTAGACTCGGGTCTTGTTGATGATGTTCTGGCGGGTTGAGCATAGTGAACGGGGGGTGCTCCATATAGATTTTGGAGCAGGAACTGATCATAATCAACATTGTCGTCCTCATCAGTGGGAAAGACCAAGTTTACCTGGAGATTTACGGCACTGGCAGCTTTTTCGTACCATGCATCTTCGGTCTCCGGGTTGGTCTCACACGCTGGATCTATCATGTCCAGTATCGGTCTGTCTGACGAGTCAAATTCGACCAGTTCCTGTGTTGAACCCTCGGGCTTTACAACCGTCGGGTCTTCTTCATCTGAGATGTCCATATCGATGACCATCTGGGCTAGAGGCAACTCGGCTTCTGGTTCGTCTGTTGTAGTTGCCGCAGTTGGGGGTTCCTGATGAACCGCAGATGTACCTTCAGTGTGGAGCAGGGAGGCGGTCTCGGTTAGACGTTGTCGCTTCTCCCCCTCACGGTGATCAGGATCCTCTTGGTCATCGTGCCTACGTTTGAGACCGCCGGCTTGACTCTTACAAGTGTCTTCGAGTGAGCGGACCCTCTCAGACAGCGTGGCAAGCGCTTTGTTGTAGTCGTTGAGGGTCGAGTCAATGGCGTCATGGCGTGATGTGATGGACGAAGTAGGAGCAGTGACCTGGGATCGTAGAACGGAGATCTGGTTTGCTTCAGCAGATGCGGTAGTGTCGGATTCCTGGAGCAGCTGGGCTAAGAGCATCGTCTTTAGAGTATCCACCGAGTAAGTAGGTCGCGGTTGAGGCGGTGGGTGCCCGGAGACAGATTCAGTGCTGACGAGAGAGCTCTTTCCTCTGAAAGCATGCGTCGCTTTGGCAATCTCAGCGGCTACATGTTCCTGCATTTGTTGTTCCATAACCTGTCGGACAGCCTCAAGGGTGCTGTCCAGAGACCCTTTGGACACGAAGTCGGGTAACGTAACTTCGGGCTCACTTAGAGGACCCGTTGAGGCATCTACCACTGGGGTAGAGCCACCTACGTTCACAGCTGGCATGATGATGACTGTGGTAGGATTTCCGTCCAATCCTCGTGTTCCGGCAGTCGGAGACACTATAGACGTTCCGGTCGGGTCACTGAGAGCCGCGACGTGGTGTCGTTCCGCATCAAGTGTCCTAGGCGAAGAATGTTCAGTAACAATTGGCTCTAGACTCGATGGTGCACACAAAGAAGTCGAGACCGGGGGCTGCTGGTCTCTTATTTCAACACTAGCACTCTCCGAATGAGAGACCGGTGGAAGTTGTGCTTGTTCCCCGTGTAATATTGAAACATCCGTCTGTTTTGAGACGGATGAGTGGCTAAGGGGGGTGTGCAATTGCTCCGCTGGGTCCACGGAGGCTTCTTCAATACCCCGTCCCAACGGATGAGACGGGATAGCAGATGTGGCAACCCGGATAACACTTGGTGTGGGTAGCTCTTGAGCCTCGTTATCTTTACGGCTCGATCTTTCTTGGTGCGCTTTCGACCTTAACTCCCTCCTTCTTACATGTTCTATGTCCCGTGGAAGGTCCCTCCGGCTCTGGCTGGACCATGGGATTCCCTAACTCTCGTCTATATGCTATCACAGGTAGGGTTTCAGGCATATGCATAGTGTGGATATTATCCTGCTCCCCTTCAAAACATACATGGGGATTGACTTGCTCCCCCTCGGAGTGAGAGTGATATCAACACAAGAAGAATATTTAGACTTTTAAGAAAAAACAGTGTGATTCTTCCCCTCGGATTGAGGTTGTTGATCCGCCATGGAATATCTGTAAACAAGGTTAGTAAACAAGACGGATTAACAAGTATCAGCGCTTACCTTTGCTGTAAATGGATCAATCTGAGACAGATTGAGGACTGGCAATAGGAAACCAGGTACTGAATAGACGGAATAGGGGGTGTCCGGACAACATGTTGGAAAACAATAGTTTCCGGACAAACCATTGTATCCGGACAAAAGGTGTCCGGACAGCAACAGTTTCCGGATGGCATGATAGATTCCGGATAATGTTGAGGATTCCGGACGAGTTGTATTTTTCCGGATAGGGACCCGGTCCGGAAGCTCATCCGGACAGATTTGGTTTCCGGATACCTTTCCGGAAACTCTGGATTTTTAAAAAAAACTTTTCATGTCCTTGTTGATTTTGCAGAAATAGGACTATGTAGATTTAAAATTGAGCCTTCTCTCTCTCCCCCTCAAACTGAGCATGGGGATAGCTTTGCTCCCCCTCAGAATGTGCGCGTAGAGTGAAGTGCACACGGGAGTATCCACACACTAAAAAACTTTTAACATATTTAAGGAAAAAGTGTGTGTGACGCTCCCCCTCAACAGTAGAGTAACATACCTGATAGCTGATCATGCTCCCCCTAAACACGTGAGCAACTTGTTAAAGCACAGGTATAGACAAACCTCACGTCTTCGTAATATTGTTCCTTGTAGATCGTGAGCAGCTCCCTCCTTTCGGTCATGTGTGTGGAGCATCCTGATTCTGAGAATCACACATGACCGTCCTGCAAAACAAATTTAGCGGACTTTGGGTACCCAGATCTGCCTGGGTCCCGGAGGGTTAGGTTTTACACCTTTCGGAGGAACCTGTTTTGAAGCAGGTTGCCTCTTGGGTGTTGGTTTTGCCTCAGTAGGAGGAACCTGTTTGGAATTAGGTTTCCTCACTTCCTTTGGTTTCACCTCTGATTGGGGACCCCGTTTGGATTTGGACTTCTTTTTGTTCTTACGGGGTCTGTGTTTGGGTGTATGATTATACATGTGATATGACCCAAACCAATCATTTTTGTTAATGTCATCAAAGTCATTCCAACCACAACTAGAACAACACAAACGATCGTGTGATAATTGAATCAATTGCTGAATGGAATAAATTTTCATCGGAAAATTAACATCTCTATGAACAAAATTATTCCTATGATTCCAGGCACAGTCGTTTTTGTTCTTCCTAGGATGAAAGACGGTATTGAACGACTTTGATGCATCATCCTTGACAGATTCCTTGGCTGGCCACTTTGGTTTGTCTGGTTTAGCGCTACCGGTTTTAACAGAACCAACAGGGACAGTGCGGTCAGTGACTTTCGAAGGAGTAGGATTTTTAGCAGGTGGTTGACCGGTCTTTTGCTTCGGCTGTGATTGTTTTTGAGAATTTGAAGCATTTTTAAGAATCTTGATCACAGCCGGAGTCTTGGATTGAGAACAGTCGCCCTTTTGAAAATTGACCGGACGATTAACCACTGGAGACAAAAAGTCAGAATGACTTGGAAGAGGTTTTTCGAAAGGGAACGACTCAAACTCTCTATCAGAATTACCTTCGGAGTTCATGTATTTGGAAAAATCGACATCCGGAATTACTGGACTTGGATCGGTCGAGGAAGGCGAGGAACTCTTCGTGCTTGTGTGCTTTGGGGAATTTGGTGCGGAAGCTAAGAAAAAATCAGAGTTCAAATTCCTTAAAACACTCTCGTCTTGAGAAGCATAACCGGTTTGTGAAGTGGAAATCTTGTCTAAATAAACTTTGCTCGAAGATTTGTCAGATGAATTTGAGGAAGATTCGGGTGAAATCTCCTTTTTAGATTGGAGTCTGTCAATTTGCTCTTGAAGCTGACCATTTTTCGCATATTCTTCCATCTTTTCTGTTGCCAAAGCAGACAGTTGAGATGTAAGTCGATGGATTTCACTCCGAAGGATCTCCTGTCCTTCATCAGACACAGCTTCGGTTTTGACTGGTTGTTGTTTCTCAAGTTTGTCAAGTAAAGCTTGCTTTTCTTTTGTCATTTCAGACAATTTAGATGAAAGCGTATTGATTTCCCACAGAAAATTTTCCTTTGCTTCACTTGTCATACCATCGGTTATCTCAACTTTGAGTTTCTCAAGAGCTTTGTTTAAATCGTTCTTCTCATTTTGAAAAACCAGTCGTTCTCTTTCCAATAACTCCTCCAACTCTACTATCTTTGCTTCCAAGATGAGAGGGGGAACATAGAGTTTAAACTCATCCGTCTCAGTCTTGGTTGCTGGTGCTACATCCTCATCCTTCTTGGAGGAATCCTTGGGTGTTGGCACTTTGTAGGGGTCGAAGTAGTCATTGGAAAGGTACTTTTTGTTCTTTTGATAAGAGTAATTTAGAGGTTCATAGCAAAATGGAAGTTGAATTCCGAGTTTGTGTGTGCGCTTGTATTCCTCTATTTCCTCTTCTTTTTCAGGTTCTAGGGGACCAGTCCACTTGATTTTGTACTCCGGGTACTTTGTAGATAATCCATAACAGGCAAAATCGTACAAAATGGGTACATGCCATCTTCCCTTTTTTAAATAGTGGGGATTATCATATCCGATTCCCCACTCTTTGTTAAAATATGTGAACTCTTTGGGTTTGTTCAGGAAAATGGTTTGATCTGTTTGTCCCCTTTGGTGGAGTTTGGTTTCAAGGTTTAGGATTTTAGCCACATACTCCTTGTGTTGAACTTGAAGGGAAGAACATTGATAAATAATGTCTTCTTTCTCATTCAAGCACTGATCAAGCTGACGCTGAAGTTCAGATATTCTGGCCCTTAAGTCTTTGGGTGCTAATGAAAGAACTTTGCATTTATCCTTTAAATCAGCATTTTCAGACTTATACTTCTCAGTTAACTTTATTTGAACATTAAGCTTTTCTGTTAGAGTTTTAATTTCAAGCTTTTGTTCTTTAGAAGTGGCCTTAAAGGATTCAGCCTGACCATAAAATGATTGCATAGCACTTAAAAAATCTGGTTGACAAGATTCACATACCTGATTTGCAAGTGCAGCTGCGGTTTCCTCATCAGTGGAGGAATGATATCCCATGAAGGCATTAGCAACTTCATCTTCATCTTCATTGTCAGATCTTTACAGCCAGTAATCATCCTCAGCGAACATTGCTTCTCCAGTCGCCTTTTGTTTTGCTAAAGCTAGCTTAGCCTCGTAGTAGTGGACATTCTTCACTGTAGGTTGGCGGCAGTCTTTGGAAAAGTGACCAAGTTTCCCGCAATTATAGCATTTCACGGGCTCATCTTTCTTCTTGCGGTCAACTTTCTCAGTCTTGTCCTTCTTCTCAGTCTGATCTTGCTCATCGACCTTCTTCTTACCTTCATATTTGTCTTTGTAGTCATGACGCTTGTTGGCAGAAGTGGAGTAGCGCTGACCATTAGACGTTGGTTTCTTGTAAAACTGTTGTTGCTTGAAGGTCTTTGTCAGGAGGGCAATGGCTTTCATGAAGTCGTTTACTTCACTATCAGAATCTTCAGCATGAGACATCTTCAGTTGCACTGGAGTGATCGTCAGACGTGTAGATTGATTCAAAGTGTAAACCTAACGCAAGGCACTAATAGTGGAATCCTAACGCAGGTTCTATGACTGGTATGAACTAAGAGTGATCTTACTGGATAGGAATCCAAGTAAGGGTCTGATCAGGAAGTGTCCGAATCAGATCAATTAAGAACAGTTCAATAAATCACAAAGTGTCCGGGTAAAACAACGAATCCGGATGGCACAGATTCACGAATACTTAAAAAGTCCCCCTCCTGCGACTTAGCACGGGGGTCCCGCTAACCGGATAAAGAGTCCGGGAAAATGAGGGTTCAAAAATGAGGGTTCAAAACAGCTCCCGGATTATAGAATCCGGGTGGTTTCCGGATAAAGAGTCCGGGAAAATGAAAGAGTCTGGATAACTTGAGTTGTCCGGATAGATTAGAGAGTCCGGATATTTTGAGTTGTCCGGATAACCAAGGTTACCGGATGCTCTAAAGATACCGGATGGAATTAACCGGATAAGCAAGACTTTACCGGATACAATAGAGTCCGGAAAATTAAGGAATTTCCGGGTACTTTGAAGTTTCCGGAAAGAATGATGTGTCCGGATACTATGATGATTCCGGGTAAATAAGGATTTCCGGATAAAACGAATTCCGGAAACTTTGAGTTGTCCGGAACTAGATTACCCGGAAAGATTGAGATTTGAAAAAATTACCCGGATGATTGACTTACCCGGATGACTGGCTTGTCCGGATGACTGACTTGTCCGGATGGAACCACAAACGTCCGGACACCTTGATCTGTCCGGAAAACGCGGCTGTTTTGTCCGGAAAAGTCGGCTGTTTTTGCTAAATTCGATCGAAACTCGACTAGGGTTACTCTAATGTGTTCCTGAAAGATTAGAAACAACACCAAGCACAAAACAACACTAACCCAATCGATTTTAGAGCAAAAACAACACTTTTTGGTAGCAAAAATCGGATTTTTGAGTAAGAACACAACCAAAAGTTTTGAACTTGATTTGCAAAATTGACCAATCAAACGAACGAATTAGGATGTGAAATTTTGCAGAAACTCTTAGAATGATAATGCTAACACAACCCAATAAGCAAAAACAACTGATTTCGATTGAATCAAAAATATCAAGAATTCAAGAAAAAATCAGACGAGCAAAAGTCAAACTAACCAGAATTTTGATGAATTCAAACCTTGGAATCGATCCGTCCGTCTGCTCTGATACCAATTGTAGGATCCAGATCCGTGCAACAATCGTGTTTATGTGAATAAGAAATATGAACGAAGAATTTAGTCACAAAGGCTGCCCACTTAGCTATTTGATCAGAGAATAATCGTTACAATACTGAAAGCTAAATGAGACCACGAACTCTTTTTCTAAGCTAGTTGCACATTATATATGCTGGGCCCGTGGTAACAAGCCCATGGCCCGTTCACTATGGACTAAGATTAAGGAAATACAAATTACACCCTTGAACTTTAAATCAACATATAAAACCTGCCCTAACAAACACAGTCTACAGTTTCATGCCCATCCCGGAATGACTAAAGCACTCGAGCATGTGAATATCAACAATATGCAATAAAATGCAATAAGTTGCAATGAATGCAAACCATCAATAGGACTCCACATTGAGCAATCAAAATCGGACAAGATGTCCCCAAATACTCCTTTAAAGTCAAAACCTAGCAAAATTCTCAAAACTCATTAGACCAATAGTTAACGGTCCTCAAAATATAAAATGCATTTAGGCCTCGCTTAAACATATACCCCAAGATCATCATTAACCCAAAACTCGTCACGGTTTAGAACAAAGGGTTTCCCCCAAATGGACTCATACCCTTATAATTCTCAAAATGACTCATGACACGAAAATGTGCATTTCCCCAAATGGTTTATAAAATCAATTACACCAATGATAACTCTATTTTTAGAGTTATTATTTCCTTTTATTTTTATTTTATTTTGTCAAGTTTTAGCCATTTTTGCTTCTCAAATCACCTATTCTTGGTAATATTCCGAAAATTGAGCAAAAAGAGTGAACCACAGTTTTTATAGACCATTTGGTAGATTTTTGCTGCACTTTTACGAAAATTTTGCAGTGACTTGCGGAGTGCCCACTCCAGATCCCACTAGCGTGCCAAGAAGAAGACAAATAAAATTCAAATCTTAGCTTGGAAATCAGTCCTGGAGAATAGAAGAGTCTATGGCAGAAGCATGGGAAGAAAAGCAACAAGCATGTCCCCTTGAAGATGGCATTTAGAATAGTTTAATGAAACCAATGGTACTTAAAGTTGACTTTTTGGAAAAGGTGAAGTACCCTTGGGGTAGTTGTCTAACAAACCTGTGGAGAGAAGCCTTGCTCATGGGAAATGGATTTTATGTCTCTCACCTTGTTCTTTTAGCCTCTAGACAATTCCCCATTTTTGTTTGGTCCAACTTTTCCTCTAAGTATATAAAGAGGTGTTGGGTTTCATTTATTTCATATTCCATCTACCACACATATAGTGCAAGTTAGTTGTAGTTTTAGCTCTAGAATTTACTGCAGTAATCTTTAATTTTCTGCATTTCAATTCTTAGTGTAATCGTATTTGAAGTATTTTGTAGTAGTGTTGTACTCACAGTGCCCACTGCGGGTTTTAATCAACGTCACTTTCAGTATGTTTATTTGCAACTTCTCATCTTTTGCTTTCTTTACCTCTTTAATTATGAGCTAAACATCCATTGGGATGTAGGAAGGATAAGTACCTGGATTTTATGAAAAATGCTTCAGTAATCTTCATACTTCGAATATTTATTGTTTTGGTCATTCACTCTCGATTATTGCCCAATGATGCGAACAAGCCGATCACTTGAGAGGATCTAAAGTCTAGTTCTTAACTCAGAAATGAGTAGAACGTAGTGACACGAGCTTGGATGATGCTAGGGAATTCGAAAGAATTCTTATGACACTTGCGAAAGTGAGGTCTGCACAGTGAGCTAATCTCAACCCACTAGAGTAGTAGGCAAGCTAGTTTGTGTACTTAAAAACACTTAGAGTATTTGTCTCTACACATTCCATCGAGACCTGAAAAGGTCCATTTTGAGATTACCATTGACAAAACAGTAAGGACTAAAAAGTATGGGATTTTTACTAGAAGGTGTGAGTATTTGTGTAACCGGGCTTCTTTAACGAGAGTGCCCACTCTGCACAGGTGCAGTGAGCACTCTTTTGGATCAAGTATTTAATATAAAATCTAGGGAAAATCTAACCTACATTCATTCTTTTAAATATTAAGTAACTCGTTAAAATAGCATTTCACCAAACCATCCAACTTATTGCTTCTTCTGTAACTGAAACTTGTAAAAGAAGCTCATGAGAACCATATTGTCTTGATTGCCCAGTCCATGTGGATACGATTCTGGTATTTTACCAACTATTACTTGTTGTGACGATCATAGTGGCCAGTGTACACTTGCGCTTCCCACTGTGGATAGTTTGCATCCCACTGCGATTAATCACATATTTCGCACGTACCAACCAACATGATTAAACCATTGAATAAACTCCATTTGAGCAATAAATCTTTTAAGGACATATCTACGATTTCTACACATCAAAATATCCCAAAAATCACAAATATGGGTGTTTTACAAAGTTTATAAAGTTAAACACTTCAAAAGGTCAAACTTACCAAATAACTCAACCATTGATAATTTTAAGTAAAACACACAAATACTTGGAAAATAACATTTTTGGCATGTACAACGTTTTCACAAATCAACTTGAACTCACCTTGCTAGATTAGGCTAAATCTAGATTTTCCCCAAACGTAAGTTCCTTTGAAGAAACACGAATCTTCAAGCCCAAATCTTCCAAAAACCTAGATCCATAATTTTTCAACCATAAATAATCATCCTCAAACACTTATATACGTTTCCCCCAACATAAAACGTCTA
Source organism: Saussurea involucrata (assembly GCA_033807775.1). Taxonomy (NCBI): domain Eukaryota; kingdom Viridiplantae; phylum Streptophyta; class Magnoliopsida; order Asterales; family Asteraceae; genus Saussurea; species Saussurea involucrata. Next base: position 146,900,221 of record CM066314.1, read on the forward strand.
AAACCACCAAAAATACCAAAACCCTAACTTCTTAGATGGAGAAAAGAGAAAAGTTTACCTCAACCACCACCAAATACTCTTGGATCTTCCAATAAACTTCAATACTCTTTCTAGATCCTTGAAGAGCTATCAAAAACGAAACCATAGCAATTTGAATCACTAAAATCGGAGTTGAAATGAGAAAGATATGAAGAAATGAAGTTTGGTGGTTGAAAATCGCGTTTTATGCTGATCAGGTGCTCTGCGCAGGTATACTAGCGCCACAACGCGCGCGAGCTACTGGTCGCCCGATTTTTTCTTAAACACTGTTTTGGCCATAACTTCTTCGTTTTAGCTCCGTTTTCGCTTCGAAAAGAACTTTTGGACTCGTATTCGAATTTCCCATCCAACAAGACCATAAAATCTAGGATTTAATTCAAAATCCTATTTTTAATATTTATCTTAGAAAATCGATTCTACACTAATTCGAAATTGTACTTATCCGAAAATTACGGGTGTTACAGGTAACCCAACAAAGAGGCATCTAGATGAGTGTAAATGCGAGAGTATAATATGTTATAGCCTTATAGGTGTGGAAAGCCAAGTCATACATCAAGGGATTGCAATGACAACATGTCATGTTATGGATGTGATATATGTGGGCACATAAGTAGGGGTGCTCATGGGTTGGGTTGATCGGGTTGAAGGCATTTCGACACATCAACCCAATGTTGGCGGTTTGAAAAAATTTCAACTCAACCCAACCCAAACATAGATACAACCCAACCCAACCCAACCCGTTCGGGTTGATCGGGTTAGTCGGGTTGGTCGGGTTGTGTTTAAACAAGGTAAAATCAAAATTAAAAACATAAAAATAAAGGAAACATGTCTTTAAAATACAACCGATAATTCAGACAATATTTAGATACTACATATAAAAATGTCTAAACCAAATATGATCAAATAACTTGACGTTTCCAATTTGCATATTTCTTAAATCTTAAACATATCGTCATCAAATGTTTTTCTCAATTTGCATATATATATATATATGTTAACATCTACTATATATATATATATATATATATATATGTGTGTGTGTGTGTGAAGGAGTTATATAGAGATGGATAAGAGATTGAATATATATATATATATATATATATATATATATATATATATATATATATATGTCGGGTTCATCGGGTTGGGTTGGGTTCAAATTATCGTAACCCGATATCAACCCAATACATACGGTTTGAAAATTTTACAACTCGATTGGACATCGGGTTGCTTCGGGTTGGGTTATTCCACGTCGGGTTGGGTTGATCGGGTTGATCGGGTTTTTGAGCACCCCTACACATAAGGGTTAATAAACCCAAAACTACAAAAGAGCAGAGCCAGATGTTTGAGCTTAACTAACTGAGGAAATATTAGAAAGAGTAAAGACGAAAAGAAAGAAACACCTCATGCAAGAGGTAAAACATACACAATGACAGGCAAAAGAAACTCCTAATGGGTCATTTAGTACGTTTCTCAACAATAGTGTATATGCAAATGTTTAATCCAATGCAGAGGAAATATAACAACTGATGAGATTGTTGTAGATTGCACCGATCAATTTTGATGATAAAAAGTGTGGTTTAGTTGATGCCTATGTATTTGAGAGAGTTTGATGTAGTCTTAGGGGTTGTTTGTTTAGCTCTTAATAGTTTCGCTAAAAGGCAACATCTGAATCGCTAAAACATGAATCGTGTTTGGCAACAACAAAAAAATATGTCTCTTAATGGTTCTAAAACCCTCTGAATGATTTTGTATCATGGGCCTCCCTTAACATTCAGTGCCCTAATCTTATTTTGAACAATTACCAAACAACCATATTTCATTTTGCACTATATAATAGGGGTGCTCAAAAACCCGATCAACCCGACCAACCCGATCAACCCAACCCAACCCGACGTGGAATAACCCAATCCGAAGCAACCCGATGTCCAATCGAGTTGTAAAATCTTCAAACCGTATGTATTGGATTGATATCGAGTTACGATAATTTGAACCCAACCCAACCCGATGAACCCGATATATATATATATATAGTAGATGTTTACATATATATGCAAATTGAGAAAAACATTTGATGACAATATGTTTAAGATTTAAGAAATATGCAAATTGGAGACGTCAAGTTATTTGATCATATTTGGTTTAAACGTTTTTATATGTAGTATCTAAATATTGTCTGAATTATCAGTTGTATTTTTAATACATGTTTTCTTTAATTTTATGTTTTTAATTTTGATTTTACCTTGTTTAAACACAACCCGACCAACCCGACTAACCCGATCAACCCGAACGGGTTGGGTTGGGTTGGGTTGTATCTTTGTTTGGGTTGGGTTGGGTTGAAATTTTTTCAAACCGCCAACATTGGGTTAATGTGTCGAAATGCCTTCAACCCGTGAGCACCCCTACTATATAATAAGAGTCTCCTAATCGTTCTCACCACTTAATTATCCTGCACCAAACCATTCAGCAACTGTCAAACAACTCCTTAGGTATGGATTAGTTCCAGTTGATTAGGTTCAAATTGATTGTAATAAGATGATGATCGAGCCTCCACTTTTACCTTAACAACTCGTTTAACTAGGCCAAAATCGGCCATAAGTACGAGTGCTCAACTTTGAGATTTCTTCGATCAAAACCGCTCCCCAAGTTAATAAATATGATCTTATTGATCAATTGGATCTGGATCAAGCCTAGTTACAATCCTTACATAATTAACATCAATCAATTTCTATCCTTTAGCCTTAATTGTATTTCTATACATGCCTACATATAAATATGTAGTTTTTCATATTCTCCCTATATGCTACATGAATGTTTGTACATAGATGTTTAGTTTCAAGGCTAAAGCAAGAGGAAATTGCTATCAAATACATGAAATATTCTATCTAGATACTTATAGATCATGTATTGGGATATCAATTTTAATACAACATATCTATATTTAGTAAAATTATAATTAATATACAATAAAAGCCTCTTTATAAAATGTCGGTTATATATCCACACCTTGAAGAATGAAATATTATAATTTAAATGTTTTAATCATTAATAATATATAATAACCTTTCAAAAATAATAATAATAATAGCAATTATTATTATTTTTCACTGCCGACCCTTCCTATAATTATGTATATCGAAAGCCAACTATGTTATTATTTTTTAAACCAAATTAACTTATCCTCAAATCTTATATTGTTTGAAAATATAAAATACAGGTCATACAAAATGACGAATTAACTATGCAAGACAAATATTCTTATTTTGTGGGATAAGGTTTAGAGAAAAACTTTTAAAAAATAAAAAAAATTAAGCAATGTTATGTATCTATTCATCTGGATGGTGTACGTACACACACATGTATATATAGAGGGAGGTTTAAGGGAAACCCTTAAAAAATGAAAAACTAAGGAACACTTTGATAGTTTTCCATCTAGATGGTATGCATTTGTGCATACACGTAAATTAAGTTATTCTTCTGGTTTTAATGTATTTGTGCATATGTACATGTACATGTTACAAATTACTTGTATGTACAAGTGCATACCGTCCAGATGCATGACTATCAGAGTGTTCCTTAGTTTTTCGTTTAATTGAGGTTTTCCCTAAACCTGACCCTATATATATATATATATATAAGTAATTTGTAACATGCACATGTGCATAACATGCAAACGTGCATAAAAGCCAAAAAACAATTTCAATTACTCGTATGCCCATGTGTATACCGTTCAGATGAATGGTTACTAGAGCGTTCCTCAGTTTTTCATTTTTTTGAGGTTTTTTCCTGAACCTCCATCTCTCTCTGTATGTATGTATGTATGTATGTATGTATGTATGTATGTATGTATGTATGTATGTATGTATGTATGTATGTATGTATGTATGTATGTATATATTATATATATGGGTTAAGTCAAATGAGAACCTCAAGAAAATGGAAAACTGAGAAATACTCTTGTAGCATTTCATCTGAATGATATGCATTTGTGCATACAAGTTAATTTGTAAAATGAACAAGTGCATAATGCATACGTGCATAAAAAACAACTTAATTTTACTTGTATGTACAAGTGCATACAGTCCAGATGAAGGGCAACCAGAGTGTTCCTTAGTTTTTCATTTTTTTGAGGTTTTCCCATGAACCTCCTTTATATAATATATATATAGGGGTTAAATCATGTGAGAACCAAAAAAGGATTGAGAACCGTGAGAACCGATCTAAGACGTAATTTGTTTTTGATCCTATGGATTTAATTAAAAATTGTTTCACCACGTGAAAAGCCATAATCGTCATTTTGTTCACCATATGAAACATATACTATTTCACCTCATTTAATAAAAAGAAATTTTTCATAAGTATGATATTTCATATATATGTTATTTCACCACATGAAACGAAACAGTATACGTTATTTCACCACATGAAATGAAACATTATACGTTATTTCACCACATGAAACGGAACGTTATACGCTATTTCACCACATGAAACGGAACACTATATGTTATTTCACCACATATGTTTGTGTTCACCTTGTGAAAAGATTGCACGTGAAAAACAAATTTTGGTTCACTTGTGAAATGAAAAATACACGTAAAAATGTTCACGTAGTGAAACAAATACATATGAAACTAGCATATTATGAAACAAATATATGTGAATTAAGCAATATCTTAAATCCTAGCATTTGATGAAAATATATTATATAAAAAATATTTTTATATCGGTTCTCACAAGTTTGTAACATATTTGTGGTTCCCATTTAATTTAACCCTTATATATAGGTGGAGTTTAAACGAGAACACCTTCATTTTTCAAAAACGCGAGAACACTCTTATCACATGTGAGGGCACCCGTTGGTTGTGCAGGACTTTGCCCATGACCTAAATTCACATCAAAGGCCATTTGCGTCACTGATTAGTATCATGTGTGCATCATATGTGATAGATTACAGTATTACATTGATAACACCCTTATCACATGTGATAATACACGTGAGGAGGGTCTAGGGTTTGTGGACGATGTGGCTCGCAACCTAGGTCGCACCGAACATTGTCTGTGTCTCCGATTTAGTATCACATGTTTATCATATGTGATAAAGTACAGTATCACATGTGATGGTTATAGTAAAATGGTGTTCTCGCATTCTCGTAAAATGATGGTGTTCTCGTTTGAACCCTTTCCTCTATATATATATAAGCTTAATCATTTGAGAACTCCAAATTTTATGATATCCATGAGAAGTTGTACCTTAATATAATGTTTCACACGATTTTTTTTCTCATCTAAGGCTATTTAATGTATTAATGAACATTCTAAATAGTATCTTACTTTTGACCTCTTCCTTCTTACAAGGCAACATGATAGAGTAGGCTTTATGATTGATGTCAGCTACTCTCTTCCTGTTTTACCTTCTAGAGAGTCCAGAGCTCACAATCAGGGGCGGAGTCAGGAATTTACATGAGGAGGAGCACCCAACAAAATAATATAAATATTAATTGAAATGAAAAAAAATCGATATTATGTTTATGATATTTTAATCTTTATGGATTCAACAGTTACTTGGACGAACTTTTTCTTAAAACTTATCTATCATATCGTTGTTATCCACCTTAGTAAAAACATATTTTCAATATAAGTGACTAAACAATGGTTCATCCATTGATCTTCCATTTTTCTGTACAGCCCATTTTTTCATCATGTTTATAGCTAAAAACTCGAAGAAGATAAGAGTTTTTCTCTTTCCTCCCCTTTTTTGTCTTCCATAATTGCCTTCATACAAATATTTAGAGGACATAACTTTAAAGTTATAGCTAACAACTATTTGGCTATTCCCCTCATCGTAACTTCCCTCGATCAACATCCTAAATTCTATGTGAATTGGAAAAACCAAAACTAATTATCATAAATTGAGAAGAAATAAACTAATTAAATTGAACAAATAAATATTAATTAAGTTTAATCACCAGAGTAAATGATTTCATAAACATTTCTTTCCAATTCTCAAGGTTATTTTTATTTAATATTTAAATTAGATGAAAATGGATGATATCATGATTTTATTATTAATTGGCCATATAAGAAATATTAAAATTCCCACAAAATTGAGGGTGATCTTGTGCTCATGGTGGGCCAAGAGTGGCTCTGCCACTGCTCACAAAGTGAAGATTTTTTAGGTGTAACGTTTGTTTCACAAACATGCTAAAAAGATTCACGTTATGAAGCAAATACATGTTGAACAAACATTTTATGAAACAATTACATGCAAATAAATATTCTAAATGGTAGTCATAGATGAAAAAGAATGATATGAAATAACACATAATGCACTAGTTCTCAACAGGGTCTGCCATTTAAGAGGCCATGTGCGATAGATTATATGTGGCCCTTAATTTTTTTAAATATACTCTACTATTTAAGTTATTTCCTATTATAGTCCGACGTATGTCTAATAATAAATCAATCAATTGCTCTTTTTAAACTTTGAAAGTTTGTTCATCTTTTTTCTTGACGTTTAAAATTATCCTATTCAAATTTTCTAGTTATAGACATCATATTTTTTTATAGAAGTAATCAATGTTACCGATAATTATAAAGTTTTATAAATCTATAATCATTAAAAGAACTCTAACATTATAATTAATAAAATTCCAAAGGACATATAAAAAATCAACAAAACCTAAATTTATTTGTTTTCTAATCAAATTCTGTTACGTAATCAAAGAAAATTATATAAAAAATATTAAAACTATAAAAAATTCTAAATAATTATCCATTTTTTGTACCTAGAATTTTAAAAAAAGAAAAAGAAAAAATTTACGTTTAATAATGAGTGATGACAACGAATATAGATTAAAAACAGAATGAAATAATAATTAAGGATTAGAGATTTTCAGTTTAAACTTTGAAGATTAAGTTACAAGGTAGAAATAAGAAACAAAAAATCATTAAAAATGTAATTAAGAAACAAAAAATCCTCAAAATTTTATTTAGAAAACACTAAATTAAGAAATTTAAACATATTACAAGAATCAAACACAAGGTTTCGGCCGCTTGCCACTCCCATTAACTTCAAGCCGCTTGCCACTCCGTCAAGTTACCATTTTTGTCAATTATTGTTTTAGTTGACTTATATATAAAAGCTTTATTAATTTTATTTTATTTTTGAAATACGGAAGCCCCTCGGAAAATGGAGGCCCCGTGCAGCGGCACCCCTTGAGGGCCGTCACTGGTTCTCAAGGTTATCATTATTTTATGGGTTTTTAAAAGAAAACATATATGTATATATATATATAGCCTTAGGTTTAAATGAAAAGTGCAAAAAATTTGAGAAATAGAGAAGTGATCTTGGCCATTTATTCGGTCAAGATCGGTTATAATTGGTCAAAAGTTGCGGCTTTGACTGGTCAAAAGTTACGGTTGTTCCAAAAATAGAAGGGCAATTTCGTAATTTTTACAAATAAACACGGGCTGAGTTCATATATGAATCTTTATAATTCACATATGAACTATTTATAACTAATTCATATATGAACCTTTATGTTTCATATAGAAATCAGTTGAATCAATTAACTGATTCATATATGAACCTTTGTGATTTATATATGAATTTTTTTAACTAATTCATATATGAACCTTTGTGTTCATATATGAACATTTGTGATTCATATATGAAATTTTTTTAACTACTTCTCATATGAACAAATTAACTGATTCATATATGAATCACAAAGGTTCATATATGAATTAGGGGGTGTTTACTTTTGACTTAATCAGCTTAATGGCTGTTTTGGCTTATTCGCACAGCCATGTATTGGTGTTTACTTGCAACTTATTGATACAGAAATCGGCTTATTCGCACAGCAAGAAAAGGGGTGTTGTCCCCATTAAGTTAAAATGTTGACCTTCCTACCCCTGTGAAAAAAAAGCACGCTCCAGGAAACTTCACAAACCCTACCTTTAGAAGAAGACACTCCTCCCTCTTTGTCCCAATCGCTGCTTCTCTCCCCGTCACATCTCTTCTTCTCCGGCGACCTGCTCTCCTCTCCCCGTCACATCTCTTCATCTCCGGCGACCTGCGCTCCTCTTCCCGTCGCAGCTCTTTTTCTCCGACGACCTGTGATTCTCTCCTTCGTCCTTGCACCTCCTGAGATCGACGACCATCTTCCTGCTAACCATCGTGACTAGAGACCATCTCCCTGGTTTGCTCCGTTGGATCTCCCTGTTTCAAACTTTCAGGCTTGCAGATTTCATATCCTCCAATCAAGGGTTAAGATCTAGTTTTTTCCAAGTTTGATGTTTGCTTATTTCTTCTATTTTTTTTAACATATACATGACCTGGTTATGCTATGAATTCATTTGATTGGGACATCTACTGAATTATTTTTTTTATTTTTCTTCTATTTTTTTTGAACATATACATGACCTGGTTATGCTATGAATTCATTTGATTGGGACATCTACTGAATTATTTTTTTTTATTTCTCTCCATTTGGTGTTGAATATCTTTTGAATGAATTGATGTTTGCTTATTTCTTCTTTGTTTGTTTCTCTTTTTTTCTCAATTTCTCTTCCATTGATTTCTCCCAGTTTGATGAATTGATGTTTTAATTCATATTCAAGGGTAAAATAGTCATTTCAATCGTTCAGACTATTGATTCAGTTGAGAAAGTAAACAATGATCCAATTTTAACCAGACAGACAAATTTAACCGGACAGACAAATTTATCCATAAAGGACTTAATAGAAAATTTGGTAAACAGCCCCTTAGTTAAAAAGAGTTTATATGTGAATTACAAAGGTTCATATATGAACACAAATGTTCATATATGAACTCGTCCTGCGTATTTTTTACGAAACTACCCCTCTATCTTGTGCAGACCACGCGAGGAATTATCCGCTGCTTCTCGGTCAAAGCCGCCGATCTTGACCGAATAAATGGCCAAGATCACTTCTCTATTTCTCAAAAAATTTGCACTCATTATTTGAACCTCTCCCTATATAAATATATATATATATATATATACATATATATAAAATTAAGGGAAATTAATTAAAATGTCACAAGTTTGACCAACACTTACCAAAATGCCACAAATCTCTCCCAGTTTGCAAAAATGCCATTTTTTCCCGCGATAGGAGCCCGCGATCGCGGGCCCAGGGACCATTTTTGACACTTTTTGAAACTTGCAGGGACCATTTTTGAAAAATTTCATCCCGCGGTCGCAGGCTCCAATCGCGGGGGTTTTATTTTTGTGACTTTTCAATTGCAATAGACCATTTTTGAAAATTTTAACCGCGGTCACGGTTAAAAAGTCCCGCGGTACATGCTTTTTATTGATTTTTAATTGTAATTTACACTTTCAACCCCTTTACTTATTTACCTACTTTACTTTATACCTTTTACTTTCATAATTTTAATTTTACATTTAACACATATAATCGTTTATTAACTATAATACGTTAAAAAATACGTTTTAATTTTAACAAGTTACGCTATTATAATCGTCTCTTCGATACGTTCGAAATGAGCCCAATCTTGAATTTTTTTGGATTTATATATTTTAATATATATCATATACACTACATAAAAAATATTTTTTATAATTAAAATTCATACTCTTATAGTTAATTATTTAATTTATGGTACTCTTATAGTTAAAATACGTTTTATTTATTTTATTATCGATGGTCCAAGTGTAAGTATTACAAATTGGCGGAGGCTTTGTGATGGACAGATATCGATCCTTTTGTGCATACTCTGTAACTGCAAATACTTCAGTTCCAAACACACATGAATCATCGTTCGACAAATACCCATTTTCACAATTTTTAAATGAGTCCAGTGATACCAACTTGTTAAAACCCCATTTCATATTCTTCTCGTGAAACCTTCTCCTATTGCCATTCACGATATTTATAAACACATTCAAATAATAATAATTTAAAACGATTTAATTAATTAGTTAATATATGATTATTATGTTAATGCGATAGAAGTGTAAAACAAAATTGAAAAAAAATAAGAGATGTACCATAAATTAAATAATTAACTATAAGGGTATGAATTTTAAATATAATTTTTTTTATGTAGTGTATATGATATATATTAAAATATATAAATCCAAAAAAATTTAAGATTGGGCTCATTTTGAACGTATCGAAAAGACGATTATAATGGTGTAACTTGTTAAAATTAAAACGTATTTTTTTAACGTATTTTCGTTAATAAACGATTATATGTGTTAAATGTAAAATTTAAATTATGAAAGTAAATGGTATAAAGTAAAATAAGTAGATAAGTATAGGGGTTGAAAGTGTAAATTTCAATTCGAAATTGTGATTTTGATTTCATATTTACACTTTCAACCCCTATACTTATTTACTAACTTTACTTTATACCTTTACTTTCATAATTTAATTTTACATTTAACACATATAATCGTTTATTAATTAAAATACGTTAAAAAACACGTTTTACTTTTAACAAGTTACACCATTATAATCTGTAACACCTCGAATTTCCGTTGTATTTTTTTTGGTGAATTATAATTTAGCCCTGTTTTTAGGGTGTTACATAATCGTCTATTCGATACGTTCGAAATGAGCTCAATCTTGAATTTTTTTTAGATTTATATATTTTAATATATATCATATACACTACATAAAAAATATTTATATTTAAAATTCATACCCTTCTCGTGAAAGTTTGTCCTATTGCCATTCACGATATCTATAAACACATACAAATAATAATAATTTAAAACGATTTAATAATTAGTTAATATATGATTATTATGTTAATGTGATAGAAGTGTAAAACAAAGTTGGAAAAAAAATAAGAGACGTATCATAAATTAAATAATTAACTATAAGGGTATGAATTTTAAATATAAAAAATATTTTTTATGTAGTGTATATGATATATATTAAAATATATAAATCCAAAAAAAATTAAGATTGGGCTCATTTCGAACGTATCGAATAGACGATTATAATAGCGTAACTTGTTAAAATTAAAACGTATTTTTTTAACGTATTATAGTTAATAAACGATTATATGTGTTAAATGTAAAATTAAAATTATGAAAGTAAAAGGTATAAAGTAAAGTAGGTAATAAGTATAGGGGTTGAAAGTGTAAATTACAATTAAAAATCAATAAAAAGTATATGCACTTTTCAACGTCTGTTCAATTTTTCAAAAATGGTCCCTGGAATTTTTAAAAAATGGTCCCTTGCAATTGAAAAGTCACAAAAATAAAACCCCCGCAATGGGAGCCCGCGACCGTGAGATGGAATTTTTCAAAAATGGTCCCTGCAAGTTTTAAAAAGTGCCAAAAATGGTCCTTGGACCCGCGATCGCGGGCTCCCATCGCGGGAAAAAATGGCATTTTTGCAAACTGGGAGAGATTTGTGGCATTTTGGTAAGTGTTGGTCAAACTTGTGGCATTTTAATTAATTTCCCTAAAATTAATGTTATAATGAGATTTTTAAGGGACTTAAATAATTAATTAGATACTTTAAAATCCAAATTACCTTAATGTCCTTATTAGTTTAATTTGGCAACTTGATCACAACGATAAAATTTGATGAAATAAGAGGTTGAGATTGTTTCTCCTCTTCTGGTTTAATATCCCCTTATATATTTATCTTTATCAATCCGTTTAATCATACATACTCCTATATATGCATCTTTATCAACTTTATCATATAAAAAACAATACTCATATTTGCACATAATTCATATTTTGTGTAGAAAATATCGAACACATGCATAAACCGACCGAAATGGAGAAATCATTGACAATAATAGGTCAATATCTATTTTGATTCATCTTTTTTTAAAGGGTATCATAGGCTTTGCCTAGACTAATCTCTGACACTGATTGACTGCTAAGCATGCAGATCAGAGATAATACCTCAGTGGCCACAAGTTGCCAACGCCTAGATTCGAACCCGGGGTAGATGAGTTTCTGAGCCACATCCCCTTAAGGCCTTAACCAGTACGCCACAAACCTTATGATTTATTTTGATTCATCTTTACACTGTAAATATTATTATAAAATGAAAGACAGTGAGAAAACCAGTGCAATGAGTTGAACCTTGTTATCCCTATGGAAACAAAAGGTCGTAATCACTAGACCATTAACCATAGTCCAACAAAGTCCAACAACCGGTCACCATATGTCGATTGATAGGCCAATATATTGTTAATATATAAAGGGGTTACTATTCACACCCCCTGCCCATTTTGCACCCTGCAGAATTGTCAAACACTCACAACCCATCACCCAAACCAAAAAGCAACAAAAAATTAAATTCATATTTACATTTTATACCCCTAAACTTATATAATTTATTTACTTTATACCTTTTACTTTTTAATTTTCATTTTACACATTTATTATATTAACACATATAATCGTATATTAGTTAAAATACGTTAAAAAATATGTTTTAATTTTAACAAGTTACACCATTATAATCGTCTATTCAATACGTTCGAAATGAGCCTAATATTGATTTTTTTTGATTTTTTTGATTTAATTATTTAATTATATATCATTTATGGTACATCTCTTACTTTTTTAATTTTCGTTTTACATTTTTATCACATTAACATAATAATCATATATTAGGAGAGTTTTTTTTGTCTCATTTATTTTTGTAACGCCAATGATTATTAAAACAACGTATGCTTATAAAACAAATAAGAGTCCACGATTTAAAATTTTGAAAGTTGTTAAAAAGTATTTTCTTAACGTATTTTAGTTAATATTGGGCTCATTTCGATATATTGGTGAAAAATAGTATCGATTATACATCGGGTTGGTGAAAAATAGTATCGATTATACATCGGGTTGGTGAATGCGACGTCATCAGTTTTTGGAATAAAAAATATTTTTGTTTGTAAATGCGACATCATCAGTTTTTATCTTAAGTATTTTGAATATTGTGTACAATTGTTATATATACAAAAAATCATTTTTGAAAAAAAAAATCTTTATATATATATATATCGATAAATAATTTGATTCGACACATACAGACGTAGATTAGATATGTATACAGAATATATAGAGCGTACTTGTACTCGTGAATATATTGATTTAAATGAGTAATCAGAGTTGAAATTTGTTGGATATTTTGCAACGTATTTTAGTTAATATTTGCCTTATTTCGAAATAATATAATTAATTCAAAAAATAAGAAGATATCGATGAATAATAATATAATTAAATAAAAAAATAACGTAAACGTGTGACATATAATAATATAATTAAATAAAAAATATTCAATATCAAAAAAGGGGTAAACGTATGACATATAAATCCAAAAAAATTCAAGATTGGGCTCATTTCGAACGTATCGAAGAGATGATTATAATGGTGTAATTTGTTAAAATTAAAACGTATTTTTTTAACGTATTATAGTTAATAAACGATTATATGTGTTAAATGTAAAATTAAATTATGAAAATAAAAGGTATAAAGTAAAGTTAGTAAATAAGTATAGGGGTTGAAAGTGTAAATATGAAATCAAAATCGAATTGAAATTTACACTTTCAACCCCTATACTTATTTACTTACTTTACTTTATACCTTTTACTTTCATAATTTAAATTTTACATTTAATACATATAATCGTTTATTAACTATAATACGTTAAAAAATACGTTTTAATTTTAACAAGTTATACCATTATAATCGTCTCTTCGATACGTTCGAAATGAGTCCAATCTTGAATTTTTTTGGATTTATATATTTTAATATATATCATATACACTACATAAAAAATATTTTATATATTTAAAATTCATACCCTTATAGTTAATTATTTAATTTATGGTACATGTCTTATTTTTTTTTCAAATTTGTTTTACACTCCTATCGCATTAACATAATAATCATATATTAACTAATTCATTAAATCGTTTTAAATAATTATTATTTGAATGTGTTTATAGATATCGTGAATGACAATAGGAGAAGGTTTCACGAGAAGAATATTAAATGAGGTTTTGACAAGTTGGTATCACTGGACTCATTTAAGAATTGTGAAAATGGGTATTTGGCGAATGATGATTCATGTGTATTTGGAGCTGAAGTATTTGCAGTTACAGAGTATGCACAAAAGGATCGATGTATTTCCAACGTAACTTAGATTAAAATTATCTATTTCAGTTCAGTCCCGTCCCGTCCCATCCAGTTCAGTCCCGTCCAGTTCCATCCCGTCCTATCTAGTATGTGTACCAAAAGCTACCTAAGAGTACCATAAATTAAATAATTAACTATAAGGGTATGAATTTTAAATATAAAATATTTTTTATATAGTGTATATGATATATATTAAAATATATAAATCCAAAAAAATTCAAGATTGGGCTCATTTCGAACGTATCGAAGAGACGATTATAATGGTGTAACTTGTTAAAATTAAAACGTATTTTTTTAACGTATTTTAGCTACTCTACGATTTTATGTGTTAATATAATAAAGGTATAAAATGAAAATTAGAAATGTAAAAGGTATAAAGTAAATTTATTTAATTAGTATAGGGGGGTAAAATGTAAATATGCAAATTGAATTTTGGTGTGAGACTGACAAAAGTGCAAGGGGGTGCAAAAACGTGCAAAAAATTTGGAAGGGGGTGTAGAAAGGATTTGCCTATATAAATTTGTCATGTGATTGAGGGTACTTCAATTATCGAAGAGAATAATATTATCTATACTATATATATAGAGAGAGAGAGAAAGAGAGGTGCGTTCATACGAGAACGCTAACTATTTAAGAAAACAAGAAAACAACCGCTATGTATAAAATCATATGTGATTCACGTACAAAATCATATATGATTACGCGATTTTTCCTGCCACTTTAAGTCGTGGCCAAATTTCGCGCATGTCCAGCTTTTGCAGCTAATGTAAAATCACATATGATTTTGCACATGATTTGTTGTTTTCTTGTTTTATTAAATAGTTAGCGTTCTCGTTTGAACCTTCCTCTCTCTCTATATATATAGGGGTGGGTTCAAATGAAAACTCATTTTCAATTGTGAACATGAGGACAAGTCACAACCATTGATCAATATTTGAAAAATTAATCAATGGTTAAAACTTAATGGAATCAATTGAGAATGATTAGGGACAAATCTGAAAATTTAAATTAGCACCTACCATCTTTCACTTTTTATTTTTTATTTTATTAAAAAAAATTACCCCCTTAAAGTTTAAAATAAATTATCTTAAAAATTACTAATATTTTAATCAAACAAATTATATCAAAAAAACGAGAATTTCGTGCTCTTCGATATGACATCCATCTCGATATAGTTTTTTCTTCATTTTAACTGTTTTTACGTGAAATGTTATGTATGTGTTATATTCAGTATGAATATGTATGCACGTTTCCTGGTGTCCATATTTAGTATGAATAACAAAGGGGAACGTTCATTCACTATTCATGACGAATAACACAGTATTCAAAATGAATAATACAACATTCAGGATGAATAATACACGAATTCCCGATTCATGTATTATTTCATCCTGAATGATACATTATTCATGATGAATAATATATGAATGACCCGTAAAGGTGTGAACACATGACGCGCTCTCTTTTGTTTTCCGATTCACAATCGAAACTTGGTTTTATTCTTTATGAATATGTATGCACATTTTCAAATGTTCACATTCAGTATGAATAACAAAAGTGAACGTTCATTCACTATTCATGATGAATAATACAATATTCAGGATGAATAATACAGTATTCATGATGAATTATATAACATTCAGGATGAATAATAAACGAATTCATAAATCGTGTATTATTCACTCTGAATGATGTATTATTCATACTGAATGATACATTATTCATGAAGAATAATACATGAGTGACCGTGAAGGTGTGGAGACGTGACACTTTCTTTTGTTCTTAGGTTCACAATCGAAACTCGATAGGTTCCCGATTCATCTCGATGGGTGTTGGGTTAAGGTAATGAAGAACACGATGTCTTAGGACGTTGAAGAAAGTGTTGTAGAAGGTGATGTCGAGTTACGAACTTACGGTGTCGAGATGTTGTACACACTTGAACGTACATAAATATTCATAATGAATATAACACATATATGACATTTCATGTAAAAACCGTTAAAGCAACAAAAAAAACTATATCGAGATGGATGTCATATCGAAGAGCACGAAATTCTTCTTTTTTGATGTAATTTGTTTGATTAAAATATTAGTAATTTTTAAGATAATTTATTTTAAACTTTAAGGGGGTAAAAGTTTTTAATTAAAAAAGAAAATAAAAAGTCAAACATGGTAGGCGTGTGTTTAAATTATCTTCTCATTTTACCCCTAATCACTTTAATTAATAATTTCAATTAAATACTCTATTTAATATGGGTCATTAGATCAATAGAAATGGAATGGCTAAGATCCGTCCTCATGTTCACAATTGAAAATGAGTTTTTATTTGAACTTTCATCTCTCTCTCTCTCTCTCTCTCTCTATATATATATATATATATATAGGGTTTAGTTCATTTGTTAACCTCTTATTTTGTGTTACTTTTATTAACTTCATTCAACCAATAGGAATCCATTTTAGTTGGTGGTTTCAAATTTATACATAACTATTAAATAGGGGCATGGATGAAATTCCATGTTTTTGTTTTATTACATTGATTTATTAATGGAGTTACAAAAATCAAAATCTCCTTGATTCTATCTATATTATTATTTCTCAAATATTTTGTAGTCTTTTCTATCAAATTAGTGTTTGAATTCCTATTGTTGCATCATGAACATGAGTGATCAAAGTGTTTTCAACGACGTTGAAGAGAGAGTAGACGTAGATGTTCATTTGAACATGAACAAATATAACAAATATATATTGTTCATATAGGTTCACTTAGGCTTATATTTCATCCTTGTTTGTGCATAGCCTTAATATTTGCACATCATACATGATGTGACATCAATATTACATGCTCTAAATGGAATAATAATTAACTAGTAAGTAACACCATGTAATTTCGGAGTAATCGAACATGAATGAACATATAGGTGTTCATATATGAACAATCTGTTGTTTGCATATAATTGAACAAATATGAACATATAATTGAACCAATATGAACATATAATTGAACAAATAGGAACATTAGATTGAACATAGGAACAATATGTTCAACTATAGAAACATTAATTACACGACTTAATTAATGGAAAAAGTAGGTTGTGTCAAATTCCAAAATTACCCTCTTCATTTGTGTTCAATGGGAGAGTTAATTACACGACTTAATTTTTTAATTAATTAATAACTTATTTTAATCTCAACTATTAACAAGAAAATGAATGGTTAAGATGAAGTTAATAAAGTTAATACAAAATGGAAGGTTAACAAATGAACCTCCCACTATATATATATAAGCATGAAATGGCAGTTAATGTTGAAATTTAAGTCGTATGACTTTTGATGCTATATGTACGAGTCTCACAACTATTAACCTCTCACGTCCCTAATTATACAAAGCACCGAGTTACACTTTATACCTTTAGAATTAGTTATCCAGTTTACTTTTTTATTTTTTATTTTACACCCTTATAATATTAACATAAATAATCATATATGAACAAGAATGCATTAAAAAAATAAATTTCTTTTTTTACAAATTACACCATTGTAATCGTCTCGTCAATATCTTCGAAATGAGCCCAATATTGAATATTTTTGGATTTAATCATATTATTAAATATCATGAACATGTACGAATTAATTTGTTTTATATCCCTTACATTATTCATTTTCATTTTACACTCTTATAATATTAAAAATACATAATCATAGTTTAACTAAAACATATTAATAAATGCATTTTTTTACAAATTATATTATTACAATATTCTCGTCAATAATCTATAATATATATAAGCACGAAGAAGCGGTTATTGTTGAATTTTAAGACGTACATAAAATTCAGCTTAATGTACAATATCCCAAGCCATTATTTATTGCTGAAAATTAAGATGTGGATCTTTTTATACGTGATGTACATTTGTAAAGTTTTTAACCTCCCCACATCCTTCATGTCAATCGTGTGAGCTGGAAAATCTCTCTTGAGCCCACTTCCCACTCCCCTCAATTTCTTCGATCCAAATCCTCTGTGCGATTAAAACTCTACATCCTACCCCCTCAATTCATCAATCGATTAGTCACCCCCAAAGAATCAGATACGGCTGCTTCTGCTTCTTCCCAAAGAATTTCATGCTGTAAAACTTCACTCACAACGATATGGTAGCAATATTTCCATGTAATATAATTATACGGAATCGACAAACCCGTATGTGCACTGCACTGCAATGGACCTCAACCGCCGTAAAATGGAACCCCAATCGTCGCATCCTTTTCAAAACATGTCATCTCCTACATCCCTTCTTCTCCTCCTCCTCCTCCATTCTCATCTCTTTTTTCAGATATTAGATTATAGGGATCACTACAAGAAGTGATGGCTATAGCGACAATACACACTCCATTTATAGAGACGACATTTTGTTGCTAATAGTATTATCCAAAAAATTTATTTATTTATTTATAGCGACGACATGTCGTTGATATTAGTAATTTTTAAAAAATAATTAATTTACTTATAGTGACGATATATGGTAGCTAATAGTCACTTTAAAAAAATAATTAATTTAGTTATAGCGACGATATATGGTTGCTAATAGTCATTTTTAAAAAATAATTAATTTACTTATAGCGACTATATGTGGTTGCTAATAGTAATTTTTAAATAATTATTTATTTTACTTATAGCGACGACATACGGTCTCTATAACTTAATTAGGTAATTAAATTAAAATCACTTGTAGCGACTGGCTTACGTCGCAATAAAACTGCAAGTCGTCGCAATAAACCGTCGTCGCTATTGCCATCCCTTGTGGTTGCTATTTCTTTTTTCAGCAACCAGCTTCTAGATACCAGACTTTTAGCAACGACCGTCGTCGTTATATGTTTTCAGCGACGACATTTTGACATGTAGCGACGACAAAAAGTGGTCTCTATAACCGATATTTCTTGTAGTGGATGGTCATGTGCACCCTCTCTCCGACTCGCTCTCTGTCTCTATTTCTCTTTTTTTGTAACAACGTTTATACATCTGATCTGACTTTGAGTATATTTTGAAAACCATTTTCGAACATTATGTGAAGGTATATGTCCTGTATCGGATATAATGATTTTATTTTTGAAACTTGTACGAGTCCAGTTCGGTTTTGAATGACATGCCCTAATTGGACTTCCACTTCACTATCTCTTTATAGTTTATTGATTTGAGTTTGTTTTGTGGTTCATTTCTTTGAAGGTTTGGGTTGAAAACACGAATCCTCAACTTCAAAATTATACCAAGTCTTCTAGATGCAACAGGTTAGTATTTATTGTTTCTTAATACAAAGTTTTGCATTGATTTGAGGTTGACCGAGTTTTCACCTGCTCTTATGATTGGGCAACTTTTTGAGTTGGATGTTGGGCTGTTGGCGGTGTTTTTGAAATAATCAATAGATTCCCCTTTCCTTATGTGATGGCATTATTCTTCCCTTCTTTTTATATAATAATTTTGAATTAGTTCATGATAAATGAATTTTTTTACACTATCGGTTAACCCAACTGACATATTATGAAGGAGGATGAGGAGATTGAGACAGATAGTGGTAACTATCAGCTTCAGATGATGAGATGCTTGAGGGAAGTCAATGTCAACAATCACAATGTGGGATGGCAAGTTATGTTTTATCCACCACTCACTCTTTTCCTTGGTTACTAATAATGTATCAAAAATCTTGTGAGAGTAGTTTCTTGTTCTTCTTCTGGAGGTCACTTCTGATAATTATTACCTACACAATGACATTGTCTTATCCACTGTGTTATGTGGAAGTTGTGGCAGACTGTAGTTTGCTTTACCTTTTTAACTATAGTAGTTTTCTTCAAAATATATATTCTTAGATGATCAAGTTTTTTTAAAGCCAAATATTATCAGATCAATTTAGAATATTTGTTGCATATCTGATAGTTGTTATTGGCTTGCTTTGGTTCATCAAGTCTTGAGGGTAGCATTTTGTATGTTTTGGAACAAGTTATCTGTTTATTGAGGTGGAGGGGTGAGACCTAAACTTTCTTTGGATGTTGCTTGTTGTAGTATATATATATATAAACCTGATAACGACAAATTATATCAAACTTGAACTATCTAAATGTGGTAGATTGTTGTAGTCTATATGGTGCGTTGCCACGCTGGTGCGGATCAGGAGATCCAGGTGTTTTCAAGTCGAAAAAATATCTTAAAACCCCATATAAAAAATGGGTGGTGGAATTAAAGAACCTAAATTCGGTGGGGAATCGACATCATCAATATAAGAATCAGGTTTGCGCTATGGATTTTGCATCTAAAAACATATAAATGATTGGTTTTGTGCAGGTTTTAAGTACAACAAGCATTGTAGAGTTTGTGACAAATGCATTGATCAATTTGATCATCATTGCAGGGTATATGAGGATTATAATTCAGTGAATACTCTTATACGTTTTGGAAAAAAAAAACCTTGATGCGTCTATTTTTTGCAGTGGATGAATCACTGTGTACACACGAGGAACTGTTGGGTCTTCACAGATTTGAAATTGACTCTATTAAACCCCCTTAGGTACTTAGAATATTTTTGGATTCTTTTGTGTAACTTGTACTCTCATATCAATTGTTCGGTGAAGTCGAAGATCAACCGAAACCAAGTGCGAAGACTATCTCATTGCGAAAGTGAGAAAATCGGCAGCAACTCTCTACAAGTTACACCACCACCGATATGCTTGTGCTATCGGTGGATAAGCATCACCGAATTGAGGAAATTCGGTAAGAAGCTCAAGAAGACTCTCACCGATATGACTTCAGAAATCGGTGAAAGTTCAAGAAGACTTCCACCGATAAATGTTCAAAAATCGGTGGGAATTTGAGAAGACTGCACGGAAATATTCTACATTTCGGTGAAGGATCTCTCTTCTCCAAAGAAGTGAGATTTTAAATTGGTGCAGTTTCCAATACAGGGGGTCGGTAGCCTTATTCTCTGAAGACAAAAGAAAAGATCATTTATTATGAGGCAATATCCTATTGTCAGATAAAAGTGGCAGTTTGTCATCTTATCTATTCTCAGATAAAGTCTTTTTCTGGTACGACTGTCCTCCTGGTTCTTTGGATAAGTTAAAAAGGAGATATCAGCTTTTCAGAAGTCAGCCTCTACAATGAATGGAAGAGTGACAAGTGTTCCAAGCATTAAATGATGCATGGACTATAAATAGAGGTAAAGACTCCCCATGCAAATCACGCTTCTGAAGATTACTAAGTGCAAGCTCCTTTCTTACTGAAACTGCATCTTGTGTCTAAGTGCTCAATTTGTTCTAAGTGTTTTTCAGTTTACTTTGTGTTAGATTGTTAGAATAGCTCAACTGTTCTTTTCCGCAACAATCTTTTGTTTTCTATGTGTAATTCTTATTGAAAGATTTTCAATAAATTGAATTAAAAACTTGTGAAAAATATAAGTATTGTATTCAACCCCCCCTTCTACAATACTTTTTGAGCCATTTTGGGACCAACAGGAACTACCGAGAGTTCTTTACTCTTATGGTCTCTGCTCTTCTCCTGGTAAGACCAACCCTCTCCATTATATCGTCGTGTTGACTTTTTAGTCTTTTCCCATGTTGTTAAACATTGACTTGTGTTTTTCATTATGGGATTGAGAATTATAGCCTATACTTCATTGGTCAACCGGGATTATGGTCTTGATATGTTGTTTCCTTGATCACAAGAGATTCAGCTTGGACATAGCTACCGAGTTGGGAAGCAGTTTCTCGTTGATGCCTTATGTTATAGTCGTGGTGGGTGCTTCATTCGTTTCCCTCTTATAAACTTTATTCAACATAGTTATTAGTATTTTCTTGAAAATGTAAAGAATTCATATCAATCCTAAGGTCAAATGACTTCATTTGACACTTACAAGTCGACCGGCATCATCGGATCCTAACCAAGACACTAGCCTAGACTCACTCGATACCCACCCGGTTAGGTCTCCTCAAGATCCGAAGAGCCTAGGAAACATTCATTTTCTGGTGCTCAGGGAGTCATGCCGCTGTCTAGATCGACGAGTGACAGTTATGATGCATCCAGTGGGGAAGATAGTGACCGAGTCCCGTCTTGGCTGGTGCAACGGTCCATAAACTAGATTGCACGACTGTTTGGCGATGAACAAGATGAGCGAATTGCAATATTTAAGATGGTATCGTCTTCAACACCTAGCTATCCAAACGAAAGAAAGATGTGATGGAAAGTTTTGAATTTGTTAGCCCAATAGGACTTATTGGATGGTCGTATTCTTGAACTAGGGGTTTTGTCAAATCGTAGCTGGAAATCGAAAGATTAGCGTAAAGTAAATCGGAGTTCCAGAAGTGTAGATGAAACTAAAGGAGAAATGACTCAACTGAGAAAAGATCTGTTTATGTAAACAAGATTAAAATGCAGGCTATTTGTCAAGTATATCAACCATGTTTTGTGAATATAATTGCTCAAATGACAACCTTCCTAATTGATACGTCAACCTTAACTTGGATCCTTAAAATGGAACTGTTGGTCCCGAAAGGCTTAAACAAGTTTGTAGAAGGGGGGGTTGAATACAAACACACTATTTTACTTTTCTAAATTGTTTATTGATAAATCATTAACAATTTACAGCTTGTTGCGGAAACAAGATTAAGGATAAACCTAAATCTAAACAAGTTGGAACACTAAGGTTTTCTTGCACTAAGAAAGATAAGGAGATTACTAATAAAATCCTATCTTGAGAGATTTGAACTTGTCCAGAGTTAGCAAGTTACTTCAAATGAAGTGAGTTCATCTCTTTATATACTGCATGCATTTAATGCAATCCAGTATATACTTTACACGTGTCATTAGCGGATTGGTTGCATGTCATTGACCTTTGATGACAACCTTAGTAGCCGCATGAATGAACAGTGTAGTGTCAGAGTGGTTGTACGATTTCAGATTTTCGGAGGTTCTTTTCTGACATTTCGTACGGTGGCGTGCAAGGGAGGTTAAGACAAAAGTACTTTGTACGGAGGACTTCATGATCAGCTTTCGTTGATTCAGCGATTATCATTTACTATTCAGCAGATGATAAAGTTCAGCGATAGCTGAAGTCTTGTACTTGATACTTCACGTTGAGTGGACAAATCTGAGTCTTCGCTGATCCGCATCAGTTCATTAGGAGACTTGTCGCTGGTTCTTGAGCTTGATCTTCGACTTCAGCGTAGAACCTTTGTTGACGTGAATCTTGTCTTCAGGGATCATAAGTAAACAACTAACTTATCAGCGATCACCATAAGGACTGAACAGACTCAGCGATATGGTGAACAGTGTTCGCTGAATGTTTAATCTAAAAGTGCGAGAGTTCCTATCAGCAGTACTGTAAGATCTTAGTACTTATCAGCGATAGTGAAACTCTGATACATATTGTTTACTTACAATTTTCACTAAGTATTTAAGATAGGGTCATTATCAAATCACTGAGGGTTTGGATCAACAATCTCCCCCTATTTGATTATGACATAGCAACAGAGAAAATTGCTATTTAATGAAAACATAAGGATAAAAAGAACTCATAAAATATTTGTCCCTTTTACTGTTTTCTGGGATCTTTTCAGTACTGATGGAGTAAAGTACATTCGCTGAAATCTTTCTTTAAATCTTTGAATCAGGTTACAATATGAATAAGAAAGATTACAAGTACAAGCGAAATAAATTACAAGTACTGAAGGATGACTGATACAATAGAGAAAATGGTGATTGTTGTCAGCCTTCAAAGGGTTCTTCCTTAACGAGAAGTTCATCAAGGGTTGTCTTTTCAGTTGGAATCATCCAGTCAGGAACCTTTTCTCCTTTATTCTTTAGCTTCAGAGCAGCTTCAAAAATCAAGGGTTTTAGGTGTCGTGCCTGAATGTCTTTTCTGAAGTCGCACCAGTAGATGAGATCTTTGAGCTGTTCGATTGGAGTGATTGGAAGCTCAGCGATCCGTTGAAAGCATTTACGTCCGTCGTAGTCAAGAAAGAATATTCCATAAGGATTACTGATGACTTTACCAGGGACGAAAAGTTCACATGGTGGCAAAGAGACATCAAGGGCAGATAGATCAGGATCAGGACCAAGTACTTCAGCGCGAGAGAAACCAATTCCAGTTTCATTTCGTATGACAGGACCTGAGTTTGAATCTTGACGTTTCTTCCTTGGAGAGTCCTTTTTTCTTTTCGGCTTTAGATCAGGAACAGGAGGAATATCCACACAAGAAGATATCAAATCGATCTGTCTGTTTATCAGCTTTTCGAAATGATCCTTGTACTTAGATTTTGACGGTTGGATAGCTAACCTCATCTCCAGCCATTCAGAGAGACCATACCTTTTTACAGTGTCAGCACGAAAGGTTTCAGATGAGTCATCTTCTCTGAACAGTTTGATGTCAACAATAGGTACTCCGACGGAGGTTCTTCCAGAGATGAATACCTTGTTGATCTTCGCTGGACGATATCTGAAGTGGATTTTCTCTTTACACCAGATCAGGGTGGTCTGAGAAACTTCAGCTTTCTTTTCCACGATCTTCTGGGCTTGTTCCCAAAGCTTTCGTTGGATTTGAATGGGAATACGCTTCAGCTTGGGGTCTTTGACAGATTCTTGAGTGAGTTTGATGGCGTATTCTCTGTCTTTATCTTCAGCTTCCTTCCTTTCAGCGATGAGGCGTTCAGCTCTGAGATGATCTTGGTATTCAGCTTTTGAAATTCTGAACTTAGGAGGAACTGAAGGTAGTTGATCGCGCCTTAGGATGATTCGCTGATCCTCGAATCGCTTTATCATTTCTTCTCTCCTCTTTTGATCAACTGAGGAAGGTCTGTTTTTGTGCGAGAGAGGTTGTTCTTCTGGTTCATCAGTCTCAGAGATTAAATCTAAGACTGGGATTATGTCTTCAGCGTTAGCTGGAATTATTGGTGAAGTCGCAACAGATCTTTCAGCGATATCCTCAAACAGGGGAGAGGACTAGCTGAAACGCAGCGATCTTACAAATAAGAACTGGGTAGAAGAACTTGGGTAGAAAAGATAGAAAAAAATGTGGATGTGTATGGTGTTTGTGGAATGGATAACTGTTTTTTCATAGATGATCAGGGAAGGAAAAATAAGTTTAGTGTACCTGACAAATCGGCTTTGCAAGTAGGATCGCCAGATTATCATCTTCAGCGATGCCTTTGTCTTTGCTTTTCTCAGCGCCAGAGGCTGAGTGCTTTGTCTTTGTCTTGTCCCCTGAAGGTTCTTTTATTGAAATACCTTTAAGAGCTTTGGTTCGAGGAGCAGGTTTGACAACAAAGAAATCATCGTCATCTTCATCATCATCATCATCGTTCCTTGGAGAGGAGGATGGTTCAGCTTCAGGGATGTCGAAGTCTTCGTCTTCTTCTGCTTCAGATTCCTCAGCATCTTCATCGAGTTGCTCCCCCTCAGATATAGAGGCGAGGTTCTCGGTTCCCTCAGGGTTTTCATCTCCCTGAGGTCCAGTAATCCGATCTTCATTACCCTCTCCCCTGATAGATTCATCATGGGAAAGGTCTTCAGCGCTCTTCTCCTGTTCAGCGCTCTTCTCCCCCTCTTTCTCATGATGGGCGGGGGAGGAATGGGTAGATTCAGCATTGGTGTTGTCTCTGTCTTCTGGGCCAGAGATTTTCACACAACCTTCAAGCTTAGCTATTCTGTCTTCTAGGCCAGAAATAGCAGGCGTGATTTTCTTCAGCTCTTGGCGATCCTCTGCGGTGAAGGAGTCCAAAACAGGTGCAGGGGCCGGAGCAGGAGCTGGATTATTTGCCTTGTTCACCAGCGTCTCGATCATTGTCTTGACGGAACCAAGGTCGGTCTTCACTGAGCCCAAGTCGGTCTTGACCACTGACATATCACCTTCGAGTGTACCAACCGATTTCTTCAGCGTTGTAACTTCGCTGGAAATGGTGGAAACTGATGATTTGAGGTTGGTGTAGTCAGTGTAGATGTCGGAGAGCACTTTGGCAAAGTCGGCGAGAGTTTTATCAAGATCTTTGATGTCATCAGAGGAGGCCTTCTTCTCCACCACAGTAGTCAGCTTCGTCAGATTCTCTCCAGCGTTTGTTACAGCTGTAGAGTTATTTGATAGACCGGTGGTGAGATCCGTAAGTTTCATCTCCATAGACTTCAGAGATTGGTTGATGTCTCCCAAAAAAGGACCTGTAACATATAAGTACTTGTGAACAAAGGAAAGCTCAGAAGTTTCAGGTTTAGTTACAGTGTTTAAGGTGGGATCTGTACCTGCAGGAGCGTTGACGAACTCATCAAAGTTTCGAGTCCCTCCATAGTGTTCCATATCTCCCTCAAAAGTTCCGTGAGGAATGGAGATCTCTGCAGGTCCTTTCTTCGTCATTCGCTGAGAAGCTTCAACGGCTTCTTGAATGATGGCATCTCCAGTTTTGACTGGAGGAGTGTCCAAAGAAGTGGAGGGAGGAGCGAAGGATAAGAATTGGGGTTGGAGTTCAAGTTCAGCGTTGGATTCGCTGAGAAGTACTTCATCAGTCTTTTGAGAGACTGATGAAGGTTGGGTAGATTCCAAAGTTCTAACCTCAGCGTTTAGGGACGCTGAAGTAGGTTTAGAAGGGATGGCTTGAATTGGTGTGGCAGAGCGTACCACGGAACTTTCCTTCAGCTCTTCAGAATGAGCTGAGGAGTCTTCAGCATGCAACTGCTGGGGTTGCTCCTTGGTTTTCTTGATCCTTTTGGAATCAAGAGGGATAAGTGATTGTTTCCTTTTCTTAGAAGGAATGGATTTTGTGGCTGGGGTATCAGCGATGGGTATTGTCGCTGAAGGAGCCACAGAAAGCGGAGAATTAAGAAGAGTGAGAAGAGTAGAGAGACGTACCTCGTTGGCGACAGGCTTGAAGTCGAGAACTTTAGGGCCAATCTGAGAGAGTTTCAGATCACCCTCTTCAGGATAGCTGTCCTTCAGGCCATATTGAAAGATGGCGCTGATGAATCGCGGGTAAGGAACCCATGCTGGTCGGTCAGCGGCAGAATCAACACGTTGAATGAGGTCTTCATAGATGATGGAGGCCCAGTCAATGTTGAGACCTTTCAGCAGTGCGTAACCCATGGCCTGCTGAGGTTGAGCGGCTTGATCAGAAGATCCGGATTTCGCTGTCATGCAGCTGATCAGGTGAGCGAAGATGAAGTTCATCTCGCTGGGCATCTTGGATTTCTTTATCAGCGTCAGCTTCTTCTCAGGTAGCTTGTCTCTTCCAGTCTCCCAGATGTAACCCATCGCATCAAGGAAAGCAATGATTTCTTCCCTGTCAGCGTGCTTCTTGTGGTCAGGAAATGGAATGAAAGGATTTTCTGAGGTAGCGTTAGGGAATTTCAGAGCTTTACGGATTATTGCGGGGGTTATCTTGATGGTGCCATACTCAGTATCGCTGAGTATGCAGTCGATGGTTTTAGATGGATCTTTGGCTGAGGGTAGGTTGGTGTGTCTGGCAGAGTACCAGAATTGGGATAATAAACGCTGACTGGCAGGAGGTGTGATTGTCAGTGCTGTGTATATGGGGCTATTCTTCAAAAAAATCACAGCGTCGTCTAGATGGGATACCTGCTTCCGAGGAGGAAACTCGAGAAGCGCTGAAAGGTTGTTTGCCTTTGTCCAGTCTAGTTGATCCAGCTCAAACTTAACCTGAGGAGCTTTAGTGATTTCCAGTTCCTCAGAATCACTGGAGATAGACTCAGCGGTAACATTCAGCTTTGAAGTTGCCATTTCACTGTATTATCAGTTCAACCAAAGATGTTAACAAATAAGAAATATCTTAATGTGGAAAGAAAATTTCCATTTAGATTTTTCGAATTTTGTCCATTTCATTCAGACAAAAAAGTCTTAATGAAGATTAGGGTTTTTCTTGTTTTTATTTTTTTTTTTTAAAAAAAACGAATATAACACCTATAAGCCTTGTATTCCAGTTTTTTTTTTAAAAAAAAGGATACGAAAGAAGAACAAGTTTAAGATTTTAGATTTAAAACTTGAAGAACAACCATGAAATGGTTGTGTTTATAAAACCATGAAAGAAAATGATTTTATTTTTGAGTTCTTTTGTTTGATCTTGTGTAAAACAATGATAAGATCGAAAACAAGTTATTTGCATTTGATAAAAGATAAGAACATATTGACCTTGAGTTTGATGAAGAGGATGATGAACAGTTCTTGAAGATCGAGAGCACAAAATGCAACAGTGTTCTTTTCTTGCGGAGAAAGATTGATTCGCATAAAAGACAAATATAAACTTTGAGAGAGTTTATATAGGAAGAGAGTAGAGAGAGAAAAACTTGAGCGGGAAAGTTTTTCATCATGACACGGACACGTGTTTGCATTTGATTGGATAGACAACGAAACGTGCAAACGTGTGTCAGAAAAAGAAACGTGCCTGGTGTTATCCGTTGCAATGACGTCACAACTGTCCTTTCACATTCTTTTCGTTGTCTCTGAGGTTTTGAAAGAAAAACTCAGGGACTCTTTGGAAAATATGAAGCACTGAATAGAAATATCAGTGAGGGTTTTAAGAAATTTCAAAATATCGCTGTTAAGGAAGAGATATTCAGCGATGTAAGAATTTGAAATCTTGCATTTTCATGCGTTTTGTCAGAGGGAGAAAACATACCTTGATATCAGTTTAACCCAATTTTTTCAGAGAGAAGATAATGAAATGGATTGTACTAGTTTATTTTATCCAGAGCCTATACAAGAATGTATAAACGTATCGCTGATTAAATGTGAACCGTTGAAGATTTATCCTTCAAAGTTCAGCATTCCAAGCTCGCTGATGAGAAAGTTGAATCTTGTCTCATCAAGAGGTTTGGTAAACAAATCAGCTAACTGATAATCAGTTGGGATAAAATGAAGTTCTATATCACCATTCATCACATGATCTCTGATAAAATGATATCTGATTTCTATGTGTTTTGTCTTTGAGTGTAGCACTGGATTGTTTGCTATAGCGATGGCACTTGTGCTGTCGCAATAGATTGGAATTTTGGAGAGCTGAAGATCATAATCTAGTAGTTGATTTCTCATCCACAAGACTTGAGAACAGCAGCTTCCAGCGGCTACATACTCAGCTTCAGTTGTGGAAGTGGACACCGAGTTTTGCTTCTTACTTGTCCAACTTACCAGCTTTCCACCCAGGAGCTGACATCCTCCTGTGGTGCTTTTCCTATCCATTTTGCAACCTGCAAAATCACTGTCTGAATAGGCGGTTAGATCGAATTCTGAATCTTTGGGATACCAAAGACCTAGATTCGCTGTACCCTTAAGATATCGAAAGATTCGCTTTACAGCTTTCATATGAGATATCTTAGGTTCAGCTTGATATCGTGCGCACAGACATGTTGCAAACATAATATCGGGTCGGCTAGCTGTAAGATACAGTAGTGAGCCGATCATCCCACGGTACAGCGTGACATTGACAGGAACACCCTTTGTGTCCTTATCAAGTATCAGCGGTGGTGCCATAGGGGTTTTCATAGCTGAACTTTCAGTTAAGTCGAATTTTTTCAGCATATCTTTAACATACTTTCCCTGATTTATAAAAGTTCCTTTTTCAGTTTGCTTAATCTGAAGACCAAGGAAATATGTTAGTTCACCCATCATACTCATTTTATACTCATCTTTCATTCTATCAGCGAAACGAGTACAAAGCACAGGGTTAGTAGAACCAAATATAATGTCATCAACATATATTTGAACTAAAATGATATGACCTTTTATTTTTCTAAAAAACAAAGTTTTGTCAATCTTACCTCTCTCAAATTTTTCAAGGTGGAGATACGTAGAAAGAGTGTCATACCATGCACGAGGAGCTTGCTTCAAGCCATAAAGTGCCTTATCCAGCTTATAAACATAACCTGGACGCTTAGGATCTGAGAATCCTGGAGGTTGTTCCACATAAACTTCTTCATTCAGCTTTCCATTTAGAAATGCTGACTTAACATCCATTTGATGTACAGTGAAGTTTTTGTGTACAGCATATGCTAAGAAAAGACGAATAGATTCAAGTCTTGCTACAGGAGCAAAGGTTTCGTCATAATCTATACCTTCCTCTTGTCTGTATCCCTGAGCAACAAGACGAGCTTTGTTGCGAGTTACAGTACCATGTTCGTCCAACTTGTTTCGATAGACCCACTTAGTGCCTATCACTGTTTTGTCAGTTGGTCTCCGAACAAGTTTCCAAACTTTGTTTCTTTCGAATTCAGTCAGCTCTTCTTGCATAGCGCTGACCCAGTTTGGATCTCTGAGGGCATCATCTATTTTCTTTGGTTCAGTTAGAGAAATAAAGTTAACAAATAAACAAATATTACCTGCACTTCTACGAGTCTGAATACCAGCGTTGGGATCACCAAGAATTTGATCGATTGGGTGATTTACAGTCCATCGCTGAGCCGGAGCATGCGTCGCTGACGCAGTCTGAACTGGAGAAACTGAAGATGAGGCTTCAGCTACTTCTGGATAATCAGCTAAGAGAGGAATGCTTGCATTTGTCACTTCATTCACTGATTGCTGAGAAATAGATGGAATTTCTGAGACATTTGGATCAACTGCGGGTATAGTATTTATAGGAACAGCTGAGACCCAAGATGTTTCAGCTTCACTATTCTGCATATTGGGAATGATAGTAGGACCATCATTTTCAGTTGTATGAGTATGAGTAGTGGGAACATCTTCTGAATCACCAAGATGAGAAAACATCCATTGATTCAGTTCTTCTGTATCAGCGTTCGGTTTAGAGTTCTCTGAACGGGATTCGTCAAACGTGACGTGAATAGTTTCTTCTACAGTTTGTCTTCTTCGGTTGAAGACTCTGAAGGCTTTGGAAACTGAGGAGTATCCAAGAAAGATTCCATCATCAGCCTTAGGATCAAACTTTCCAAGGGCATCTCTGTTGTTCAGTATGAAACACTGACAACCAAAGATGTGAAGAAAGCTGATTGAAGGCTTTCTCCCATGAAAGAGTTCATAGGCTGTCTTTTTGAATCTTTTGACTATCAGCGACCTGTTTTGCGTAAAACAAGCCGTGTTGACAGCTTCTGCCCAAAACTGAGTAGGCAGGTGAGAATCGCTGAGCATTGAACGTGCAGCTTCAATAATTGTTCTATTTCTTCTTTCAGCGACTCCGTTTTGTTGTGGTGTTCTCACTGACGAAAAGTTATGAGAAATACCCTTGCTCTCAAGGAAGGAATCAAGAGAACTGTTTTTGAATTCAGTTCCATGATCACTCCTTATTGAGCGAACAGTCATATTGTTCAGAGTTTCCATCTTCCGAACAAAGGTGATGAGTTCTTCAGGGGTGTCACTCTTAGAACGGAGAAACATTACCCATGTATAACGAGAGAATTCATCAACTATGACCAGCGTATATTTCTTTCCAGCGATGGATTGTTTGTTAACGGGGCCAAACAAATCCATATGGAGTAGTTGAAGAGGAGATGACACTGAGGAAACTTGCTTGGACTTAAAGCTTGCCTTGGTCTGCTTCCCTTTTTCACACGCTGAACATAAGGATTCTTTGGCGTATGAATGTTGAGGTAGACCAGTGACTAACTCTTTGGATGAAAGAGTATTCAGTGTCTTGAAGTTGAGATGTGAGAGTCTCTTGTGCCATAGCCAGTTGACATCAGAAGATGCCTTTGAGAAGAAACAGGAGTTCTCAGTGGTTGTTGAGTCCATGTTTATAACGTAAACATTTTCCAAACGATAACCGCTGAGAGCTATCTTCTCCTTTTTGTCAGAGACAAAGCAGGATTCCTTGGTGAAAATCACTTTGTTATCCATGTCGCAAAGCTGACTGATGCTCAGAAGATTATGCTTCAGCCCTTCAACATATGCGACTCTTCTGAAGGATGTTGTACCATTTGAAAGTACACCATACCCTCGGGTGTGTCCTTTTCCATTTCCACCGAAAGTTACAGAGGGACCCTTCTCTTCCTTGTATTCAGCGAGCAGGCTTTTCTTTCCAGTCATGTGTCTAGAGCATCCGCTATCGAGATACCAGATACCCTTCTTAACCTGCAATACAAAGGAATATTAGTTTTGCTTGGGTACCCACTTCACCATGTATACGCGTTTGTCAGTGGAAGTGGTTGGAATGGGTTCAGCAGTCTTCGCAGCATTTGAAGATTCAGCTTTGTCTTTCTTCACTTTGGTCAATTTCTTGACCTCAGCGGTATGAGTCACCTTGACCTGACTTGCAACTGGTTTGGTCTTCTTTGGTGCTATCTTCACCTTAGCTATCTTATCAGCTTTGGTGGCTGTGGGACACTTACTTGCAATATGATCGGTAAGTCCACAGTGATAACATTTCCTATAACTAAAATTAGTTCTAGGACCACTTGTGTGCTGAGCTTTTAATTTGGAATTAGAAGTGCCAGCACCAAGTACACTATTGGTTTTTGAAATAGGACGAACATTCAGTTCTTCAGATTTCTTACCAAGGACATCTACTCTGAGTCTAGGAGTAGGTCGCTGAACTGATCCAGAGGTCTGATTTCTAGAACCAGATGAATGAATCACTAAGGCTTTGGAAGCATTCAGCTTAGGTACTAAAGTACCCTTCTGAGGATTTTGATAAATTACAATTCCTTTACCTTTATCTTTAGAGACAGAGGTAGGTTTTGAATAAACCATTTTCTCCTTACCTTTTGAGGAGGTAGGAGTTTCCTCAGGGATTGGTGTAATCGACGAGGAGTACTGAGATGAAGAAGTGTCAGCTACTGAGGATACGAACGTTCCAAATTTAAGCATTGAACGTTCAGTGGTTGGTATTGGAGTATCATATTTATAACCCAGACCACGTTTATCACTCAGAGGAATCTGAGCCTTAATTATCTCAGTGATCTTTGTTGAAGAATTACACCATCCTTCAACAGTAGCTTGTTCAGCTTTTAATGCAGCGATAGCTTCCGCTCGTTCAATTTTGACTAGCTGATTTAAATGGACTTGATCTTTAAAATCTTCTTCAAATTTAGAAAGCTTTTCTATTTGAAGGTGGCAATTTTTAAGCTTTTCAGCGAGATCAAGATTTTGGTTTTCAACCACAGCTTTGCCGTTCATGGCTTCGTATAAGCTTCTAGTCAGTAGTTCGATTTTACGGAGACTATCAGCTTCATCAATATTTACAATATTGGTAAAGAAGGAAGGTGATACCTGAATGGCAGATGTTGAAGTGGAGGGAATGTCTGAACTTTCTTCCTCTTCTTCAATCTTGGCCATGAGACATTGATTTGCTTCATCATCTTCAGAATCAGATGATGAGGCTTCTTCATCAGAAGCAGCCCAATCATAGTCAGCCATTAGGCCTTTTCCCTTCTTCTTAAAGCTTTTCAGCTTTGCATACTTCTCCTTCAGCTTTAAGTATTTGTCGTCTTTATTCCTTGGAACAAAGGATTTCTTTGTAAAGGCTGAAGGTCTCATGATTTTCTTTGACCTGCACTCGTTAGCGAAATGACCTGTCTTTTCGCAGTTAAAACAAGTAGCAGTAGCCTTATCAACAAGAGCTGATGACTTAGGCTTGTCAGCTATAGAAAGAGTTTTGTTCTTTCTAAACATTTTCTTCTTGGCGAATCTCCTGAACTTTTTAGTTAGGAGAGCCAAGGATTCATCATCTGAAGAATCAGAATCTGATGATCTTTCAGAGTTACTTTCTAACTCAGTGATAGTGACCACGGGTCGCTGAGTAGAAGGTTCCTCTGAGATTAAAGCAACAGGGGTGCTTTTGGAATCTTTTACAAGATTCTTCTTAAGATGGCTAGATTGCTCATGATTCAGCAATGTGCCATATAAGGTAGCGAGTGTCATTGATCTTAGATCTTTTGACAGCTTGAGACACATGGAATAATTGTCCCAGCTTTCAGGTAAACATTCTAAAAACTTTGTCAGAACTTCAAAGTTAGAATATTCCTTACCAACCGTTTTAAGATCTATAATTAAGCAGTTAAAACGTTGATGTACTTCAGAGAGAGTTTCATTCTTACCAGAGATGAAACTTTCGTATTGTCTTACCAGGTTGATCTTTCTTGAATCCTGGACTTCAGACGTTCCTTCATACTGAACACATATTGTGTCCCACATGGCCTTCGAGGATTTAAGGTTCATGACGGAATGGTAGACTTCGTCAGGAAGGGCCATGGATAGTATGGATCTGGCTTTTGTATCTATAGCCACTTTCTTCTTGTCTTCATCGGTCCAATGATGGATTTCCTTTGGAATCAGCCTTTCTGGAATAGCAGCTCTAGTTGCAGTGGCTGGAACGGCAGGATCAATCGTTACAGGGATGTGTGGACCGTTTTCAAGATAGTAAGGTATAGTAGGGTCTACACCTTCTAAGAAGAGTGTCATCCTATTTTTCCATAAGTTGAAGTTGTCTCTGGAAAATCTAGGGGGTTTTGCAAGAGAACCATTGTCGATATAGTGAGTGTTTGTGTTTGAGTTGGCCATTTTCAGATAATAGCAAGGAAGAGAAAATATCTTAGATTAGATCTTGTTTATGAGATTAAACAAATCTGCTCTGATACCACT
Source organism: Saussurea involucrata (assembly GCA_033807775.1). Lineage (NCBI taxonomy): Eukaryota > Viridiplantae > Streptophyta > Magnoliopsida > Asterales > Asteraceae > Saussurea > Saussurea involucrata. Next base: position 146,934,977 of record CM066314.1, read on the forward strand.
TGTTGGTCCCGAAAGGCTTAAACAAGTTTGTAGAAGGGGGGGGTTGAATACAAACACACTATTTTACTTTTCTAAATTGTTTATTGATAAATCATTAACAATTTACAGCTTGTTGCGGAAACAAGATTAAGGATAAACCTAAATCTAAACAAGTTGGAACACTAAGGTTTTCTTGCACTAAGAAAGATAAGGAGATTACTAATAAAATCCTATCTTGAGAGATTTGAACTTGTCCAGAGTTAGCAAGTTACTTCAAATGAAGTGAGTTCATCTCTTTATATACTGCATGCATTTAATGCAATCCAGTATATACTTTACACGTGTCATTAGCGGATTGGTTGCATGTCATTGACCTTTGATGACAACCTTAGTAGCCGCATGAATGAACAGTGTAGTGTCAGAGTGGTTGTACGATTTCAGATTTTCGGAGGTTCTTTTCTGACATTTCGTACGGTGGCGTGCAAGGGAGGTTAAGACAAAAGTACTTTGTACGGAGGACTTCATGATCAGCTTTCGTTGATTCAGCGATTATCATTTACTATTCAGCAGATGATAAAGTTCAGCGATAGCTGAAGTCTTGTACTTGATACTTCACGTTGAGTGGACAAATCTGAGTCTTCGCTGATCCGCATCAGTTCATTAGGAGACTTGTCGCTGGTTCTTGAGCTTGATCTTCGACTTCAGCGTAGAACCTTTGTTGACGTGAATCTTGTCTTCAGGGATCATAAGTAAACAACTAACTTATCAGCGATCACCATAAGGACTGAACAGACTCAGCGATATGGTGAACAGTGTTCGCTGAATGTTTAATCTAAAAGTGCGAGAGTTCCTATCAGCAGTACTGTAAGATCTTAGTACTTATCAGCGATAGTGAAACTCTGATACATATTGTTTACTTACAATTTTCACTAAGTATTTAAGATAGGGTCATTATCAAATCACTGAGGGTTTGGATCAACAGGAACTCCAACATGTCCCTTCCAATTGAAGTTAGACGGACACGTGTGTTAAAGTGTCCAGAGAGGAATAAACGAGTGAGGGACTAGACGGTTATAAATTATCCCATAATGTTGAATGTTGAGTCCTTGGTTTCCGTAACGAATCTTTTTTATTCTTTGAAGTAATTTATTGATTTGCATGTTGAAAATTATAATAATTATCAAAGACTAACATTAAGTTCTATAAGTAGGGGTAAAGAGAAAATCGTGTGTTTTGAGCTCTCTTGAGTACCAAAAGGAAAACAAAAAGAAAAAAATTAGTGTTGATTTCCTTTTAATACCTTTCTATCAAATGTCAGAGGAGGAAATGAAGGAAATAAACGATAAAATTAATTAAAAAATATTTATAAAATTATATATCTAATTGTTAATTAAATCCATTGTTACAAATAATATCTTTAGTTTTTTTTCTTTCATACTTATATACATGAAAATTTATATAAGTTTTTCCTCCTTCCTTCCTTGCCTTTCTTGAACACATATATTTTCTCTCCTTTCTCTTTCCTTTCCTTCCCAAACACAAATAAAATTTTATTTCCTATCATTTCCTATCAAATTTTAGAATACACCCTAACGGCTGCTTTTTACCCACTTGGTGCAAGTCCTCCTTAATCTTAGCCAAAGTAAGTGTAAGGTTTGAATAATGTAGGAAGACAAGAACCGAAAATCTTATCCGTTTATCGCTTTCCAAGTAAGAGACATTTATAAACAATTTTACTATTTCATTTTGATAACCAAAAATCTTACTCGACGATATGACAAGTGAAAAAGATAATTGTTATCCAATTAGTGTTGGTAAACCTCCCCTACTTTCTCCACCTATAGGCTATAACAAAATAACAACCGAGAACTACATAAAAATACATCCGATTACCGAATCCAAAACATAATAGTCATGTATTTTTATTCCTAACTTTATAGTTTATGCTTTCCAGTTAAATATTAATCAAAAAATGCAGCAAATGTGTTTAATAGCTACAAGTTTTCATACTTTAGTACAATATTTATAGCTTAATAAAATAACCATTGACATAATCAATTTATGATTGAATTAACTCCATATCAGTTGAGTTTATATACCATACATACAAAAACATAAGATTAGAATCGAGTGTGACAAAATAAAGAAAAATATTAAACATGATTGTCATTTTAAGTTATTTTCCTTCAATAAACTTTACATCTCGCTGCATTGCAGCGGACATATAACTAGTATTGTAATAAACAACATGGAAAGAAACCGTTAGAATTCTATAAATGTCTTTTTCACTTTTTGATGATATATTTTGTGTTTTATTATTATTTTTGTCGAAAAGTCTAAGATCGTAGATTTTAGGTAGGGGTGACAATGAGTCAGGTTGGGTTGAGTTCGAATTCAATCCATCCAACACAACATGTTTAATTAAATGGGTTGAGATTTTTAACTCAACCCAACATATTACTTAAATGGATTGGTAGCGGATTGACCTGTTTATGATTTTCTCAACCCAATCTGTTAATTAAATGAACCGAACATAGGTTGACCCAACAGTGGAAGCCAAATAAATAAATAGAATTTAGCTGCTTTGCAAGCCTACAACAGTGGAAGTCAAATTTGGACGTGGATGGTCGATGGTCGTGAAAACAGGTTGAAAATGGTCGTCGTGGAAGGGTGAACCAACGAAGGCATCGGGCGTCGCCCCTTCAGCTAGGGTTTGAGCAGTCGTGAGTCGTGAGTCAACTTTTGCCACCCTAAACTTAAGGGTTGAATTGGCGGGTTGGGTCAACTTTTGCCACCCTAAATTTAAGGTATCAAGCTCATTAAAATGGTTTTCATCACTCACATAATAGTTACATATTAGTCCTGTATTAAACTGATGCAAAGTATTTGAAAGGTCGAAGGATAAACAACAGTATAATTTTTTTTAAGGGTGTCCTAGATTATGCTTAGACTAATCCCTTGACAAATTATGTTTGTAAGACATCAACCCTAATTAAACCTCACTGACCACAAGTTGTGTATGTTTGAATTCAAACCTTGGGTAGATGAGATATTCCGTCACATCCCCAAGGCCTTAATTAGTACGCTACAACTCTTGTGGTTAACGGTATAAAAAACTTGATTAAACGTGAGGAACAACTTTTACTTAATCTATAATTTATTAATTGAACTTCCAAAAATAATTAAGAAAAGACTTTAATTTTGTAAAGAAATTTTGTTTGCCCTTTAATTTGACAAAGTGATTTTGAAGGATTAGAATTTGGGAAATTAATTAAAATACCCTAAGTCAAACATTGAGTTACCAAAATACCCTAAATTTTTTCAATTTTGCAAAAATACCCAAAATACCCGCGATGAGGTCCCGCGATCGCGGGATACGGTGACGTGGCACGTACTTTGGCCCCAAATGCCTCGCGAAGCCCCTCAACTTTGGCCGCGGTGCACTTTTGGTCCCTGTCCGCGATCGTGGCCCGCGATGGACCAAAATTTACACTTTTGGTCCCTGAAAATTTACACTTTCAGCCCCTGTTTTACTGTTTTTTTCCACAATTATTGCACTTTAAAGACCAATTTGTGGTTGAAATTCATTTGCATGTTTGAATCAATGTTAAATCAATGTTTTTGGAATACCAGTTTGTGGATGAAATGAGAGATTGGTTTTCTGATATGTTGGTTGTTTCATTGATAAATAGACGTAAAATGCAAGCCATAATCCCCACACAACGATTTCATTGTTGCAATATTTCTTTCTGCAATATTTTGTGTTTGAGATACTACTGAAAAAATGAGTTCATCTGTTGCAAAAGCTAAGCTATATTTCTGTTTTGATGGTGAATGGGTGCAAGATAACAATGAGTGGAATTTTGCTTATAAATCTAAGCATGGTGTAAAAGTGTCAGTAAACTATACTTATCAGAAGTTTGTTGCATACGCCATGCAAAAATGTGGAATCAACTCTTCTGATGTTTGCAAGTTAGTGTTTAAAAATGGCGATGGGTCATTTGTGGATTTATCCAACGATGGGGATATCTCTACTTTTCTGCACCTTGCAGTCGATTCAGAAAGACCCCCGTTACTCTTTGTGTATCCCGGTGACGACGACGGTGACGACGACGGTGACGACGACGAAGACCTCCAAATAGAGCAGCCTGATTCTCAACAACAACAACCACCACAACCACACGAATGGCGTACTGCTGGAGTTGCTGATGACGAAACCCACGTTTTCAGAACGGGTAATTCTGAAATAGACAGATCAGACACCGATAATGATCTTTCTCAAATGGACTGCCTTCCTAGCCATAATTTTTTTCCACTCTTCTGTTAGTTCATCTATCTCCTTTTCCTTTTTTGCTATGGCGACCTCGATTTGAGGTGGCATTTTTTCAGGAGTAGCCTTAGGGTTTGATGACGATGCCATTTGTGGATTAAATGAGAGAAGAGAAATCAAGAGATAAAACAATTCAAAGAAAGAAAGCAAGAGAGAAATCAAGAAAGAAAGCAAGAGGAAGTGTGAATTGTGAATTGCATCTTACTGGTATTTATGGATGAAATCTCAAACATGCAAATGAATTTCAACCACAAATCGGTCTTCAAAGTACAATAATTGTGGAAAAAAACAGTAAAAGCATGCAAGATTCGTCTAAGTTTAGGGGCTGAAAGTGTAAATTTTCAGGGACTAAAAGTGTAAATTTTCAGGGACCAAAAGTGTAAATTTTCGCCCATCGCGGGCTGCGATCGCGGGCAGGGACCAAAAGTGCACCGCGGCCAAAGTTGAGGGGCTTCGCGGGGCATTTGTACCCAAAGTACGTGCCACGTCAGCCCTAGCCCGCGATCGCGGGATCCATCGCGGGTATTTTGGGTATTTTTGCAAAATTGAAAAAATTTAGGGTATTTCGGTAACAGTTGGTCAAACTTGGGGTATTTTAATTAATTTCCCTTAGAATTTTATGGAAGGATTTAAAAGTGGAAGAATATGAAATTTTTTGGTGTGTACGTTTGTATGATTTAAATACAACCGAATTATATTTTTGAGATGCCTTGTAAATAATTGAAATAATAATGAGTAAACTTCAATTTTGGTCCTTAAGGTTTGTTGAAAAGCTTGGAGGTGGACTTAAATTTTGACAAGTCTAAAAATCATCCATTTTATTTTCATTTTGTTTTGAAAATAGTCCTTAATGGTTAACTTTGTTTATATTCTTTGTTAGAGCATGGGCCATTTAAATATTTTTATCAAAAAAGTTATTAAAAATAATATAATATGAATTTTATATTTTGTATTTTATTTTTGATACAGGAAGAATTCAAAGAATTCGAGAGATAATTAAGGGTTTTATAAATAATAATAAACGAACTCGAAAAGGTAAACGAGCCAAAAAGAGACTCGGAATTTGGCGTCGAAAAAGGATCAAACATAAAGCACCAAATGTAGAGGAAGTAGCAATAAAGAGCGAGAGTCAGATCGAACGACAAGGCAGAAAAGGCAGAAACCAAAACAGTGTCTGGCGCCCTTGGTGGCGCTGGTTGAGACGCTCCAAGAGCCGCGCAGTACACTGCTACGTTAGTCCCATTTGTGGCTATTTCAATTGAAGTCACGTGACCAACTCATCTCCTTTTTTATCCAATTCCTTTCCACGTGACCCACTTTCCACCATTTGGTTTTGGTTTAGATTTGCAATTCCAAATCATAGATTTATTCCATTATCTTATTATTAATTTTAGTTTATAATTAAGTTAGCAATTATCTTTATAATTAGTTTAGTATTTATCGTTTTCTTAGTTTAGTATTATAAATAGGGTATTAGGGTTTCATTGTTAAGCAGCTTATTAATTAATAAAGTTTGTTTCTTTTAGAGTGGATTCTCTAATTCTTCGTGTTTTACAATTCGTAATCACGTTTATCAAATGGTTTAGACGCTTGTCGATCCTTCTGCAAACCCCCGCTGCGTCAAGTGGTATCAGAGCAGGATTCGCCTGTCTTTTCACCACCATGGCAGATCAACAACTCGCTACCAAAGCAGTTTTTGTTGAGTCGGATGTGGCCTTATCCACAACACTCACGAACCTGACAGCACCAACATCGTCAACGACAACCATCGGATAAGAGACAGGTTTGAAGGACCAGCTAAGGCGCCATTTAATGGCAACCTTAACCGGGTCGATCCATCGAGTTCCGAATCCGAGGAGGAGGAGGAAGATTCCCAAGAAAAGATCCACGTCGTACTTCAACGAATACTCCTTTCGTCAAAGGAAGAAAGCCAACACGAAGATCTTTTCCGATCGCATTGTTCGGTACACAAAAATGTATGTAACTTAGTTATCGACGATGGAAGTTGTGTGAACCTCGTGTCCCAAAAGTTAGTCGATTACTTTAACCTACCTACTCAACCACATGAAGCCCCGTATTCTCTTGGGTGGGTCAAGAATGGCTTTCAAGTTAGGGTCACGCAAACTTGCCGAGTGCCCATATCGATCGGGAAACACTATCGAGAAGAGGTCCTATGTGATGTCCTTGACATGGACGTTTGTCACATTCTGTTGGGTCAACCGTGGCAATGCGATAATCATGCAACCTACAAGAGCCAAGCCGACATCGTACTATTTCGTTGGGGCGACCAAAAGATTGCCATGAGATCAATTAATAGCTTCGATGAAAGCCCCAACAAGAAGAGCCACCACAATAGCCGTATTATGGGCTCGATTTCACCCCTAATCAATCAACCGCCCATTCCGGAAAACCCACCGGAAAAAGAGGAAGTCTTGCCGGACAAGGGTGAAGATAAAGTCGCTCCTTTCGAAACAAAAGCACACCATACCGATCCGGAAGAGTCGACGACATATTTTGGGTCCCCGGTCAAAGAAACCGAAAAGAAGCTAACGGGAGACATCCTTGAGCCAACAAAACCGTTCAAGGTCGATGATCCCGAAGGTGATGTTCCCACTATTCAAGCACCCACGGCTCCGGTTCAAAGTACAATAAATCCCGGTAACGTCACTCTAATCTCTCACCCTTACGAGTTTAATAAAATATCACTCGTATGGAAACAATCGCGACAACCTCCGTTGGATTTTAAAGACCGGTCGGAAATTTTAAATTTGGAAGACTTAGTTGTGCATCCAAGCGGTTTGACGAAACGCATGTTCTACGAGCCAAGTAAAGCTGTTTTTCAAGTGAACTCGAGGACGAGTTCTTTTCAAGTGAGGGTGACTGATACAGGGAGAATTCGAAGAATTCGAGAGATAATTAAGGGTTTTATAAATAATAATAAACGAACTCGAAAAGGTAAACGATCCAAAAAGAGACTCGGAATTTGGCGTCGAAAAAGGATCAAACATAAAGCACCAAATGTAAAGGAAGTAGCGATAAAAAGCGAGAGTTAGATCGAGCGACAAGCAGAAACCAAAACAGTGTCTGGCGCCCTTGGTGGCGCTGGTTGAGACGCTCCAAGAGCCGCGCAGTACACTGCTGCGTTAGTCCCATTTGTGGCTATTTCAATTGAAGTCACGTGACCAACTCATCTCCGTTTTTATCCAATTCCTTTCCACGTGACCCACTTTCCACCATTTGGTTTTGGTTTAGATTTGCAATTCCAAATCATAGATTTATTCCATTATCTTATTATTATTTTTAGTTTATAATTAAGTTAGAATTATATTTATAATTAGTTTAGTATTTATCGTTTTATTAGTTTAGTATTATAAATAGGGTATTAGGGTTTCATTGTTAAGCAGCTTATTAATTAATAAAGTTTGTTTCTTTTAGAGTGGATTCTCTAATTCTTCGTGTTTTACAATTCGTAATCACGTTTATCAAAGAGTTTAGACGTTTGTCGATCCTTCCGCAAACTCCCGCTGCGTCAATTTTATTATAAAATTTCTCTCCCAATATAAAATTTGTTAATTTGAATATATATATATATATATATATATATATATATATATATATATATATATATATATAGAGAGAGAGAGAGAGAGAGAGAGAGATAGAGAGAGAAAGGTGAGTTCAAATGAAAACTCATTTTCATTTGTGTACATGATGACAAGTCACGACCATTGATCAAGATTTGAAAAACTAATCAATGGTTAAAACAAAACAAGATTAATTAAGAAGTGATTAGGAACAAAATTGGAATTTGAATATGCGCCCATCTTATTTGACTTTTTATTTTCTTTTTTAATTAAAAACTTTTACTCTCTTAAATTTTAAAATAAATTATCTTAAAAATTACTAATATTTTAATTAATCAAATTACATCAAAAAACAAGAATTTCGAGCTCTTCGATATGACATCCACCTTGATATATTTTTTAACCGTTTTTACGTGAAATGTCACATATGTGTTATATTCATTATGAATATGTATGTACGTCCCTGGGTGTCCACATTCAGTATGAATAACAAAGGTGAACGCCCATTCACTATTAATGATGAATAATACAGTATTCAATATTAATAATAAAGTATTTATAGTGAATAATACAACATTCAGAATGATTAATACATGAATTCATGATTCGTGTATTATTCATCATGAATGATGTATTTTTTTTAAAGTAATCATGAATGATGTATTATTTACCATGAATGTTGTATTATTCATCTTAAATGATACATTATTCATGATGAACAATAAATGAATGACAATGAAGATGTGGGCACATCGCGTGCTCTTTTTGTTTCCCGATTCGTAGCCGAAATTTGGTTTTATTCATTATGAATATGTATGCACATCCCCGGGAGTCCACATTCAGTATGAATATCAAAGGTGAACGTTCATTCAATATTCATAATGAATAATACAACATTCGGGATGAATAAAACACGAATTCATGAATCGTGTATGTAACACCCTCAAAATCGGAAGAAAGAGCAACTAACTTTATTTTCGATAAAATAATCAAAAGATGATAAAATCCTTTCTACAAACCATCCTTGAAAGTACCTCAAATTTTAAACATCACAAATTCCACAATTAATAACTCAAGACGGGTGTTACTTAACACAATTACAAGTTGTTAATCTTAAATAAGTGCGGAAAACTTCACTAAGCAAAATCACTACTCGTGCACTCTATTAGCACTCATCACTTCAGAGTGTAGCTAAAGCTATTTATATTTTCCGTCCAGGGCCGTCCCTGGGGGAAGGCGGGCCTGGCGCACGCCCAGTGCCCAAGAAAATAGGGGCCCAAATTATTTAATTGTATACTATATAATTGTTAAAAATTTGTAAATAAAAAAACAAAAAAATTATAATATAATAGGACCCAAAAAAAGAAATTTTCACTGTATTAAGGGTCCAAACATGTATTAGTTAATTGCATTGGACAATAAAGTTTGTAAAAAGTTAATTGATTTTTCATTTTATATTATTGGTTATTATTTCTCTAAGTTTTTTATCTAATACTAATATCTAAATACTATTTCTGCCTAGAAACATTTATATATAATTCATTACGCATCTTCCACATACTTTTTTTATTATTCATCCGAATAAATTTTGTTTTTTTGTTAAAATATAGTAGATTTTTGTTATTAACTAAGAAAATTCATACCTTTTGAAAACAATTACCAACTATATCAGACGATTAAACTCATATCTATACTTATAATTTCAAAACTATCTTTCTCTTTTTTCATACATTATTGACTACTTACTACATAATATTGAGTGCATGAATCTTAATTACTATCTTAACTCTAAAACAAGAATAAGATCTCAAGCTATAACAACATGGACTTTCGATTCTAAGATTGATGGTTAATTAGAAACAATTATTGATTGATGTTGCGCGAGGAATACCGGGAAAAAAGTTTTATATACATTAGTATTTCTTGAGTTCAAATATGTTATTTTTTATGATATAAACAATATATTGGAAAAAAAAAATCTATAGCTACTAGGGGCCTATTTTTACATCTCGCCTAGGGCCTACAAAATGTCAGGAACGGGCCTGTTTCCGCCAAATACTTTTGGTATTGTTGCAAAAAACGATTTTAATAATCTTCTCCTATTAAACTTATTGTCACAATTCTTTGATGATGAATCTCTTTTGTTAACCTTTACATTTAGCTATAAAAAAAATACCAAGGGGCCGTTTACCAAACGAATCAAATTTAACACTATCACATACTTATCGTGTAAGGTTTTAGTCCGTTAAATCGGTTTCGTATGCAACAATATACCCGGTAAGCGCTAACCGTGATAAAAGTCGTCGTCTCACTTACCGGGGTAAGACTCTCAGTCCTTTCATTCACTCTTACCGGGTAAGATTTTTGGTTCTTGTCATATCAATCCGGTAAGTAATGTGACTTGGTAAGCGCTTACCCGGATAAGTATTTGATAAACGGCCCCTAACATAATCTCAACAAAATATAAAATTTAACGCATTTTGTTTTTTTTCTATTTATAATTTTTAAACTCAAATTAGAAAAGAAAAAAAAATTGAATTTTAGGAAAGTAGAACAAACTTTAAAGACAAATAAATGGGGCCTACATATGAACACGTATCCAAGTATGGGGCGTTGTGTATATAGAGGCAGTTAGGCACATCAAGAGGAGACGAATGAGATTGAAATCCTGCTAAAAATGGCGGAAATCTTTGACACTCACCCAAAGCATGGAATTTTTAGGGTGTCAATGTGTGGTGGCGCTCAAGAACTGGAACAGATGTCTAGAGACGGCAGTCAATACAGTCTCACCACCGCAATCTTACCTTCTCTCGGAGCTCGCAGCAATCGCCGTGTTAAGCTACGCAATTTCATCATATCGCCTTACGATCGCCGTTACAGGTTTACCAGATCTCTCCAATTACTACAACATATTTACATGTGGAGATATGCATGATTGATTTTTGATGTGTTTAAGTGTTAATTTGTATCATTTTATGAGTGAAGTTATTATGCTGTGTAATTATTGGAGTCTGGATATTGATTCATTCATGGAGTTCATCTTTTGAATAAAGTCATTTGATCACTCTTAATGTCGCTTCAATCGTACTGCACGTTTTCGTAGTTATTTTAATTTTAATCATCGAGCTGCGTACCTTTAATTTATTTGTTTATTTACTTAATTTAATACTGTATCAATCTCTTAACAATCTATGAGCATTTTTCATTGTGAACTGCGTAGCATTTAGTTCCTTGTGAACGTTTTTGGAATCTCGTGTACATAAGTTTTTGAATTGGCCTGCATCGTTGAAGGAATTTGAATGAACATTTTGGAGTGATTGGATTGGACGATTTGATCTATTCTTGTTTCTCCTAGTTGACTTCTTTGGATTTTTCTAATGATTCACAATGTCGAGTCTCCAAGAATGAGTTGTTCTTTGCTGTGTCTAGCTTTGACTCCTTTTGAATTCAAGGAGCAGAAGAATGACCTGAAAACTGTGACTTGAACGTGAATTACTTAGAAACCTGAAATTTGATCAATAGCAAGATCTTCCTCTTCATGATTTCTGCTGGTTTTTTTTGACTTATTACATCTTCAATCATATTGACAAGAATTGACTTCAATAGTTTCTTGTTTCTTGTTTCTTCTTCCTTGGTTACTATAATCAAGATAATTCAATATTGATTTAACATTAATTGAATTTGGATGTTGGTTCCGTCGATATCTTGGATTATGGTCTATGGCATGAAATATTGGTCACATAAACAATGCAAAAAAGATTATGTATATATATAGCTGTATGCCTGTATGTATTATCTGTAAGGTCGTCATTTGAGTTTTTAAAAGTAGTCCAAAATTTGCTATTTATATTTACTTGATTACTTGTGTCCATTTTTACTGAATCAAAGCTCAATTTTCAGGGCATGGGAGACATTTCTAGTAGTTTTGGTCCTCTATACTGCTTGGGTGTCCCCATTTGAATTCGGATTTCTTGAGAGGCCGCAGCAACCACTCTCGGTCATTGATAATGTTGTCAATGGGTTCTTTTTTGTTGACATTTTCCTTACCTTCTTCTTAGCTTACCTTGATAAAACTACCTACCTTCTTGTGGACGACCGAAAGAAGATTGCTTGGAGGTATACAAGCACCTGGTTGGCGTTTGATATAATTTCCACAATCCCTTCTGAACTAGTTCGGAAGATCTCAACTGGTCCTGTTCGAACCTATGGCTTATTCAACATGTTAAGACTCTGGCGGCTGCGCAGAGTTAGTGCCTTGTTTGCCAGGTACATTGTTTTCAATTTGGAATGTTTGGCTCTTTGTTGCTTATTGTCCTCCTTACTTCTGAACGGTAGTGCTTGTATGCAATGGTTTGTGCTTAGAGCATACTCTGTGAATGGGTCAAAACATGCATTCAAGAGGATAATGTAGTTATTATCTTTTTTTTTCAATTCTTTTTGTCCTTGAAACAGATGGGAGAAAGATAGGAACTTCAACTACTTCTGGGTCCGATGTGCCAAGCTTATTGCTGTAAGTATTTTTATCAAGGGCGGTATTTTGTATAATGAAATCTATCATATGTAGAAGGCAATAAATTTGTGATCTTGGTATTAAGTTAGTTGTTAGCAGAAAGAACGTGTGATGTGAATTAAAATTCTATATGTTTTTATCTGTTTAGGTTACTCTTTTTGCCGTGCATTGTGCTGGGTGCTTCTACTATTACCTTGCTGCCCATTATCCTAATCCTGGCAAGACTTGGATAGGATACGGCAATGAGAACTTCGAAAAGGAAAGAGTGTGGATTCGCTACGTGACATCCATGTACTGGTCAATTACAACTCTCACTACTGTTGGATACGGTGATTTGCATGCCCAGAATAGAAGGGAGATGATATTTGTCATATGCTACATGCTTTTTAATCTTGGAATGACATCATATTTGATAGGAAATATGACCAATTTGGTTGTCCATGGAACCAGTAAAACCAGGCAATTTGTAAGTTCATTCTTTTTTAATCTTCAAAATCCTGTTTTGCCACATGATTCCTTCTTATGAGAGTGACACTTAGATCTTTTGTTCTAATAATAGAGAGACACCATTCAAGCTGCCTCAAGTTTTGCTCAGAGAAATCAGCTACCTGCTCGGTTGCAAGATCAGATGCTTGCACACTTGTGCTTGAAGTTCAGGACTGATTCAGAGGGTCTTCAGCAACAAGAGAGTCTCGATTCCCTTCCAAAAGCCATCCGGTCCAGCATATCTCATTTTCTTTTCTACTCACTTCTGGATAAAGCCTACTTATTCCGTGGTGTGTCAAACGACTTGCTTTTTCAGCTGGTAAGTTCATAGCTTGCTAACTAAGTATATGAATTGGATAAAATAATTGTCATCAAAATGTAACTGGCATTTGATGTCTGAAGGTTTCAGAGATGAAAGCAGAATACTTTCCTCCAAAGGAAGATGTCATTTTGCAGAATGAAGCACCAACGGATTTCTATGTGCTTGTTACAGGAGCAGTGGTAGATTTCTTCATTTTACTTCCATTGGCTTAAAAAGAATTTTATTCATCTTTATATAGCTACACATTTCTTAATGGTGTTTAATGGTTAATCACTTGATCAGGAACTACTGGTTACGAGAAATGGAGTTGAACAGGCAAGATTTCATTCAAATGATATCAAATATGCTTTTTCACTCATATTTTTTGAACTGAGGCGAGATTACTATCTTAAGATTGCAAGGTTATTGAAGAAAAACAATAATGACTGCAGGTTGTTGGAGAAGCTAAAACCGGTGAGCTTTGTGGTGAGATTGGGGTTCTTTGTTACAGACCTCAGCTCTTTACGGTGCGCACCAAGCGACTTAGCCAGTTACTCCGGTTGAACCGTACTACATTCTTGAGCATCATCCAGGCCAATGTTGGTGATGGGACCGTTATCATGAACAATCTCCTCAAGGTTTGTTTATCCTTTGTCAATCACTAATGCCATGTTTTTGGCAATTGTAAGTCAGCTTGTTTTCTGAGCTTATTGAAAAAGCCCCATTTCATTAGCCATACGCTAGCTTCTTGTAAAGCTACTTCAAGTATCGATTCAAGAAGCTCCGGGGGCCTTTTTCAACTTTTTCCAATTACACCCCTTGTATTTTTCCAATGATAAAAGTTAACCCCTTGTATTACGACCCTTGTACTTTTTCCAATTACGCCCCTTGTATTTTTCCAATGATAAAAATTAACTTTTTCCAACTTTTTCTGAGCTTACTGAAAAAGCCCCATTTGATTAGCCATATGCTAGCTTCTTGTAAAGCCACTCCAAGTAACGTTCCAAGAAGCTCCTCCTTGTATTTTTCCAATTAAACTTTCATCATGCCCTTTTAGGTCATTTTACATTATCATCTAGTTCTTACCAAACCTGCCTAGCTTATCGGCTAACATCTAATTTATCAGCTATTTAGCCAATCATAGCCTAAAACTTATAGTGGGTGGGATTGGAGGCATGTCATTTTACTCTTTTGTTGTTTTGTATCCCCTTTTCTTGAAAACTTTAGCATATTTCCCATCTTTAGAAAGAGTAAAAACATTCTAGGCATAGTCTTCCAGAATTAAGCATCATTAAAAAATTAGAGAAGGCTGATTTTTTGTTGCTTAATGGAGCAGCATTTGAAAGACATAGATGATCCAGTAATGGAGGGAGTGCTGATGGAGACAGAGAACATGCTGGCTCGTGGTAGGATGGACTTGCCCCTGAGTTTATGTTTTGCGACACTTAGGGGAGACGATCTTTTACTGCACAAATTGTTAAAGCGAGGTCTCGATCCCAACGAATCAGACAACAATGGAAGAACAGCCCTGGTCTGTTGATTTTGTCTTAAGTCTTAACAGTCTCTTAACATTCTTCACCTGAATTCACATGATCCTAACTCAAATTGCTGGCTACTTCTTCCAGCACATAGCAGCATCAAAAGGAAATGCAAACTGTGTACTCCTGCTGCTAGATTATGGAGCTGATCCCAATTGTAGAGGTAATCCTTTCTTCTCGAGCTAGAATTGTTAATATGTAACAACTCGTAAAGGGCCGTTTATTCAAACACTTACTGGGTCGGGTAAATGCTTAACGGCAACAGTCACCAACATTTGCGGCCATCAAAATGGATTGGTGGTAAGCATCTTTTACCGGTAAACTCTTAACGGGTAAGAGTATTTTCTCTCACTTACCGGGTAAGATTTTAGTTCCTTGCTATGCCTCTTACCGGGTAAGTGCTTACCGGCAAGAGTCACCAACATTTGTGGCCATCAAAATGAATTGGTGGTAAGTGTCTTGTACCCGGTAAACGCTTTACGGGTAAGAGTATTTTATGTCACTTACCGGGTAAGATTTTAGGTCCTTGCTATGCCTCTTACCGGGTAAGATTTTCTGTCATTGTTGTTATACTCACCCAGTAAAGCAAGTGACACCCGGTAAACGCTTACTCGGTAAGTGATTGATAAACGGACCCTAAGTTGAGCATTGCTCTGGATTTGACTAATTATTCTTTTCGACTTCTTTGACTAATTATGTTGGTCAAAATAATTTGAATTATTAACACCATGAATTATGACACTATTAAATCAAACTCTCATCATCTGATGCATCATCAACCATGTCTCCATGGTTGCTTGATGACAATAATGGAGTTGTTTATGAATAATAGAATAACAATTAAGTCAACTATTCTAGTTTGCATCAATCATCTAGACATTAATTAAGCTGTATCTATACTATACTATAAAGTATTTGGTTCAAAGTCTTAAAAACAACTTTTTAAGCATTATGTACTACTATCTAATGTTAAATTACTTAATTTCAACTTTACAAGTAAACGATGCTTTGGTACAATTTTTTAAAGTTGCATGTTTGAACTCATATACAGGATAAACATGACATTTTAAATATAAATAATCTACAATATATAAGTAAGATCATCAATGAATTTTAACAGAATATTTAATTATCTTTTTTATATAAAAAATTATATTACTAAACCTAAAATAAATTATATCACTATTAAACCTAAATTAAATTAAAATAAAAAATAAATTAAACAAACTTATAAAAAACATTATCACCTTATCAAAATCATACAGAACCATATTATAAAATCAATAAAAACAAAAAAAAATTAAAAATTAAAATCAAGATATATCGTGCTGGATTGCTAAGTACAGTAGTACACTTCTATTAGAATCTATACATATAATAAATAAGTAACTAGCATGCCACGTGTCGTTTTCTGGTGAGCCGACTTCAGTATTTTCCCGCCTAAACATGTATCTGGACGCAGTTTACATTATAAGTTCAATTAGCACATCCAGATTCATTCCTCCTTAAATCTCTCCTAAACATGTATTTGGACGCAGTTTACTTTTAACCCCTTATTTTTTTATTTTTCATTTTAGACTTATCATATAAACATAAATAATGTATATGAACTAAAATGCATTAAAAAAATATTTCTATTTTTTACAAATTATACCATTGTAATCGCTTCGTCAATACCTTCAAAATTAGCCCAATATTGAATATTTTTGAATTTAATTATATTATTAAATATCATAAATATATATGAATTAACGTGTCATGATTAGTATGAGATTTGTTGAAATTAGTACGAGATTTGATACAAATAATCACTAAATTGTCGTGATTTTCTTTTTGCAATTTCATATCAATTTTTACTTCAAATTCGAATTTCTTCGACGAATTACAATTTTATCAAATTCCATTCTGTCAACAAAACACCCTTAGAATTATCATAAGAGATTTAATTACTTGAAAAAAAAGATATCACTTATCAACTGACTTTTGGATTATGAGTTCGGACATTTTTCAAAAATATAAATATGCAAATATTTTAGTATAGTATATTTAATTATTTATACTTTCTTAATCTTGATTATATTATTTCCTCTAATTTTTTTGACCAATTAACCATATTGATCTTTAATTTTATACATCTGATATGCAACTTAAAAGCGTATAAATATGAACATGAAACAAAATTATTTTTTCGAATTCTCGGCTTTAGATTTGAAATACTTCGCGTCGCATCGCGCGCAGGTACTTATTTAGTTAAGAGCATCTCCAACAGCTTCCCCATTTTGGAGAAAATGGGGAATATGGGGATTTTGGTCCTAAAATGAGCTCCAACAGCTTCCCCAAACCCATCCCCATTTTGGAGAAAGTTGGAGATTCCCTAAAATTTTCTCCAAATATGGAGAATACCCCAAAACTAGAATTCTTCAAAATGGGGAATTTGTTGAAGATGGAAGCAATTTTTTTTTGGGATTTTGACTTTTGATTCCCCATTTTGGAAAAAAAATTAGGGAAGCTGTTGGAGATGCTCATAATAAATACGCTTCTATTAGAATAATAATAAATATCAAGTGTCATTCTCTGTCTTTTGACCAATCCAGATTCAGAAGGTAATGTTCCAATGTGGGAGGCCATACTGGGTAATCATGAACCGGTTACCAAAATCTTGAAGGATAACGGTGCCACTCTGTCCTCCGGCGATGTCGGCCAGTTCGCTTGCATTGCCGCCGAGCAGAACAAGTTAGACATACTAAAACAAATCATTACCTTCGGTGGAGATGTCACGCTTCCCAAAAACAACGGTTCAACGGCTCTTCACGTAGCCGTTTGTGAAGGTAACATCGAAATGGTGCGATTCTTATTAAGCCAAGGAGCCGACATCGACAAACCAGATGATCACGGTTGGACTCCTAGAGACTTGGCTGACCAACAAGGCCACCACGAGATACGAAACCTTTTCCTTTCCGTTAAACAAACCGACGACTACTCCCACTTAACGAAAACGTCATCGTTCATGCCGTTTCAGCGAGCCGAGTCACGGCACGTTCAGTTTCTTGGGCGGTTTAAAAGCGAGCCGATGATGATTAGACCCGGTTCCCAATTAGCTGACGAGGGTCAGTTGCGTCAACCTCGCCAAAGACGGAGGGGTAACAATTTTCATAATTCTCTTTTCGGGATAATGTCGAATGCACGTGATGGTGACAAAGATATTGATTTGGTCTCTCCGAGACCGCCCCAAAGGGGGGAAGAACATAGTCGTTGTCGAGTAATAGTTAGTTGTTCCAAGAATGCAGATGTTCCGGGGAAGCTTGTGCTTTTACCACAAAGCTTTCAAGAACTATTCGAGATTGGTTTTAAAAAGTTTGGTTTCTTGCCATCGAGAGTGTTGAACGACGAGGGAGCGGAAATAGATGAGATAGCGCTAATTCGAGATGGTGATCACTTGGTTTTTGACTACGATGTTAGTCAAACTGGTCAAGAGTTTGGTCAGGCAGATGGTGAGAAGTTAAGATAACACCACCGGTGCCTGTTTACTCTATGTACTTTATTCTGTTTCATAATTACAAACGCCCAAAGTAACGCAAAATATAACGATATAAAAGAGAACTTCCTTCCATTAACCATGAAATCAGTGTTTGGTTGGCTGAATATTCTTTTTGAAGGAATGAAATATGTTAAAAAGAGTTGGAATTTAATGTAATTGAAATAAGAACTTAATTGACAAGAATTGAAATGGGATTATTGCTATAGAATCCAAAAATATGAAGAAAAAAAAAGGTGGACTTTTTATGAAACTAAGGGTGTGTTTTGGTACACAAGACAAACAGTTTGGCAGTTGCTGAATGGTTTGGTGCTGAATGATTAAGAGGTTTTTATGATATAGTGCAAAATTAAATAAAGTTGTTTGGTAATTGTTTAGAGTGAAATCAGGGTGCTAAATGGTTAAGGGAGGCCCATGATGCTAAATCATTTAAAGGGTTTTAAAACCATTAAGAGGTAGACATTTTTTTTTGTCAAACAGGATTTACCTCTTAGCGATTCAGAGGTCGTCTCTTAATAGTAATGAAACTATTAAGAGGTAAACAAACAGCCCCTGAGATAGGATGGGGCTGAGTAGAACAAAAATGTTTTTTTCTTTTTATCCAACCAAAATCAATGAAACAAAAACCTAAAAATCGAGACAAGATTAATAAATTACTAATTAACCATCCATATGTACAACAGTTTGACACCTGTATTTTATGAAAAAAGATCAATGGGAAGAAGTATGGAAGTATGTAGATATACCAACTCATCAAAAAACAAAATCAGGGTGTGTATATATATATATATATATATATATATGTGTGTGTGTGTTACTGTTACATCACCATTGAAGCAAGTATTATCTGGTTGTATCACAAAAGCTTTAGCATTTTTAGGCGCTCCACATGCTCTGGATCCAGTTTTGCAGGGGTGTAACAACCCTGAAGATCCTCCACCACATACTCCTGTCAATAGTAAAACCCTATTATGCTTTACTACTAGAAATTAAATAAATAAATAAAGCATTTCATTTCAACTAATCCTTCTTTATTTCATGGAGACCATCCATTGAATCGTGGATAGTGAAGGCTTACTCGGCAAGGGCTTACTGGATCAATTTACCATATCGGATGAACATGACAAGGATTCTCAATCCAGTAAGACCGATGACAATGACCGAAAGTCTTACCGATAAAAATGTTGCATACAATGCCGTTTTAATGGACTAATATCTTACCGGGTAAGTTATGTAAAAGTGTTAACTATTACCGGTAAGCACTTAATGGGTAAGCGTTGGGTAAACAACCCCTTAGTCAAGTGTTTCATAAGATTTATAGCCTAGAGGCCCTGAGTTTAATCCCACACTCTTCTATTGCCTAGTAAATTGGTGTGGTTTCCTAGATTTTCCAACAGGTTTCGTACCTGATGGTGTTCCAATGTCAGATATTGAACATGGCCATCAAAAAATGTGGGACCCGATTATAACTGCTTTTTACTCTTTTAACCAATTTGACAATTCCTGATTCCGGATTTCGAAGAACGTTAGAAGAATGATTCTATGCAAGTGAATTTCACGCGTCTTTAATCTTGGTACAGGTGTAACAGGGTCTCCAAAAAGATTGTAACACGGTTTTCTACTCGTCTTGTTTAATTTTGAGATGGGTTTTTGTGGGTGTTTGGGATATCACTAGTTACTTGAAAGCAAATAAGGAAGAAGATGGTATTTATTACCTGTGTAAGTTCTCTCTTGGTGAGAATATGGTAGTGTCTCTGCCAGATCCTCTGTACAGCCATGGTGGCAGCGAGAAAGCCATAAGCAATACCAAGAATTGCAAATATGACCACAAAAACTATAACCAGAGCAAAACATGCCTCCATTGATGCTGGAAAACAGTCCAAAACTCCCCAACCGTAACAGCAGTTTTGGCAGCCAGCCATCCGTGGGTCATTATTAAAAGAAGAGCAGTGCAATATGATCCCAAAAAAACCGAGCAACACAAAGAAGACAAGGACCCCTGAAGAACATTACAACTCCTTTAAAAAACCATTATAATAGCAATGAGCAGAAGAAGAGTAATGACCATAGAAAAAATTCAGTACACTAGGGTGAGTTTATATGTGTAAGCACGTGTGTCAGTGTGTAGTAGGGTTGGGTTCCGGTGAGAAGTTGAGGTTAACGTGAGAAGTGGTTATCAACCGTCTGGATGAGAAATGGACGCACATTAGGATATGATGCACTGAGATGCACCGGATTAATTCCCTTCTAAGCCGCAATTCATGGGAGAGCATTTGCTTAAAAGTGATCAACAGTTCAGATCCACTTTTCACACTTCTCACGTTAACATCAACTTCTCACACAATCCTTCGCCGTGTGTGTAGTATACAAGTCTTGGACCCGAATCAACAAAACTATCGAATAAAATTATCTTGTAATTCATGTGGCAAATATGGGAAACCGAAACGTACTTGACACACATAAAACCAATAAAATAATGAAATTATCTCATAACTCGTATAACAAATATATGAAATAAACTCATAAAGGTTAAATTTTCATCATGCTTTTGCTTTTATTTTAATTTGGTGTGCCAATGTTTGTCTAAGATACGAAGGACTCTTTCTTTCTCTCTTGTAGGCATATGAGCCAAGTTTTTCTTTGAAAAAATTTAGGCTCGATTTTTTAGCTATATAATTTGTAAATTTTTATCCTTTTTTCAAAAAGAAATAAGACTAAAGTTGGTCCCTCCAGGATAATTTGTAAATTATATGCAATAATATTTGTTCATCCGGCGAAAGTGGCATGTGGTACCTAGTAACTCATGGCGAAATTATTTGGGTGCCAGAACTATAACCTTTTTTTCGAAGTTCTGTTGTACGATAATAAAGACGAAAGCTTACCTATACAGTAGTAGAATGGTATAGGATGCCTGGACAATATACGGTCCCAACTATCATTAAATGAATCTCTGAAAGACCCATCTTTGTCGGCAAGATATGCTAGACCTCCCATCATTCCAATCACCTGTTTTACCAGAGTGTTTGATTTACCAAGACGTCAGTAGTAGTATAGATATGTAAAAATGTACACATTAAATTCAGACAACAATCATTCTGCATTTCTTGCATAAAAGATGAAACGTGTACGATGAAAGGACAATGAAGTATAGAACTAATTATCAATGCTAAACCAGTTAAAGTTTCAAGAGATCCACGGCCTTAAACATTAAAGACAAGCCTACTGGACGTAAAATATTTTAGTGAAGTGAGTTTTGGATCCCATAATCATCTTTTATTCAAATAATGTAATTAAGATGTTTCAACCTTCAATGGTGAATGCAGGTAATGTACAAGGGTAAGGGTCGGATGTTTCGGCAAAATGATAACAATTATTCAGTGGCAACTTGGAACAAGCATTAAAATTTAGCATGGTAAATGGCCCTTCCTAAGTATAACAATCATATCAATGTAGAAAATGAAAGAGACGGAGGTGGAGGTTGGGGTGGGGGTTTGAGTCTGCTTTTCAGAGTAAAAAACACTTATCCGTCAAAAAAGAGTAAAGGACAATTACACTTAAGAGCTTGCTTTTCAGATGATTCGGTCATGAATCAAGTTTGAGTTTGAGTCTGAGTCTGAGTCTATGTCACAATGCTTAATGAATATATAATGGGCAATAAGAAAAGAAAACAAGATTTTATCTCATCAAAAGAAAACAAGAACTAGGGGGTTGCAATAACAGTGTGTTACAGCTGATACTGTCGAGATTCCAGAGGAAATCACATACAGCAAGAAATAGTATTGAGATGGATTGCAATTTGCAACTAGGGAAAAACAAAATAACTATACACTTATACCCAACTTTAAGAAGTAAGTGAAGTTAGAAGACTCAACTGTTTGTGCAGCCAAAAATACGAGGCAAACATCCCTGGCAACAAATAGTCTGAATTTTATTTTGCGCCAGGAGTTGTCTTCTGACTCAACAACTCGAAGATGAAACTGGGCTTTGCAAGTCGTGCAATGTGAAAAGGCAAAACCCTCCTGTTAAGAGTAACCGAATGTAAACATACGAAAAGTAGGAAATTTTGTTATTCCCAATGAAACAATATGAGAAATCAGAGTCACTTACTTTGACGGATCGCCAATGATCAAGGCATGAACGATGCACAAACTGCTGGGTGCCTTTGCACATGCATGGAGATATCAGATCATCATCTACAGAAAAGAAAAGAACAAAACTTAAGGAAATAGTAATAATGAAAGACGGTCCACGGGATCTTTTTCTTATGCAGAAGAGAGAAAATGAGTCACCAATGAGAAGTACAAAAAGGCGACCCCCCCCCCCAACAACAATTCTCATTCACAATAGGAAAGAACTTCCAAATACACTATAAAGGAGAACACACTGTCAAGATGTTGCTTATTACATGAACACCTTTAGTGTTGTTACGAATGCTGGTGATAAGATGCCATCTATATAAAGCCAACTGTGCTGTGTTACAATTTACAAGAAACATATAACCAACAGCATACATTCAATACAAAGAACATATAACCAAGCTATGAGCTATCACCATTCTCTATTTGACATTGAATACGAATTTCATGTAGAAAACCATGAATAGCACAACCATTAAATTAATATTAAGTAGCAATGATTATTGATCAGTACTCTACCCAAAGTCACTTCCACAATCACTTAAATCCTAGGATTAGAAATCGTCTATGCTATTCTCATTCTCTGGTGGACATTCAATATGATTTTCATGTAGATACCCATGGGTAGCACAAACATGAAATTATATCAAATAGCAATGATCATTGATCAGTACTCTAGCTCTTTCTGCCCATCATAGCTAACACCCACTTGACCCAAATACAGGTGAACATAAACACGGTAGCGCAATAAAACTAAATGCAACTTAAAAGAGCGTTGATATAATGGCTCCATCACCAAGATATGTTAAAAACTGGTGCCCTTTTGACAACATGCACAACAAGGAACTTGATACATGCTTTTGTCATTTGATCACAAGTACCTTACTTGATAGAAGAGAAATTGTGGTACAGGAAAACAAGTGGTGTGATTTTTATCCTCAAACAATATACCAAAAGAATATTTAAAATTGCCAACAGAGTTATTCCAACAAATAAGAACAAAGGGCGACAAAAACTAATGGCGAACGGTTACCATACAAAATATCATCACTAAAGAAGCATCAAATACTAGACATTGAAAATTTTGTAAATTACTAAAATGAAAAAGAAAAAAAAAAACAGAATATTTTCAGATTGCCAAAAGTAAATCATTCACCTTCCTCTCCATCGCATTCAAGGCAAATACGACAAGCAGCTATCGAACCAGCTTCAACATCTTCATCTTCATCTTTTGTCTCACTAGAACTCGCAGCAGCAGCCGGCGATGGTGATGGTGATGGTGATTCAGAATCAGTGTTTTGATGATTCGGAAGCAGAGGATCTGAATCGCTAGGGTTTTCCAAACCCCTCGCTTCTAGCTGTAATTCTCCGTTCATTTAACAAATTCTAACCTAATCAAATAGCCACAAAAGCCCTAGAATATCAAACAAACGATCAAATAAGAAAACGATCGTGAAAACAAATTTTGAAACGATAAAATTGAAGAAGAACAGATCAAACCTGGCAGAATAATTTGACGTAAGATATGAAGGAATTCAGGAATATATGATCGGATTAATTTACCTAAAAGTTGGTGAAAAAAACGTTAGAAGCCCCTGTCAACTGATGGGACCAATTTTGCATACGGTGGTCCTTATCTACACGGCACGTGGTGCGTATGCCGCCCATCGCAACAGCCGGCCCGGGGTTGAGTCAGGTAAACCCGGTCGAGGATTTTGCAGGCAAATGGGCTTGTTGAATTAATTATGGGCCCGACCCAAAATGGGATGGATTGCAAATTTGCAATATCGAGGGTCTTCTAGGCTATGTCTAGACTAATCTCTTGGCAAATTGACTGTAAGACATCAATTCTGATTAAATCTCAATGGTCACAATTGTTGTGTACGTCTGGATTCGAACATTGGGTAGATGGGATATTCCACCACATCCCTTAGAGTTTTAATCAATACGCCACAACCCGTGTGGTTTTAGTATTGTAATAGTTGTCATGGCATGTCATCGTTTAATGCATGCAATTTAAGTTTAAGTTATGTTAGGTGTGTGGCATGTCATGGTCTAATGCATGGTTTTTGAGTTTTCGTAATACAATGTTTTATTTTTCTTTACATTTTTAATGTCTTATATGCTAGTTTTTACTATATGATATAATTTAACTAATTTATTGTTATTGACTCATTGAGTAATAGTTAAAACATATTTTTATATGGTATAGAGATTTGACGTTATAAGTTACGTCTTGAGACACGTTGTGGCATCACCGTGACTCCTAAGGCTTGAGGTTGGCATCGCCGCCACGCCATGTCTCATGCCCAGTGGCGAATCTAGAAACTTAAGTGACTGGGGTCAGATTTAGGAGTGTCAATTTTTTTGAAATTGAATAACCCAACCGAACTAAAATGATTTCAGGTTATTTGGTTTTTGGGTTGAACCGATTTTTGGGTTAAACGGTTCAGTTTCAGTTACTTTTTTGTTATTTCGGTTAAATAGAAAAACAAATTATACCATAATTTTATATACTTTATCTCTATATAATATCAAGATGACTAATATTAAAATAAATTTAACAAACCAATACAGGAATTTGTTTCTTTTGGTTTTAGCAAAAAAAGAAATCAATTGTAACGGGGTATTGTAAAAAGTTAAATGGGTTCTGTAAGTAGAAAACCTAGCCATTTATAAAAGATAAAAGAGAATTTTAAGCTAAATTCAATTTCTCTACACTCTTGAGTGGGGTCATGAGACCCCATAAGTTTCTATGTGGCTCCGTCACTCCTCATGCCATTTAGAACTTTGTATAGGACAGAACAAAATTTTGTTGTCTCATGTTGACGATTAGATTATGATTGGGCATGATTTAAGGGTCGTTTAGAAACGTTTAGGATGTATTTGGTATACTGGACATGACAAGACATCACAACATGGATCAATGTTCCACATTTGACAGGACTTTTATGTGGAACAAACAAGAACAAAGTGGAACATGTCTGTTTCACCCCACCTAATGGACCAAGTTGGAATAGACTTTTTTTTGGAAGGGTATCCGAGGACATTGCCCCGACTAATCCCGGCAAGGTGAGGCAATTGCCCCAACTGCTAAAGCGTGCAGCCCTGAGTTTATCCCCAGTGGCCACAAGTTGGAAGCACCTGGATTCGAACTTGGGGTAGATGGGTTACTAGTCACATCCCCCACAAGCCTTAACCAGTACGCCACAAGCCTTGTGGTTAAGTTGGAATAGACTTATGTTTACCGATATAGTCTCAAACACGCATTCTTTTTTTATGTCTAGACTAATCCCTTGACAAATTATGACTGTAAGACATCAGCCCTGATTAAACCTCAGTGGCCACATTTGTTGTGTACGTCTGGATTAGAACCCTGGACAGATGGGATATTCCACCACATCCCCAGTGTCTTAACCAGTACGCCACAACCCTTGTGGTTTTCTTTTTTTATTTTTCTTTTGTTTTATATTTTATTTATTTTTTAAATTTTATTTATTGTATTTTATGCTCTTTAAACTTTCACTTTACTGTCCTCAAAATATTATTTTTATATGATTCCTATGTTTTAATTGATTTATGTAAATTATTAAATGTTAATAGTAAGAAATATAGAAAATGTTAGAAAATAATAACTGGAACCTAAATAAACTTTTTATTTTGGTGTCATTTTAATCGTGAAAAAAACTTTGTAATAATATATTTTGTTATAAAAAAATATTTATTTCATTATAATTTAATAAATTACATAATTAATCAAAATATATAAAATATATAAACAACTTATTAGAGGATAAAATGATCATGTTATATGTTTTGTCCAGTTATGTTTTATCAAACGTTGAACAACTGTTTTGTCCTATCTTATCTGCATACCAAACGCCCCCTTAATGGGTGTCATTTACCTTACTAGGTGAGAATGACAAGGACCGATATAAAAAATGGATAGCAATGACCAATAATCTTACCTGATTAGTGTTTACTAGGTAAGAAACAGTTACCAATAATCCAATTTGATGGCCGAAAATGTTACCCAATAAGATAAGTAGGGGTGGTGACTCTTAACGGTAAGTGTTTACTCGATAAACGTTTGGCACACGACCCTTTACGCGACAAAATGTAACTTGTTTTTGTCCCACTAAATAGGTGGAACAAAAATCAGGAAGACAAGACAAACTTGGTAAATTACTAAACTACTCAATTTCATTAAAACCCTAAAACTATTCGCAATTCATTCACCCGCCTACCTCGTCTAGTCTTGTTCAGTTATGTCCCATCTTGTTCAGCCCGTAATTGCTTACCAAATGGGACCATGTTTTTAATCCATGGTCGACTGCCTTTTTAAGAAGTTGTCTCCACTCTCGACCATGCTCCTAGCCTAGATGGCCTATCAACAATAGTCGAAATCATTTGTATCCAAGTCAAATACTTGGTCGAATGCGGGACCATGAGGAGTGCTATAGACGTAGATGGCATCATCACAATGTCTCTGTTTATACCACTAAGAATGCTTAATGTGTCACATTTACATTTCGCTGCAAAGAAGCTTCTCGAGTAGCAAGCTAGTTTGAAGAGGTCGAATTTTGAATCTACAAGTTAAAGCAGGCGATTCGAAAGAAAGCATGATAGGAAACATATCTAAACATTGGAGAATGTTCGTGATAGACTAGAATGGAAAGAAATATAACGGTTAGGTTATGTAATATAGAAGGAAGGGAATTTGGAAATTTAGGTTATGTAAAAGAAGTACCGAGTTTGATGCTAAAATTTAACTATTGACATGGATATGTTGTTCGAAAAAGATACTCTTTCATTTTTGTATGTTTCGTATGCTAATTTAACGATTACTGATGCCAAATTATTAGCATAACCCTAATCTAATTGACCTTTGCATCTACACTTCACAAACAGATTATAATTATAACTAAAATCAGATATGTATAGATTTTGAATGTTATGCATGAAGAAACCAAATCAAGATCAACACTTCCAACACAAACAAATTAGATCAAGATTTTGATCATGCAAAAAAAATGAAAACCCGATTACACGCCCGTCTAGGGAGCTCATATTTCATCGACTCGACAAGTTGAGATAACGAGTCCAAGGGTTTAAAGCGTGGTTTTGAAACCATTTTCGTGTTGAAACAAAATTATTGAACAAATAAATGAGCATGGCCCGATATAAAGATATGGCAATAACCAATAATCCCTTACCCAGTAAACACTTATCAAGCAAAAGATGTCTACCAACAATTCATTTTGATAATTGACCCTATAACTTACGTAAGAATGATGACTCTTGCAGGTAAATGCTAGCCCCAAGGTAAAAGAGACTTGTAAAAGCAATAGGGAGGGATGATATTTTTTTTGGAAAAGGGTGTCCTAGGCTATGACTAGACTAATCCCTTGGCAAATTATGACTGTAAGACATCAACCCTGATTAAACCTCAGTGGCCACAATTGTTGTGTACGCCTGGATTAGAACCCTGGGCAGATGGGATATTCTACCACATCCTCAGGGCCTTAACCAATACGCCACAACCATTGTGGTTGGGAGGGATGATATTATCATTCAATGGAAGAAAGTATTTCTACTAGTAATTCAGTTGGTTGAAATTTGAATTAACAGTGTTCTTCCATTCAAGCTGGAAATTCACCTTTTCATCATCATCGTCATCATCCACAAGATGTTTATGGAAATTACATTGCAAAAAGGGAGAAAAGTCCGATAAGAGGGATATCGTGGTTTCCATACCTAGAAAGAAACCTCCATCAATTTACTTCCAAAGCTTGCGTAGTGACATGTTTTTCTCGCTTTCCTTCTTCATAACCTTGGCCACTGCCATCTCGAAATCTTCTTGTGTCACGTGAACTCTCCTTTCTCTCAAAGCAAACATCCCTGCCTCCGTGCAAACCGCCTTTACAATATATCACCATTCAAGAAAACCATCAAGATTTTGGTACCACCATTTAACACTTTCATTTTATAAATAAATAAATAAAGGACATCTTTCATGTCAAGAACTGACCTTAAGTTCTGCACCTGAAGCACCACCCATCTTCTCAGCAATCTTTTTCAGATCGATGCCACGCATTAAGTTCATCCTTCTTGAATGAATTTTCAAGATGTCAAACCTTGACTGTCAACCAAAATTCGAGTAAATATATTATTTATTCGATAAAGACCACGAAAAAGGATCTATCCATTCCCATTGGGTAAAAGCAATAAGAAATTACTGAAAACAGAATCGACTTTAAGATGTCTTAATAGATTGCTTTACAGGACTAAACAATTGTGTTTTTATATAAAGATGTTAATACTTACGTCTTCATTCGGATTTGGGAATTCAATCTTCCTGTCAATTCTTCCGGGCCTGAGAAGAGCCTGGTCGAGGATATCAATACGATTTGTAGCCATCAAAACCTGGGAGCATTCAAGAGAGAAGCATAAGACTAATAATATCCATATGCAGAGTTGACATTAATTAACTCCATCCATCCAATTAACAAAAAGTACCTTGATCTTGTTTGATGCTTCAAACCCATCGAGTTGATTAAGAAGCTCCAGCATTGTTCGTTGGACTTCACTGTCACCGTTCCCGCTTCCAGATTCCATCCGAGCAGATCCAATACTGTCAATTTCATCCATAAATATGATAGATGGGGCATGTTCCCTGCACAACAACAAAAAAATACATAACATTAGTAGAAAAGAAGCTACAAGTATGTTAGATGTTACAAAAAGGAAAAAATTATGGAAGAGATGAAAATTTGAATGTGAACAAACAAGAAACCACCATAAAAAGAATCTCTCTCTACCCCAGTTAACAAAAAACAAAATGATATTCCAATGTCGATTACTCTTATAAGTAAGAGAAAATTACGTTTTTAGTCCCTGTGGATTGTAAAAAAATTCAATTTTCGTCCGTATGGTTTGGAAATTACAGTTTTCGTCCCTATGGTTTGTAATTCATTGTTATTTTCGTCCTTATTATTTAAAATTTATTGCTCTTTCGGTCCCTGTTGTTTACAATTCTTTACTGTTTTAGTCCTTTATACTTAAAGAAGGAATTAGTCCAGGGATGAAAATAGTAATAAATTGCAAACCATAAAGATGAAAATTGCAAAAGCATAAAGCAGAGAGTACAAACCTGGCCATAACAAAAAGTTCTCTAACCATTCTGGAACCTTCTCCGATATATTTCTGTACTAGTTCAGAACCAGAGACCCTAATGAAAGTACAATCAGTATGATGAGCCACGGCTCTGGCCAACAATGTCTTCCCAGTACCTGGTGGCCCATACAATAGAACTCCCTACGCAAATCGAAGGAGTCAGTACAATAGTTGGAAATCAAGGGCCCTGACTTCAGAAAATAGATTTAGAAACATGGCACATGACAGCACCTTTGGTTGAGCAATTCCCAGACTCTCAAATAACTCCGGATGTTTGATTGGAAGTTCAATAACCTGAAATTTGTTTTAGAGAATACACAATCAGTAATCAACCAACCCCAAGAATTTGAATATATATATATAGGGTCAAGTTCAGCGGAAAATCTCAAAAAATGAAAAATTGAGGAACACCATAGTAGCTCTTCATCCGGACGATACGCACTTGTGAATACAAGTAATTTGTAACATGCACATGTGCATAAAAACCAAAAAACAACTTAATTTACTTGTATGCACAAGTGCATACCGTATGTTTTCCATTTTTTAAGGTTTTCCCCTGGACCTCCCTCTCTCTCTCTATATATATAGACTCTCACACACACGGACACAAATGAGATTTTCAAAGTCATAGGGAAAAGAATAAACAAATGGGAACCTCCTTAATCTCTTTAATTTGTTGGTCAAGTCCACCAATCATGTCATATGTAGAGTCTGGAACCTTCTCAACCTTCATAAGGTTCACCAAAGGATCTACTTTGCTTGGCAAAACTAGATGAAGGACATAGCTATCATTGCGAAGCGCAACCCTGGTTGACGGTGTTATCTTGGTAATATCAATGCTTTTATCAATATCAACCACATATTTACCCTCCGGGTGCACCTGGAAATAGCACAAGTGAAATTCAAATTTTAGACCCAGGGCATAAAGCTATCAACTCCGACTCCAGTTGCAATTATAACAGTGTCAATATGCATTGATAGTAAGCACGGGACAAGAGATAACTCATATGGAAAGAATAGCAAAAAAGTGGAGATTCTAGGCAAGAGATAAAGTATAGACATTATTCACAAATGACATTTGCTGTAACAAAAATATTTAAAATGCCTCTGGTAATAGTATAAAAGAGCACATGGACCTGTGGCTTCAAATACTTGTAAGTTATAAACATATGATAATCATTAGTCTACAAGTAACATTTTCATAGCAATACATGTAATCATCATGAAACATAAGGGTTCGTTTGGAACACTGGACATGACAGGACAAAGCACTATTCCACCTTTGGCGGGACTTTATGTGGAACAGACAAGAACAAAGTGGAACAGACGTGTTCCACCCCCACCCCATAGAACAAGCTGGAACAAGACCTATGTTTTACCAATATAACCTCAAAATAAAATCTAATTCTCTTCTAAAACATTAAATACGCCTTCTTTATATATTTTATTCATTTTTAAAAATTTATTTATTGTATTTTATGCTCTTTAAACTCACTTTCCTGTCCTCAAAATATTATTTTTAAATAGTTTCCATGTTTTGTTCAACTTATGTAAATTAAAAAATATAAAAAAAGGTTAGAAAATAAAAATTGGAAACTACATAAACTTTTTATTTTGGTCACTTTAATCGTTTTGAAGAAAACTTTCTAAATAATATATTTTGTTATAGAAAATATTATTTCATTATAATTTAATAAATTACATAATTAATCAAAATATATAAACAACTTATTAGGGGTAAATTGGTCATGTTATCTGTTCTGTCCAGTTCTGTTTTACCAAATGCTGTTCCGTCCTGTTTTGTTTTACCAAACGCTGAACATGTTCTGTCCTGTCTGCATAGCAGCACTAACCTTCACTAGGACTTTTGATTTTCCCATTACTTTGACAACTTCACCAACATAAGATCCAGGCTCTTGAAGGAGCTGCAACTCTTCCTTAAGCATCCTTACTGTATGTTTGACATTAGAAGATAAATCACTGAGCAGCCCAATATTGAAATGTACGAAGTGTAACATATCATATCATGCAAAGACATATTGACCCTCAAAATAACAACACGGTAAATTTCAGACTAATTGACTGAAACCATCAGTTTATGGCCTTCAACCAAATCTTTTCTGTTTTGACTGCTGCATCAGCAAACCATAATTAACTGAAGAAATCAGCTGCCGGCTTTGAAACAAGCTGTACTTGAATCAAAGTTGTATAGAACATAAATAAATGCCAGCAAGTGATTTCAGTTTTCAAGATATTGCGCCTACGAGGAGTAGTTATAACATTTAATCGAACAAGCATTGGTTTCGGGTTTTTTAAAGACATACCCCAGACTAGAAAAATAAACATGGATAATAAAATAACATGAATTAACAAAAACTATAAGCTGAATGGAATCTACGATAACTTATTTGATTCCTTTATTTTCATTTGAGGGGCCTTAAATTATCCTGACATTCTATCTTGTCTTTCTTGCTGGTCTCTTACCTACGTGTTCAATTTGCTATGTACATTCATTTTCTACTTGCTTTGCATGCCTTAGGGGCTGTTTGGCAGTTTTTGAATGGTTTGGTGCAGAATGATTAAGACGCTCTTATGATATAGTGCAAAATGAAATATGGTTGTTTGGTAATTGTCCAGTATGATATTAGGGCACTGAATGGTTAAGGAAGGCCCAAGATACAAAAGCATTCATAGAGTTTTAGAACCATTAAAAAGCAGACTTTTTTTCCCAAACAAGATTCACCTCTTAGCGATTCAGAGGTTGCCTCTTAATGGAACTATTAAGAAGTAAACATACATCCCCTTACCCGATTACATTGTCTGCTTCCACACCACTGAATCGATATTCTACCTATTATAGCTTCACCTGTTAATGTTATATTACCTATCTTATTGTCCGCTTGCACACAACTTGGTTTCATGAACGGAAACAACCTCTTGATCCTAGTGGTGGGGTAAGGTCTATGTACATCCTACCCTTCCCTTTTGAGGGGGATATATCGGGTTCGTTTGGCTTGATAAGAGATAAGAGTGGCAACAGAAATCAGACTAAGGGGCTGTTCAGTTCGTTTTCCATCAAGTCTTGTATTGATAGAGTTGTCTAAATGATATAAGATAAACTGTTGTTCAGTTGTTGTGCTGACCGATCTGAATATCAGAAATGACCTTTTCACCCCTGAGTTTATGTTTTTGTTTAATTGAAATAACAAGTTGATAAAACTGATGAATGATCGACTTTGAATGATAAACTTCTAATTGAACCTTCAACAAAATTAAAAGCATCCCACTAAACCTTTAACATTCGATTAATGAAGTTGGAATAATCAACAATTTTTATATAACTATATAAGTAAATCTTATAATTATTACTTGTAAAATTACAATGCAAAAATTTTAAAAGTATTGTCTTTGGCTTCTTTGACATTGAAAATGTGAGATATGGAGAAAGATAAAATGGAATGAAGATGGCAGGATTGAGATGGATAACAAGAGGGATGGAGATGAAGATGAAAGAGGGCATGGGTATAATTGGAATAAATGGCTTAATCTAAAGGACTCTACTTTTTTGGCCCACCGAATACGTAACCATCTTACTGAATAAGCCACAACCAACCAGCTACATATGGCTTACCGAATAAGCTATATAAACTATTAAGCTCATTAAGCTGTTCCAAAACACCCCCTAAGAACACTTGGAACAATGACGCGCACAAATTATCTAACATGGACAAAACAAATGTTACAAACTCTGAGCCAATTGCAAGAGTGAAGAGCATACAAAAAAAAGTATAAGCCATAAGAAAGTTAAAAAGAACCCAGAGGCACACAATATATGGAGCTATAAAAAATGGTATGGGGAAATAGAGGAGTGGAGATGTATACCAGTTGGTTAAGATAGAAAAAAGACAGAGAACATAGATCCAAGGTACATCAAATGTAGCAAGAACGAGAACCAACTTAGTCAAATATGATAAGATTAGAGAATAACAAAATGATTACTTTGACAAGCTTCCTAATGTAAACAGTGAGGGGATTGTATAGAAACTTGATGACTCCTTTGATGATATTAAAAGTTTTTTACATAGTGTGTGAAAAGTGAAAAAAAACACTGAACAAATATAAACCTAGGTACACCTTTAGAGTGTGAAAGCATTCCCCTAAAAGTTTAGGGGCTGCCAAGCAGGCAAGCAGCCATAGTATCATCATCACTAGGTTAATCAATGCTATGCTTAAGACAAACACTAACTATAGGAATAGTATATTGGTCCCGTCCCATGGTAGAATAACAAATAAAATATTTAGGGGCTGTTTGTTTACCTCTTAATACCATTAAGAAGCAACCTCTGAATCGCTACGAGGTGAATCTTGTTTGGCAGAAAAGAAGTTACCTCTTAATGCTTCTAAAACCTTATGAATGATTTTGTATCTTGGCCCTCCCTCAACCATATAGCGCACTAATTTCATTAGGGACAATTACCAAAAAACCATATTTCATTTTGCTCTATATCATAAAAGCCTCTTAATCATTCTGACCACTTAATCATTCAGCACCAAACCATTCAGCAACTGCCAAACAACCCCTTAATAGTTTATGGACAGCTGATAAACACCAAATGCATCAAGGATGTAATCCAAATACTTTTAGTAGAAATTGACTTGGAACATATTCCACCACACCAAAGTAACATCAACCAAGAAATTGACAGTTGACAATCTAGGGTTTTATGTTTGTTCAATTTAGGGATTTGAGGATACTACCTCGAGAATTAAGCTCATTACGCTGAGCCTCAAGACGATTGAGGTTATGACTCTTATGGCGAACCTGGAGCTGCGCATCGTGGATATGTTGCAAGTAATACTGCCTCAGACCTTCACCCTGTTTCGCCGTTGTGTGCCTCGATGAACAGGTTTCGTGTTTCTCCACTGAATCCGCTGGTTTCATCGCGATATCCGCTGTCGCCATTCGTGTTTATCACACGGAGATTCGGGAAAGCTTGCAGGTTTTTGTTTCAATGGAGATTTGATTTCAGTAGTCGGTGTACAGAGAGAGAGAGAGAGGAGTGTTGATCACGAAAGGGTTTGCTGCCTCTTGTTTATATAAGCTTCTCGTTTCAAGTTTCTTTATGACGCTTTTGGCCTTTTGAGTCCTCAAATATTATATTTTGCCATTTTATACCCTTAACTTTACGTTTTCCTTCTTCATTTATTATTATTAGAGTAAATTACATATTTGGTCCCTGTGGTTTGGTACCTATTACGATGGAGGTCCCTGAACCCTAAAATTCATGGATAGGGTCCCTAATCTACGCATTTCTCACGATTGGGGTCCTGTGGCCAACTACCGGCCAATTTTCTCCGTTAAAGTCAACTCGTGCCCCTCACGTGAGGGGCATTTTTGTCTTTTCATTCTTCCCTCTCGTTGTACCAGTGGCAGTTTCACGATCGTGTCTTGTACCTTTAGTCATTTATGTCTATAACTTGTCCCCTGATGAATAGTATAAATAAAAGACTCATGATGAGCTCTTCCATTAAGCTTTGCACAACACACACATCCTTAAGAGCAGAATTCCTATTTAATCTTCGGTGTTCTTGGTGTTCCATTTATATCAATATACAGTGGGTTATTGAGTTAAATCTTGTGTTATTTACATCTCACGTATTTGATATTGTGTGTTCTTCTACCTTAAATATCTTTTAGTTCGTAAAACGCTTCCGCACCATACTTTGTTTGAACTAATAGATAGAAAGATCATTGTTTAAGTAAAAACGGAACCAATAATTCCGGTATTATAAACTTCCGGTATTGGACTTTTGTAATTGGGATCCGGAATTAATAAACTTCCAGTATCGGGTTTGGACCCGATATTAGTTTAATTTCGAAAGACTTAGATTTGGACCGGTAGTGTTTTAATTCTGGAACATAGATTGATCTGGTGTTTAATTAAATTATGGAAGTGGGTCTTGGGCTTATGAGATATAGTATTAATTAGATTTCGGTATTGGGTTTTATAGTCCGGAAATAAAGAATTACGGAATGGGCTTTGAGTCCGTATTAAAGGGACCCGAATTAGGTTTAGAATCCAGTTGTGGTTTTGGATTTTAAATTAGAATTCGCATTCAGATAATCCCACTATTTGAGTTCGAAATACTTTCTAATTATAGTATTCGGAAGGGAAACAATTGAGAATAAAGAAACGATCAATTGTTAATATTCTTAAGTTAAGAATATGTTATGAGTTATAGCGTGATATGTTTTCTACATATACGTTAGTAAGTGAAATGGATCCATAGTCACTGTTAGATAAATGTGGAATAGATCGGGCTCTGAATGATAATTCCCATTTTGTTTATAATGGGATAAACGTGGAATAGGCTGGGCACTAATCGTAATTCCCGTTGACCTATAATGTGGAATAGACATAAAGTAATTTGTAATTCCCATTTCGAGAGGTGATAACCTATAATGTGGATTGTAAATCTCATTTCGAGAGGTGATTATTAACGTGGATTATTCTCGTTGACCTATAATGTGGAATAGACATAAAGTAATTTGTAATTCCCATTTCGAGAGGTGATAGCCTATAATGTGGATTGTAAATCCCATTTCGAGGGGTGATTATTAACGTGGATTATTCCCGTTGACCTATAATGTGGAATAGACATAAAGTAATTTGTAATTCCCATTTCGAGAGGTGATAACCTATAATGTGGATTGTTAATCCCATTTCGAGAGGTGAGTAGTAACGAGGAATAGGCATAAAGTAATTTGTAATTCTCGTTGACTTGAAATGATCGAATAGGCAATATAGAATTGCTATTCAGGTTGGAATGATTAAATGGGCGAAGTAGAAATGCTATTCATATTGAAAGGATTGAATATGCAAAGTATAATTGTTGTTCATATTGTATTAATTGAATAGGCAAGGTAAAACTGCTATTCATGTTGAAATACAGGAATAGGCAAAGTATAATTGCTATTCTTGTTGAGAAGTGGAATAGGCAAAATACAGTTGCTATTCGTATTGACTGTAGTGAATAGGCAAGTATAACTGCTATTCGTAATTAAGACGTGGAAACGTGAAATAGACAAAGTGTGATTGTTATTTCCGTTTGCTTTCAGTAGATTAGAGATAGGCAATATATAAGAGCTATTTCTGCTTCCATTCCAAGAAAGAGGTATGGCGACTGATTGTAATTCCTTAGGCTTGAGTGATGATCTAGAATCGGTAATGATTCATAGTAGGCCTTCGAACATGATGATATGACTTTCTGAATGTTAGTCATATTCATGGGATCGGGTATGTTCCCGTCCTTATGATACGAGTACGAGTACGGTAGGAATGGTGGCGAACCATGTTTGTTTATATGCTTGAATATCTGAGTTTTCGAGTTGTTAATGTTTTAATTTGAATTTGGATGTTCTCACTAGGCGTAAGCCTAATTGTTCAAATTCAATCTTCTTACCAGGTACGAGTTCAGGGAAGTAATGGGATGTGGGACGAGTGCTTTTGGTATTCAATGTTTGATGATAAGCGGAGAACTTAGACGATGCGAGGAGGCTTTGGACGGAATGCTTAGATAATCCATTTAATCTAATTATAGTTGACATGATTGGATTAATAGGTTATTTAGAGAATTCGATTTGTGTATAAAGAAACCCTCATAGTTAATTCTCTGCTTATATATAGAAAAGTTTGGATGATATTTTGATATATCTTGTTAACTTTTAAGGTTCAAATTGGCCCTGATTTTAGGGTGTTATATATTCCATGTATTTAATCTGAATCACTTGAATCCTTGTTGGTATTTGATTTTGGGTATTGATTTAGTATTGGTAAATAGGATTGGAGTTGAACCTGGAAAATCAAGTTTGTGTTGGGTCAAGAACTTTCCAGGTGAGTTCATCTCTTTTCTTAATAACAGCAGCTGAAATTGAATGTAATATATGATGGTTTATGGTCTAGGTGTTTTAGAAAATCTGTATGGATATGATGTTAATGGAAAATTTGATTGGGGTGGGTTTTTAGTCTGAAAACAATGTTCAGTTCGAAGTTACCGGACAAGATGTAGTATCCGGTAACCCCTGCTCGATGGTATTCGGACAAGTCATAGCATCCGGTAAGTTTTTAATTCTTGTAGTATCCGGTAAAGGATAAGTTCCCGGAAGTATCCGTTACTCATTGTTTTTCCGGATGAATCCGTAATAAGTTTATGGGTGCCCGATAAGTGAGGTTTCCGGAGGAATGTTTCGGATAACATTTTCCAGATTCTTTGGTATCCGGATAGTATGTGCTTTCCGGTAAACTTTACTGTCCGGATAGTGTGTGATATCCGGGAAGTTTTGGGTTTCCGGTAACTTTTTAGTTTCCGGTAACCAGTATATTTTTAGATAAATTTTGTTAAGGAACGATTATAATTAATTGGAATTTTATCCTAGCAGTATGATATGATTTGATGTATGTTTGGTTGATACAAACTTATACTAGGAAGTATAATGGATCTATAGGCACTAGTATTATATGAACACGTGGAATAGGCGTGGACTAATCGTAATTCCCGTGTGTTTGATAAACGTGGAATAGGCGTGGACTAATCGTAATTCCCGTTTATTTGAAATGAGGAATAGGCGTGGACTAATCGTAATTCCCATTTCGTATTGAGATGTGAAACCGTGGGATATGCGTGGACTAATCGTAATTCCCAATTTCTATAGGAAGGAAAGAGACATGCATGGCTTAATTGTAATCTCTACTTCCTCTCCAAGAAATAGGCATGGTCTAATTGTAATTTCTTGGATATGAGCAATGATTTAGAATCCATGGAGATTCGTAGTGGGCTCTTGAACATGATGTTATGACTTACTCAGTGTTTGTCATACTCATGGAATCGGGTATGATCCCCGCCATCAAAAGATGTTTTCTGTACGGTAAGAATTATTATGAACCAGTTAAATTTATGCTTTATCACTAATTAGTTTTCAAAGCTTATAAAATTTTAATTTGAAAACTGGATGTTCTCACTAGGCGTAAGCCTAATCGTTTCAAATCAAATTTTCATACCAGGTACTAGCTTGGGACGAGATAAACAGGGATGAGTGTCGAGAAGTCCCAGAGTTACGCTTTTGGAGCTAGATTGGAGAATTTAGTAGAACAAGGATCATTTTGGAGATATTATAGACAACCAGTCTAATATGATATTATTAGTTATGATTTAGATTAGTTGGTTGTTTATAATAGATCAGTTGTATATATTAACCTTGTCTCTAATCCTCCATTTTGTATGAAAGTTTTGGGAAGAGATTGTTATGGACCTTGTATATCGAATGTTTAAATTTATTGTGGTTTTAGGGTGTTTCACATCACACCCAAGTTGGGAGGCCCAGGAAAAAAAGGAAGAGAAGTTTGGG
The DNA here is from genome assembly GCA_033807775.1 of Saussurea involucrata. Classification (NCBI taxonomy): domain Eukaryota; kingdom Viridiplantae; phylum Streptophyta; class Magnoliopsida; order Asterales; family Asteraceae; genus Saussurea; species Saussurea involucrata. Next base: position 146,973,958 of record CM066314.1, read on the forward strand.
TGAGGTGTCTGAAGCAACTGTGAAGGGAACACAAGAGAAGTTAAAGAGGATTGGTAAGACAGTTACCTGTGCCAAATGCAAGAAGAAAGGTCACAATTCTAGATCATGCAAGGGACAATGATTTAAGTGGTTATCTTTTTTTGGATGTAATGGGTTGTGTTTTTGCAAACTATTAACTTGTTGGGTTGTTATGTTATGTTTTTTGGTTGGATAAATGAACAAGTTGTAATAGTTGCATATGGTTATGGTATTAAGGTACTGAATCTTTGAAGAAGTTGTCTTTTTTGGTTTTGATTACTACCTTTGCTTTCATTTTATGGTACTGAATCTACATCCTTGTGTTGATAATTTAGTAATGCAAATTTTGATTGCCATACAAAGATAAATTTCATTGCCATAAACAGATCATTACATTTGATTTCTACAATTGACATACACAAGCAACTAATCTAATAGATGAATAGAAAGTACATCAAAATGAGACACACCAAAGTCTTCAATATAAGAACTTATTTCTTATTGCCTTTGAGGGAGGATTCAAGCTCTTTGTTAGATGCTTCAAGTTTTGTTCAATGCTTCAACTTCATTCTTTGACCTCAGTAATCATGGAATAACATCCAAACATCGTGTACACAGTGGTGGATCAACCCAATCAATGAATCCACAATCTGGTCCCTGTTACATTTTTGCATCCATTGAATTAGGTCAGCAGACAAATTAAAGTAGAGGTTTTACCAAATAATCTTACCCTTTCAGCACAACAATAAAACCTTCGACCTGGATTAGTTGATGTCCATGATGTACGAATGGTTGTAGGATCCACAAACACAGCAAACCATCGGGGAGAAAAGGAGACGGGAGAAAGGAGAGAGGCGAAGAAGATGAAATCGGGGTGTGGGGTTGGGGGGGCCATCACTTATCCTTTAATGAGAGGGAAAAATTAAAAGACAAAATGCCCCTCACGTGAGAGGCACGTGTTGACGTTAACGGAAAAAATTGGACGGCAGTTGGCCACAAGACCCAGTCGTGAGAAATGCGTAGATTAGGGACCCCATCCATGAATTTTAGGGTTCATGGATCTCCATCGTAATCGGTACCAAACCACAGGGTCCAAATATGTAATTTACTCATTATTATTTTGAACTTGTTCAATATGTCCTAAAATCTGTAGTAATTTTTGAGTGTTCAGCGATTGAAATCTAATAGAGATACGGATTCGATCCAATCCAATCCAATTATTAATTGAATGTTGAATTTTGTTATCCGTTCCAATTCAATTAACATAGACATCTGATCAATGGATCACTTCCACCAATTGTATATTAGTATTGGTTTGCATTTGAATTATATTTAATTCATTTAATATTTTGATCCTATTTTTAACCAGTTAATCCACCATTTCAACTAACTATTTATATTTTTTTTAATTTATTAAAGAATACTACACATAAATATCAACAAAAAAACAATATTGTACATTGCTAAGCTAATATATAGTTATTTAATTACATGATAATTTGATTTGATCAGTTCTGTTTTACTGGATTCTAGACTAACATTTAGAGACCGACCGATCCAATTTAAGTGGTGAGAGTTTGAACTCGCCTGCTCAATTACAATTAGATATTTGATTATCGTTGTTAAGTTCTAAATCAGTTAGTTTAAATTGAATCAAAAGACTTACAGCACATCCATACTATTTTATCATACATTTCGATATGCCCCAACTATTTGAACTAGGGGTAGGAGAGATTCTACATGAATCAAGCAAAATAAAACAATTTAATTGGTTTATCAGATTTAAAAATTATTCAATCGTCCTAACAAGAAAAATAGTGTATACACTTATATTTATTGTTTTACTATTAATACAATAAATTTTGTGTAAAAAATGGTGACTTCATTAAAATATTTTTGATGTAAATGATGTGTAATATAAAAAAATTTGTGACTTAATTAAAGATTATTGTCAGGTTTAATCACTTTTTGGTTGATAGATATTAAAGTTGAACTTATTAAAAATTTGTAACATGCCTGTTTGATTCATTAAATGTGGCTTTAAAATTGGAATGAAATATAGATAAACGATCAAAATGTTTTTTTTTGTAATTTTTGAATTTTTAAAAACTAAAAATACTTTTTTTAAAATATATTAAAATTTTCAAAAAAAATACTTAAATTAAATAATAAAAAGGTAAAAGAAACACGAGTATTAAATTAAATAAATTAATTAGATTATACTTGGGATAAAGGGTATATTTGTGATCATGGAAATATAATATTTCATTTAATCAAAACTCCAACATATTGTGAAAGAATGTTAAATCCCTTATTTGTGGAATTTGATGAAATTTAAATATTCATTCTTAACGAAGTAATGAAATTTGGTTAAATAAATTCAACATTCCAATTCCACTGGGTTCTTTCAGAATCTGCGAACCAACCGTCATCTAAGGGATTGACTTTCTTATTACTCTTTAAGGACACAAATTCAAAATATTTTCTCTTTATTTACCTTATATTTATTCTTTCCGGTCTTCAACTTTCATAATATTTTTTGGGCAATATGTTTCATATTTTGGGCATTGTTTTAAAAAAGTCAGCGCATCTTATCCCACGTTAAGCTCGTGGCACGCCATGACCTAATATACAATTTTCGTAATGCGATATTTGATTTTTTCTTACGTTTTTAATGTCATATTTTCTAGTTTTTAATATATAACTTGATTTAACTTGATTATTACTATTGAATCATTGAGTAACACTATAAAACATATGTTTTTATATATAATATTATATATGAATTACAACTTTGACGCCATAAGTCACGCCTTGAAAACGGCATAACTTCGACGTGGCTCCTAAAGGTGCTTTTGGTACGCAGACTGGATGGGATGGGACGAGACAAAAAATATTAGTCTCATGTTTGGTATGTCATGAGACAAAAATCACATAGGACAACTTGGGACAAAAATCAGATTTCATGGGACAAAAACTTCATTTTTTTAGTTCCACCAAAATAGATGGAACAACCTTGAACTAAATGTAACATTACATAATTACCCTTTTCTCTAAAACCTAAATCTAAAATCAACGTTTCCATACCTATATACCCTCTTCACGAACTTCTTCCACCTGTTCATACCCTCTTCACAACTTCATTCAAGCTTCTCTCCAGGTATGATTTCGTTTTCTCCATGTATGCTTTCGATTTCTTTATTAGGTTTTCGATTTCTACAGGTACCATGTCCATCATTTCGATTTATCCACCACTTATCGATTCGATTTCTCCAGTATTTCGATTTCACTACCATGGTTTTAGAGTTCCATGGTCTTCGATTTCTAAGCTTCTTCGATTTTTGATTTTCATGGTTCTCGGTTTGCAACAGATGGAAAAGAAGAAGTCAACTCGAATTTGCAAGCAAGAGCAATATCAACAGCCATAGTCACTTCTCATAGTTGCGCCCGAAAGAATACATATACAATCGTCAATCGCATGAAGACTTCGTTCATCCTCTCCACGATTTATGCAGTTTACAATTTCATGATTTCCATGGCTTATGAATCAAGTTCCATTATTTACAGTTTACAATTTCATGATTTCCATGTTTTCATGATTTCCATGGTTTGTTAATCATGATTTACAGTTTACAATTTCCATGATTTACACTTGACAATTTATGTGGCTTTGTATATAAAAATAAATAACATTAAACAATTTAAGGGTGATTTGGTCATTTTAACAATTTGTCATGTCCTGTCCAGCATACCAAACGCAAAACAGACAATTAGTCCCGTCCTGTTCTAGTCGTACCAAACTTAGGACAAACAATTAGTCCTGTCCAGTTCAGTCTTGTCCAGTCCAGTCCATCTAGTTTGCGTACCAGACGTTACCTAAGGCTTGAAGCTTGACCTCGTCACCACGTCACGCCTCACACTATTTAGAACCTTGATTTTTGATCAAAATGTCTAACTAACTAAACCAAACACTTCTTGATAAGTTTTGCAAGTCTGCGATTTTATTAATCTGTCCAGTTTAATTTGTAGAAATATTATATCAAGTTTATTAATTTAACCGACATTTCATGATATTCCTAATTTGAACCGTAAGCATTTGTTTTTTAATTTAAGCAATATCCTATGAGGTAGATGTTAAAATGACAATTTACTAACCACAAAGGTTGTAGTGCAGTGGTTAAGATCCTGCCTGAGGGATGGGTGAAATATCTCATCTGCCTAGGATTCGAATCTAGAAGTATACAACAATTGTGGCCAACTAAGTTTATTCAAAGTTGATGTTTTGCAGTCATAATTTGCCAAGAATTAGTTTAGGCATAGCCTAGGCACCCTTCAAAAACAATGACAATTTACTAATCAAGAAATTGTCTTTACCCACTAGGGTGCAATATGCTAAACTTCTATAACACAAGGACTAAATCTGCAGGATCGATACAGTACAGGGATAAAACAATAATTTTCGAAAAACGGAAGAGTGGAAGCAAAGTATTTTCCAATCGTTTTTGCGTCTATAAACACAACTCGACCGCCTTAAGATTCGCCAATTTTCCTCTTTTCTTCGATCAAAATCCCTCCCCCAACCTGCAATTCCACACACCCAAACTCGATCTTCGAGTGAAAAAATGTCGGGCAAAGGAGCCAAGGGTTTGATTATGGGGAAGAATGCCGCCCTCAACAAAGATAAAGACAAAGATAAGAAGAAACCTACCTCTCGATCTTCTCGCGCCGGTCTCCAGGTGCGTGCGTGCGTTTCTCTGTAATCTGTCTGCGTTTGAATGTAATCTTATATTTTGTGTGTTTCTACGAATTTTTGTGACTGGATTTTTCTTGATTTGTAGATTTATGATATGATAGGGGTTGATTTGAAGAGCGACTAGTGATTATGGATGCAGTTTAGTTCTCACATTGTTGTTTTATGTTTTTCATCGTTTATAAACCCTAATTTGTTTATATGATGAGCGGATTATAGCAATTGGTGGAGCGAGGAAACAAAAACTAACGATTATGAGTGGTTCTTATTTGAAGAATTAGATTTACTAGTTTTATCATGATGGATACATGTCTAGTGTTGAATTTATGATGTAAACCAAACCAGACAAATTGAAACCACTTAATTCCTACATTGATTGATGATAGGCATGATAGATATTCCTAGCTCCATGAGCTGTTTTAGACTTATTGTACCTTCAGGAGTCCAAAAGCTTCAATTGAAGGAAACAACTTGCCAAATAAACTAAACGAAACCGAAAGAGCCCAGTCGAAAGTAGGGGTAGGATGCATGAAGAGCTGAGGGGCTGTTACATGAGGGTTGATTTGCAGTTATTTTGATAGATATATCAAGTTACCATCAACATAAGGTTTTAGAATGAAAAAACCAAGAAAACTATCCTCATGAGCTACATTACCTTATAACTATTGCGAATAGTTTCTGATATTCTTTGTGTGGCTGTCGATTTTGGATGGGTGTAACAGTGGCTCTGATGGGCTTTTCATAGGTTGCAACAATTGTCTTCGAGACCTATGAATGTTATGGTTGGACAGGTTGGTACATAGAGAATCTTTAAGACCTGGTCTTTACTGAATCGGTCGTTAGAGTTAAGGTTTGCATACATCCCATCCTGAGACTACACTTGTGGTTGGTTTTATATTGGGCTTGTTTGGTTTGGTACATAGAGAATCTTTTGATAGGAAAATAGTGTTGATAAAGACAGAAGAATGTACATCATTCTAAAAAAATTTGAAGTTGTGTAGAGGAAGGACATTGATGATGATGAACAGAAAATATCGGTTCGAAAGACAAAAACTGCTAGTGTCTATTCATTTGTGATAGCATTTTTTGTGTTTTACTTGTTTTAACCTTAAAGTTTGGGGTGAACTGGTATAAGTCCTGAAGTGTTGATATTACAAAGAGGTTGGCTAAAACCATCAACATTTTTTTGCTTGTTGTTATGATTGTAAAGAATTGACGATTCTTAAGATTCCCTATAATGTTATCAAGTAAGGGTCCGTTTGGTTTGCACGAATGGAATGGATTTGGGGGGATTTGGATTTCAAATCCATTCCAATCCCACGTTTGGTTTGCAGGATTCTCCAGATTTGAAATCCTAGGATTTCTTTGAAATCCCTTAAACATAGGATTTTGAATTCCCCCGGGGATGGCAAGGATTTCAAGGGATTTCGTAGGATTTGTATATGATAATGTTTAAAAATGTGTTAAAAACATTTGTTTTGTAATAATCAATTAAATAAAAGGTAGTTTAATTTTTTATGATCTTTTTTAATTTTTTAGTATTTTTTATAAATAATGGAATTCAAATTCATTCCAAATCCTACGAACCGAACACACAAAAGGATTGCAAATCCTCCCCAATCCAAATCCCTACATGAAATCCAATCCATTCCATTCCTGCAAAGTGCAAACCAAACAATCCCCACATGAGAAGTGATTATCAACCGGTTGATGTGAAATGGACGCATATTAGGATGAGATGCACCGGATCAATTACCTTCTAAGCCGCAATTAATGGGAGGGCATTTGATTAAAAGTGATCAATGGTTTTCATCTACATCTCACGCTTCTCACTTTAATCTCAACTTCTCACACGATCCTTAGCCTTTAAGATTTTTGGTTAATAGCCAAACTTTTTCATTAAATTACATACGTGTATAAATCTTGCAACTTCAAGGGTGCGTTTGGTACACAAATAGAACGCGACAGGACGAGGGTGAGGTAGGTGGGTGAATGAATTGTGCAATATTATATGGTATTAGTTGCACAACATGGGTAGTTTAGTAATTTACCAATCTTGTCTCGTCCTGATCTTTGTTCCACCTATTTTGGTGGGATAGACAAAAAAGTGCATTTTATTATGATATCACCACCAATATGGTAGACTTTAAGCTTTTTTGCAGTTTCTTTGTTGTAAACTTTTCTTGAACTGCAGTTCCCAGTTGGTCGAATCCATCGTTTACTGAAACAAAGGACGACGGCAAATGGAAGGGTTGGAGCCACAGCAGCCGTCTACTCTGCAGCCATCTTGGAATACTTAACCGCAGAGGTTCTGGAGTTGGCTGGCAATGCAAGCAAGGATCTTAAAGTGAAACGTATAACTCCAAGGCATTTGCAGCTTGCAATTCGAGGTGATGAGGAACTTGATACTCTGATCAAAGGAACCATTGCTGGTGGTGGAGTCATTCCTCACATCCACAAGTCACTTATCAACAAATCGTCTAAGGATTAGATGGCCATTTATTCTAGTTAATATAGTTGGTTTCGATGGCCGATTCTTATATATTATTATCTAATTTAAGAGGTTGTTGGTCTAGGATTCTGATGACATTGTTTTGCTTCTCATTTTGATGCCATCGATCAATCTGTTGGTTACTCGTGTCTTCCTGTTAGAAATGTTGACTGTCTGTTTTCATGAGTTGTTTGGGAATCAATCGAAGCTGGTAGCTTTCTGTTGCACGTAAGCCATCTCAAAATCTTTGGTCACCGATTACTAAATGCTTACCCGGTAAGCATTTATCGGGTCATTTACCTTGTTGAATGAACATGGCAAGGGCTGAGAATCTTACCTGATAAGAGCGATGAGGGTTATGACTCCTACCTAGTAACCGCTTACTGGGTAAATTATTGCATATAAAACTGTTTTAAAGTTAGTTAGAATGTTGATTCTTTCCGGTAAGCGCTTACTAAGCCATGCTTGGTAGTTTGCTGATTAGGGTTGGGCTCAAACGAGAACAGTATCAAAGTAAGAAAACAGAAGAACGTTTATATCACATGTGAGTTTATATCAATTAGCTGGGCAACCTTGGCCGCGACCAATGACGTGGGCCAAGTCGTGCACACATCTGTTGTTTGACCACGCTCGTGATTTGACTTGTAAAATCGTATGTGATATAAGTGTTTTTGTGTTCTCTTATTTCAACTATTTTCTCGTTTGAACCTCCCTCTTGCCAATTATACCTTCATAAAATGACATTAATTTTCCACTAATTGATCATGAAAACTGAATGTATTACTAATTATATTGTGTACAAGCGACCATGGCTACAATAAAATAACTGGTGGGGTTCTAATGCTACAATATATATTCATATAATCATATTCATGTTGTCTCTATAAAATGTATTTGACAGGATTTGCTTACTGTGTTTCTATCGTCGAATTTGAGCAACATACAGGTCTTGTAAGGATCGATCCTCCAAGACGGGATTGTAACACAACTAGTCTAATGCAAAATCTTCGAGCCAAATGAGAACTTCGTTTCTCTTCAACAATTTACACAACAAACATATACAAAGGTCAGAAACTAATTGAAGATTCCAAGTAGAACTACTATTACAAGATGATGAGCTATATGTATATATTATAACTATATATATGGCCATTGCTATTTTGCAACCCAGTAAAAGATTACAACCCGTACAACCTTCATCTAAACCGTCCATTGCATTTGAATTCTTATTGATTCTCTAAATGAATTACCTGATTTCGTTGAATTTCTGCAAAATTTGTCGATACACATAACGGTTCATGCAATGTATCGGATGATGAAGGTGGTACTTTCATGAATAAGTATGCATTCATGACATTTAATGAAATACTATGCATTGCTGGTAAGATTATTAGATGAAACCAATAATCATAGATGTGATCCAGTGTCTATATAATGTATATAATGAATGGTTTAGGTGAGGGTTGCACGGGGTTGTAACCTTTTAATGGGTTGCAAAATAAACCACCCCATATATATAGATATGTAGATGATTACTTAAGAATTCAATAGTCACCGGTAAGAACCTTGCTAACTTGTAATTAGTTGGGATTTATATCCAATGTATTGTGTAAAGACTTACCATCATAAAACTTTTGGTTCGACCAGGATCATTGTAGCGAGCCAGTAAACATCCGTCTTTAGGTTTGAGACCATCCGAAAGAAGACTAGACCTCAGTAATTTCTCTTTTTCACGAACAATATCCTCCGTAGGTTTTCCACTGAACTTTAATACAGTTGCGAACCCTCCTTCAACGGTCCTCAAACCAACTGCTTCTTTGTTAGGATCTGGTAAACTGGAGAACGAAAAACGCTTAGGTCCTATCCATTCTTAATCTTGAGATTTACTTAACTAAGGGTCCATTTACTAAACGCTTACCCAGTAAGCACTTACCGGGTCATTTGGCTTATCGGATGAACATGAGTAAGGGCCGAAAATCTTATCCGCTAAGAGTGATGATAGGATGAAGAGTCTTACCTGACAGTGAGGATGACGACTCATACCCTGTAAGCACTTATTGCATTCGATACCATTTTGATGGACTACAAGCTTACCCGACAAAATAAGTTCAAGTGTTGAATCTTACCGTTACCGGTAAGCGCTTACCAGGTCAGCGTTTGGGTAAATGACCCTTTAGACTATGTTTGGCAAAGAGGCTGACTAACTAGTTGTTGGTTGATGAACTAACTGTTTAAAAAAAACTAGATGATGAAATAATCTAAAAAATACGTGTTTAGAAAATAATTGGAAAAATACAAAGAGGCATAATCGAAAAAGTGAGAAAAAAACCCTTGCTTGAAATAGCTTTTCAAAGAACTAGTTTTATTTATTCATAGGTATTATGTATGATATTTAAACGAGAATTTTGCAATAAGCTATAAAAACAGAATTCACCTCCTCATATCTTTATCTGATGGAAGAACAATTTGGATAGACATTTTGGACATCTCGGGATCGAATGCTTGGGTGAAAACTGGAGTCGTCATCGCTATCTTTTCCTCCCTCGAGTTCTTCCCAAATATATACCTGCAAAGTGTGTAACTTTGTGTCTATAAACATAGTTTAAATGTGTTAAAAAATACCTTCAATAGTTACAAAATAGGGAGGCCTTGAAGACCCCCCACAATTATATATGATAATGGTAATGGGCAACCAAGTAAATTTAAGTGAAAGACTTATGCGATCTTTTCGGGAACCGATAAAAGGTTTGCATACATCTTATTACATTCAGACAGATGGGATATATTGGGTTTGTTTAGTTTGGTTTGGTTTGGTTTATTTACCAAAACAAGAAACATTGTAGTTTTCATAGGACACATGGACTAGAATAAATGAAGACTCACCCCGCTACGTCATTAAATCCTGTATTGCCCGCAAGCTTGTCACTTTGTGTTTCAACGATTATGAAGGGGCTGTATTTTCGTACCTGGATATATACATTTTGGTAAATCTTATTAAGCACCATTTTATTTTCTTGAATTAGCAAAACTTACAGTTAGGAGGATCAACAAACCTCATAAGTTGCTGTTCTTTTGAGTATCTGATACTTGGGTGTTTCCAAATCTGGGGTCTTGTAAATCCGCAGCTGTCGAATAACAGGAGATACTACTAAATCTTTGAATGTATGAACAAACAGCACCTAAGTAATTTTGATACCTGTTTTATCAAATCCGCGAGACCTTCTGAAGAAAAGTACTCGTTGTTCTTTATAGAATCCCAATAATCCTGTGAAGTTGATGAAACAAGATGTAAAAGAATTAAATGTTGGAGGAAATCTCGAGAAACAGTGAGTATATAGCTCCGATAAAATCTGAGATCGTGTGAGAGCTCATTTTCCGATCAGAAGGCAACTCCATAGTACTTCAGAGCTTCTGCCAGAAGCTCTTCAGAGCTAGAAGCCTCCAAGTCGGAAGCACTTCAGAATCAAAAGCTTCTGAAGTGCCAGAGGCGGTGCCCCCTTGACCCCGCCGCCGTATGGCACCATCCACGATCCCAGGTTTTAGTCAGCTTACATGAGTAGGGGTGTAAATGATACGAGACAACTCGCGAGCTACTCGGGATCGACTCGGTCAACACTCAGACTCAGCATATTAACGAGTCGAGCTACCCAATACTTGACTCAAAAAGCTCGTGAGATACTCGACATTTTTCTTAGTACTAGATACGTACCCGTGCACGATGCGGCACAAAGTATCTTGAATCTAAAGCCGAGAATTCGAAAAAAATAATTTTGTTTCATGTTCATATTTATTCGCTTTTAGATCGCATATCAGATGTATAAAATTAAAGGTCAATATGGTTAATTGGTAAAAAATTTGAAAAATATTCGTTCGATAGTGGGGTCTTCAAACCCATAACATTTGTGCTCATTTTGAAGGTTTTGATGAACGGTTATAATGGTATAATTTATAAAAAAGAAAAACATATTTGTTTAATGTATTTTAGTTTATGTATGTTGATATGATAAGGATGTAACATGAAAAATGAAAGAAGAAGGGATATAAAGTAAATTAAATAACTAATTATAATGGTATAAAATGTAATTTAAAAATAAAAAATAATTTTATTTTTAATTCTCATGTTGAATGTTGGAGGTTTTAAAGCTTTTAAACTTGTACATGATGTATTGAGATTTGTACTTCTTAAAAATTCAAGAATAAACGTAAATGAAATTATTTTTAAAGGATTATAATAGATAAATATGGATAAGAGCGTAAAATGTACAAATTTAAAAAAAATCTCAGTACATCATTCTTGAAAAATCTTGATACGTATGATATTTCACAATATTATTAATGTTGGGTCACCAAAGATTTGAAATTGACTCACCGATGTTTTCCCTAAAATCCTACTTAGAATATTTTAGTTTGGTTCTTTGAATGACTTGTACAAAATAGCAATTGTTCGGTGAAGTCGAAGATCAACCGAAACCAAGCTTGAAGACTCTCTACTTGTGGAAAATAGAAGACTCTTCTCAACAAACACAACAAGTCATTGTCCACCGAATTTGTCCTCACAATTCGGTGGACCTCCTCTCCACCGATGAAGACATCAAAAATCGGTGGACATCGTTCCACCGAACTTGTCCTCACAATTCGGTGGACCTCTTCTCCACCGATGAAGACATCAAAAATCGGTGGACATCGTTCACCGAATTTTCCCTCGCAAATCGGTAGACATCATCCCACCGATGAGATTCTTAAATCGGTGGGATCTTTGTGAAAATGGTTTTCCTTACAGATGGTTCTTAAAATCTTGACTATATTATCGGTGGAATTCCTTCGGTGATATTGTCTTGGAATACTCATCAAGAAGATCATTTAGTTCGGGACAAAATCTGCTTACAAACAAAAGTAACCTTTTGTCTTATTATCTTTTTAGAAGATGTCCTTTCAGCATGGCTTCTATTCCTTGTTTCAAGAAAAAGGTGATGGTGACTTATCAGTTTTTTAGAAGTCCACTGGTACTTTTCAGAAGTCCTTTGGTATGTTACAAGTAACTGAAGGATATTCGTACTAAGCATTTAATGCTCAGTACCTTACCTTCACTATAAAAGAAAGAAGACTCCTCCATGCAAATTACGCTTTCTGGATATCTCTCTCAGTGCAAGAAATTTCCATACAACTCTAAAACTTGATAGCTTTGTTCTAAGTGTTCTTAGTTGTTGTTGTTAGTATACTTTGTGCAAGATTGTTAGAATAGTTTATCTGTTCTTTTCCGCAACAGTCTTAAGTTTTCTATGTGTAATTCTTGTTGAAAGATTTTCAATAATAGAATTAAAATTGTGAAAATTTTGTGTATTGTATTCAACCCCCCCTTCTACAATACTTGTTATAGCCATCTCGGACTAACAATTAAGTTAAAAAAATATTCAATAATAAATTTATTTTGAAATTATTGACGAGAATATTGCAATATTATAATTTGTAAAAAAATGCATTTATTAATATGTTTTAGTTAAATTATGATTATGTATTCTTAACATTATAAGGGTGTAAAATGAAAATGAATAATGTAAGGGATATAAAACAAATTAATTTGTACATGTTCATGATATTTAATAATATGATTAAATCCAAAAATATTCAATATTGAGTTCATTTCAAAGGTATTGACGAGACGACTACAATGGTATAATTTGTAAAAAAAGAAATGTATTTTTTTAATGCATTCTTGTTCATATACGATTATTTATGTTAATATGATAAATGTGTAAAATAAAAAATGAAAAAAGTAAGGGATTAAAAGTAATTTAGATAACTAATTCTAAGGGTATAAAGTGTAACTTAGAAATTAAAAAGTGTTTGATTTTGAGAAGAACGTGGGAGAGAGGGGATTTCTTAGTAGCTTGAGAGTTGTATATATAGCTTAAAAAGTGATACGTGTTGAAAAACTGATTCTTGAAAAATAACTACTATTCCCTTTTCATAAAGTAGTATAAATATAGATAATTAGTAAAATAGAATGTAAAGTTTTATTGATGACTTACCAATAAAAAGAAAAATGTCGTATACTTGTAGATATTTGAATAAAATTGTACATTTTTTAACTATAAAAAAATTAATCATTTTTTTTATTAAAATCATAATTAAAAGAAAGATAAAAATAATAATAAAATTGTTGGTGAAGTTGTCCCACATTGGAAGAGAGATACTAAGGGTGCGTTTGGTACGCAGACATGATAGAACAGGACAAGACGGGACAAGACAGAACAGCTGTTCAGCGTTTGGTAGACAGAACTGGACAAAACATGACAAAACAGTTGTTCAGGATAGATAGATAGAACTGGACAAAACATATAACATTAGATAAAATACAATAAATAAAATTTAAAGAATGAATAAAATATAAAATAGAACGTGTATTTGATGTTTTAAAAGAGAATTAGATTTTATTTTGAGATTATATTGGTAAAACATAAGTCTGTTCCAGCTTGTTCCATAGGATGGGGGTGGAACAGGCCTGTTCCAGCTTGTTCCACTCTGTTCCACATAAAAGTCTTGCCAAACATGGGACTGGGACAATGATCTCTGTTCTGTTCTGTCGTGTCCTATCCAGTGTACCAAACACACCCTAAATGATGAAGTTGTCCCACATTGGAAGAGAGATCCTAAAGGAAGGGTGAAGAGGTATTATAAAAGAAGAGGGAAGTGATTGGAGTTTGTAACTTTGTCATTCTGATGATGAAACTTGAGGTGTGTTCTTGAGTTTTGTAAAGTTTAATTGATAGAACATCTTTTAAGTGTTATAATTTACAAAAGAAACTCTAAAATTTCATAAATTCCAACGGATGAGCTTGATTCAAGTTTGAGCTTGAATCGCGTTTGAGTTTGGTTCGAGTTTAAAAAATTGAAATTGAGTTTGAGTCGAGTTTTATTTTAAACTACTCGTGAGTTTTCGAGCTTGAGAAATGGCCGAGTCGAGTATACTGATACTCGAGCTCGACTCGCATCATTTACACCCATGTACATGAGTGTACACTCCACACCTCCTAGCGCGTGATATAACTTAACTACCAACCACATATTGCATACACAACGAGTGTTGGAGAGTAGAGGAGAAAAGTGAGTGTACCACATGACTGCAAAATTTTCCATTTTCTGGATTGATGCCCATAACTGAGGTTCCTGTAAAGACCAACAATGGTTTCCATGGTAAAAGCGAGAACGTCATTTCCATCGTCCACCTTGTAGTTAACTCGTATGGTCCTGTCTATTCAGAAAAAGAATGCTAAAAGAAGAGAAGTATATAAAAATGCCCCTGTATCACTTCTTATTCCACTTTTTCAAAAAATAGTCAAATATTTCACAAGTGTCCATTTTGCAACTTGCGAAATGTATTTTTATATTAAAAATATGATTCTGGTGAGCCATAATCAAGCGACTATGGACATTTTGCAAGCCGACCCCACCAGAAACATATTTAGTTTAGAAGAAGTACATTTCACAAGTTGCGAAATAGGCACTTGTGGCTGTTTTGGTCCAAAGTGGGCTAAAAAGTGAATAGGAGGGAACCATTTGGTCAATTTTTTCCTAACTACTTATATCAGAAAAACCATTACCATGACATGGTGTTGATAATTGATTTCCAACAGGATTCATTTGTGGGGATGCAAGATGTCATCCCAAGAACTAAAATAAAACTAAGGGTATGATAGTAAACTAGTAAAGTCACATCTTTGTACTGATCTTTAGTTAGTTAGGTGCTAGTTAGAATTAATATAAATACGGTTTCAGATATTTTCACATGGTATCTGAGAAGAAGGTGGTCTACCACTTTACAGGCGCAACACTTTGGGTGTATAAGATTCCCACATCAGCTAGACTTGGACCATTTATACTCTATATATGTTGGAACCTTCCTTTTCTCTCCTCAAACGCTCTTTCGGAGAGTAATCTAATGGAGTTCCACATATTCTCACATAAGTTTCATAACAACATCAGCAATGGTGTCTTCTCTGATGCACAATGTATACAGTGCCTAGCTTCTGTCTCAATGGTCGGTAGGAGTTTTCGTTCTCGTTTTGCAAACCCAGCCCCTGTCTTCACCTAAATCCAGCTTATATGAAATTGTGCATGTATTGAATCAATTGGAAAGAGTTACAACCCTATTTATACTAGTTTAAACCATCACCTAATAACTCCTAAAGATTAGTTACAACTTATCAGCTTTTTTAGTTATTTTACATATATAAGCAATCCCAAGCATCCCCTAAATAACAACTTATAAGCGAAGACAAACAATTTTTATAGAACTCTATTCCGACACCACATAAGTTAACAAACACTTTTACATAAAAGCATAAGTTGTTTTAAATAAGCAATCCCAGATTGGGAACTTTGTGATAACAATTACTAAGTGGAGCTTCTAATAGGTTTCCAACAAACAGAATGAAACCAATGGGCCTCATGATGTTTCAGTTCATTTTCCGTAGAAATACTTCAAAAAACAAACAAACAGAATGATGTTTGTCTCAGATTCGCTACACAATCAATACGTATTTTGCAAGTAAAAGCCACTAGGTTTAAAATCAAGGCACAATTACGCAGTTACATAATCCAGTATGTGTTTAGATAAGTACCTGTCTGACCCAGTGGAGCTGAAAATTAGGAGAGAACACCAGCTTCAACATTGCAATGTTGAACAAATACCCGCTTATACTGTCGTGCTTCGTGATTGGATCCCGAAATTTGACCTGTTCGTCATACGCCGTCCGATCAATTCCTTGATCATCGAAGAGATGTGGAAGGTCATCGTACAAGAAATCTACCAACCGTTCAACATCGACTTTCGACGATTTTGGCGGGATTTGTTCTACCAAACTCAGTCTAATGCGAGTTCTATTATTATCCACTAGAGCTCTGTTTCTGAATTGCTTGATGAAGAAGACGGAGTTTTCCGTCGGTTTTAGTCTCCGGTGAGTAAGATAATTGCAGGAAATTGGCCGGATAATGGTGCCGGAGAGATGTGAGGTGGTCATTTCTCTATGTGATATGGGGACAAACAACTGGACTTCCAAGTTTTTGTGGTGGGAGGGAAAAATTACATTTCTTCTAAAGGAATGTACAAGTGATGAAGCATATGGTACATCTTGGTGTTAATAGCAAAATGGGCCTGGTCTGTTATGGTTAATTATTGGGCTTTTGATATGGATCTTATGACAATCCACGTCCATGCAATTCATTTACACTTTCAACCGTGTCATATCAGCTTTTGCAATTACCTTTCAGACCATCCACATCCCTGCAATTCATAAACTTTCAATTGTGCCACATCAGCTTTTGCAATTACCTTCCACACACGTGCAATCCACCTATACTTTCAAAAGTGGTCCCCACTGTAACATTTATTAATTACTTTATAAATTATTATATACATTTTATTTTTTAATTAATATAACATAATATATGAAATTCTTTATTTTAATTTAATGTTAATTAAAATATAAACATTAATTTCAAATAAACGATTAATATATGATATAATAATACAATACAATCATTTTATTTATTTTATAGTTTAGTGTTTTAATTTAATATATAATTTATTAAATTATATCAAAACACAACATTTATTGAATTAAAAAGATTACATACAGATAGAAATAAAATATTACATTAATCACTGTTTTCTTCTCCTGCAAATCGACTCCAAATCTCTTCAACCAAGTCTGCTTGTAGTTGATTGTTATGAAACCTGTTACGTATCCTTGCATGACTTTGAAGATAGTTTTCATACTCAGGAAGATGATTTCGAGAAACTTGAGGCATAGATATACTAAAATTAGCATCATCTGTAAAATCAAATTGACGAATATACGAGTCTCGTTCATCTTCCACAATCATGTTGTGCATTATTACGCAAGCTCGTAGTATTTCATCGATTATTTCCTTGAACCACATGCGTGATGGACCTCTAACTATAGCAAACCGTGATTGTAACACTCCAAACGCTCTTTCTACATCTTTCCTAGATGATTCTTGTTTTTTTGCAAATAGTTGATGTTTTTGACTTTGGGGTAATGGGATGGACTTCACAAAAGTAGCATAGTTAGGGTAGATTTCATCTGCAAGGTAGTATCCTAAATTATAGTTGTTACCATTAACAGAGAAGTTAACCTCTGGTGCTTTCCCTTCTAAGACCTCATGGAAGATAGGAGAACGATCTAGCACGTTGATATCATTTAATGTACCCGGAAGCCCAAAATAAGCATGCCATATCCACAAATCTTGTGAAGCAACCGCTTCTAACATAATTGTTGGAGTTTTATGATCCCCTCTAGCATATTGTCCGTGCCATGCCACGGGACAATTTTTCCACTCCCAATGCATACAATCGATACTTCCTAACATACCTGGAAAACCGCGTTGGTGCCCAATATAAAGTAATCGTTGAAGGTCAGCGACATTTGGTCTTCGTAAATACTAGTCCCCAAACACTGCAATAATAGCTCGTACAAACTTCTTAACACATTTTATTGTTGTGGTTTCACCAATTCGTAAATATTCATCAACGGCATCTGCGGCTACACCATATGCTAACATTCGTATCGCAGCAATACACTTCTGAAGAGATGATAATTTTGATCTACCAGTACAATCGATACCACTTTCAAAGTATCGATCCCGATTCTTCACACCTTCAACTATGCGAAGAAATAATGGTCTCCGCATTCGAAATCTACGTCGAAATATATCGTCATTATATGTCGGATTCTCAGAAAAATAGTCTTCATATAGTCGTCGATCTCCATCTTCACGATTTCTTTCTATATTTCTTCTTTTCTTCTTTTCTTCTTTTTACGTTTTAATGAAGAAGTTGCATCTACTATTTGTTGTTTTTGTAAGGCAACATATTGGGTAGTAAGTTTGGAGGAAGAATCATCAACAAGCCATTGAACAAATTTTTCTGATGTTGAAGACGAAGAAGATGAAGAAGAATCACTCTCAGATTCAGAAATTTTTAAAAACAAAGTGTTTATGGTTAATAGGCTCACATCTAGTTGTATTTATATAAAATTATTACATTATTAAACACATATATGACACTGTTCACATGTGATGTCTGACACTGTTCACATGTGATGTCTGGCACTGTTCACCCGTGATGTCAGACACTGTTCACATGTGATGTCAGACACTGTTCACATGTGATGTGTATAGTGGACGTTACTGTTCACCCGTGACATATGGTTTCATTACCATTATATATAGTGTAGGCTTGAGGTTTCAAAACACATCATCAATCCAGTCCACTCTCATACTCTGTTATATCTCTTCATTTGCTACGATTTTGTAATGGATCCATCAAGGCCCCAATTCAACCCGTTTTTCAATTTCTGCCAACCTTCATCCTATAATACAAATGATGATGCACAAGACATAACTCCTCCTACTCCAATATACCCCAGTCCTAACTTTCCTATGATGAACCCCAACAATTTTCAAATGCCAATGTACCAAAACTCAAATTTCCCAAACTATCCACACAATTTTCAAATGCCATTTTACCCAAATCCTACTACCACTCCCCAATTTTTAGAATTTTCTACACAACCAAATCTCGTGCCGGAGCAAGCAAGCGGTTCTAAAAACGAAAAAAATCGATGGACAACCAAAGATGACATATTGTTGTGTAGTGCTTGGCTTAACATAGGCAAAGATGCAACAATTGGTACTGATCAAAGCAAGCTAAATTTTGGAACCGTGTACTTGAATATTACGATGTGAATCGTAACATGAGTTCTCAAAAAAGTAGGAATCGTCAAGCTCTTCAGAATCGTTGGAGTCGATTGAATCATGCTGTTTCAAAGTTTGTTGGGTGTTACGAGCAAATCCTACACCGACGTGAAAGTGGGCTGAATGAAGAAGACAAAAAACAGAGCATTAGAGTTGTATCGTTCGTTGGAAGGTGGACAATTCAATTTCTTGCATGCTTGGGTTGAATTGCGTGATCAAGAAAAATGGATCAGTCAACGAGAGAGACCTGTAGAGGTTGACCTAATAGAAGATAGGGGGTCGAAGAGAACAAAAAATGACGGTTCGGGACAATACACCTCATCATCCTCAAATACAAACACATCGACCCTTGAGCTAACGTCGACTGCTCGTCCAATGGGAAGGAAAGCTTCAAAGGATAAAGGTAAACAAGAATGTTTATCAACTAACTCTATCGACCGTATCGATAAGGCGATGAAAGAACAATTCAATCTCGATGCTGAAAAAATAGAAGCAATGAACAAATATATACATAAGCTATAAAAGAACGAGAGAGAAAAAAAGATGAACGGGAAAAAAAGAAAGAGGAACGGGAGAAAATGAAAGAGCAACTTAAAAAAGAAGAATTGGCAATCAGGTTGATGGAAATGGATCTATCAACTATGACAGAGCAACAACGAAAATTGTACGATAAAAAAATTCGTCAACTTTTAGACGAATAAAGATGTAATTTTATTTCTGTTATTTTATTAATCGTGCGTATTAGATTATATTATATGTAATTTTATAAATTAGATTATATGTAATTTTATCATTATTGTATGTTTTATTATGTATAATAGTAATTTTAAGTAATTATAAAATTTGATGGTTAAACTTAATTTAATTATATTGTATATTTCATATAAAAAACAACATATAGACATAAATAGAATATTTTTTAAATAAGAATAATTAATTTAATTAAAAATAAATACATATTAATATATTATAAAGTTTATTGTTTTCAATAACCATTTAATATATAATTTATTAAATATTATAATTTAATTTATTTAAATAAATAGAAAATGAGAAGATGGGATGACGTGGCCTTGCAATAACAATTGCAAGTGTTGCAATTACTTTATGATGTGACTTTCAAAATCTGACACCAAGACCATTTGCAAGTGGGGTTGAAAGCCCTGTGTGAATGGTCTTATGACTATAAAGTTAGGTTCTCTAGAAAATAAAAGATATGCAAGCCGGTAAAGGGTTAGAGCATCTCTAACACATTCTCTAATTTTTTTTTCTAAAATAGGGACTTAAAAGTCAAAATCTCTAAAAAAAAATTATATTTAACTCCAACAGATTCTCTATTTAAGAGATTTTAACATTCATTATATTATTAAAATAATCTAGAAATTTATTCTCCCAATACACTTTTTAAAAAGATTTTTTATAAAATAATATTAACTCAATCCTATTGGTGGGAATGAATAAAATATTAGTTTCTCTCTCCAAATACCAAGTTTTAGAGAATTCTCTAAACTTGGAGCTTTTGTTAATTTTCTCTATTTTAGAGAACCATATAGAGAAGCTGTTGGAGCAATTTAGAGAACAAAAGTCCAATTTTCTCTATTTTAGAGAAGTTGGAGATGCTCTTATAACATTGTGCAATCTTTATTTAAATCATTTATTTAGCTCACTGTATTTGGATTCTCACTGATTCTCTAAATGAATTTACATGATTTTTCTGCAGCAGATGTTAATGCACACAACGGTTGTTGCAATGTATCGAAAAAAGTGGTACTTTCATGAAACAATATGTATTACAGGTTAGTGTATACATTTAAGAAAATACTATGCATGAAACCAGTAATCATTGATGCAATCCAGTAATCAATCCAGTGTGTACATAATGAATGAGCTAAATTAATGGTTTAGATGACGCTTGCTCGACGAAAAAATCATCCCGACACAAATCAAACAACATCCTCCACCACCACCACAATCACCACCGGTAAACCAAAATCAACCGCCGTCGATGGAGGGGGGAACAACAGAACTCATCGAAATTCTTTTGGGGATTTAAGAGAAGCAACAATTGCGGCAATGGATATGCCCGAAGTTTATGCATAATTCCTTTGTTATCTCAAAGCAAGTTCGTTGGATCATCCACAAACATGAAGCGACCATCGTCTTTAAAAGAAAGGTTTACTCATAAACATCATCATAATTTCCAAAAACCTCCATTAAGAAAAATGAGATCTCCGAAGCTCCACAAACCACCGTCGATGTCGCCGCTGTCTTCCGACGAATAGATATTCGAATTGGAATCATCGTCTTCATCTCCTTTTGTTTCTTGATGTTTTGGGGATTGATTTGAGGGAGCCTCCATATCGAATGATTCGTCGTAGTTATTATTGGGGTTTCAGGCTCCGGATCATTTGCTGAGAAGGATTAGAAGAAATTTGTGTTTGATTTCATGTGGTGAATTGTGTTAGGTTTCATGAGGTGAAATATATTATAGCTGAAATTTGTGTTAGGTTTTATTAGGTGAAATAGATTATAGATGAATTTTGTGTTTGATTTCATGGTGAATTAAGATATACATGAACATTATGTTTGGATTTCATGTAACGTCCCAAAAACATAACATGCATTAACATAGAATAAGCATTCGAATTTCATAAATAAACTTGTATTTAAATTTTCATTAAACTTTACTAAACAAAAATTGACAGTGGAAGTCTCTAATCCACAACCGAGAGCTGTATCTATAGCCATCATAATCAAAATCTTGGAGTCACTCTAAGCTCCAAATCCTTCTTGCCATCTCTTAGTTCTTACTAGAAGAACCCGTAACACGCTTACCTGAAAATGGTTTAGTTTTTGAAAAGCGCGGGTTAGACCAAAAGGTCTAGTGAATTTCCTCCATAAACATTTCATCTCAATATAAAATCATTTTCATTGAAAACAGTTCACATTCTTCACATAATCATCATTCAAGGTTCAACACAGGGTTCAGGGATCGCATAAGCTACCACGATCGGGGCCTAACGGACACCCTCTCGGCTACACCGGAGTCCAAGTGGACCCCCTGTTATCCGAGTAGGAAGGAAACAAATTCCAACCCACAAAGTTGACCTCATATGCCCAAGGAATTATCAAATCCCAAGGTACCCTGACCCCACTGTGTAAACCGACTCCATATAGCATACACATAACGTTTTGAAATCTCATTTAAGAAAACTTTAAGCATCAATTCATTTGCAGAATAAACATGCAGTTCATGGAAAGCATGCAAGACGTTTATAAAACAGTTCATGCTCGTAAACGAAACCATAAACAGTAAAACATAGTACGTCATAAAAAGGGTCGAGAGAACTCACCTTGACGATACTGAACGCCCACTTGCTCTACTCTCGAGTTAACCCAACTTGACACCTAAAAGATCGGCAATACCTTAATCAGAAATAATGATCCAGAACTTACCGGGTACACAACACTTTCCGGATACCCGAACTTTCCGGACACACCCTTTACCGGGTACTAAACACCCGGTAACCCACTTATCCGGTAAGAACACACATCCGGTAACTCCCTCGAAAACTCTACCCGGACACCTCCATCCTATCCGGAAACCACTAAGACATCGAGGATTTCCAGTATCCGGAAACTATGGACTGGACGAAATTCGTTTTTCTAAAAGCGATTAAAACAGGTTTTCTACTGTGGGTTTGATTAGGAAATCAACTGGACTCAAACCCCAACCATAAAACGCTTAAACGTTCCATCTTAAACTACCAAAACGATACCTTATCAACAAGAACCCAAAATACCCATTAAAGAGATGCTTAGGTGAAAACTCAGCAATCCCTCACGATTTCATCCCCAAATTCTTAGACAAAAGAGAAAAGAAAGCTTGAAATAAACAGAAGGAAATAGACTGGATGATTACCTTTACAAATCTTCTCCTTAATTGAGAAATCACCCACTTTGCTCTTTCTTTCTTTCTCCTCTTAGCCGCCAAACCCTCAAGAACCAAAATACTGATTTTTAAAAATTAAGCCCTAGGGAATTGGAGCTATAAATACTTCTCAAAAATTGCCAAAAGAACCCTCAAGTCTAACTTTCAATGCTTAGACTTCGACCACCAAACTTTCACATTTTCTATAAAAACCCGGTTGTTACATTTCATTAGATGGAATAACATATTTATGAAAATCGTGATTTATTTCACGTGGTGAAGTAAGGTTAATATGTGTTTTATATGGTGAATCCGTCTGTTTCATCTGATGAATGAATATGTATGTTTCCTCTGGTGAATCTCGTTACCAAAATGTTGATTTTGCCATTTTCATGTGGTGAAACAACTTTTAATTTGTAACAACCCACCAAAACATATAACATGTAACATATAATACTTACAAACATATACAATGCAAACACCCACATATTACATATAGGGTCCCGAAGTCCAGAACTATACTAGCTACATATTACAGTACCAACTTTTTGCTTTCAATACATTAGTACATACATACATACATACATACATACATACACATTACAACATCCAACAAAAACCATTATCAAGTAACATAGTTTAACTACAAGAAGTAACTCATAACATATATCCATGTACAATACATTTCTTCAAATAACATCACATCTTATCTTTCCCTTTTGCCTTATCCGTCATCTTTCATGGAATACTGATTTGGAAAACAATGAGGGTTAGACCAATTGGTCTAAGTGAGAAAATCCCAAACATTTCAATAACATCATCAAAGAAAACATTGATATGAAACAGTTATCAACATATCAATCCTTACAATCTCATGCAATGTGCACAACATACTCTGTTGGCCTTTAAACCAACAATTTATGGCCATAACACATTAGTTGGCCGCGCTAAGCATAACTAATTAATTTACTCCGAAGTAACTCAAGTACAACCAACTCCGCTGCCCCTTATGGTACAACCAACTCCATCCGACCTCTAAGTCCGGCCAAAATGCAATAGTGTAGTGAAATGCTCAAACAGATATAATTACGTCTCAATAATCACATTCATATAACTCACGCTCATCACTACACATATCACATATTAATCACTTCAGAATATAAGTATTCCAGTTCGAAAATGGTTAAAAGAAAACTCACCTTGATTACGATCACCAAAATCAGCAAAACCAGACAACTGATCGAAACCGACAACCAACTTCAAATCCGAGACTTGGAATATGGAATTGGCACAAACTAATATGTTTAATGGCTTCTCACGCGACCTGAAGTTGCACGGAAGGTCGCGCAAGTCTATGGACAACCATTTTCCACCTGCAACAACCCCTGTTCAACCCCTTGACACCCATCTCAAACCCATGTCGTTTTGATGAAGAAAATGCATGAAAACTTGATACAAACACATCTAGACTACTACAAATCTCTTTTCCATCATATGAAACCTTTAAAGTAACAAACAATGATTAGAAAGAATGATCAAAACCATCCATGAAAGCTTCAATCTCTTATTCATGGTATAAGCTTCAATATCAACTTTAAACATACTCAAATCATCTAAGGAGAAAAGAACTTTGAAACCATTAACTATTATTCCATCAATACGATAAGCTTACTCCAACAACCTATGAACTCATCTATGGACATGAGCTAAACATCAAAACCTTAAAATAAGACCATCATGAAGAATAAGGAGTTACATACCACAACTATACATACCTGTAACGTGAAGAATCACTTGAAAAATGACTTGAAATCACAAGAGAACATCAACCCTAGCTTCTTCTTTCTTGCCCTTCTTTTCTTCTTTCAAACGAACCACACACACTTCACTTCTTGATTTTTTTTCCAACAAAAGAAGGCTATCAACACACCAATGACTCACATATATATATATATATATATATATATATATCAAGAGTTATTTCCACTTAGCACCAAACTTAGGCCAAATGACAATTAGCTTAAACATTAAACTTTAACAACTAACAAACCCTTATACTAATAAAACATATCACATAACCTATCTCATTTAAAATAAGACATTTATATAAAATACTAAAAGTTAATGACCAATCTCCTAAACTAACACCATAACATAAAATAATGGAAGTTACCATACAACCGACTACCCCTAAACTTATACTTTCACATAAGATAATAACATAAACTCACCCCTTAAACTAAAGGAACATATAAAATAGTAAGGGCACTTACCGGGTTATTACATAATTAAAATCATAGGATCAAAACCAAACTACAGCTTAGATCGTTCTCACGTTTCTCAATCTTTTTTTTGGTTCTCTCATGATTTAATCCCTATATATAGGGCCAAGTTCAGGGGAACACCGCAAAAAAAACCGAGGAACATCTTGGTAACCGTTCATCTGGACGGTATGCACTTGTGTATACAAGTACTTTGTAACATGCACTCGTGCATAATACACATGTGCATAAAAACCAAATAACAACTTAATTTACTTGTACCGTCCAGATGAATGGTTACCAAGACGTTCCTCAGTTTTTCATTTTTTTGCGGTGTTCCCCTTAACCTCCATTCCCCCCTCTTTCTCTCTCTCTCTCTCTCTCTCTCTCTATATATATATATATATATATATATATATATATGCAGGGGTTCAAACTATAACACCTATATTTTACGAAAATGCTAGAATATTTTAGAGCCTCCAAATTATTTAATACAATAAACTTAGAATACTTGGTTTTTTTGGTATTTATCAGCAATTTAATAGTCATCTTAAAGTTGCTTTATTCCTTACATACTACTATTATCATAAAAAAATTTATTTAAGACCTAGAGGTAGTTTTCATTAACCCACACAAAGGAACCTCCTTGAAGTATGCAGGTATCCAACTAGACCGCATTGCAAATATATCTTTTAACCACCCATGACCTAAAATATTGAACTCATCCATTAGGGCTAACCATTTATCATCAAAATCTTTGGGATCCAGGTATCCATCCCATACAATCTTGTTGAAACGTTTTTTGAAATCGGTTTTCTTAAGACTTGTGGTAACAACCTGTATGAATTAAAACAAACGACATCATTGTTAGTATGAAGAAATTACTCTCAATAAATTAAAAGTAACATTAACTCCTAACCGTATTCGGTAACTTGTTTATTATATGCCACATGCAAAGTCAGCGCTTGGCATCTGGGAAAACAACTGGTAGGGCCTCTTTTATCGTTGCATCTTGATTTGTCAAGACCATCCTAGGTTGACGACCATGAACTTTCAAAAATGCCTCCAACACCCATTTATACATATCTTTATTCTCACCATCCAGCAACCCCGATCCTAGGACAATGGATTTTCTATGGTTGTCAATGCTGGTAAACGGAAGAAAAACCATCAAGTGCCTGCATATAAAAAATATAAACCAATACTTGGTACTTTCAATTCTAAAGTTGGTACTAATCACGTGTGATGATAGATAGAAATAACATGTGATCAGTCATAGTAATCGCATGTGATTATTATAGTAACTAAAATACTATAATCAACAACAAGCAGCTGTTTATGTGATAAGATATTTGGGTGCTATCTACAGTTAAATACGACTTTCTTAAAAGATATATCAAACTTTATCCACAACAAACTTTGATAAACTTAGTCACTAACACAAAAACTTACGTATTTGAATGGTATGTAGCGTCAAATGAAATAATATCCCCGAACTCAACATAATTAAACCTCGATAATTCATCAGCCCAAAATAACCCTTGCAATTTACCATTTTCCGCTTTGAATTCGTATGCAAAATTTGAACCATGCAACTTGCGTTCGTTAAACATATTGACAACCATTTGCACATCCTTGTTACCAACAAAACTATCTAAATCTCTCTTGAAGTTTTTGTACTCAGTGGTAGTAGCACCTACTTCGTCATACCCACCTTTTAGGCAAGCTTGCAAGTGATGTGCCTTCGTTGCACCGATCTTTGCCCTCGCAGCACGATGAACCATCATTTATCTGAAAATTGAAAATTTCTTTTGCTACGCATAATATTTTTGTCACGCTCGTCAAATAATTTGTGATTATGGTTCAGATGAAAGTAATAGAGTTTATAGAAAGAAGTTCCCACAACAAGTTGGAATCTAACAGACGCTTTGCAATTGGTAACTTTGAAGTTAGTTCTATGAAGCTCCTTTCGACTTTCATCAATGTCTATGCTATTAACATAACGGTTTCTCGGAGCACCTTGTCTATGACACACAACATACTTCAATTTAACAACACTAACATTGTTCGTCAACTGAGTTGACCGCCTAATATCAAATCCAACGATATCAGCATACGTACGATACATTACAATAGCTTTACCAAGTGTTTAAAACAAGGTCCCCAACAATGGGTTGGATACCATCTGCAACATTGGGAATCACGTTTATAGAGCCACCCAGACTACGATTAACATCTTCAAGCTCAATTTCACTATTATGATGGTCATAATGATCTGTGGAAACAAATGCTTGGGATGATTTGATCAAGGATTTGTCTGCTGTGCCTGTTAATAACTCAATCTGGAGTGTCATTCACAGGTTAATTTTGGCCGCTGTGGTATATTTTATAGGGCAAGAAAGAAATAAGAGACTGCATATGGAAAAGCGTAGGTCTGCAGTGGGTTGGTGAGACAAATCATGGATCTAATAAGGCTAAAACTTTTGGGCTTTAAAGTTAAGAACAATCCTCAGATGAAAAGAGTTGCTGAGGTATGGGGCATGGGGTTTGAAAATGGTGGTTTCTATGCTAAACATGTGTGTGGTCTTAATGGATAAAAGAAAAGGGATAAGAAGTTTCTTAAAGTGGGTTTGGTTGGTTGCCACTTTAAGCTTGAAAATTGGTTGGAGGATCCGGATTCTGGATGAGAGCCCAGTTGAAGAGAGAATAAAAAATGCATTTGAGATCCTTTGGGATGGGTTCTTTTCTGGGGGTGCTTTGGGAAACACTCGGGGTGGGATCTTTTTGGGGGGATGGGTGCTTATTGCTTGTTTTTTTCTCTGTTGTTTACAGGTCTTGGTTTGCTTTGGATGCTTCTTCTTGGGTCCTGGGTCTGGGTCTTGGGTTGGAGGCATAAGGGGAAGCAAGGTAGAGGAGGTAAGTTTTTTGAATTTGTCTTGGAGTAATAAGAGGCTTATTGGGAGGTTTGGATGACTGTATGGGGTTTTCTATATATGAAGGAGTGGATTGATGCTGGACTTGGTATGTTGTGTGTATATAGGGGAAGAGGGCTATGATTAGACATTAATGTGTCCATGTAACACCCCAATTTCTGATGTGTCCATGTAACACCCCGATTTCTTTAAGGTATCGATCTTTGGTGATAAACATGAAAATATAATTTTACAATAAATCCTAGATTTTATAGTCTTGTTGGATGGAGAATTCAAATACGAATCCAACGGTCCTTTCCGGAGCAAAAACGGATCTAAAACGAAGAAGTTATGGCCAAAACATTTTCGGTACTCCTGAGCTACAATGACCAGCGACTATGACCACTGTCAAAGTCGCTGTCATAGTCGCAGGCGGGTACCTGGTTGCTGTCAAATGCAATTTTTCAACTTTCTTCTTCATTTCTCACCTCTCAACTTTCCTTTTCTCTCCCAAACCCTATCCTATGAACCCTAACTCATTTTTGGGGCTTTTCTCTTAGAAATCAAGTGTTCCCTCATCATTTATGCTTGTGATTTCATCTCTTGGTGCAAGATTCAAGTTCCACCTCCATTTTCTTTAGATTCTAGGGTTTTAAGGTTTTACTCAAGATCCATAGGGTAAGTTCATCCTCTTCTTTTCTAAATCTTTATTTGAGTTATAAATACTCCATTGATGATTTCCTAGTGTTTTATTTCTCCAATTTCCCTTTTGGACGATTTTGGGAAAGTTAGGTCAAACTTTGGATTTTGGTATAATTAGAGATGTTGGTGTGAAATGTTTGGGGGAAACGATTCTAAATGGATATTAATGGTTGGGAACTTGTGGATCTAGGTTTTTGGAGGATTTGGCTTGAAGATTCAAGTTTCTCCAAATGAGCTTATATTGGGGAAAATCTAGATTTAGTGACACTGTGAAGAGTGGAGAGCTAGTTGTGTGTTCAAGAAGTAGGTGGCTTGGTGAAGTGTTCCGCTTAATGGGAATAGCAACTTTGTATTGGGTTTGAGTAACACCCGTCCTCTTTAGTCGTAGTATGTGACTTAAGCTATGGAATGTTGGCATTAATTTTATGTTTTAAAGTTGAAGTTTTTTTAGGATGGATTCATAGAAAGGAGCTTAAATTGAGGAAAATCTAGATTTAGCCAAAATCTAGCAAGGTGACTTCAAGTTGATTTGTGAAAACGTTGTACATGCCAAAAATGTTCTTTTCCAAGTATTTATGTGTTTTATATAAAATTATCAATTGTTGAGTTATTTGGTGAGTCTTGATCATTTGAAGCATTTAACTTTATAAACATTGTAAAATACCCATATTTGGGGTTTTTTGGAAATTTAATAAATGAAACATAAATGAAAATGTTTTGATAATTTAATTGCCTAAATGGAAGTTATTTGGTAAAAATGCGTTTTTGTATTTGTTGAAAATATGCATAGTTTGTGTTAAGGGATGTTTTGAAAATACCAACGTATGGGTTATTGGATTTTGGTCATTCCCGACCTTGCGAACATTTTGGAAATTGTAAACCTTTTGGTTTTGGGGAAAAGATGTATTTTGAGTATTTCGATGAGTAAATCTTAGGTATTGATACATTTTAACGATTTATCTTACGAGTGTAAATCTTTTAGTATAAATGCACATCGATAGGTGTTTTGGAAAATGATTTGTTTTAACCTAGGTGGTATGGAGTTGTTTATGTTTATGGAGCATGTTTCGCATAAACGGGGAGTGTTTACGTTTTATTTCATTTTATGACTTTTAACATATGGTCTTTTAATTTGTTGAGTTGGTGGCTCGGTATTTGATTATGTTGGGTTTTGGGGGCATTTGTCCAGTTTTGATAGCTCAACGTAGAGTTTTGGTCACGATTTATATTTATTTGAGACTTACATGTTTTGAATGCGCTAGTTCAATCATTTGGAGTCATGTAATGTTTTATACCTTATTGCTATGGATCCATACGCACTAGAGTTTTACGTTCAATGTTGGGACGCTAGTTTTCAACATTGTTGCACGAAATAGGCATCGAGGTAAGGTGTAAGTCTTATGTGCTAGTATGTTCCACTCGAGATTTACGTTCAATGATGGGACACTAGTTTTCCACATTGCCGCACAAAATAGGCATCGAGGTAAGGTGTGAGTCCTATGTGCCTAGTACGTTTCTTAGATATGGATAACTCAATGTATAGACCTAGAGGGGTTGAAGTTGATACTCCATGGGTGTACGCTTTAAGTAGCTGAGCTCGACATCCAATACGTGAATCTCGATAACATTGATAAGTGACCTAACTTTGTGTGCCCGTCATATTCGATGGAACCAGGTCTCCCCGGTCACCGAAAGGTGCTGTTTTGGGTATTTATTTTTATCCATTTTTTCAGTGACGTGTTATATTTAATTGGATTGTTTTCCATGACTTATTGACGATGTATTATGCCTCATCCTTATTGGAATGTTTCGAATAATGGAGTTTTGTTCATATATATATATATATATATATTTTGGAAAAACTAATATTTAACCACGTTTTGAGTTTTGGAATTAAGTTCATTTTTGGGATATGGTTTATATGAAAGCTTTCGTCACAAGATTTGCGTGTGTTGAGAAAACGGGTTGTTTGCATAATTATTATAAATATTTTTTGGGAAATTATGTTTCAAGCTACATCCTCCTCGCTTATTGAATTTACACAATCATGATAAAACTCTTGAACTCACTAGGCGTTAGCCTAACCTTTTTATTTGTCGGCATGTGCAACATGTTCTAGTTGGGGAATAGTTCTAGTGACACTGTGAAGAGTGGAGAGCTAGTTGTGTGTTCAAAAAGTAAGTGGCTTGGTGAAGCCTTCCTCTTTATGGGAATGGCAACTTTGTATTGGGTTTAATTAACACCCGTCCTCTTTGGTCGTAGTATGTGACTTAAACTATGGAATGTTGGCATTAATTTTATGTTTTAAAGTTGAAGTTTTTTTTAGGATGGATTCATAGAAAGGACTTCATCCTCATTTGGTTATTTTATTGAAGTTTTTATTTAGTTGCTCTTTCCAATTTTGAGGGTGTTACAAGTTGGTATTAGAGCTTAAGTTTGAGAGAATTAGGTGTTGATTTTGGATACCTAAATTCAAACTAGCATTCTCTTAAATGAATGAGAGTGAAATTGCACCACGAGGCACTATAAGATAGCATATTTTGAGGTAGATGAGTCACTAGAAACGGGATTTACGTCGAGGGTAGCAAGGATGATCATGTACGGTACGTTCATAATTGCACCTGGCCAGTGTTATAGTGAACCTACAAGTTACATGTGAGTACTTGGACAACTTTGATGTGATGACCGTTGGGGTAGTGAAGAAGTTTCTAAGCGAGTAACCGTTAGAAGAGGTTGATGATTTTAGCCTTTGCCATTTGGAGTGACAGTAAGCATGGTGATTGCATTAAGTGGACCGTTTCAGGTCGAAATTGATGGTCGGATTAGAGCCATAGGCTTATTGGATCGACTTTAATTCGAGGAGAAAATGTAAGGTTAATCGTTGTAGCTTTCAATTTGCCTTAAGATGTTTGAACCTCCGAATGATGATAGTGTGACCAGAGGGATTGGAGGAGTGTGGTTTGAGACGTTGAGTGCCGACTAAGTCATGCACAAAATTTATTTATTTATTTTTAAATAAATTGCATCAATTGTTTCTTGTGTTTCCAATCGTCATGCGGATTGTATTGAGAAATCTTGAAAAGACGTTTAGCACACACAAGGTTTTAAACCACGATTTTTAGCATGCATGAAATTCTTTTATTGCGGGAATTTGCAAACTTTGTCGAGACTTGTTTTACTCCTTGTTATTGTCCAATGTTACTTTCGGATACTATGACATCCATATTTTAATGTTGTTTATGGTTTTGGACAAGTAACTGCAACTTGCGACTTTAACATTGGATCTCCTCCACATATGTTAAAGTTGGGGCGGAGAGTTACCTCCCCTTGTTGAGAAATTTTATTTCATCCGAGTTTTGTTGAAAGGTGTCTCTTTATATCGTATTGCAATAAAAGAGAATTTTTTGGGAATTTTGACATTTTGGTCATAACCTTGCTTTATACAATTTGATTATTGGCAACGAAAACTTTGGCACCATTTGATTGATTGGACGTCGTTTAGTTTCATCGAGTTTTATGGAAGTTTTGTGGGGTATTACGAAGTTTTGTTTTACGACGTTTTGTGTTGCACGAGTGACACTTTGTAATGTGCATACTTGAATTATTGCGTGCGTTAATCTATGTGTTTTATTGAGTATTGTGTCTCATGCGAGTTTTGTTGAGAAATATTACTCTATGTCGTATTGCACCAAAAGAGTGGTTTTCGGAGTTTTAATATTACATGGTTTCTCTTTTGAGGGTTATAGTAGCATATTTTGTTGCAACTTGTTAGGTGTACGAATTGACTTTTACGGGGCGCGAGTAATGCATATGAGAACATCATGATAGTTTATATTAACGTTTTGCTTTATGCATTTTCGACTAATTGGTTCTTCTGTTATCATTTCACGCAAATGCATTATGTTGATTTATTGATGTGCATATCATTGTAGCCACTATTTTTAGAGCATTAATGTGCATTGTTTGTACGGTTCAAAATCTAAAGTTGATTTAAAATCTTTTAAGTGTCAACCAAATTACATGCACTCACTATTTTCCTATGCTCTGAGAAATTACTTTAATGTGTGTGTGAGCCTTGTCAAAAGAAATTTTATTCCTATGTCATTATATGACTAAATGAGAAAACTTTGAAATTTGATCTGATGAATTTTCTACTTTGAAAATTCAGTATGGACTACCTGATATATGTTTTATTATTTCAGAGAGACTACTAGGAGAGTATTACAAATTTTCATGCATATTATGATTTGAAATTTCTTCACGATGTTTTGACCGATATTTTCGAATGATGAAAACATACTATTATTTGGCTTTGAAACTTGGAACCGACGCAAATCACTTTGTATTTTAACCAAAGTGTATATATGGATCGTTTCACCGTTTTTTGCAAAATAAACTGAGGCATGTAAATCTTGTTGGTGAATTTTAGTTCATGTCATTTTTGGGCTAAAGAAGAAATTTTTGGAGTTGATGTCTTGTAATTTTTCTTTTGAAGTTTTGTACAACATTTTGTGACACACTATTTTTTATGCAAGAAATCACTTACGACTCATGGCATAAATAAATTCGTGCTAGGACCGTAGTGGTCCATTTTAAAAGATTGTTGAGCATACCTTTGCATTTGTTAGTAAATCGAGTAGTGATCGAGTAATTTTCAAATGGTTTTCATATGGGGGACGAGTGTTCCCATTTTGCATAATCACCGAGTAAGTAGTAGTAAATTTTTGCACGTACGATAAATTGTTATAAAAATATTCGTGTTGAAAGATTTTATAAAATTTTCAATTGGCATAATTGTTGAGTCTGTCACCTAAAAACCTTGAACTCATTAGGCTTTGAATGGTTAAGTAACCCCGGTAAGAGTAACGGTGTATAAAACCTCGACAATGGAAGGTTGGGTATTCTGACGTGTATTGGTACCGTAAGTTGAGTAGTATCGTTTGCAGATTCGGTGTACTTTTGTAACTGAAGGGTTAGATTCGCGGTATCTTTTAATAATGCTTATGGTAACCATTATATTCGGCAACCTTGTTTTGGGTTTGTCAGTTTTTGCATAAAGAACATGTAGGACCCTTTAAGCACCATGTGGATACCTTGGTTTTATGGGAATGCTTGGCGAATGAAACTCGTGTTTGGAGTTCTGTAGTGTTTCGGATCTTGGTGGAATGGTTAAGTGTCA
This sequence comes from Saussurea involucrata, assembly GCA_033807775.1. Lineage (NCBI taxonomy): Eukaryota > Viridiplantae > Streptophyta > Magnoliopsida > Asterales > Asteraceae > Saussurea > Saussurea involucrata. The sequence continues at coordinate 147,007,983 of CM066314.1, forward strand.
ACTTTTGGATTTCGAGGCCAAGAACAATTAGAGTATGTGAAGTGTTATAGACCAATTTTAAGAGATAATGGCATCGCTTGTAGTGGTTTTAAGAAGTTCGGATTGTGATAAGTGGCTTTAGTTGAACGACTCTACTTGAATGGTGAAAGAATCTGTCGATTGGTTGATTGGTGATTAGACGTATTCGTAGAGCCGTATAATCGATGGGTCGAGGACGACCATCTATTTTGGAGTCTGATAGTACTTGTTAGAGTTAGATGTTAGTTCGATAGTGGGAATGGCTGAACTTAGGAATTTATTGTTATTTTTAGTGGCGATTGTACTCTGGGATGGTTGGAGAAGGAGCTTATAAAAGTGTAGATCTGGACTGATTAGTAATCGAAATCTGCCGTTGGGGAAGTATGAATCACTTAAGGTTGGGAGACAACCAAAGTCTTTTGGTTGGAAGCTACTCTAATGAGTTAAGCGTTCACTCGGGCGTATGGGAACTAGATTTCGAGGACAAAATCTTTTTTAAGGTTGGGAAGATTGTAACACCCCGATTTTTGGAAGGTATCGATCTTTGGTGATAAACATGAAAAATAGAATTTTGCAATAAATCCTAGATTTTATAGTCTTGTTGGATGGAGAATTCAAATACGAATCCAACGGTCCTTTCCGGAGCGAAACCGGAGCTAAAACGAAGAAGTTATGGCCAAAACAGTTTCGGTACCCCTGAGCTACTATGACCAGCGACTATGACCAGTGTCAAAGTTGCTGTCATAGTCGCAGGCGGGTACCTGTTGCTGTCAAATGCGATTTTCAGCTTTCTTCTTCATTTCTCACCTCACAACTTTCCTTTTCTCTCCCAAACCAATCTCCCACCCTATCCTATGAACCCTAACTCATATTTGGGGCTTTTCTTTTAGAAATCAAGTGTCCCCTCATCATTTATGCTTGTTATTTCATCTCTTGGTGCAAGATTCAAGTTCCACCTCCATTTTTTTTGAGATTCTAGGGTTTTGAGGTTTTACTCAAGATCCATGGGGTAAGTTCATCCTCTTCTTTTCTAAATCCTTATTTGAGTTATAAATACTCCATTGATGATTTCCGAGTGTTTTATTTCTCCAATTTCCCTTTTGGACGATTTTGGGAAAGTTAGGTCAAACTTTGGATTTTGGTATAATTAGAGATGTTGGTGTGAAATGTTTGGGGGAAACGATTCTAAATGGATATTAATGGTTGGGAACTTGTGGATCTAGGTTTTTGGAGGATTTGGCTTGAAGATTCAAGTTTCTCCAAAGGAACTTAAATTGGGGAAAATCTAGATTTAGCCTAAATCTAGCAAGGTGAGTTCAAGTTGATTTGTGAAAACGTTGTACATGCCAAAAATGTTCTTTTCCAAGTATTTATGTGTTTTATATAAAATTATCAATTGTTGAGTTATTTGGTGAGTCTTGATCATTTGAAGCATTTAACTTTATAAACATTGTAAAATACCCATATTTGGGTTTTTTGGGAAATTTGATAAATGAAACATAAATGAAAATGTTTTGAAGATTTAATTGCCTAACGTAATTACTTATTTTTAAATAAACAACGGATAATTAATCAATATTTTCGGCGGATTTTCGGTAGAATTTAATTAATTACAATCCGCCGGAAAAAATTCTATAAAATTAAAAGAAATTTATTTTTTATGTCCGCCGGAAATCCACCGGAAAATAGTTGTTTTTTTATTAAACGGTTTTGAAAATTTAAAAGAAAATTTTTAAGTCCGCCGGAAATCCGCTGATAATATATATGTTTTATTAAATGACTTTAAAAATTTAAAAGGAAATTAATTTTTTTATGTCCGCCGGAAATCCACCGGAAAATAGTTGTTTTTTATCAAACGGTTTTGAAAATTTAAAAGAAAATTAATTTTTTATGTTTGCCGGAAATCCGCCGAAAAATAACTTCTATTATTTTAAAAGAAAATTAATTTTTTTTATGTCCGCCGGAAAATAGTTGTTTTTTTATTAAACGGTTTGGAAAATTTAAAAGAATTTTTTTTAAGATCCGCCGGAAATCCGCTGAAAAATAACTTCTATTAATTTAAAAGAAAATTAATTTTTTTATTTCCGCCGGAAAATAGATAATTAACGGCGTTTTCCGGCGGATTACTTTATTTCTTTATAAATTCAAAATATTTAATGATAAATCAAATCAAATTTACTTTATTGTAAAATATATCGGCGAATTTTAATTTTCAAATTAAAATGCGTAGTATATACATTCGGTTCACAAACACACATATATGTTTATGTTCATATGTATATACTTTAACACCTTGAATTTCCATTATATTATTTTAATATGAATGGGGTTAAATTGTAAATTGGTCCAAGTTGTAGACTAATTAAAAATATAAACTCCAGGGTTAAATTTGTAATTTTGACCAAAGTTTATACTTTATTTATAAAGTTAGAACTTAAGGGGTTGTTTGGTCATTTAGTGAAAGTTGAGACTTCTTTAAGATGGGGTAAGTGACCTCAATTGGGATAATATCTCAATTGGTGTTCTTGTTGAGTCGGTCCAGAGGTGAAACTCAGAGAAAGAAAGAGGAAGAGAAAAAGAAGAGAGGAAATGGAGCTGTGGATTTTGTGAGAGTGATTGAATCAAGAGAAGAGAAGGAATTGGAATTCTGGGTCAAGTCTCAAACAGGTGAGTTCATCCTTCTCACTTTAATAAATTAACAGTTGCAAATTGATTCAGATATTGTGTTTAAGACGTCTGAATATATTGGTATATTGATACTAAAATAGAGTCGATTAATAGACTAGATTGTGGATGAGCTTTTGGAAATAATTTGACGAGAAACGAATGGTTAGAATCGGAGTCCCGGTAGTTTTAGAAATTCCGGAACTGGTGGGTTCCAGAACCGATTTTGAATCCGGAAGTAGCAACTCCTGGAATTTGGGTTGCATAGGGTCGGATCCGGTATAGGGAAGGAATTCTGGAACCGGTTGGATCCGGTATTGTGAAGGAATTCCGGAACCGGTTAGATCCGGTATTGAGATCGAATTTCGGAACCGGTTGGATCCGGTATGGGGAGGGAATTCCGGAACCGGTTGGAGATCCGATATGGATAGCGAGATCCGGAATCGATTAATTTCCGGAAGTGGGTTCCGGTGTATGGATTGGATCCGGAATCAATTAATTCCGGAACTTGGACCTTTTGTTTTGGGCTTCCGGTAATGTGTATACCGGAATTGGGTCTCACATCCGGAAATTGTAAACTGGTATGTGCCTCAATTGTAATTTGAATTAATTATGGAAGTGGGCCAAGCCCAGGTGGTTTAATTTATTTAGAAACCTGAAAATGGGTTTCGATTGTTTGGGCCCTGTACCAGAGAAATTATGGATTGGGCTTTTAGTTTGGATCCGAAATTAATCCGGGTAGGCTTTGAGTCTCGGGAATAATTATTTCGGTATTGGGCTTTATTCAGTGTGTTGTTAATTATGGAGATTGGTTTTAGAATTAATATTAATTAATTCAGAAATTTGAGTTAGAATTTAATACGAATTCTAATTTAGAATTCGGTTTTGGGTAAATTATTTCGTGTTCGGAATAATGTTCCATTATAGTATTTGGAAGAAAAACAATTGAGAATGAAGAAACGATAAATTGTTAATATTCTTAAATTAAGAATATGTTGTGGGTTATAGCGTGATATGTTTGATACATATACATTAATATTGTAATGGATCCATAAGACATACAAGTCAATCTTTATGGTCTTTAATGGGACAGTTATTCTCATGTTGTAGCTAGAATAGGCATCAGGTCATCGGGGGCAACTTAGCATGGTTTTATGGGAGACGGATACTAGCCATTGACCATATGGTGTAATTTCTAGTGAATGAGTGTACCTTGAATCATCGGGGGCCCCGGCTATGAATCGCGATTTATTGATCCCATTGGGGGCCATTGATTCTAAGGTGATGAGAAATGTGGAATAGACCACGCTCGTAATGGTAATTCCTGTTCCCCTATAATGTGGATTGTAATCCCATTTCGGGAGGCGATAGCCTATAATGCGGATTGTTAATCCCATTTCGGGAGGTTATAAGAATTGATTGAATAGGTAAAGTAGAAATGCTATTCATAGCCTATAATGCGGATTGTTAATCCCATTTTGGGAGGCTATAAGAAATGATTGAATAGGCAAAGTAGAATTGCTATTCATAGCCTATAATGTGGATTGTTAATCCCATTTCGGGAGGCTATATGAAATGAATTGAATATGCAAAGTAGAATTGCTATTCACATTGGAAAGATTGAATAGGCAAGGTAAAACTGCTATTTATATTGAAATAGTGGAATAGGCAAAATATAGTTGCTATTCGTGATTGAGATGTAGAAACGTGAATTAGATGAAGTGTAAGTGTTGTTTTCACTTACTTCCGGTGAATTAGAGATAGGCAATATATAAGTGCTATTTCTGTTTCCATTCCAAGAAGAAGGTATGGTGATTGATTGTAAATCCTTAGGCTTGATTGATAAACTAGAATCTTTGATGATTCGTAGTAGGCTCATGAATTTGATGATATGACTTTCTGAATGTTAGTCATATTCATGGGATTGAGTATGTTCCCGTCATTATGAGACGAGTACGAGTACGGTAAGAATGGTGATGAACAGGTTTGTTTATATGCTTGAATGTGTTGGGTCACCTAGATTTGAAATTGACTCTCCGATGTTCTCCCTTACATCTTATTACTTAGAATATTGTAGCATGGTTCTTTTAAAGATGACTTGTACAAGATATCAACTGTTCGGTGAAGTCGAAGATCAACCGAAACCAAGCTTGAAGACATTCTACTTGTGGAAAAATAGAAGACTCTTCTTTGCACTCAACCAAGTCATTTTCCACCGATTCTGTTCTTACAAATCGGTGGACAATCCCTCCACCGAATTGGTCCTTACAAGTCGGTGGACAATACTTCACCGATTTTGTTGTCACAAATCGGTGGACAATACTTCACCGATTTTGTTGTCACAAATCGGTCGACAACCCTTCACCGATCTTGTTCTCAACAAATCGGTGGACAACCCTTCTACCGACATATCCTCTGTCGGTCAGCCTCATCTCACCGATAAGGGTGCTGAAATCGGTGGGATCCTTGTGTTATCAAATAAAAGATCTTCTATCTGCAGATTGTTTCAAGTTCCAAAGTCAATTATATCGGTGAAACCTCATCGGTGTGACTGTCTTAGAATACACATCAAGAAGATCATTTATTATGGGACAATATCCTTTGACAGATAAAAGTGACTGTTTGTCGTTTTATCCGTTATCAGTTAAAGTCCTTTTCTTCAGCATGGGCTCTATTTCCAGTACCTAGTAAAAGGTGATAAGGACATCTCAGCTTTTCAGAAGTCAACATACTCAGCAAATATGGTGATGACAAGTGTCCCAAGCATTCAATGCTTGTACACTCCTTGCCAGTATAAAAGGAAGAAGATATCCCCATGTAAACTACGCTTTCTGGAATTCTCTCAGTGCAAGAAATCTCCATATTGCTTGATAACTTAATAGCTTTGCTCTCAGTGTTCTTGGTTGTTTTGTTTAGTATACTTTGTGAAAGATTGTTAGAATAGTTTATCTGTTCTTTTCCGCAACAGTCTTTAAGTTTCTTTGTGTAATTCTAGTTGAAAGATTTTCAATAAAAGAATTAAAATTGTGAAATTTTTTGAGTATTGTATTCAACCCCCCTTCTACAATACTTGTTAAGCCATCTGGGACTAACAAGTGGTATCAGAGCAGAAATTTTAATTCCATAAACTTGATCTGCGATGGCTGCCTCTTCTTCTTCAACCATTGAAAACTCCTTTCAAAACAATTTTTCTGAGAATGGCTCCATAACAAAACCGCCTAAGTTTAATGCTAACAACTTTTCTCTGTGGAAAAGCCGCATGATGCTATTCATGGAAGGAGTGGATACTAGATATCCAACCATTCTCAAAGAGGGACCTATCATCCCCAGAGTTTGGGCTCGCTATGAAACGCAGAGGCCTGGTAAAGAAACCATGGAAAAAGAAATCTCTAGTGATTCTGATGAAGAAAAATCCAGTGCTACTGGTCGTTACATCCTCAAAAATCCTAAGAAATATACTGATGAGGAAAAACGGTTGGTTTCTCTTGACTCTAAACTAAGAGCAATTATTGCACTCTCACTTCCTGATGAGGTCTATCACTCTCTGGTTAACTTTGAAACTGCTAAAGAGATGTGGACCACACTGTGTGTACTGTACGAAGGTACAGTGGAAGTAAAGAAATGTAAGAAGATTGGTCTTATTAGATAGTATGAACTCTTTGCTTTTGAAAAAGGAGAATCTCTTCCTAGCTACTCTAATCGTTTCAACTCTCTTTTAAATGATCTGAAGTTATTGGGCAGAGTCTATGATAATGAGGAAGTCTTATGCAAGTTCATGGATTGTCTTCCAGAATTTTGGGAGAATATATGTACTTGCATTAAAACTACCAAGGACCTTGAGTTCATGCCCTTAACTGTCCTGTATGGAACTCTCTTCAATTTTGAGCAAACCAAGTTACAAAGAAAATCCTTCATCAAAGAGATAAAGAGCTCTTCTATAGCTCTTGTCAGTGAAAGTTCCAAGAAATCTCAAAATGTTACTAGAATCACCTATCCTTCATCAGACTCTGACAATGACAGCCAAAATAACTCTACCCACCAAACGGAGGCTTATCTTAGTGATGCTGATGATCAAGGTGAGGAAATTATGGTTGAACAGTTGTCTGATGAAATGGCAATGATGGCTGGTTCTAAGAACAAGTTTCGTCCTTTCAACAAATCCAGAAACTTTAGAAAATCTTCATCTTCCAAGACTTCATCTGATAAGTCAAATGAAGAGCGCTATAACTGTGGCAAGAAAGGACACTTTGCATCCGAGTGTAGGAGCAAGTGTGTTACTAAGTCTAGGAACCCATCCTCTGACAAATACTCTTCAAAGACTGAGAAACCCAGAAATAATTCTTTCAAATCAACCTTTTCCAAAAGGGATTCACAATCCTCTTCCTTAGACCATCAGGAACGTGCTGAGAAGTATAAAGCCAAGTACAAGAAAGAGAAAGAAAGGAGTGAGGGTCTTGAAAGAAAAGGAAAAAGGTCTAATGGCAGAAACTCATGACTGGGATGAAGAAGACACCTCTGACAGTGATTCTCACAATATGTGCTTCATGGCCATTTCTGAAGAGATGGAAGATTCTGAAAAAGCTACCTCTCCAATGGCTCTTGTGGCAACTGGGTGTTCGACAACTTATGCTCAGGTACATCCTTTTAATGATATGACTGATAGTGAAAAGATTGATGCTTACGAATCATTAACTAAAGATTTTTATGCTGTCAAGGATAGCAAGAAAAGAAAAGCCATTCAAGTTAAAACTCTCACCTCTCAACTTGAAGTCTGCATGGCTAAACTTGAAAAGTTTGAGGAAATCAAAGCTGAGCTTGAAAATTTGAAAACCATAAATCACGTGATTTCAAAAGAGAAAAATCACCTTTTTAAGAAACTAAAAAGGGAACAAGAGGTTGTTAGAAAATGGTCCAATTCGTCCAAAAATCTTGAACAAATTTTTCAAGGCCAAATCAGTGGTAATGATAAATTCGGTCTAGGATTTGGGAAAACTGTTGCTAATAACTCTCCTCTTGCACTCATCCCTTCCTCCAATACATGGGATGATGCCTCAGAGTCAAGTTCTTGTGACTCCATTTCCTTAAACTCTTTAGATCTGGGTGAAGCCTTAAAGTATGGAATGTTTTTAAAGGCAAAAGAATCCTCTTCATTTCAAAACATTGAGAAGAAAGATTCCAATGATGTTTCAAAACCCAACCATGATTTTTTCAAAGATTCAGTCATGAATGAAGCCTCTTCCTCGAACTCCTCAAAAGCTAAACCTTTTCAAAGAGCAAATCCCACCGATTTCCCCACCGATTTCCCCACCGATTTCTCCTCCGATGATCTTCCCATACCTCTTCATGAGCTGTTGAAATCTATCCACATAGATGAATACCCCACTTCTGATCATAAACCTTCAAAGATCCCTAAGAGAGAACACCAACCTTCTTCAAACAGACTCTCATCTTCCGACAAAAGGAAATATGTTGTTGATCTCCATCCTAAAAGTAATACTCCAAAGATTTTTTCTGGCAAATCATCTGTTCTTCCCATTCCCAGATCGGTACTTTTGAAAAAGTCAAATCTCAAGGAATCATCATCTTTTAACTCCGACAAAGGAATCCTTGGACCCAAACCTTCTGCCTCATCCTCTTTTGCCAAAATAATAAAGATTAATGGGAAAAGTAAATTCAAGGAAAGTGGTCACAATTATAAAAAGATTTTTATTTATAGAAAATGCTATAACTGTGGTGACACTTTTCACATGGCTAAGGATTGTCCCAAGGAAAGAATAGATAGAACCAAACCTCTGAACCCACTCCATCTTCGTCTCTAACACAAAATATTCCACCACCTTTACCTCCGGCAACCAAATGGACCAAAGATCACCCCATAGATCAAATCATCGGTGATCAACAAGCAGGTGTCCAAACACGTAGAGGAATTGGGAATATTTGTCTCTATGTGAATTTTCTCTCTCTTGTTGAACCCAAGAAGATTGATGAAGCTCTTGCAGATCCCTGTTGGATCACTGCCATGTAAGAAGAGCTCTCTCAATTTCAGAGAAACAAAGCTTGGAGATTGGTTCCCAGACCCCGACAGAAAACAATCATTGGAACCAAATGGATCTTCAGAAATAAAATGGATGAAGATGGTACAGTTATCAGAAATAAAGCCAGACTGGTAGCTCAAGGATACCGATAGGAAGAAGGCATTGATTATGATGAAACATTTGCCCCGGTTGCAAGACTTGAAGCAATAAGAATCTTTCTGGCTCAGGCTGCCTACCGAAATTTCAGAGTATTTCAAATGGATGTCAAAAGTGCCTTCCTCAATGCTGATCTTAAAGGTGAATCTATGGATGTTACCCTCTATCGAGGCATGATTGGTTCTCTTCTGTACTTAACTGCTAGCAGACTGGATATTATGTTTGATACTTGTCTATGTGCCCGTTATCCGGCCAATCCTAAAGAATCACATTTAAAGGCTGTAAAACGGATTTTTCGGTATCTCAAGGGTACCTTGCATTTGGGTCTTTGGCATCCCAAAGACTCAGGTTTTGAACTAATTGGGTATTCAGATTCAGATTATGCAGGTTCCCAGATTGATAGAAAAAGTACTACAGGAAGCTGCCAGCTTCTTGGTGGCAAATTGGTAAGTTGGTCCAGCAAGAAACAAAACTCTGTGTCAACCTCTACTGCTGAGGCTGAATATGTAGCTGCTGGAAGCTACTGTGCTCAGATCCTGTGGATGAGAAATCAACTCAGGGACTATGCTCAAATCTACTCCAAAGTCCCAATTATGTGTGATAACTCAAGTGCAATAGCTATTGCAAACAACCAAGTTCTTCATTCCAGATCAAATCACATAGATATCAGATATCATTTCATCAGGGACCACATCTCCAAAAGTGACATTGAGTTACATTTCATTCCCACCGATCTACAGCTTGCTGATCTGTTCACCAAACCCCTAGATGAAGCCAGGTTCAACTTCCTAATAAGTGAACTTGGCATGTGTAACTTTCAATAACTATGTGTCTTCACTGTCCACCGATCTCACATCGGTGGACACTCTCTTAGTTTCTCCTTTCCACCGATCTCACATCGGTGGACACTCTCTTAGTCTCTCTTCTTCCACCGATCTCACATCGGTGGACACTCTCTTAGTTTCTCCTTTCCACCGATCTCACATCGGTGGACACTCTCTTAGTCTCTCTTCTTCCACCGAAATCTCATCGATGGACACTCTCTTCTTTCCTCTTTCTACACCGATCGCACACCATACTCACCACCGATCACCAATCACCGACCACCGATATCTACTACCGACACCTTTCCATCTTCCCACCGATATTCATGACCAATTCATCCCCGTCGGTAAGATCTGCACCCCGAAATACTTCACCGAATCCCAAACCTTATCCCATACACTTCCCCATGCTCACATCACCCCTAAGACCCTAGATGTCAGTGACCTTGACCGTCCCTTTTCATGTAAAACCCTTTCCACCACATACCCCGAAACCCTCATCATTACCTTTTCCACTTGTTTAATTTATTTAAATGTTCTTATTCATAACCGTTCCCTCCTATACCCTTCACCTCCTCCTATATATACGACCCCTCGTCCTTCACCCTCCTCCTCCTTCATTTTCTCTTTTCGAAACCTGCGACTCCTCCTCCATCTTCTTCCTTCATTCTCATTCTCAAAATGGCACCCACCAAGATACCTACGTGTTTTGAAGACCTCATCTTCAACCCTTTCAACCATGTAGTAAGGTTCGAATCCGATCCCGCTCATCCCGAGTTTGACACCATTATCAAGTTCTTAACCCGCTCACCTCTTCTCCATGCTTTCTCCTGCAACCCAAAGATGAGCAAAATGCTCATTGGCAAATTTTGGCTGTCCTGTGTGTATGATATTTCAAATGAAGCAATCCATGCCTCTATCTTTTCTGACGAAGAGGGTGATCACGATGTTACTTTTGGCGTGGATGATGTCCGTCGTGCTCTCCGAATAGAAGCCTTTTCAGAATATGTGGACATGCATGTCAACAACTTTCTTGAGCAAGTCATCAGCACTATTGGCTATGTCCAACATTATGAGGATAAAGCTTCCAAGTCTTCTAAAGGACCAGGTACCCTTCTTTGCAAACATATGGGTGGGGTTTGGAACTTCTTCTTTGCTCATGTGATCCATTGTCTCTCTAGAAAGACAAGTGGTCAAGACCAATCCCCATCTTATATTACAAAGCTTTCTCATGCACTGATTTTTCAAAGAAAGGTGGACTTTGCTCAGTATTTCTTTACTGAGCTGACTGAAGTAATCAAACACCCGAAAAGGTGTTATGTCGCATACCCTCGTTTCATCTCCATGATCCTTCAACACAAACTCGGTGCGGCCTTGGATGCAGATCATAAGTCTAAAACTCCTCGCTTCATCTACGATTGGTCATCACCCTTTGTTGGCCAAAAGACGCTCAATATTGGCCATCTCGCTACTGATCTCCCCTTACGCCAAGGTATGATCTCCTTCGCCTTATCTCCCGATCTTCACTGGGGTGATGCGGAAGCTCCTGGGTTTCAACACCCCAGAAGTTTCCGAGGCACCCCAAGTTGTAGTGGCCCCTTCTTCCCTTTCTCGAGTAAAGTCGGGCGACGCGAAAAAGAAACAACGTACGACCCACGACACCTCCGCACCCGCTTCTCGAACTATGCCACCAAGAAATCCCTCGGAGGCTTCCCCGATTCAATCCCCATCTCGTAAGCGGAGGCACTCATCTTCCCCTTCGAGATCTTTTTCAAAGAGGTCTCGGACACCATCGGCCCAACCGACTAATCCAACTGTCGATTCTCGAAAATCGCCAGTTGTTGAACTTCACCCCTCTGGGCCAAGGGAATCCGTCTTTATCCCCACCGACTCCTCTGCAATCTCTCAAAAGACTACAATTGTAGAAATGGAGAACCCACATTCCACTTCCCTCACATCTTCGGGTGGTAGAGATGACTTCGAGGACTCTCCCCTCGAAGGAGTTGACTTGTCACTGCACGACCTTTCACCTGGTCAGTTTATGATCGATGATGAAGCACAACTCGATCTGAGTTCCCCCCCAAATCCCCCCCCCAATGACTTCTTTGAATTTCTTTTGGAGGACACTGGTTCTCCTCGAACCATCCCGTCTACCGACGAAATTCACACCGAGTCTCCCTCAACACAGATTACTCCCACCGAAGACATCTCCACCGATCCCCCCTCCCCACCACCGAAGCCGCTCTCCCCCCGACATCGGTTACTTTACACCAAACCTTATTGGGTGCAATCACCTTCCTCTCACTTTATTGAGGATCGAATACTACCTCACTCAAGTTTGGCACCAACCGAACCCCATCTACGAGCTCTCAATCCTCCCCCTACCGATGCTCTTCGTGAAACTCTTCGGTCTCTGTCTGACAATTTGGCCTTCTTAGCCAACAAAGTGGATACTTTGACCACTTCCCACTCCAACATTGCGGTTTCATTCGATGCTTTCAAGACTTCTTCTACAGTAAAAGATACTGAACTTCAGAGACTTATTCAAGAGGCCAGAACTCATCAGGATCTTGGCAAAAGCATCACCGATTCTCTTAGCTCTCTTCACACCAAAGCTGACAACATGCTGGAGAAAGCTCAATGGGAAATGGACTTGAGTGATTTTTCTATGATCTCCGGTGACACCAATCACAGCTTGGCTCATCTTCACACCAAGTTTGATAGTGTTTTTAAACAGTTGGGTTTTAAGGTTCCGGCTGCTGCTGAGGGGGAGAAGACTCTTGGTCATCCAAAAATGCCTTCAATTAAGAGATCTATCATCAACAAGCCTTCACCCACCACCGAAAAATCTTCACCCTCCACCGAAACCTATCCTACCACCGAAACATCTTCATCCTCCACCGAATCATCACCCCAGGCCACCGAAACACCTCTTATACCCTCACCGAAAACTGCAGATACCACCGATCGAGTCTCCACACCGACCAAATCTTCATCGGTGAAAAGTAAGGCAACGTCTGAGGGGGAGCAAGTTTCTAAAACCCCCAAAGACAAAGGCAAGAAAATCCTCACTGCTGAACAGTTGGCCGAAGAAGAAAAGAAAAAGAAGGAGTTGACAAAATATGGGAATCGACCTGCTGATGCCCAAACTTTGAAGTTAAAGCCTCCTTCTCTACAATCTCAGGAATCCAACCTCGGTCTGACTCCTCAGGAGATTGAGGAAGCCAGACTTGCTCAAAAAGATTTAGATGACTCCAGAGCTCTATCTTTGAAAGCTGCACAAGAAGAGGCCATCAAAGCTAAGTCTACCGATCCTCTCTTAACCTAAAAATCGGTGCTGAGTGCTATTGAAAAAGAAAAGAATGAAGAAATAAGCTGGTACAAAAAGACCATGTACCACCGAATGTCCAAATCCCCGATCACAAATGTCAAAATTGCTACCTCCAGAGCCAACCCAAAGGATATCAGGATGATCATCGACAGAGAAGACGGATCAATGAAAAGTGTGAGAGATGTTAACCTCCAACATTACGGTCTTCCCGAATGGTATGAGATTTTTCAAAACTTGGTCAGAAGTGCAAACCCAAAGAAAGACGTTTTTATCAAATGCATTGAAGGACTGATGGAAAAGATGAAGGAGATTAAAAGAAAACACAATATCATACTTTCCTCCGATGAAAGGGCGAGACTTCAATCGATGAAAGAAGAAATCTGTCTTCCCAAAGTCAAGAATCCTATCGACAAGGTGTTCAAAGAAATGGCAAGTGAAGGGAAAATTCCAAATGTAAGCAACCTAAATCTGTCCCTCCCCACATCTGTGCCTTATCCTACCACAACCTTGAGCCTCTCACCGATTCCTGGACTGTTCTTCAATGATGGTTTCGGTCATCGTGCCTTCTTCAGATTTGCTCAAATTCCCATCGCTGATACCGTGTTTCTTCAAGGCATCTCCAACCTCTTTCCCAACATCCCTGAAGCTCAACCGTTCTACCGAAACTTGTTGGACGAAATCAAGCAACGTCAAACTTCCAAGAAGTAGGTTGTCTCTCTCAATGATGCTTGTAAAAGTCTGTTTCTCTTCTTACAATTGTACGAGAAAACTTATCTAAATACAAGTACCTTTCTATTTGAATTTTTTTTTCAGTACATAACCTTACTTATATTTACTTGTAAATACAATATATAGTATACATACTCATACAAAAGAAAAATAGATCAAAAGAACAAAAAGAATGGTCTATGTGAAAAGAACCCAAAAAGAGTAAAAAAGGTCAAAACGCATTTTACTTTTATATATTCTTAAATTTTCGAAGGGAAGAGCTCAAATTCAAATAGGGGGAGATTGTTGGGTCACCTAGATTTGAAATTGACTCTCTGATGTTCTCCCTTACATCTTATTACTTAGAATATTGTAGCATGGTTCTTTTAAAGATGACTTGTACAAGATATCAACTGTTCGGTGAAGTCGAAGATCAACCGAAACCAAACTTGAAGACATTCTACTTGTGGAAAAATAGAAGACTCTTCTTTGCACTCAACCAAGTCATTTTCCACCGATTCTGTTCTTACAAATCGGTGGACAATCCCTCCACCGAATTGGTCCTTACAAGTCGGTGGACAATACTTCACCGATTTTGTTGTCACAAATTGGTGGACAATACTTCACCGATTTTGTTGTCACAAATCGGTGGACAACCCTTCACCGATCTTGTTCTCAACAAATCGGTGGACAACCTTTCTACCGACATATCCTCTGTCGGCCAGCCTCATCTCACCGATAAGGGTGCTGAAATCGGTGGGATCCTTGTGTTATCAAATAAAAGATCTTCTATCTGCAGATTGTTTCAAGTTCCAAAGTCAATTATATCGGTGAAACCTTATCGGTATGACTGTCTTAGAATACACATCAAGAAGATCATTTATTATGGGACAATATCCTTTGACAGATAAAAGTGACTGTTTGTCGTTTTATCCGTTATCAGTTAAAGTCCTTTTCTTCACCATGGGCTCTATTTCCAGTACCTAGTAAAAGGTGATAAGGACATCTCAACTTTTCAGAAGTCAACATACTCAGCAAATATGGTGATGACAAGTGTCCCAAGCATTCAATGCTTGTACACTCCTTGCCAGTATAAAAGGAAGAAGATATCCCCATGCAAACTACGCTTTCTGGAATTCTCTCAGTGCAAGAAATCTCCATATTGCTTGATAACTTAATAGCTTTGCTCTCAGTGTTCTTGGTTGTTTTGTTTAGTATACTTTGTGAAAGATTGTTAGAATAGTTTATCTGTTCTTTTCCGCAACAGTCTTTAAGTTTCTTTGTGTAATTCTAGTTGAAAGATTTTCAATAAAAGAATTAAAATTGTGAATTTTTTTGAGTATTGTATTCAACCCCCCTTCTACAATACTTGTTAAGCCATCTGGGACTAACAGAATGTCTGAGTTTTCAAGTTTTTAATGTTTTAATTTGAATTTGATGTTCTCACTAGGCGTAAGCCTAATTGTTCAAATTCAATGTTCTTACCAGGTACGAGTTCAGAGAAGTAATGGGATGTGGGACGAGTGTTTTTGGTATTCAAATAGTTGATGATAAGCGGAGAACCTAGACGATGTGAGGAGGCTTATGATGAATGGCTTAGATAACCAAGTTAATCTATTTATAGTTGATATGATTAGATTAATAGTTAATTGGAGAATGCATTATGTGTTTAAAGGAACCCTTACAGTTGACTCTCTGCATATTTGTATGAAAGTTTGGATGATATTTGATATACCTTGTTAAATTTAAAGGTTTAAATTGGCCCTGATTTTAGCGTGTTTCAATATGGTATCAGAGCTGTAGTTTAAGTGAACTAGGTATGATTGTGATACCTAGACTTAAGCTGAGACGAATTAAGATATGATTTGTGAGATATGGGTAGAAGTACTAAGACGAGAAGGTCTTAAGAGTCGACGAAAATATGAGAATTAAGAATTGTAACGATGGTAACGAGGATTCTTATGTATAGTATGTTCATAATTTCAACTAGCTACTGTTATTATGAATATATTGTTATGTAAGCATGCTTGTTTTTAATTGTTTTGGCAATTAGAGGTGATTTCGTTTTGACGATGCGGTTGCACACAAAAGAGTTTCAAGTACATCGCGATTAATTGTGTTACTCAGTTGACTCGTTGAGCCCTCCAGATAAGAATCTCCAATGTGTGTGTGCTTGACGAGAAATCGGTAACAAGTAGTTGATAAAGCGGACAGTCGGATCTAGTAATTGATCTACTAGTTTTCAGTAGAGGCTGTGACTCAACACGATTATGGACTGATTTGTCTCTTGGTAACCACGTTCTAGAGATAAGTTTACTGGGGAATTTCGGTTTTAAATTCCGATCAATGAATAGATGCTGATCAAGAAGAGTTTTGACTAATAAACCAAAGGAGACCAATAGAATTTATGTTGTTCCCAAGTTGGGGAGCGAGAAATAGTAACGGTATCACTGTGTAAACATTATAGAAGTGTTAAGGTGGCTTGAGAAATTAAAGGGGATATGTAGAACGAATAGCCTCATCTATGTATCTAGCTTTGATTTCGGGGACGAAATCAATTTCAAGTTGGGGAGATTTGTAACACCCTGAGTTTCCATTATATTATTTTAATATGAATGGGGTTAAATTGTAAATTGGTCCAAGTTGTGGACTAATTGAAAATATAAACTCCAGGGTTAAATTTGTAATTTTGACCAACGTTTATACTTTATTTATAATGTTAAAATTTAAGGGGTTGTTTGGTCATTTAGTGAAAGTTGAGACTTCTTTAAGATGGGATAAGTGACCTTAATTGGGATAATATCTCAAATGGTGTTCTTGTTGAGTCGGTCCAGAGGTGAAACTCAGAGAAAGAAAGAGGAAGAGAAAAAGAAAAGAGGAAATGGAGCTGTGGATTTGTGAGAGTGATTGAATCAAGAGAAGATAAGGAATTGGAATTCTGGGTCAAGTCTCAAACATGTGAGTTCATCCTTCTCACTTTAATAAATTAACAGTTGCAAATTGATTCAGATATTGTGTTTAAGACGTCTGAATATATTGGTATATTGATACTAAAATAGAGTCGATTAATAGACTGGATTGTGGATGAGCTTTTGGAAATAATTTGACGAGAAACGAATGGTTAGAATCGGAGTCCCGGTAATTTTAGAAATTCCAGAACTGGTGGGTTTCGGAACTGATTTTGAATCCGGAAGTAGCAACTCTCGGAATTTGGGTTGCATAGGGTCGGATCCGGTATAGGGAAGGAATTCTGGAACCGGTTGGATCCGGTATTGTGAAGGAATTCCGGAACTGGTTGGATCCGGTATTGAGATCGAATTCCAGAACCGATTGGATCCGGTACGGGGAGGGAATTCCGGAACCGGTTGGAGATCCGGTATGGATAGCGAGATCCGGAATCGATTAATTTCCGGAAGTAGGTTCCGGTGTATGGCTTGGATCCAAAATCAATTAATTCCGGAACTTGGACCTTTTGTTTTGGGCTTCCGGTAATGTGTATACCGGAATTGGGTCTCACATCCGGAAATTGTAAACTGGTATGGGCCTCAATTGTAATTTGAATTAAATATGGAAGTGGGCAAGCCCAAGTGGTTTTAATTTATTTAGAAACCGGAAAATGGGTTTCGATTGTTTGGGCCCTGTACAAGAGAAATTCTGGATTGGGCTTTTAGTTTGGATCCGAAATTAATCCGGGTAGGCTTTGAGTCTCGGGAATAATTATTTCGGTATTGGGCTTTATTTAGTGTGTTATTAATTATGGAGATTGGTTTTAGAATTAATATTAATTAATTCAGAAATTTGAGTTAGAATTTAATACGAATTCTAATTTAGAATTCGGTTTTGGGTAAATTCTTTCGTGTTCAGAATAATGTTCCATTATAGTATTTGGAAGGAAAACAATTGAGAATGAAGAAACGATAAATTGTTAATATTCTTAAGTTAAGAATATGTTGTGGGTTATAGCGTGATATGTTTGATACATATACATTAATATTGTAATGGATCCATAAGACATACAAGTCAACCTTTATGGTCTTTATTGGGACGATTATTCTCATGTTGTAGCTAGAATAGGCATCAGGTCATCGGGGGCAACTTAGTACGGTTTTATGGGAGCCGGATACTAGCCATTGACCACATGGTGTAATTTCTAGTGAATGAGTGTACCTTGAATCATCGGGGCCCCCGGCTATGAATCGCGATTTATTGATCCCATTGGGGGCCATTGATTCTAAGGTGATGAGAAATGTGGAATAGACCACGCTCGTAATGGTAATTCCTGTTCGCCTATAATGTGGATTGTAATCCCATTTCGGGAGGCGATAGCCTATAATGCGGATTGTTAATCCCATTTCGGGAGGCTATAAGAATTGATTGAATAGGCAAAGTAGAAATGCTATTCATAGCCTATATAATGCGGATTGTTAATCCCATTTCGGGAGGCTATAAGAAATGATTGAATAGGCAAAGTAGAATTACTATTCATAGCCTATAATGTGGATTGTTAATCCCATTTCGGGAGGCTATATGAAATGAATTGAATATGCAAAGTAGAATTGCTATTCACATTGGAAAGATTGAATAGGCAAGGTAAAACTGCTATTTATATTGAAATAGTGGAATAGGCAAAATATAGTTGCTATTCGTGATTGAGATGTGGAAACGTGAATTAGATGAAGTGTAAGTGTTGTTTTAAATTACTTCCGGTGAATTAGAGATAGGCAATATATAAGTGCTATTTCTGTTTCCATTCCAAGAAGAAGGTATGGTGATTGATTGTAAATCCTTAGGCTTGATTGATAAACTTGAATCTTTGATGATTCATAGTAGGCTCATGAATTTGATGATATGACTTTCTGAATGTTAGTCATATTCATGGGATTGAGTATGTTCCCGTTATTATGAGACGAGTACGAGTACAGTAAGAATGGTGATGAACAGGTTTGTTTATATGCTTGAATGTCTGAGTTTTCAAATTGTTAATGTTTTAATTTGAATTGGATGTTCTCACTAGGCGTAAGCCTAATTGTTCAAATTCAATGTTCTTACCAGGTACGAGTTCAGAGAAGTAATGGGATGTGGGACGAGTGCTTTTGGTATTCATCTGTTGATGATAAGCGGAGAACCTAGACGATGTAAGGAGGTTTATGATGAATGGCTTAGATAACCAAGTTAATCTATTTATAGTTGATATGATTAGGTTAATAGTTAATTGGAGAATGCATTATGTGTTTAAAGGAACCCTTACAGTTGACTCTCTGCTTATTTTTATGAAAGTTTGGATGATATTTGATATACCTTGTTAAATTTAAAGGTTTAAATTAAAAGAAAATTAATTTTTTTATTTCCGCCGGAAAATAGATAATTAACGGCGGTTTCCGGCGGATTACTTTTTTTCTTTATAAATTCAAAATATTTAATGATAAATCAAACCAAATTTACTTTATTGTAGAATATATCGGTGGATTTTAATTTTCAAATTAAAATGCGTAGTATATACATTCAGTTCACAAACACACATATATGTTTATGTTCATATGTATATACACTCGGTTCACATGCATACATATATGTTTATGTTTATATGCACAACGAGTAACATGTATACATATATGTTTATGTTCATATGTATATCGAGTCACATACCTATAACGCTTCACATACATACATGTTTGTCTTCCGCACTAGGTAGCATATCATATACATATATAGACGTTGTTTTACATGTAGCGGTTCACATACATATATGTTTGCATGTGTTCATATTTATAGCGGGTTAAATGTATGCATATATACATTCACTTCATATGTATGGTCACATACATACTTATTGATCTTTAATGGAGTTAATTGGGCTTTGATGGATCCAATTGTGCTTTGATTGATCCATTTAGGCTTTAACGAATATAACATGGGTTTATTAGATCCAAATGGTCGTTAATGGATCCAACAGGGGTTTATTGGATCCAAATGACCGTTAATGGATCCTATTGGGGTTTCATTGATCCACTAGGTGTTTATTTAATCAACTCAATTAAACTTTATTGAACTTTTGGACTTTAATGGACCGTATTGGACTTTAATGGACCGTATTGGGCTTTAATGGACCATTTTAGGCTTGAATGGACGATGATGGGCTTGAATTGACCGTTTTTGGCGTACATGGACCGTATTGGGCTTTAACGAACCGTATTGATATTTATGGGTTATGTTCGCCTTGAATTATCATTTTTGGGATTTAATGAACCATATTAGGCTTTAATGGACCTTTTGGGCTTTAATGCACATCGTTTTGGGGTTTAACGCATCTTATTGGGCTTGAATGAACCATATTGGGCTTTAATGGACCGTATCGGGCTTTAATGGAATTTTTGGGCTTCAATGGACCGTTTCGGGCTTCAATGGACCGTATCGGACTTTAACGGTATAATAATATAATAATAATAAAAATAATAACAAATAAAATTAATAATATAATAATATAATAATAATATAATAATATAAATAAATAATAATTTTAATTCTATTTTCGGCGGATTTCCGGCGGTTAACTTAAGTTCGACGAAATTCCGTCGGAAATTTAAATTAAAAAAAGGCGGAAAAACAAAATATTTTAAATTAAATGATTTTTCGGCGGACCGGTCCGCCGAAAATCCGCCGGAAAAATCGGGATTTTTTTAACCCTTCCCTTCCAGCAAACAGACGCAACCGACACTTCCCAAACCCTCCCCCTTTCACGTACGATTCCGGCGATTTTACCCCTAAATCCACGGCGACTCCCCACCCCCCTCCGGTGATACTTCTCCCCTCCGGCCACCGACACCTCCCCCCACCTCCGGCCACCGTGGATTCTTCTCTCCTCCACCTAATTTTGGGTAAAATATATTTTTTCATTTTGTTTCAAAATGTAATGTATGTGTGTATATATTTGTATAGGGTTTAAATATGTGTGTGTATATATATATATGTGATTGTGAATTAATTTTAACCTAGGTTTGTTTATATTTAACCGAGGTTTATATATGTTGGGTATGTGTATATGTATGTAGGTATGTTGATGTATGTGAATTTGGATATGTATATGTATGTTGGGTATGTGTATATATATATATATGTATATTTGTTTAGGTTTAATTTGTTTATGTATGGGTGTATGTATGATCAACAAAAGATGTAAACAATAATAGTAAAATTAACATATCAAACATGTTTATAACTTTTGATATGTTACTAAAATTTAATACATATGTTGTTGAAATATAAAACATGACTATATATATTAAAAATATGTATTAAACCATGTGTTGTTTTATAATTGAAGCAACATTGATCAATAACATATGGTAAAAAAATTGTTGTTTCCGTCATTAACCTTACTTTTGATATGTATGTCAATTATATAGGTATGTGTTTGTAGCTATGCCGACTAATATGGATAGAGGATGGATGTATAAACGAGTAAATATGAGTGGTGAAATAAATCCCGTTTTCAGATGTGAAGTAGAACGATTTTTGGATTTTGTTTTCACATATGAGCAATCTAATCTACCGAGGGGCACGGATGAGGGGGTAACATTATTTACAAGATGTCCTTGTAAGAAATGTAAACTTACTAAGTATAAAATTAGAGATGATGTTCATTTAGACTTATTAAGAATATGATTCATGCTTTCTTATACTCACCGGTATCCACACGGCGAAATAGAACTCTCAGTTCAACAGGCAATAGTAGACGAAGATTATACCGAGGTTGACGGTGTTCAACAAATGGTGATGAACCAAAATATTCCCGGTACATCAAGTACGTGGGAGAAGCGAGAACTGAATCTACATGCACGACGTTTCTATGAGATGTTAGAAGCTTCGGACCAGCCGTTGTGGGAGGAATGCCAGAGATTTTCAAAGTTAGAGGTAGCGTTAAGGTTTTTGAACTGGAAGACAGACTGCAATGTACCAGAGACAACCTACAATCGTAACATTGCTATGGTGAAAGAAATGCTACCTGACGGTGAACAATTGGTTGGTAGCTTTTACGAGACAAAGAAGATGTTGAAGCAACTTAATCTGTCGAAAGAGAAGATCCATGCTTGCAAAAACCATTGCATGCTATTCAATAAGGAATATGCCGATTATGACACTTGTCAAGTGTGTCGGGAGCCTCGCTACAAGACAACTAGCCGAAACAATAAGGTGCCTCAGTTGGTGTTGACGTATTTACCTGTTACAAAAATATTACAACGAATGTATTTGTGTAAGAAAACAACAAAAGAGATGACTTGGTACCATCAACATCAGACTCAATCGGGAAAGATGGTACATTCGAGTGATGGGGAGGCTTGGAAACACTTCGACATGCTGCATCCTGATTTTTCTGAAGAGATCAGAAATGTTCGTCTGGGCTTATGTACAGATGGTTTCAACCCCAATAACTCGAACTCAAATCCGTATCAATATGTCCCATCTTTCTTACAAACTACAATCTATCGCCTTGGATGTGCATCAAGGAGTCCTATGTTGTAACGTCCCAAAAACACAACATGCATTAATATAGGATAGGCATTCAAATAACGTAAGTAAACTTGTCTTTAATTCTCCATAAATCTATACTAAGCAATATTAACAGCGGAAGTCTCTGATCCACAACCGAGAGCTCTATCTAATGTCATCAGTCAAAATCTTGGAGTCACTCTGATCTCCAAATCCTTCTTGCCATCTCACCTAGTTCTTACTAGAAGAACCCGTAGTACGCTTTCCTGAAAATGGTTTAGTTTTTGAAAAAGCGAGGGTTAGACCAAAAGGTCTAGTGAATTCCCTCCAAACACAACATGTAAAACAATATGAAAACATTTATAAAAGATTAATCGTAAACCTTAACATATCATCAAGCATGGTACTGCACTGTGTACTGGATCACATAAACATTCCGCGATCGGGGTCCCAGCGGTTCCCTTCTCGCCTCGTCCGGAGCCTACGCTGACTCCCCTTCCCGGAGCCTACGCAGACTCCCCTCTACTCGAAATAGTAGGAAACGAATTCCAACCTACCAGTCTGTCATACATATCCAAGGAATCATCAGATCTCGAGGATCTCTCTCTGATCCCACAGTGCAGACCGACTCCACATAGCACATCATACATTTCATAAAACATGCAACTTTAAATCTTTCTAAATCATCATTCCCATTTCATCATGTCAGATAAGCTTTCTCAAATAAAACATGTAGTTCATGGAAAAACATGCGTGACATTTACAACAGTTCATGCTCGTAAATGAAACCATAATCAGTTAAAACATTTAATACTTTACGTCGTAAAAAGGTTTAGGGAACTCACCTTGGTAACGCTGAAAGCACTCCTTAACTACCTCCAAGCTAATCCAAACGAACACCTAAGGGCATCAGGTTTAAATCAGATTAAACGGTTCAATCCTACTAACCAGTGAACACTTTCATGTCATTAACACATTCCGGATACCAAATTGTCCGGACACCCTAACTTCTCAGATACCCGCACTGTCCGGATACCCCAACTTCTCGGATACCCGAACTGTCCGGATACCCCAACTTCCCGGATACCCGAACTGTCCGGATACTGGGACTTTCCGGACATACCAAATTCCGGATACCGCACCCGGTAACTCCACTTATCCGGAAGGACGCTCATCCAGAAACTACCATAAAACTCTACCCGGGAACTAGCATTCTTATCTGGAAACTACTGTAACAACAAGAATCGCTAGTGTCCGGATACGACGGCTGTTCGACAATAGTGATCCTTAAGCTCATTTTCTGCCATTAATTCGAATAGACCAACCTAAGGGTTCATCCACCAAACCTAAACATTCACTTAATCCATTTATAATCCTTCAAATCGGATTACCAAGCCAAAAACCCTTAAAACACACTTTTAAGGAAAATGGATGAAAACTCATTGAATCAACCAATTCAGACTTAAGAATCCAGACTAAATAGAAAGGAATACTACAATCAACAAGAAAAACGAATTAGAATGAATTATCTGGTTGATTTCTTCTCCAAAATTCCTTTCTCTTTCTCTTTTCTTCTCTAGCCGCCAACACCACCAAGCACACACACAAAACACTGATTTCTAAAATACAAGGCTGCCCTAGGGATTAGAGCCTTTAAGTATCTTTCAAAAATAACATAATAGTCCCTTAACTTATCTTTCATTTCTTGCATAAAGGACACTAAACTTTCATAATTACAAAGGAAAACCCGGTTGTTACAACACTCCCCCCTTAAAAGAATTCCGTCCCCGGAATTCCTTATTAGAAGAGATGCGGGTATCCTGCCCACACCACAACTGACACTTCCCCAAGGTAATGCCACCTCTGACTCAGTCAACCACCTCGTTAAATTCGAAACATGGAACATTGGATGCATTCCCTTCAATTCTTACGGTACTCTAACTCGAAGGCTACTGTTCATATTCGATCGGTCTTAACGATAGAAGAATAAATAAGGCTTCTCATGCATCTTTACATCCCAAAAGGAGGAACCTGGCGGAATCCTCCGCTACAACACGAGATTCACTTACTAATAGACGGTCACTCACTTGACAGCTTGGCACAAGGCCAACCTTGTACCTCCCGACAACTCACAACCCCAAGTTCCTTCATCGTATCACAACTCACTGCCTTGCACCACCCAACAATCGTCTATGCAGATCACATTTCCCTTTCCTCGGACCACCTAGACCACAGTTCGTCAATCATCTCTCCCATCCTTACCACTTCACCACCTCATACTTAAACGTAACTAAGAGTAGGAACCTCCAAACCCATCATTGAGGTATTCACCTACTCAAATTAAACTTATCCTGAAACACATCAATTCCTCCTGGATTGCCACGTTCGTTCATTCATATAAATCATAACTCCGGTTATCCTCACTCCACTGGGAGGAGTAACCATGGTCACACCATACTATTCTCACTAGCTTAATCACTGCACGACCAATTCGTTGAAACATTTCTCACAAAGTCACTAACTTAACTCATTTAGCTGTCTTATCCATTCCTTTCCTACACAAACTCATACACAATTTCATTCCTCAATGCTCTTCCCAACGGTTCGCACACTTATCAATGACAATCTACACAACACTGCACCTTTCAACATTGCCGTCAAGTTTACTACTTCCAATTTACTCACTTATTCCGACATACTAACTTCACCTCCCCACGCTAGTGTGGAGCACTGCCCACCAAACATTACGTGTCCCTCTCTCCCGACCTTCCCACATGCTGATAACACTTTCTCATTACTTACATAACCAAACAGTTGCATCGATATCCTAACCTAAGGCATTCAACCATGTCGCCTTGAAACGACACTAGTGTTCGACGTCACTACACATTCTTTGATCTCCAACCTTTACTTCCTCGAACAATTCCTTCACACATAAGAAACAACTCACATTCTTTAAGGATTTCACATCTATCCGACCACCTTTGACTAATCACAACCATCATCCTCTTCAAACTTCTAATGATCCCAAAATATGTTTACTTAGCGACTCTTACAGCTAAAAACACTTGGTTTCTCCCTTGGGTAACCACCCACCACCACTCCATCATTCCATCCCGGAAATGATCAACCCACAACGTCTACTTACACTCTATGTGCTCCCACAATCTGGTTAACAATTCGTACACCTCTTCCGAAACCCCCAAAAGCTTCTATCTGATGCTTCCTCTCTCTCTAACATCACATCACTACGACACTAGCTGACACATTTAGCTTGACAATTACTGTCACTACACATCCGTACACTCTTTGCCCATAACATCACACTGCAGACCAGATCTCTCATGATCATTCACCCAATTCGAAGTTGCCTTCATATCCTCCCGAATACATAATCGAGCCTATCCCGCTACTTAGTCCTTTCCCAACTTGTTGAACTATAACTCACGAGTTTCCACTTAACTTAAACATAATCATTCTTGCTGGCTCCCTACGATCCGAGCCCTTTCACATACACGACACATTTCCTTACTGACTGATACAGTCTACACTCACTTCGTTTGTGCTATACACCTTATCCTTCTATGGAACCTCCACACCTCGTAACTAGAACGCTTATTTAACAACAACGGTCTCTCACTAACTTAGCACCCCCCACAAGGCGTTCTATCCACTTTCGCTCTTCTGGTTCAAGCTTTCGGCCTTAACCATCTTGCACGGTTGCCGACTTCAACGCCAATAGTCGACCTGTAACTACTTTCTTAACCTATTCTTTAACAAGGGTTCCCTTACGGAACCTAATCCTACCAACATATCATAATCACCCTCAAAATCCGTCGCCCTTAATTCAAAGCTTACTCATGTAACGCCAATATTTCAAGCTCACCTCAAAACTCATATCCCACGCCATGGACCTTTCATTTATGCCTCACAACACTACTCATAAAAAGTTGCTAAAACCAACATCTTGATGACTCCTAGTCCTTCCTCCGGACACCATCGTCCCTCGGCAACTGTATTTCCAGTCACCGAACAAGGGTACAGACCCTCGTACAACCGAAACCAAAGTCCCCTACCGATTCTACCACTGTTCACCTTTCCTCTAGAACACATATACTGAAACTACATACGTTCTCCCCTGACTTGTCAAACACCTTTCCGCTCTCAGAGTTCTTCCTTGACTTATAATGTAATAATCTACGACCTAGTAGGTTCATAGCCTTCATGCATGACAATACAGTAAACAAATCTTTTCGCATATTTCATCCTTTTAAATAAACAACGTTTGGAAAACACTTGGGTACACATGACCCCATCACTCTTATACTTCAACGCCCTGCACAACGATTCGAGAATCGTTTGCATGCATCTTTTCGTGAACCTTAATCTTACTCAGTTCCGAACGATGTTATTATGACAGTAACACGTTGAATGAAAATCCTTTCATACGACACAATTTCGAAAGAATTTACTGACACCAAGTAAACTAGTAGGTTCTCACACCCTTTTATATGATATCAACCGGTTAAAATTCATTTGATTGTAAAAGTTTTGCTGGCACATGTCTTCTCGACCTTTTTGTAATAATTTAACTTATAATGAAAAGTGTGAAATACTTGCAAATCGTTAGGCTCAAAATTTCATTGTGCAATGTGAATGAAATCACCTTTTCTTTTAACATACGCTTGCACATTCTGACTTCTTTTCGATCAAAATTGATATTTACACATTTAACTTAAATCGCAAAAAATTTCATGTTACATTTAAGAAAGCTATGCATGAAACTCTACTTGCAATTGAAGGCTACTCACCCTAGCAAGGTCAACCGCTTTACCCACGCAACTTATCCTTGACACTCTTCCTTCGACCACAGGTCGCCCTCTCGGGCAAGCAATAACTTGATGTACATGCGTTCCACATCTCACTTACTCAACCATTTCACACTATTTTCGCTTTGATCGACTATCTCACTTTCTACTTCTACATGCCTTCAATTCACTATAAGTATCTTATTTCATTTGTCCTGCCAATGAAAAGCTCGACTAAAAAGTCAGGGCTCCATTGATACTTTCAAGGTTTTGACACTGTTCTATCTTACCATCCTGACTGATCTATCCCATGATTTCTAGAACTGGGACTCTCCCGAAACAGGAGTCTTACTCAAACTCAAACGTTCTTCCTCTCCGAATCCACAAAGAGCTACCTCTAGACGACTCATAACACTATATATAACGTTTCTTCTCTATGGTGTATACATACATCACATCATAATGACTCTTACATGACACTTTCCCAAACAATAGAGCTCGGTCTATCCCTCAGGGATCTTGCTGACCTATTCCTCAACGTTCTCCCATCCATAACGCCAAACTGAAAGAAACCGATAATTAATCCTTGCTAGACATGACACAACAAATTTGCTATAAGTAAGGTATTGTAAGCACGCACACGTACCTGCAAGTTCGTAATTACACTGGCCAGGTGTGATCCCAAACTTACCTTACACGTTTGTCCTTGGCACCTTATTCCTAAGCGCATTTATAGTGATCGTTCCTAGAGGCAATCCTATGTCTCGGCTGTGTTCCTCATCTTACAGTTTAAGTTTAGGCCCGACTGGACACCTAAATCCCTTAAACTAAGGATCTGATACCATTTGTAACGTCCCAAAAACACAACATGCATTAATATAGGATAGGCATTCAAATAACGTAAGTAAACTTGTCTTTAATTCTCCATAGATCTATACTAAGCAATATTAACAGCATAAGTCTCTGATCCACAGCCGAGAGCTCTATCTAATGTCATCAGTCAAAATCTTGGAGTCACTCTGATCTCCAAATCCTTCTTGCCATCTCACCTAGTTCTTACTAGAAGAACCCGTAGTACGCTTTCCTGAAAATGGTTTAGTTTTTGAAAAAGCGAGGGTTAGACCAAAAGGTCTAGTGAATTCCCTCCGAACACAACATGTAAAACAGTATGAAAACATTTATAAAAGATTCATCGTAAACCTTAAGATATCATCAAGCATGGTACTGCACTGTGTACTGGATCACATAAACATTCCGCGATCGGGGTCCCATCGGTTCCCTTCTCGCCTCGTCCGGAGCCTACGCAGACTCCCCTTCCCGGAGCCTACGCAGACTCCCCTCTACTTGAAATAGGAGGAAATGAATTCCAACCTACCAGTCTGTCATACATATCCAAGGAATCATCAGATCCCGAGGATCTCTCTTTGATCCCACAGTGCAGACCGACTCCACATAGCACATCATACATTTCATAAAACATGCAACTTTAAATCTTTCTAAATCATCATTCCCATTTCATCATGTCAGATAAGCTTTCTCAAATAAAACATGTAGTTCATGGAAAAACATGCGTGACAGTTACAACAGTTCATGCTCGTAAATGAAACCATAATCAGTTAAAACATTTAATACTTTACGTCGTAAAAAGGTTTAGGGAACTCACCTTGGTAACGCTGAAAGCACTCCTTAACTACCTCCAAGCTAATCCAAACGAACACCTAAGGGCATTAGGTTTAAATCAGATTAAACGGTTCAATCCAACTAACCAGTGAACACTTTCCTGTCATTAACACATTCCGGATACCAAATTGTCCGGACACCCTAACTTCCCGGATACCCGCACTGTCCGGATACCCCAACTTCCCGGATACCCGAACTGTCCGGATACTGGGACTTTTCGGACATACCAAATTCCGGATACCGCACCCGGTAACTCCACTTATCCGGAAGGACGCTCATCCGGAAACTACCATAAAACTCTACCCAAGAACTAGCATTCTTATCCGGAAACTACTGTGACAACAAGAATCGCTAGTGTCCGGATACGACGGCTGTTCGACAATAGTGATCTAAAAGTGATCCTTAAGCTCATTTTCTGCCATTAATTCGAATAGACCAACCTAAGGGTTCATCCACCAAACCTAAACATTCACTTAATCCATTTATAATCCTTCAAATCGGATTACCAAGCCAAAAACCCTTAAAACACACTTTTAAGGAAAATGGATGAAAACTCATTGAATCAACCAATTCAGACTTAAGAATCCAGACTAATTAAATAGAAAGGAATACTACAATCAACAAGAAAAATGAATTAGAATGAATTACCTGGTTGATTTCTTCTCCAAAATTCCTTTCTCTTTCTCTTTTCTTCTCTAGCCGCCAACACCACCAAGCACACACACAAAACACTGATTTCTAAAATACAAGGTTGCCCTAGGGATTAGAGCCTTTAAGTATCTTTCAAAAATAACATAATAGTCCCTTAACTTATTTTTCATTTCTTGCATAAAGGACACTAAACTTTCATAATTACAAAGGAAAACCCGGTTGTTACATACGTCTACCTCGCTTTGCTGATTCCCGACAAGAAGAGACCCAAACAGAACTTGGATGTATTTCTTCGGCCCTTGATCGATGAGTTGAAGATGTTATTCTTGGAGGGTGTCCATACCTATGATGATTTTCATAGGACCAATTTTACCATGAGGGTCGTACTGTTGTGGACGGTTAGTGACTTCCCTGCTTATGCCATGCTTTCTGGTTGGAGCATGCATGGAAAGTTAGCTTGTCCGTATTGCATGGGCAATGCAACTGCATTACAGTTACGAAGCGGAGGGAAGTCGTGTTGGTTTGACTATCACCACAAGTTTCTACTATAGACACACACGTTCAGACGTGACATAAGCAATTTCGTAAGGGACATACCGAGACGGTCGATCCACTCTTAGTGCCAACCGATCAACAAATATGGAATCAAGTGTGTAGCCTTCCTACGGTTTATGATGGCGTCCCACATAGGTCAAGGCACTATATAAAGCCTGTGGGTTTTGGGGTAACACACAATTGGGTAAAGCGGAGCATTTTTTGGGAGCTGCCATATTGGCACACTTTGTTGATACGACACAACCTGGATGTAAAGCACATTGAGAAGAATGTGTTTGATAATCTGTTTCACACGATTATGGACACACAAAAATCAAAGGACAACATCAAAGCAAGGAAAGACATAGAAGAATACTGCAATCGACCGGAGTTGCATCTCAGGGAGGAACGAAATAAAATATTTAAACCGAAAGCGGAATACACTTTGAAAAAAGAGCAAGTAATAAAGGTGGGTGAATGGTTGAAGACGTTAAAATTTCCAAACGGCTATGCTTCCAACATAGCGTCAATATTTAACCTTGAGGAGGGTAGTTTCCATGCCTTAAAGAGTCATGATTGTCACATGTTCATGCAAAGACTGCTCCCTATTGCCATTAAAGGGACGATACCTACCCAGATATGGGATGCTATCACTGAGTTGTGAACATTCTTTCGTGCAATATGCTCGAAGGTGTTACACGTTGACGACTTGATTCAATTGAAGACAAGTATAGTTGAAACGATCTATAAGTTGGAAAGAGTCTTTCCACCGGGGTTCTCTGATTCCATGGAACACCTTGTGGTACATCTGGTGGATGAGGCATTAGTTGGGGGTCCGGTTCAATACAGAATTACAGATGGACATATCTCTAAGAGAGACGTCTTGGATCTTTGAAAATGACAGTGAGAAACAGAGCAAGGGTAGAAGGGTCGATTGTGGAGGCATTTTTGGTGAACGAACTCTCTAACTATTGTGCGCTGTATTTTAAACCAACTGTAGAGACGCGCCTAAACCGCGAGCCTCAGAATTTTCCCCCCGAATGTGAGTCTTCCGACCAGCGCTTGAGCATATTTAAAACCCCGTGTCGTCCATTATACGATAAGGTCGGAAGACATTGTCAGCTGCTGGATGATGGAGATATGCACAAGGCTCACACATACATCTTGCTTCACTGTGAAAAAGTCTTTCCTTTCATCACCATGTTCAATGATTGGATTAGACTTTCGGAGCCTTATATTGATGAAGCGGGGCTCGACAAATGTAGAGGTGACCACTTTGCTGCTTGGTTTGAGAACTACGTAAGTATACATATGAACTTTTATTCATCATCATTTATATGTACTTAATATCATATTACAAATGACATAATATTTTATAATACAGGTTATGACTCGGACCGACCTCTCAATCGGCCATGTGAAAGTTTTGGCACATGGACCTATCTGTTGGGCTTGGAGATACCCGGTTTTTTTGTAAATGGTTACAAGTTCCACACTCAGTCTCACGGTAGGAATCACATCACACATAATAGTGGAGTTTGCGTGAGAGGATCTTGTTACTCGGAGTTTGATGTGGACTATTATGGATTGTTGGATGAAGTGCTAGAGATAGAATATCATTCGACACTCGGTCGTTGTGTTGTCCCAATATTCAAATGCACATGGTTTGATGCAGTTAACGGGGTCCGAGTTCACCCAAAGCATAATCTTGTGGACATCAAACAAAGATCAAGACTTTGTTCAGACGACCCTTTTATCCTAGCATCACAATCTGAACAAGTCTATTATGTGCCATATCCATCGAAGGAATTAAAATATTAGTGGTCTGTGGTGAAGACAAAGCCTAGAGGGGTCTATGACTTGGCATCAAGTACACTTGAAGTACCAGCAAATGAAAATGTGGATGGGGAACAATTTTTTCAAGAAGATGATAGAATTGCACCCACAGTGGGAAACAGAGACGTGGATGAACCCATCCATCTTAACACGGTTGGAGAGAGCATCGAAATTGCCAATGACAGTCGCAACTTCTGGCATGTTGACGAGAGTGGTGACGAAGAGGACGAGTTCCAAGACTCGGGTAGTGACTCTGACGAAGAAGAACCTGACTTGTCTGATCACTCCTCTGATGAATAAATACTATGTTAATCTTAGACTTAGTAAACTTTGTCTAATTGTTTCCATGTTTTGCTATCTATTTTGTCACATTTACGAAGTTATCTATTAATTTGTGACCATGTTTACTTATCTAACGTTGTGTTGTAAACTTGAATTACTGTTGTATGTTTTCTAACGTTGCTTTGTAGACAATGCCACGTACCCCGAGATCCGGACGAGGTACTCCTATTAGTTGCCGAGCTACCGGCGGAGCGTCCAGTAGCGGGTCAACACAAGCAGAGGCGGAGTCTGGATATGCCGACCGTGGCAGGGGTGCTCCAGGTCCCGGCGCTGTCGCAGAGGAAGAGGATTGCACCACGATCTGATACGTCAATGGAGTAAATTCATTTCTATTAACTTATTGATCAAATTAATTGTTCTTTGTATCGACATTAATTCATTTCATTATGTAGCTGGGATTGTGCGGACGCAAACCGAACCGCGACAAAGCTCAATCGACTCTACTTTAATGGGGCATGTCGCTCTTGGTCCCACGTCCCTCTTTCGGCGAGGAACCAAATGTTTGAGCGTTTCAAGGTTCGTAGTGTATATTTAAGTAACTAAATCCTTGGTAGTATTCTTGTAAACTTAAAAATAACTAAACATGTACATTCAACAATACTACACATGGGATCCGGAGGTGGACTCTCGGATTCGTTAAATCTGGGAGAGGAAGTGTGGGAAAGCCTACAACGACAATCTCTCCACTTCACGATCTAGAGATATGAACTTGTTAAGGCCCTACAATCGTATCTAGATAGATCCGCCTCAGTGGAACGCAATGATCGATGGCTGGAACAACGATCATTGGAAGGAGGTTTCAGTGGTGGCGCGTTCGAACCGGCTGACAGAGGTGGATGGCGAAATATTCGAGCACACCAATGGATCGATCTCTTTCGGGGAGGCAATTGAAATATTGGTATGTCTTTAATATGTTATAATTAACCCATTGCGTTACTAGTTTGTTGCTTGCTTACATGTTATAATTAGCCTATGTTTGTATTATTTGATCTTTGCAAACGAAAGCGAGACGAGGCGTGCCACCGACGGGTATTGAGCTCTTCTACCATACCCATAAGAAGCGGCGGTCGGAAACGGATATCACATCTTCAGAATCCGAGGAGTATGTGACATCTCGGTGTAGCTGGGCTGCGGCAAGTATTTTTTGAACAAGACTTTAGAATATCTACATAGTTTGTGTTTAACTATAAAATTTATAACTAGGTAACTAGCTATCTTATGTATCTAGTTTGGGTTGCCATTTGCTGCGCAAACGTTAGAATTGTTATATATACGACATGTACTTTATTGTTTAACTTTAAGCTTTATAATTGGTTTGCTATCTATCTTATTGTATATATCTATCTAGTTTGGGTTGCCATTTGTTGGGCAAACATTAGGATTGTTTAACAGGAAAATGGAAATATCTCATTTACAGCCGTTATGCTGTCGAAATTGACTTGTATAATTTTGTAAAAACCACAGGATGGGTATCAGACAGGCGTCGTAGGGAGGTATGGCGAGGACTCTGCCAATCATCCGCCACTTGATACACATTTGTGGCATGAACTGACCGGGGGAACGAAGAAAGGTTGTTCATTTGGGTTTGGGTACCATCCAAATCCCAATGCGATCTTGGGTGGGTCATCGTCAGGTGGTGCATCGTCTTCCTCCCAGCAGATGTGTACCAATTTTTTTCATTAAATGATGTTTATCAATATGATTTATAATTCATATTAAATATTCTAACGTCTTCTTTATTTTGTAGCAAATTGTTGAGAACTTAATGACCCAAGTGCACGAGTTGAAGCACCGAGAGGAGGAACGTCAGGCAAAGGAAGAGAGACGTCGGGAAGAGGAAGAGATTCGTCATTTGGAAGAAGAGAGATTTCAAAGACAATATGAAGAGATGTGCGACTTGGTCAGAACTCTCAGTCAGAATGCGCCGCGTCCGCCTCCGCAGTGATGATGAAACTTTTTTAATTGTGCTTGTTGTTTGAACAAATTTGGAATTATTTGGAACAACTATTTGGTCATTTTACCCGGAACAATGTATTGGGCGTTTTTAATTTATGATATTTAGCAGTTTTAGCAGTTTAACAGGTTTTTGAATAAAAAACAGGTTTTAGCAGTTTTTAGCTGATTCCTTGAAATCTGGTCAGGAGTTTTCGGCGGATTTGCGGCGGATATGTGCGCCGAAAATATTAAAAAATATATATAAATCAATATATTTCCGGCGGATTTGCGGCGGATATTTCCGCCGAAAATATTAAATATAAAAAATATATAAATAATAAAACTATAAAAATAAAAAATATATTTATTTTCGGCGGATATTTTCGCCGAAAATATATTTTTTCGTTTAATTAAATAAATAAATAAAAAATTTAAAAATGAATTTAAAAAATAAATTTATTTCCGACAAACTAATCCGCCGAAAATCCGCCGAAACTGAGTTCGTTAATTGTTTTGTTAATCAAAGTTTGACTAATCGGGAGATTTTTGTTCCGACGGATTTTCGGCGGCCTATTTCCGCCGAACACGAAATTCGCAGGAAAATCTCGGTTGCGGCGCCCGGTTGTCCGACAACCTTATCCGCCGAAAAATCCGCCGAAAATAGGATTTTCCGGCGGATAAGTCCGCCAGAAATGGTGACGTGTTTTGTAGTGAATCAAACAGATAATTAACATCAAACAACTACAATACAAATCGTGTTATTTATCAGCTAAACATACAAACAAATATAAAAAACAAAGATGTTAATAAAATCTAACCAATTGCATCTTCAGCATCTGAAAACAACTTCATCTCATCCGAATTATCATCATCAGACACGTTAATTGAAGGAACTTCAAACTCGAAAGGCTTTTGACTTGGATCCATTGATTGATATTTAAATGTTAATTGAAGAAACTTCAAACTTCAAACTTCTGGAGATGACCGACTTGGGGAGAAGAAAAAAGATCACTCATCAAAAACATGTTATCGTTCTTTGTATAATCTTCAATTTATTAAATTGATAGGGATAAAATTGAAATCTTGAATTGAGTTTGGATTGGAATGAAATCCCGATCAGTTAGAATGGAAAATACGATTTATGATAGGAATAAAACTGAAAAGTCATTAATACCCTTATTAATTAATAATTAATGATTAATAGATAAAAACTTAATATAATAAATGATTGGCGAGGATTCCTTCTCGCCTTCTCGCATATGATATCCCTTCTCACATGATCCCCCCCCCTCTCTCTCTCTCTCAATATATATATATATATATATATATATATATAGAGAGAGAGAGAGAGTGAGAGAAAAGTTCAAAGGAGAACAACGCTATTTTACGAGAATGCAAGAACATCTTTTAGCCTCCAATTTATTTTACTATAATTATAATTAAAATAAAAAAGTAAATAATTAAGGATAATAATGTGATTTCATATTTATCTAGTGAAATCATTGTCCTTAAAATCATGTACACATAATATATTCACCGATCACAATGTATCACAACATTATCACATCATTATTACAGCAAAATCATCTAATAAACCGACATAACGATAATTGTGGACGTTATTCTGACTAGTTTTCGGTTATCAAACTATTATAATATCATCATCACATCATAATTACATCAATATCATAACAAAATCACATCATAAGAAGTTTTTGATTTATCAAACATTATCACATTATATCACAACAAATCATATCATTATCACAAATTTTTCATATCATATCAGATAATTATCATATTACATCAAAATTACATCAATATCATAACAAAATCACATCATAAGAAGTTTTTGATTTATCAAAACATTATCACATTATATCACATCACTATCACATCATAAGAAGTCTTCGAATTATCAAAACATCACATTATTATCAAAGTAAATTCACATCATTATGAGTTTATGACATCATTCTCGACAACAAACGAATCGTCGGAAGCGCGCTGTTAGGGGGACTTCCACGAAATGAAAACGGGCGGCATCGACGTATGCCTTTCAATGACACATTCAAGGAAAAATATAAAATTTCGGGATTTTTATCCAAAGGTCAATTCAAAATTGAAAACTTGGATTATGAAATTTCGAAACAAAAAGGCAGTGCAGTGAAAGCCCAATAGATCCTAATTTTTTTATCGCTCCACATAGCTCACGACCCGACGACAATAAATATTTTAGATCGGCGGATGTAGAGATAGAGAGAGTGGTTTAGGGGAAAACCCCAAAAATGAAAAACTGTGGAACACCCTGATAACTATTCATCTGGACCGTACAAGTAACTGAAGCTGTTTTTTGGTCTTTTATGCACGTGTGTATTATGCACATATGCATGTTACGAATTACTTGTATGCACATATGCATATCGTCCAGATAAACGATTACCAATGTGTTCTTTAGTTATTCATTTTTTGCGGTTTTCCCTGAACCCGACGCTATATATATATATATATATATATATATAGAGAGAGAGAGAGAGAGAGAGGTTCAAGGGAAAACCTCAAAAAAACGAAAAAACTGAAGAACACCCTAGGAGCCTTCATTTGGACGGTATGCATTTGTGCATACAGGTAAATTAAGTTGACTTTTTGGTTTTTATGCACAAGTGTATTATGCATTTGTGCATATGCATGTGTGCATGTTACAAATGACCTGTATGCACAAGTGCATAACGTCCAGATGAAGGGCCCCTAGGGTGTTCTTCAGTTTTCCGTTTTTTGAAGTTTTCCCTTGAACCTGACCCTATATATATATATATATATATATATATATATAGGCTCCGTAAAATGCAAACCTTGCATTTGTTGCACACCTTACAAACCACAGTGTGCATATGTGCAGAACCAGTGTGCATATGTGCAGAACCAGTGTGCATATATGAACAATGTGCATATGCATACGTGCAAGAATATACATATAATGAACATACATTCATATGGGATAATGCATATATGCATATCAGATTATGCATATATGCAAATTGGTTTGTAAGGGGTGCAACAAATACATGGTTTGTATTTGATTTGTACCCTATATATATATATAGAGAGAGAGAGAGAGAGATGGAGGTTCAGGAAAACCTCAAATAAATGAAAAACTGAAAAACACTTTATCAACCGTTAGATTAGATTATCTAATGAATGTGTGATTAACCGAACGGTTACAAAATTATTTATTTAATTAAAAAATCTCACCCCCACTTTTTATTCGAACATAGACGAAAAATAAACAAAATTCAAGCGAAATGCATTATACCAAAAAAAACCATATTTTTCTCGTTAATTTGACATCCATATATTAGTTAATATATTTTATTCATCCATTTTTTCGTGGTTTTCCGGGTTTCCATTTATTTAACGTTTCCCTTAGAACCTGATACTATATATGTATGTATGTATGTATATATATATATATATATATATAGAGGAAGGTTCACGTGAGGAGCGCATCAAAACGTGAGAAGCGTGAGGAGCACCGCCCATGTACAAAATCACATGTGATTCACAACACAAGGACTAAAAATCATATGTGATTAACATTTGGGACACGCGCGGTTTGTCCCGCGGTTTGCGGACACGCGCGGTTTGTGTTGTGAATCACATGTGATTTTGTACATGGGCGGTGCTCCTCACGTTCTCACGTTTTGATGCGCTCCTCATTTGAACCCAACCCTATATATATATATATATATATATATATATATATATATAAGAACAAAAGATTTCGAACCGTCAAATCACATGCTATTTTACACTAAAATCACATATGATTACTATGCAACTTTGACCGTGATCTAGATTGTGGGTCAAGTCGCCTACGCACCCTCACGTTGATAATATTATGTAATCGCATTTGATTTTACTATCAAATCAACATGATTTTAGTCATTCTCAAGTTCTTTTATTTTGACCCAATATGACACTGGTCCAAATTATGATTGAAATACATTGTGTACGGAATCATTATAGATCAATATCATTGTTTATCTCTTATTTAAGGATAATTATTGATTACATGACCAAGATATGATAATATATATTCTCCTTTTGGTCCTAAGGCCATCCGTAACCCAGCGGGGATGGGCTCGGGATGGAGGGCGGTATGGTGCGGGATGGGGTACGCCTCATGCGGTATCAGCGGGAAGGGATGGAATGCGGGATCCCCACCCCGTTTCATCCCGAAGCATTTAAAAAAAAAGGTTTGGTCCAATAAGAAGTCAACACGTGGATTAGATAAATGAAATAAGAATTAAAATAAATGAGGTGACAAAAGGGTTTGAGGGAATGGGGTACGGGTGTTTAGGGATCGTTAGGGATCGAGTGAGGGATGAAAGAAAAGCTGATGTGGCGCTGATGTGGAGTGGAATATTTGAAAGATTCCCTCCATGGGGTACTGATGGCCTAAAGATGGATATGTCACAAAAAGTATTGTCATCTCTATTCAATTTATGAATTGTATATGCAAATGTGCCAAGTAAGCATCCATGTGGCAGCATCATTTGCCATGTGTGCACCACATTTTCTAAGCAGCCTCACACACACCTCCCATCAGAATCACACATGTGACCTATGGTGTTCTGTGTTCACTTTACCTTTCATCTAGACTTGGCAGTTGTTAGTTATGTAAAATCTGGGGAAGTTAATTAATATGGCTTATCACAGTTTTTTTTAACCGTCAAATAATAGTTAATTATATATATATATCTATACTACTTATATATGCATTCTAATCAAAAGTCTTAAAGACAATTCCTTATGCATATAGTACAAGTTTTTAAAGCATAAAAATCAAAAACTCTTAATTACAAGATTTAATGCATATTGTACAACTTGAAATGCTTTTAGACTTTACAGAAACAAAAATACCCTTCTTCCACTACCTGTTCACGTCTTCACCATACCCAGTTACCCACAGTCGGCCCATCCCCTTCTTCCTCTACCTATTCACGTTTCACCATACCCACAGTAGAACCATTTCTTCTACCTTCTAGAGTCTAGACCATACCTTAGTACTTGCACGCATAAATTTCGCATATAAATCAACACCGAACACTCCACCCGCTCCGCCTTTGTTGCCTGAGAGTATTGGTGGTCGTCGTTGCCTGCGAAACCTATAATCACCGTCCATTGCTGCTGCCGTCCCTTGGTACTGGTCAGTTTTTAAACTGTTTAGTTTATAATATGTTCATCGGTTTTAATCGGTGGCCATCAAAAGGAAATCAAAACTGGTACTTGTCACTTGTGTCTTGCTTTGTTTATAATAATCTATTTATTTGTTTTACCAAAACTGGAAATTGTCAATTAAGGCTGTTAGATGTGGTCATGAATTTCTTGATTTTGTTTTTTAATTTTTGTCTACCGGTTTTGTCATTGTGTTTTGTTGAATTTGGACACCATCTTAGCTGTTTCTTCATGCATGTGTTTGTTGCTGCTACATATCCTGCTATTTAGTTTTTTAGGCTTTTGTGGTGATTTTGTTAAGTTTTTTTGCTGTTGCTTTAGCTTATTATTGTTGCTATTTGACAAGAATTTGAATCATTACGCACATAGCTTGGAATCTATCACACTTCAGGTGTGTTTCTCATTTATACAAGTTGCAGATTTCGAATAAGGTAGACCGACTGCTGGTTTACTCAAAGAACAAAAGAAGCAGTTTTTTATGAATAAATACACCCACAATAGGAGGCTGGCCAATAGAACATTTTTTGTATACCTTAGCTTGATTTTTCCATTTCAGTTTTTGATAGCAGTAGTAACAGCTCAATGTGCACAACAAGGCTTGATTATGGAATTAATTTGTGAGTTTGTGCTTGAGTTGACGATTGAAGATCACGCAACGGTATTTCTTATATCGATCTTTTTATAATTGCTAGATGAACTTCAACTGAACTTACAAGAAACATTGTGAATGGATTGGGTTTTGTTAAACAATGGTATACATACATTGGAGATTTGATCTTCTTTTATATGTCCCCCCTCTAGCTGCTAATATTACTACAAAACATATGGATGTGGTGCTTATCCTGGATATATTTTCATATCTTATTTTTGTAATAATACAGAAAATAACTTGAATCCATAATCTATCAGATGTGTATTGGTTTTCATTGTTCAGCTTCGGTTTGTTCGACATACACCTCATGTTAAAAATCTTGCAGGTGAAAGATCATAGAAGCTCTCTTACAGCTCAGATGAAGCCGAGGGGTAAGTTTTCGACTTATGTTAAGTTACTGAGTGGGAAACTTGTTAGTAATTAGGAGCATTACCTTATGTTAAGTTTTCGACATACACAAGTTTTTTGGGGTTTTTGTGAAAATACTGTAAAACATTTTGTATGTGTATGTACTTGTGGTTGTTTCTGGACTGGTTAAAAGAGGACAATGGTTTAAAAAGTCTCAACCTTAACATGAAAAGTCCATCCAATTAGACTTTCATGTTTATGGGTTCGAACTCGTGGTCAATCTAAAAAGGAACTTTTTTTTGTCTAAGTAGCTAAACTCAGATAATCAGAGTATAAACGTGTTTACCTTATGTACCCATCATTAGAGTTATAAGCTTGCAACTATCTATCTGTCTTCTACTTTCAGTTTAATGTCTATTCGGTTTGTTTTTATATTTTGAAGAAAGTTATGGTTCAGATTTGATAGGTTTCTCAATTTCCGCCTTTCTGCTTCAAGTTCCATGATAAACAGATTTGATACGTTTCTCAATTTTCGCCTTTCTGCTTCAAGTTCCATGATAAGTCATTATTCCTGTTTTTTTGTTTAAGATGTCTTTTTTATTTATCATCAGTAAGTTTTTGGTAAACTGATTTAATTTGACGTTAAGAAATTGGTTTTTAGGTATTCAGATGGTTTTGGGCTATTTTCTGATTTAATTTGATTGATGTGCTATTTTCTTTGGAAATTATAAAAAGAACAAATTGTATTTTAGATGTTTTGGACTTTGGTAGTACTTTAGACATGGAATGCTAAATAAGATGTATCTATTATTTGCTACTTGTAATATCAAAAGCGCTACTTTTTTTTCTATATAATCATATGAATATATTTAATTTTAGAGAAAATGATCAATAACTACATTAAAATCACAAGCAGTTCTATACATAGAGGTGATAGAACAAGAAGATTCGTGTTAAAATGTTTAAGAATACAATTTTCTGTCTTAATTTGTTATCTGACTGCGATTTGCCCCAAATTGTTTTCTTAGCTTCTGGATATTAAGTTTTGAGGCTTTGATATGGATACCTGATATGGAGGGGAAAGAAGGGGTTTACTAGGGAGAGAGGGATCCTTAACACTGTGGTTCACCAAAACTTATTGGATATAGAAAATGGTTTTTAACAAATTGTTTTTAACAGACTGTTTAGAATTGTATAATACATGTGATTCAACTAACAATAATGAGACTTTTTGATTGGTAATCAGACTTTATGAAGTGATACA
Source organism: Saussurea involucrata (assembly GCA_033807775.1). NCBI lineage: Eukaryota > Viridiplantae > Streptophyta > Magnoliopsida > Asterales > Asteraceae > Saussurea > Saussurea involucrata. The sequence goes on from CM066314.1 coordinate 147,049,494, forward strand.
AGTGATATGTGTAAGAAAAAACTTACTTTGGCAGAAATAAACTCCTTCTACATCAAGATATAATGACCCTATAAGGTATTGTGGTATTTAAATATTGCAGTTTCTTTCTTTTTCCTTGTTTGTTTGCATCAGTGGTTGCTTTAAGTTCATTTTGAAGTTTGCATCAGTGGCTGCTTTACTGCTATGTTACAAGTCATCAAGTTTATATTATGTTACTGATACTACTAAAATTTCTCTTTAAAATTTGTTAGACCATCATCTTAGTTTATCTTTTGTTTCTATTTGATTTCTTATTATTATAAGTTATCTGTTTTGAAGGTTCTGGTGGAGAATTGGCAAGTGTGCATAATTGGGAGATATATGTATATATAGAGGTTTGATAGGAGATGACAAATTTTTTTCAAGGTTGTATGTCTTTCTCTCAAATGATTGGAGTTTTTATCTTGGAAAGTTTTGTCAGGATCGAATCTTAACAAGATTAACAATACTTAGAATTCAGAATTAAAGAATCTGCGGAATAGAACTTTAATTCACACAATCAAAGAACAATATATCAGAAAACACACAGCTGTTTGTATTCACTAATTCGACTCACAAGCTTACAACCAAACCTCAATCTTGATGAACAGGCTCAATCAAGACGACTTCTACTTCTCTAGAAATAGGGTTCTAAACCTTGAGGTTAATTCTCTCTAAACAAAATCGAATTCTGTATCTCACGTATACGTCATGTGTATTTCTCTGTTTATTGAAATCTATTTATACACAATAATTACAAGATAACTATCAAAAGTAAATTGATCTTCTGAATCTTCTTTAAGCATATCTTCATTCATTCCACGTTTATCTCCAAAATCTTCGCATCCCAAACTTATCACATCAGCAGTATTAATCTTCATTCAGCATGAGCAGTACTAATATTCTCCAGCAGCACTAATTCATTCCAGCAGTATTAATTTGTTCCAGCAGCATTAACTTGTTTAGCAGTACTAACTCATTCCAGCAGCATTAACTTGATTAGCAGTACTAACTTGACTAGCAGTACTAACTTGATCCAGCAGTACTAACTTGACTAGCAGTACTAACTTGATCCAGCAGTACTAACTTTGTCTTGCAGTAGTAACCATTGCATAAGCAGTACTAACTTTGATCTGGCAGCACTAATGTTTGTTCTGGCAGTAGTAATGTAGTTCTGGCAGTACTAATCATACTTAGCAAATCTTCAGTTCCCAACAGTGGAATAGTTCAAAAGAAGATTTACTTGGGATATAAAAGGAGGGTATATGGGGTTCAATTGCGACTTGTGAGCTTTATACACATCCATGGGGTGAGTTACTATCAACTTCCTTTCACATCTATGACATGGAAAAGCTCGAGCGGTATGAACAGGTTGCAGAAAAGAGGTTATTATTTGAAATATGTAACAGAGTTGTAAGTGCAGGGTAGGTCGGATGGGGTTTCAATTGTTGGGTTTGGTCCAGGCTTGGTTTATGCTCATACCATTAAGCTATTGCCAGTAAGCTACCATTAAGCTACCATTAAGTTGCCTTTAAGCTACCATTAAGCCGCTGGTTGGAAAACTTGCTGTTTGGGGCCTGCTGGATGGGTTTAAATTGTGGATTTGGCCCAGGTTTGGTTGTTCCAGATGCCATTAAGCTATGGCCTTTAAATTATCATTAAGCTGCCATTAAGCTCTCATTAAGCTGCTGGTTTGGTTTACTGCTGCTTGGGGCTGCTGGATGGGGTTTCAATTGTGGATTTAGCCCAGGTTTGGTTCTTCCAGATTCCAGTAACCTATGGCATTTAAATTGTCATTAAGCTGCCATTAAGCTCTCATGAAGCTGCTGGTTTGGTTTACTGCTGCTTGGGGATTGGTCAGATGGGGTTTCAATTGTTGGTTTTGGCCCAGGCTTGGTTTATGCAGATACCACTAAGCTATGGCCATTAAGCTGCCTTCAAGCTATCATTAAGCTGCTGGTTTTGCTGCTGTTTAGGGGTTGTTTTAGTCCCATGCTCGGTCTGTTATGGTTCAGCTACTCAGTGCTGATCTGGCTTTTCTTTTTTTAGTGTTTGGGCCGTTATCTGGGGTAATTTGTGTAAAGGTTTTAGTGTGGTTTGGTTGTTGGTTCCTTGTACATTTGTAATTATTGTTCAGTGGAATAAATTGTTGCTTGCCTTTCAACAAAAAAAAAGAGTTGTAAGTGCAGGAATTACATTGTACGTTCATATCTTATTATGATGCTATTGCATATCCTTATATTGTGTTTGATCTGCAGAGTTTAGTATAAGGTTTATTTTTGAAATATAAATGGCTGTCTTTCATGATTGATCCCACAATAAACAATTATAATCACCATTGTTAGTTGAACTTAACGTATTGGTAAGAAACAGTAATACGAACTGAGATATTCCTATCTGTGAGCACAACCAAAAAAGGATGCGACATTCTGTCCCTAAATCTTATTCCTTGTATTTGATTACAATAACAAATGTGTTTGTCTTTATATTTATTCCATGTAAACTATTTGTTTTTGTTATACACAAAGTATTTGAGATATCATAATGGGATAAATCCTTGACAAATTTTTACATCCCATCATGCGGCATTTCATGAACTTTTTATATGGTTAAATGTCCCAATATAAATGAAGTTTATTTTATTTATGTAAATCCACATTAATAACCATATCTCACATTAACCCCAACTTTCGACATATCAAGTGGCGTTGTCAAGAGGGACATCACGTGGAAATACAAAAGTATTAGTAAAGCCTGCCAAAAAGTTCAATCGTCCTCGAGTCTACACATCAAACGTGGTGTATCAAGAAGTCTTACGCGACTAACAAGGTACGAGTTATTATTAAACATTTTTTACAACTATTTGTATAGAATATAATCATAAAACTTTTATTACAGGGCATGTCTTCATATGGATGCTTCAAGTGATACCTTAGCGTATTTTGTAGGTATCGATTTGTATCGATTAACCTGTTTTCAGGTTATAAGAATCTATCTAATAAGTTTTTGAAAATTCAATCAAAAAAATAGTTTAAGAATTTAAGCATTCAAAATCAAATAGTTTGTTGGTTTTTTTTTACAAAATTTGATGTTTAAAACCTAAGACCAACTAACATGAATATTTTTAGTAGTTAACTAATGGTCGAACTCTTAGTGGTGTTGCGTATCCTGCTAAGACCAACTTATCACCTTGCTCTCCCGGTGCATTGCACGGGTAGACCGCTAGTATATATATATATATATATATATATATATATATATATATATATATATATATATATATATATATAGGCCCATTATTTTGTAAACTTTTTTTCGTGTAAACTTTATATTTCATAGGTTTTCTTGATTAAATTGTTTCATAAAATTGTTTATTTTAATGAAATTGTTTCATATCATTCATTTTTTGATGAAATTGTTTCATATATTTGTGTTTTTATGTAGTTTCATATTTTTTTTCCATTCTTATGAAAGTGTTTCATATATTTTCTCGGTTTGATGAAACTTTGTCGTTTTTACATAAAAAGCACAAATATATGAAACAATTTCATCATGAAACGGATAATATGAAACACTTTCATCAAAATAAACAATTTCATGAAACAATTTCATCAAGAAAACCTATGAAATCCAAAGTTTACACACATTTAGAGGTTTACAATTTATTATCCCTCTCTCTCTATATATATATAGGGTTGTTTTCCGAACTTCCGGTGAGAATGAAAGTTATGCAGAGAAAGATCTCCACCCTTGGCTGCACATTATGAGAATTTCAGATAACAATGATTTAGCACAATGAAGCACTTGATTAGAAGAGAGAATTGATACAAGATATGAGTTTAGATCTAAATTCTCTCTCTAGAGGGTCATCTCTCTATTACATACACAAACACTACGTATGCTATCCTCTCTAATGACCTCTCATGTGCTACCCTCACAAAACCCTATTTATACCTTTGACTTTCTTAGCCAATACCCTTGACTTTGACCATTTCTTACTAGACTTTGACTATTGTTGACTATTACAATTATACCCTAAATCTTGAATACATTTGGTACTAACAATCCCCCCCTATGGATTCAAGAAATAAAAATTTATAACGGCAGTCTTTAGCTCTTTTGATCTTCAGATCTTCACCACTTTAAACTTTTTGATGAATCTTCAGATAAGATTTATCATCAGGAATCCACTTTGATAGCTTTAATCTTCATTTAGCTCTTCAGAAACAAATAGTCACAAAGTCTTGAAAAATGAACTTCAAATCTGTGTAGCGTTGATCAAAGGTCTTCAAAACAAAATGTTTATATCTTCGAATCACTGATCTTTGCAGCTTTGACTTTTGAAATATTTCTTCAGTCTTTGAACATGAACGGGATTTGAGGTTAAAAGGCTTTGAGCTTTAAGACATTCTTGAATAATCTTTAAGCACGAATTGTCTTTGTATCTTCACACATTTGAACAATAATGATCTATGAAGTTTTACCTTTCTTTGAACATCTCGAAACATCTTGACTTTCCTTTCTTTGACTTTGGTTATCTTTAACTTTGACAAATATCTCTTTGACTCTTGGAAATTGAAATATTCAAATTATCTTCCTCTTTTCTTCTGTTTGATATTTCTCCCCCCTTTTGATGATTGTGAGCATCATGATCATCAAAATACTTTTCAATTTCAGCAGTCTTTGAATACCAGAAACAATCTCCTCCTTTTGATCTGTTTATCCGTCAATTCCAAAGTATTTGTATCCGAATCTTTTCAAATTCAGATAATATAACAGTGGTAACCCTGAATCAACGAATGAATCAGTTAAAATGACTGTAAGTTGCACAAAGCCACTTAGTACAACGAATGCACTTTTGGAAAGGAGCTTTTTGATGTTCACTCCTCCAGGGCTTCCATTCAATCATCGAAAAACACAAAGGAATTTCTATGAACGTTATGACAAGAAAACATATTCCTTGTGTGTACGTGCAAGTGTAGAAATGATTGAAGCAACTTATGCTTGATTATTAGACAGGCTCAAATTGTGTAAACTGTTGAGACAGCAACAAGTTTTCCATGGACTCAATGTACATGATTGAAGTGCGAAGGTGGGGCAAACTTGCTTCTTTTTCAATATCCAAACCTTTCGAGTGAAGATTAGATAGATAATATGCTGCGTCCCTAAGAAAAATTGAAACATTTCTTTGTTGAGAAAGAAATGAGTAGCTGGTGGGGTTTAATGCAAGAGTTGGCATGGGCTCACTACCTGTTTCAATGACGGTCACCAAAGAATGTGAACCAATCAGTAACGTGGTTGCCCGGCTCAGAAAGTGGTTGGTGCAGAGTTCTCGTATTCTTTCAACTCTGTTCTCACACCCTCTTTCTGTTTTTAATCATCTCACATCTAACCAAACTCTCTTTTTCAAATTATCAATTAGAATCTCTTGCTCTTTCAATTTACCATTTTGATAAGCAATTGATTCTTTTGATCTCTTTAGTTTTTCCATCAAATCATCTAACTTATCTTGTTGAACTTTTTGCATTTGAATAGATTTAACAAGAGGGTCGAGATGTACCTCATTTGTCTCTGACTGCAATTCTTTTAGAGACATTGTTACCTGAAATAATGAAAAATATAAGATCGTTAACAGATACTTCGTGAGAAGTAGAATTTGTGCGCTTGAATGATCAGAGAAAATCGATTAAAGTCAGAAAAAATTTCAAAAATAAAATTTGAAAAACAAATTGTAAATTTGTCTCCCAAAAATTAATTCCGAAAAATTAACGCGGAAAACTGGACTTTTAATCGATAAACCTGCAAAATATGAGAAAAATATATTAGTTACGGTTAAATGCAGGCAAAAACTGATAAAATCGACGAAAAATGAAAAATAACAAAAATAAGGACTAAAAACGACAACTTACGAACCTAAAATGAAAAACAAGGACTAAAAGTGTAAAATACAACTTGACAAAAACAAGGACTAAAAATGACAAATTCCTAAAGATAAAACTAAAAGGACTCAATTTGACGAAAATTGAAACTTAAAACTCAAGGGACTAAAAATGAAAAAATCTAAAATTAAAAACTACAGGGACTAAAAATGACACAAACTTAAAGATTAACTACAGGACCGAAATTGTAAAAACACTAAACTAACTAACGAACTTAACAGAGTACTAACGGATTTGGAAATCCTGAACTATGTCCAGACTAATCCCCCTTCGACCCGACCACGATTCGGCCCACGATTCGGCCACGATTCGGCCCACGACCCTTGATATCCGCCGCGTGCTCACCCCTGGATTCGAACCCGGGTAGTAAGGGCTTCCACCACTTACCCCCCAGGATGTTACCGACCAGTAGGCTACAACATCTTTGGATCAACAACGACGGTCTGTAGCTTTCAACTTCGATTTGCTTCTGTTTTTCACGTCCAAAACGATCTTGATTCGGTTCCCTTATGTTTTAAGAGCGTTAATCAACAGATTCCAACCATTACATCGAGATCATGCAACAACATTCGGAGGATGCGATAAAATCCGGTCGAGAAGAAATTTTTCGGTGACAATGGGTTTCATGCGATAAACTTTATTGCAGACTTGGTTTTATCGCATGAGAAACCTGCGACAAAAAGATTGTATGATAAGATTGAGCATGCGATAAAAAAGGTGCGATAATATTGAACATGCGAGAAAAATAGATCGTGCGATAAAATTTTCTGGCGAACACAACAGTTTCCGGCGACCCAACTCCGGCAGCTATATCTCGATGAACTCTTGATATTTTTCAAATCTAAAAGTTGTAGGATGCTTGAAATTCCAAATCAAATTGATCCGTGGACTCAAACGCAATTAAAAACACACAAAAACAAGGTCGATCATCATCTTGCAAAGGAACTCCAATTAAACACAACTTCGAACTACAAAACTCCAATCTTAGGGATTTCTTAATGATTTTTAAATCTGTAAATGGCAGCCTGATCGAAATCGAAAAAAAATCGATCTGTGGATTATAGTCAAACAAAAGCAAACATAGAAATCTATCACTCTTTAAACCACAACGAAACCTTCGAAGAACACACAAAAAAACTTGCTGTCGAGATTTTTGATTTTCAAAACCTTGATTTGTTGATGAAAATCATTTTTGTAAATTGCAAACTGTTCCAATCAACAAGTAAAATCAATATATGAACTAGAATCGATCCAAATACAAACATAATTCAAAATTCTTGAAACTTTTCAAAAAATTCTAAAAAACTCAAAAACTCATCAATTTCTCAAAAATTGATAAAAAACATTGAATTGATGCACAAATTCAGATCTGCTAAGCTCTGATACCAATTGAGAGTTTCAAATAACAATGATTTAGCACAATGAAGCACTTGATTAGAAGAGAGAATTGATACAAGATATGAGTTTAGATCTAAATTCTCTCTCTAGAGGGTCATCTCTCTATTACACACACAAACACTACGTATGGCGTATGCTATCCTTTCTGATGACCTCTCATGTGCTACCCTCACAAAACCCTATTTATACCTTTGCCTTTCTTAGCCAATACCCTTGACTTTGACCATTTCTTACTAGACTTTGACTATTGTTGACTATGACAATTATACCCTAAATCTTGAATACATTTGGTACTAACACATTAGAATGAGATGCATCGTGCGAGATGCACCAGATCAAGTCTTGTATCAAGCGCGATTCATGGGGTGGGGATTCCTTCTTATCTTCTCACCTTAACTTTTCTTCTCACATGATCCTTCACCTATATATATATATATATATATATGTGTGTGTGTGTGTGTAAAACTACTTATCACAGTAAAATCGGGTTTACAGAAACCAAAGATGTCTAGTTGTCATGATAGACTACTTTATAGGATTTAAGTTTATATATAACCAAACAATTGTGTATTCTATATAAATACGTTGCAATAAGTTTATATATACTGGGAGATTCAGATAAGAATTGCAAAAAGATTGAGAAAATAAGTATAATTGTATAAATGATTCATATGTGAATCATTGGTAAAAAAACATGAGTTCACCTATGCCTCTTCATATGTTATAATTGGTAAAAAGGTGGGTAAGTGTTAAAATGAACGTGAGTTCACGTATACATCATTAAATGATTTTTTTGTGATATGAATAATTTGTTTTTACGTTTTCAACGTTCTTGTCTTTCTTATTTAAATCTTCCAACATATATATAGTACACCGAATACTCTCACTTCTTCACAATAGTTTCCAAAAGTGTTAACTAGATCTTGTCCTAAACTACAAATCGAGGTACCCGAAAAAAGAATGATAAAAGCAAGAGCCAGAAACGGATTCCATCCAAAAAAGAAAGGCCAAGCCAAGGAAATTGTGTCAATCAGTGCAGAAAACGACCATTAAACCTGGAGATCGATCGATCAACGGGGGAAAGAGCTAGCTAGCCAGCAAAATGAACATTGCATCAGTTGAAGAACCCAACTAATACTTGATCCATACCAACACTAGCTCCCAAGGCCTCTGCAAAACCAGAAAACCAAAACAAGGTGAACCAAGACCCTAAAAACATGTATGTTTAGCTCAAGTGGCAATAAGACTTAGGCCTTTGGTGCTCCTCCTCATAGGTCACAGGATCGAGCCCGCCGAAACCACTAAGGATTTTCATGGATGTTCTCGTAGGCCCCATGGGATAAGTATGGGCAAGCTGGCCCTCACACTCATTTTTTTGGACAACAAAAGACAAACTTTATTAGACCAAAACTAGCAAGCGGCTAGAGATGTACAGTTACTAACATAAATTAAAGGATCGGTGAGCCAATCTTCCCAACAAAGTCTACTACCGAACTTAGATCTCATTCTAATCCAATAGAAAGCATATAATTGTATTAAGTTGGCTATCTCCTTAGCGTTCTTCATCCTCCCCTTGTATAGCTTCTCATTCCTTTGGTTCCACATGACCCAAAAATAGGCCATGGCAATCACACCTGCAGCCTCCTTCGAACGCTTCTGTGCATTAATTTGTTGAACCGCTGTCCAAATATCTCTTACCAAATCAGCAGAGATGGGCCATTACTTCCACCATTGAACCACACTCACACACACCTCCCGGGCTGTCGAACATCGCACAAATAGGTGAATGGAGTTCTCCGGATGTGACACAAAACATGGGCAAACGTCCGAGTCAATGTGAATGCCACGCTTGATCAGGTTGTCTTTTGTGGCTAGTCTTTTCCCGAAGCACCCGCCATAAATGACATTGATTTTTCCCGGAACCCATTTGCTCCAGTACGTCTCCATATCGTGTGCCAATAGCAGTTTACTATCCACTAGTCTTTGAAGGGAAGCCACCATGTACCTTTCTTTCGAATCCAGACTCCAATTCCAACGATTGTTGGTCGAATCCCATTGAATTAGGCTGTCCAGCTTTATTCCCATCTTCTCCATATCATTTTCAGCCCCGTAATAGACCTCCATACGCCGTTTTTGGCTCTATTGTTGTTCCTATCTAATAGGCCTCCCGTATTTCCATGACAATATATAACTACCCCTTACACTCATGATTATAAAAATACCCACCCTAAAACACTAACAACTAGCAAAGAAGAAGCCAAGAGGCCACCAGAGATTCTAATTCAATGTAGATATGAAGATTTGAAAAATGATGCAATATGTAATCTCATGATATATTTTGGTTGCAAATATATGTCAGGAAAATACTATAAATTCAATTGAATATGTTCATTTGTGAATAAAAGTCTGCCAAGAAGGCATCGACATGGCATGATATGCCATGTGTGCAACACACTTCTCTCGCAGCAGCACACACCTTCTCATTGGAAGTCGGGAATCACACACGATCCACCATGATCGCAACCTTCCTTTCCATGCGTTGTCATCATCCTTTAACAAAGTGTTGTTTTTGTCGTAAATGTAGATAAACTCAAACCGTTCGAGCCATCCATGTTAGATAACGATGTAACAACCCAATTATAGATAGAGCATACATAGCATTGAATCATAACTTTTACAAAACTGGGTCCCAAAATTTCTTTACAACAGTCTCCAAACTAAGGTTGGCAGAAACAACCTATACACAACTGAGAACAACAACTACTACTACTACAAGTGGCACCGACACTGCCTCTAACTACATCTGTTCTCTAGCCTGCTCTTGCTCACTCACCTGAAAATGGTTTAGTTTTGAAAAGCGAGGGTTAGACCAAAAGGTCTAGTGAATTCCCTCCGAAAAACAACATACATAAACAGTTGAGATCATTTACAAAACTCATCGTCATCCTTCACATAAACATCATTCAAGGTAATACACATGGTTCAAGGATCGCATTAGCTACCTCGACCGGGGCCTAACGGACACCCTCTCGGCTGACATCGGAGTCCAAGCGGACTCCCTTCTATCCGAGTAGAAAGGAAACGAATTCCATCCTACAAGCTCATCACAAATGCCCAAGGGATCCTCGGATCCCCAGGTACCCTGATCCCACTGTGTAAACCGACTCCACATAGCATACTCATAACATATCATAAACCATGCCGCTTGGAATCTTTGTAAACCATAATAATCATTTCATCATGCTAAATATTCTTTTAAATAAAATAACAATTTCATGGGAAACATGCATATTAGTTGGTAACCAATTCGTGCTCATAATGAACCATAATCAGTCAAAAACATTTAACATCTTGCGTCGTAAAAAGGGTTTAGGGAACTCACCTTGTGATGGTATTGAACGCACTCTCGATCTACCCTCGAGTTAACTGAGCTTGGCACCTAAAAGATTTGGCATTTCTCAATCAGCTATAATTATCGGATACTACTTACCTGGTGCAGGGACTTACCGGGTACAACACCCCTTACCGAGTGCAAGGACTTTCCGGGTACAACACCCCTTACCGGGTACTACGCATACGGTAACGAAACTTACCCGGTAACTCCAACTTACCCGGTAACTCCAACTTACCCGGTAACTACAGACTTACCCGGTAACTACAGACTTACCCGGTAACTACAGACTTACCCGGTAACTACAGACTTACCGGTAACTACAAACTTACCCGGTAACTACAGACTTACCGGTATCTACGAACTAGAAGAAAACCCACTTCCCAAAAGTGATTAAAATCTGATTTCTTACCATAAAGTTGATTAGACAAACATCTGGGTTCATCCCCCAACCATAAAACACCCATTTATTCCACTTTCTAACCTTTAAAACGAATTATAACAACCAAGAACTCCAAAATACACTTTTAAGGATGTTTGGGTGAAGAACTCATTGAAATCATAGTTTTCTCACTCAAATACTTAGACCAATCAGAGAGGAAACACCAAATAACAAGGAGGAAGAATTAAGAGTAGATTACCTTCACTGATTTCTTCTTCTCTTTGATTTTTCTCCCAAAAACTTCTTTTCTCCTTCCCTTCATTTTTCTCAGCCGCCAAACACCACAACAATGAATGAATTTGCTAAACCTAGGGATTTGGGCCCTTTTATATCTTTCACAATTTGCATAAGAGCCCCTTAACTTAACTTTCACTTCTTAAACATTAGACACCAAAATTCATACTTGTTATAAAAACCCAATTGTTACAACACTCCCCCTTAAAAGAATTCCGTTCCCGAAATTTCTCATTGGAAAAGATGTGGGTATCTTGCCTTCAATTCCGACTCTAATTCCCAAGTCGCCTCTGGACCTTTGTGATGTCGCCATTGTACCTTTACCAGTCTGATTTCCTTGTTCCGTGACTTCCTCACTTTAAAATCCGTGATGGTTTCGGGTTCCTCTACAAAGTTTAATTTCTCGTCCACTCTTATATCTTTTAGTGGTACAGACTTACCCACATCTGCCAGGAACTTCCTCAGATTAGATACATGGATCGCATTGTGAATGCCTTGCAATTCCTTTCCTCAGGTAGATTCAACCTATACGCTACTTCCCCAATTCGTTCGGTAATTTCAAACGGTCCGATGTAACGCGGACTGAGCTTCTCACGCTTCCCAAATCGAACAACTCCCTCCCAAGGGGATACTTTTGACAATACATAATCTCCGACTTGAAATTCTATGTCTTCCCGTCTCTTATCCGCATAACTCTTTTGTCGGTTGCGAGCGACCTTCAGCCTTTCCCGCACTTGGATTAGCTTGTCCGAAGTCAGTTGCACTAAGAATTCTTCTACAATCTCATCGGACACTCCAAATTCGTACATTATCTAACCATTCTTTAAAACTTCGATGGATCTTCGAAACATAATCTACCTCACTTTTCTTCCGGAAAAAACGGCTACCGCTCATCGGCCATTTCATACGTTCTCGCCACTTATCACCCACACTTATTGATAGGGTTATTTTTATAACCCTATTTATGGCCTTTTATTATAATTTTGAGCTTGTTTTATTCCCCATTGAGTCTTTTTAGTTTATTTTAGTGTCTAAATTAGCGAATAAATACTTTGTAGTTTAAAACGTCAAAGTAACGTAATTATATATATATTAGCAATTTTCTCATCCAAAAGTTGTCTAAATGTAGGGATGAAGCGAATGCCATTTTTGAAGTCTATATATATATTGGAAGCACGTGGGAAATAAGTAATTTACACGTAGCGGGACGAGAAACGAGAGACTTCATATTTTGGACACGACATCTACATGGGCCGAAAATACAGATTTCATATTTCATCACTTGGGCCGATTTTTGGATGGCATTTTTGGGCTTAAAGGATACATAATTTGGACTCTTATTTGTATGTTGGGCTGATTTTGTGGGGTCGAACTTGGGCCCCCAAGAACACATCTTGGGCCCCAAGTTACTCTTGCGTATGTAGTTTGGTGTATCAGAGATCAATTGGCACCTCATATTAGATATCATTTTAGTTGGTGGATAGCATGTGTAGTTGGTAGGTAGCAGCCGAGAAGCATCTCCAATTCGGTTGTTTTCTTTGTGGCTTCGGTCAAGTGCTGTAAGTGAACCAAATCCAAGTTTCAATTGGGTTGGTTCACACCTCACACCCTTGTGATTCCAATTACGCTCGGGTTTGATTTTAGTTTAATATAAAGTACTTTTTATTCATCTCGTGTTTTCCGTTAATCGCAAAGATCTTGCTAAAAGTTCCATCGTTTTCATCTTCTTACGGTTTTAAATCAAGCTCTCGTTTTCACGGTTTTAAAATTACTTTCGCTATAATTGGGTTAGTTAATGTTTTTCGCAAATTAGTTTTATAAATCTCGATAGTACAACCTTTGGTTTTTGTTAAATTCAAACACCAACTCTTGACCCACTTCTATATTCTAAATTGCTACCATAAATCGGAAGTCTGAATTAATCACTTCGGATCCCAACTAGCTTGGTTCACGATTTGTAGTAATGAAGAAATTATAGAAGTTGCAAGTGTTAACGTTGTTTTTATTGTTAAAAACCTTTTCAACATCTCGTTAGTTTAATTTTAGATTTTTAACCCAACGATAGAATCTCAAGTTAGTTTTGTGTTTCGTTACATTTAAAACAAGATTTTCCATCTCCTTAGTTTATAATTAATTTTCTTAAAAGCGTAATTTCCAATTTCAAGTTCTGTGTAATGGGTTTTCCATCTCCATTATTTGTTTTCATAACCGTCATTGTAGTTTTTAGTGCACGTAAAGCGATGATGGGCTAATTGCCTTAGCTTGGGGTATAAAGTGAAGTTGGGACCGGGCCCGATAAAAAGACGAAAATGTGTATCGTACGGTATAATTGTCCGAATTATCTAAATCAAAGTTATATTTTTAGGATGATTATAATTGGTCAATTGAAAACTGGTTAATTATATGAAGGACTGTTAAGTCACATAAAATATCGACTCTGAGATAATAAGGAATACTGTCTCATCTCTAATCTAAGTATCAGACTAATTGTTCCAATGAATCTTTATACCCTGTGCTTCTTTAGAATTAACTTCCCAGTAGTTAATAACCAACTCCCAACAAAAAGATTACCTTCGCATTCGCCATCTGAAACCTGTTTTTATTAATTGGACTCATAAAAGAAGAACTTTTCCCAGCTTCCCTGTGGGATCGATACTCGGTACTTTGTACCATTTATTACTTGTTAAAGGCGATAATAGACTAAGATGTATATTTGCGTCATGGTTTATTTGTGATATTTTCAGGTACACACAAAGCAATCAACACTTATACGCAACTAGAAGCAGGAAACCTCCGTGCTCCCTCATTGAAGTGTTCATTTATCCGAATTTACTTATCTTGAAAACACATCGATTTCTCATTACTTGCCACAAGTGTCAAGTCATAAAGCATACTTCGATTATCCTCACTCAACTAGGAGGAGTAACCATGGTCACATCATACTTCTCAATAGCTTAGCACTGAACGACTAGTTCGTTTGAACATTTCTCATAACATTACCAACTCAACCCATTCCACCGCCCTTTTCCACTTCTTTCCCGTACTTAAAGCATACACATATCCTCTTTCTCATACCCTTTCCAGGAGTTCGCACTCCTACCGATGACCAACTACACCCACTACTCCACCCTTTCGATGTTATTACTAACATTTACTGCTTCTAACCCACCCACTTAGTCCAACGTACTATCTTCACCTCTCCACGTTAGCGTGGAGTGTCGTCCATCAACCATCCCTTGCCCCTCTCCTCCGGTCTTTCCATATACTGAAAAATACTTTCTCGATACCATACATAACCAAATCTCCAACTATTTCCTTCTAGGATCATTCCTTCACACGCCAGAAGCGATTCACGTTCTTTAAAGGTTTAGCATCTACTACAACATATTTTGACCAACTCATCTATCATCTTCTTTAAACTTCCAATGATTACAAAAATACACTTACTTAGCGGCTCACACATCAAAAACACTTGGTCTCTCATTTGGGTCACCACCCACAGCTGTTCCGACATACGTTCCGATACTAGCCATATAACAAAGCCAACTTACCAACCACATGTTCTAACAACTTGATTATCAAATAGTACACCTCCTCTGAAATCCTCGAAAAGGCTTCCATCTACTGCTTCATCTTTCTAACATTACTTTACTACAACACTGGCTGGCACATTTATCTTGGCAATTGAAGCCACTACTCATTCGCACATCCTCCACTCCTAACCTCACACTGCCGACCAGGTCTCTCATGGTCATTCGTACACAACTCAAACTTTCCTTCATATTCTCCTGCATACATACTCGAATCTATCTTGCTACTTTGTCCTTCCCCAATTCTAGTTGAACTGCAACTCATGAGTTTCCAAGTGACTCGAACATACTCATTCTTGCTAGCTCCTTACGATCCGAGCCCTTACATAAACATACCCTCACTGAACGATAAAATCTACACATTCGCTTCGTTCGTGCTACATCCCTTATCCTTCTACGAACCCTCCATACCTCGTAAATAGAACGCTTATCCAAAACCACAGTCTCTCACCCTCTTAACACCCCTACGAGGTGCTCTATCAACTTTCAACCTTCTGGTTCAAGTCTTCGGTCTCAGCCACCTTTCACAGTTGCCGACTTCGACATCAATAAACGACCTATTAACACCTTCTTAACATATTCTTTAACATGGGTTCCTTACGGAACCTAATCCTAACAACATATCATAATCAACTTCATAACCCGTCGCCCTCATTTTAAAACTTACTCATGTAACACCAGTATTACAAGATCACCTTAAGATTCATATCCCATGCCGTGTATATTTCATTTCTGCCTCACAACACTACTCATAGTGAGTTGCTAAAACCAACACCTTAATGACTCCTAGTCCTTCCTCCGGACACCATCGTCCCTCGACAACTGTATTTCCAGTCACCGAACGAGGGTACAGACCCTCATACAACCGATACCATGGTCCACTTTCGACTCTACCACTGTTCACCTCTACTCTTGAACACAAATACTAAACTACAAATATTCTCCTCTGATTTGTCCAACATCTTTCCACTCTTGGAGTTCTTCTTTAGCTTAAAATGTAATACTCTACGACCTATTGAGTTCATAGCCTTCATGCATGACAACGCGGTAAATAAATCATTTCGCACATTTTATCATTTTAAATGAACAACACTTGGAACTAGCTTGGGTACACACGACCCCGTCACTCTCATAACTTCAATGTCCGGCACAACGATTTCGAAAATCGTTTACATGCATCTTTCCGTAAAACTTAACCTTACTCAACCAGAACAACGTTGTTACGACAGTGACACATTGAATGAAAATCTTCTGTATGACAAAATTCTGAAAGGAATCACCGACACGGAATAAACCAGTCGGTTCTCACACTCATTTCTATGACATCAACATGCCAGTACTCCTTTTGGTTATAAAAGTTTTGTTGGCAAACCTTTTCTTGACCTTTTGCAACAATTTAACTTATCATGAAAAGCGTGAAATATTTGCAAATCATTAAGCTCAAAATTTCATTGTGCGACATAAATAAAATCGCCTTTTCTTTAAACATACACTGGTACACGCTGACTCATTTTCGATCAAAATTTGATATTTACACATTTATCTTAAATCGTGAAAATCTCATGTAACACATGTAAAGACGCAATGCATGAAATTCTACTTGCACGTGAAGGCTACTCACTCAAACAAGGCCAACCGCTTTACTCACGTAACTTATCATTGACACTCTACTTTCGACCAATGGTCGCCCTCTCGGCCTTGTAACAACTTGCTATACATGCGTTCTACGACCCACTTACTCAACCATTCATACTATTTTCGTTTTGATCAAATGCCTCACATTCCACCTCTACATGCTTTCATTTCACTATTGGTATCTTATTTCATTGATTCTGCCATTGAAAAGCTCGACTAAGAAGTCGGAGCTTCATTGACACTTTCAAGATTTCGACACTGCCCTTCCTTAACATCCCAACTGGCCTACCTCACGATTTCTACAACTGGGACTCACCAGAACCGGGAGTCTTACTCAAAAGTAATCACTCATCCTCTTCGAATCCACTAAGATCTACCTCTAGACGACTCATGACGTTCCAAACAACATTTCTTCTCTACGATGTATACATACATTACATCATAAAAGATCTCTTACGATACTTCCCCAACAATGGGTCTCCATCTATCCCTCAGGGATCTTGCTGACATTCTAGATTACTAATTTACGGCAGGTGTACTAGCTTAAGACTATAACATCGGAATAATAAGGCAGATCAAGCACATACATGTACCTGTAAGTTCACAATTACACTGGCCAGGTGTAATCCCAAACTTACCTCATATGACTGTTCTCGGTACCCTATTAGTCCTATATCTACTATAGTGCCCTCCTAACGTATTTCCTATATCTATAATAGTGCCCTCCTAACGCATTTCCTGATTCTCAGTTGTGATTTCTACTCCAAAGTTTAAGTTTAGGCCCGTCCGGTCACCTAAATCCCTTAAACTATGGCTCTGATACCATTTGTAACAGCCCAATTCTAGATAGAGCATACATAGCATTGAATCATAACTTTTACAAAACCGGGTCTCAAAATTTCTTTACAACAATATCCAAACTAAGATTGGCGGAAACAACCTATACACAACTGAGAACAACTACTACTACAAGTGGCACCGACAATGCCTCTAACTGCATCTGTTCTCTAGCCTGCTCTTGCTCACTCACCAGAAAATGGTTTAGTTTTGAAAAGCGAGGGTTAGACCAAAAGGTCTAGTGAATTCCCTCCAAAAAACAACATACATAAACAGTTGAGATCATTTACAAAACTCATCGTCATCCTTCACATAAACATCATTCAAGGTAATACACATGGTTCAAGGATCGCATTAACCGGGGCCTAACGAACACCCTCTCGGCTGACATCGGAGTCCAAGCGGACTCCCTTCTATCCGAGTAGAAAGGAAACGAATTCCATCCTACAAGCTCATCACAAATGCCCAAGGGATCCTCGGATCCCCAGGTACCCTGATCCCACTGTGTAAACCGACTCCACATAGCATACTCATAACATATCATAAATCATGCCGCTTGGAATCTTTGTAAACCATAATAATCATTTCATCATGCTAAATATTCTTTTAAATAAAATAACAATTTCATGGGAACATGCATATCAGTTGGTAACCATTTCGTGCTCATAATGAACCATAATCAGTCAAAAACATTTAACATCTTGCGTCGTAAAAAGGGTTTAGGGAACTCACCTTGTGATGGTATTGAACGCACTCTCGATCTACCCTCGAGTTAACTGAGCTTGGCACCTAAAAGATTTGGCATTTCTCAATCAGCTATAATTATCGGATACTACTTACCGGGTGCATGGACTTACCTGGTACAACACCCCTTACCGGGTGCAAGGACTTTCCGGGTACAACACCCCTTACCAGGTACAACACCCATTACCGGGTACTACGCATACGGTAACCAAACTTACCCGGTAACTCCAACTTACCCGGTAACTACAGACTTACCCGATAACTACAGACTTACCGGTAACTACAAACTTACCCGGTAACTACAGACTTACCGGTATCTACGAACTGGAATAAAACCCACTTCCCAAAAGTGATTAAAATCTGATTTTTTACCATAGAGTTGATTAGACAAACATCTGGGTTCATCCCCCCAACCATAAAACACCCATTTATTCCACTTTCTAACCTTTAAAACGAATTATAACAACCAAGAACTCCAAAATACACTTTTAAGGATGTTTGGGTGAAGAACTCATTGAAATCATAGTTTTCTCACTCAAATACTTAGACCAATCAGAGAGGAAACACCAAATAACAAGGAGGAAGAATTAAGAGGAGATTACCTTCACTGATTTCTTCTTCTCTTTGATTTTTCTCCCAAAAACTTCTTTTCTCCTTCCCTTCTTTTCTCTCAGCCGCCAAACACCACAACAATGAATGAATTTGCTAAACCTAGGGATTTGGGCCCTTTTATATCTTTCACAATTTGCATAAGAGCCCCTTAACTTAACTTTCACTTCTTAAACATTAGACACCAAACTTTCATACTTGTTATAAAAACCCGGTTGTTACAAACGAGTTGAAGGAGAACCTGCCTTCCGTTGACGACTTGGCAACTGAACAAGAGGCGATGTTAGCGGAAGATACCATAATTGAGCGAAAAACAAGCTCGACCTGTCGTGGTGAGCGAAACTCCTACCGCATCGGGAGGAAGGGTCAACGACCGAGTGCATCCAAATGGTTTTCCAAGGAAGTTGACGAGGCCTAGTTTCCACATCTTCAATTCTGAAAAAAATGAGACACCAGGAGCTGCCCGTCTTCTTCGGGAAGGGGAGACGTGATCCAGGAGGATCTTTCACGGTTAAGATACTTTAGAAAGAATGGGTCAAAACAGTTCCTAAAATCTGCCCACTAACTCCACTTTTTCCACGTATGGGAAGTAGTGAGAATTATGCCTTTTTTAGCTTTCTTTGTATAAAAGGGGGAAGGGAAGAAAGAGAACAGGGGAAAAACACTTACTGTGAATGCATGGTAGAAGTCTTTGTAATTCTGCAGAAAAGAATTATATAAAACAACGAATTCCTTCCAAAACCCATCTTATAGTTCTGTTTCTTTTCTTTCAACTTTATAGTATCATTGTCATCTTTACGCCTTATTTGTGACGGATCAACGAGGTAGGAGATACGCTTAAATTGTGGAAAAAGACTCTTTGAAGTTATTTGTTTCACTTTCATTTCATATTCCTGCAATCCTCTATTTATTTATTAGTTTATTTTCCCATCTTCCCCAAACATAGTGCACTTTAAGAGTGAAGAAACTAACTTTATAGTACATTGTTTTCTTGTGTTTACCCTCATCCTCTCTGTTTACAAAGAAGAAAATACTTCATTGTGTAAAGATTATGTGTAATATTATTGTGCATCATATGATGATCATCATGATAATGTTTATGATCATGCCTATATATACGGTGATACCCATTACAGTTATGATCAGAATGCCATTGATGGCGATGATGATGATGATGGAGACTACGACTATGCTCCTGCTGCATCCATGGAAGATGTTGGCAGTAATATTTTTGCTCCTCCTGCCGATTGAATTATTGATCAAGATTCTTGATCAAATCAAATGAGAAACCCTAGTTTTAGATACAGATCCCTTATATACAATAGGTAGATATAGATACATATATATGGATGCTTATGTGAAATACAAGTGTAGCAATCAGCAATTGTATACATGTGTTAGTGCTTAATTATGATTGTACCAAGTAGAGGGACCTAATGTGTCAATGTTCCATTCTTGTAATAGGTATATATTGTTTGCTATTTTCCTCTTATGGAATTAGGTCATTTATCACACACATAGTAGCCACACATAGTATTGCACTCCATTCATCTTTGTGAGCTATTATTGATCTTCATTGAATATAGAGATGGCTTCCTTTGTTGTTCATATAGATTGATTACTTGTTCTGGGATCACAATTGGTATCAGAGCTTGTATATCATATTGATCAGATTAGGATTGTTAGAGTTTTTGGAAAAGTTGAGTGTTCTTCAAGTTTTTCTTCTTTTTGGTTGATTTTAGCCATTAGAGTTCTTCTAATGGATTAGAATTGATCAAGGGTTGTTAGTAGATAATATCTGAGTGTTTTTATTCCGCAAAATCACTAGGTTTGTAGCTCAAATTGTGCATTTACTTACTTTTTGGACTTTTGTATTTCTGCACTCTGTTTTGCATCAAAAAAACCACTTTCTGTTGGTTTTTAGACAAAACACGAAGCATTAAAGTTGTCCAGAATAGTGTCACGAACCTGTGTACAAATTTCAACCAAATCCGATTAGTTTTGAAGATTCGACTCAAGAACACCTTGAATCTTCATAACTATCGCAACCCTCTAAGACTCATACTTATCGCAAGTGAACAGTACCTTATAAAAATAGTCACTTGCGACAAGAGTTTTATCGCAACCTTCTCCGTTTGAACATTAACTTATCGCAATACACTGTTGCGATAAGATCCCCTTTACCTCTTGCGACAAGATTTGTTATTGCGACAAGATTTGTGTTGCGATATCCTTGGATTGCGATATCTTTGTGTTGAGAGAAGAAGTTTGGTTGCGATAACAGTGAGTTGCGATTTCATTTGTTTGCGATAAGTTTGGGCTGCGACAAGGTTTGGTTTGCGACAAGACAGAGTGGTTGAGACAAAAGATTGTGTAATCAGTATTTCCTAATCAGATCAGAAAGATATTAAAAGATCAACAACAAGTAATTTAAACATGACTGCAAGAGATATTTTGACCATAGGTTCAAAAGATAAACCGCCGGTCCTATTTCCAAAAGATTTCAAGATATGGAAAGATAGATTTCTTGACTATGTGGAACGACAAGATAATGGTGCTCTAATTCATGATTCCTTAATGAACGGGATACAACTTGATGTTTTTCGAACAGAACCGGATGGAAATGTTATAAAACTTAATCCCAAAGATTACACAGGTAATGAACTGATAATACACAAAGCAGATAAAGCGGCTAGGTCACTGGTTATGCAAGCATTAACTAATAACATATATCAGAAGGTTGACAGTTTGAGTGAAACCGGGAAAGGAATGTTTGATGAGCTGATCAAGTTGTATCAAGGTTCAGAAGTGGAAACTCAAATGAGAGTTTCAAACGTCATCAACAAATATGAGAATTTCAGGCAGAAGGATGGTGAAAATCTAGACGATGCATATGATCGTTTCACAACCACCTTGAATGAACTCAGCAGATACAAAATCACGAAAACATCATCGAGACTAATGTGAAATTCTTGAGCGTGCTTCAGCCCGAATGGAAGAAGTATGCTCATAGAATGAAACAGAATTCTAAGCTGGATTCTCTTCCGCTACAGGAAATGTTTGAAACATTAAAGCAAGATGAGGATGATGCTGATCTGAAAAAGAAGAAGTTGATGAAAAAGAAAGGGAAGAAGGAGAAGAAGACAGAGGTGTCTGAGAAGAAAGAAGAGGAGGATGAGTTTGAGAGTGAACCGATAGCGTTGATGTCAAGAAAGTATGCTAAAAAAGGCAAGAGCATCAGAATGAGGATTATGGGATAGACCAGGATGATTTAGATGAGTCAGAAGGTTTGAAACAGGCAATGATGCTTCTCTCAAGAGCCTTCCAGATGAAATTTGTGAAAACTCCGGGATCAAACAACCAACGTTACTCATCTGGTTCAAAAAACTTTGAGCACAAGAATCGGATTGAGTCAAAGAAACAGTTTGATGATCAAAAGGAAGATGGTAGAAGGTCAGAGGTGAAGAAGTTTGGTGAAAGAAAGGATGAAGAGCAAAAGTGCTATAATTGTGGTAAGTCCATACATTTCTCTAAAGAGTGCTGGAAACCGAAGGTAAGGGATTCCGACTACTACAAGAAGAAGTTGTTGTTGGCTGAGCAAAAGGAGTCTGGAATTGCACTGCTGGTGGAAGAAGAGTACTGGTTGGACCAAACTGATGATGAAAGAGAAGAGGAGACGGCTGCGATGGCAAAGATGTGCTTGATGAGCAAGGAAGGTGAGGATTCAGAGGCTGATGCGGCGCCTGAGACAAATGAGGTAGATTCCTGCACCATTAATCACTTTGCTAATCAGTTTAAAGTCTTCCAATTAAAACAAGATGACTTAGATGAGAAACTCAAAATTGCGCATAAGACAATAGAATCTCAAATAAAGGCAATTACTGACCATAACAAGTTAAATGATGAGTTGAAAAAGGAACGAGTTGAGATCGAAAAATCTCGAACTTATTTCCGGAATAGAATGGATGAAATGGAAGAAAAAGTAAGAATTTCTGAAAATAGGAAGAATGAGCTTGAACAATTGTTGCAATCTTATAAAGATATTAACAACGAATTGACTGAAAAGGCAAGTGATCTAGAAGCGAAGCTATAAAAACTTGGTCAATCTGAACAAACCATTTTCCTAAACACACCAAAGAATTTCAGATACTACAATTCGAAATGGGGATTGGGATACGGCAATCCTCATTACTTGGAAAATGCTTTGAAAAAGGCACAATGTCTTTACAAGTTTGAATGGCTTCACCTTCCGTCCTTGAAACCTAAATACAAAATCAACTGGCTGAATGAGGAAGAACAAGGGGCTGAGGAAGAGATTAAGAGAAAGACGACTGTGACAATGCAACTTCCTTTTGTCTACGAAAATGAAAATAGGAAGGCACTGATTTGGAATTGGAAACAAACCTTGTCTAATGACTATTTTCAAAGCTATGTTGTTGAGAAACCAAAGGATACTGTATCGAAACCCGTTTTTGAAGGAAAAACATATCCTCCTCCTTTGGTACTCGAACATAAGCTTGTCGATCTTGAGTTGAATATTAAAAGCAAAATTGAGGAAATCAGAAATGATGATCAACTTGCTTTTGATATTGAAAAGGAAGTCATGTTAACTGTTTTGATAAATAGCAAAAGAGATAAGTCTGAAAGGGTTGTTTCTGAATTGTCAACAAAAAGCTTTGAAGAAAAGAAATCTCTTGAACTTAGATGCTTGAATCTTTCAAAACAAGTATCTGATTTTCACAAAATGTTATTTCTTGAAAAGATTTTGAGAATAATAGAGAGTACTTTCAGAATGAAATCTCAAGACTTATGGGAAAATTATCAACTCTATCCACTGAAGCTATGACAGAGTTTGTGAACAAACCTTCCTCTGATTCAGATGCTTCCTCATACAAAGCCTTCATGGGCAATACTCTTTTCAGAAGCATGACTGTGGATGACTTTGAACCTTTTGATCTAGAGAAACAACCTGTTAATGAAAACTCTTGTGATATCTTCCACACCTCTTCTTCCTGTGACAATAAGGTTGATTGTGTTATTGACATTCCTTGTGACGGGAAGGGTAAGAATGCAAAAGATAATGTTGTTCAAATCAACTTTAATGCTAAACTTCCGGATCACTCTGAATTTTTGATCAAAGGGGAATCTTCTAAAACCGTTGAGAAAAAGAAAAAGAAAAAGAAAAAGAAAAAGAAAAAGAAAAAGAAAAAGAAAAAGAAAAAGAAAAATAAGAAAAATAAGCGCAAATCTAAATCTTCTCAAGCTCAAAATTCCTATGCTTACGATTCTTATTTTGATGGCATTTCAGATCGTCATATAAAGGATGGAGAATAAAGGAGTCCACACAGGATGTGGCCCAAAGAAAATAATTTAATGTCGCTTTTCATTCCAAGAAAAACACTTTTGTTTCTACTGTTAGTAATCGTGTTGCTTACAACAAACAAAAACTTGTTATTCCTTACAAGATATCTTCAATGCACCAACTGATTAATTTAGCACATGGTCAAATTTGTTGTTCTTCATGTGGTGTAGATGATTTTATCTGCAAGTCTGATTATTCTTCATGGTTTGTTTATAATTTCTATGGTTCCAATCGTTTTTACACAAATAGATATTATAACCACAACACTTCAAAGAAACATGCCAACCCAAAACTTGTTAATTCTCCTAACCCGAAAGGACCCAATTGGCAATGGTTACCTAAAACAGTTTAAATTCCATTTTGCAGCTCCATCATGTGTGGTATTTGGATTCCGGTTGCTCAAAACACATGACGGGTAGAAAGGAACTGTTGAGCAACTTTGTGGAAAAAGATGGAGGGATAGTTAAATTTGGGAATGATCAGTACTCTCCAATCTTGGGCTATGGAGATATAGTAACACACAACGTCAGGATCACCAAAGTTAATTATGTTGAAGGCTTAGGACATAATCTGTTTAGCATAGGTCAATTTTGTGACAAAGATCTAGAAGTCCATTTCAAGAAGACCCGGTGTGCAGTTCTAACCGACGAAGGAAATGAACTTCTAGTTGGTTCAAGGAAGTCAAATCTTTACACAATTGACCTATCAAAGCTTAAGCCAAAGAATGACGTGTGTTTGATGTCTAAGGCATCATTTGAGAAGAGTTGGTTATGGCATAGACGACTATATCACCTCAACTTTCATTACATTCAAAAGCTAACGTTGGGTGATTTAGTTATAGGTCTACCGGTTCTGCAGTTTGAGAAAGACAACTTCTGTACTGCTTATGAGAAGGGGAAGATAAAGCGAGCTCCTCATCCACCGAAACCCGAACCCAACACACACAAAGCTTTGGAAATCCTTCATATGGATCTCTGTGGTCCGATGAAGACTAAAGTATCAGTGCCAAACGATACGTGTTAGTCGTTGTCGATGATTATTCGATATATACTTGGGTCAAGTTTCTACGTTCAAAAGATGAAACCCCTGACTTGATCATCTCATTAATCAAACAGCTTCAAGTGAACCATCAACAAACAGTTCAGACTGTCAGATCAGATAATGGGACAGAGTTCAAAAACAAGACTTTTGATGATTTCTTTAAGTCATTTGGAATATCTCATCAATATTCTGCGGTTAGAACACCTCAGCAGAATGGAGTCGTTGAAAAATGGAACCGCACACTTGTTGAAGCCGCCAGAACGATGCTGTCTTATGCTGATCTACCTATGTTTCTGTGGGCTGAAGCTGTATCGACGGCATGCTATACACAAAACCGTTCAATCATCCATCGACGGTTTGGTAAAACACCATATGAATTGATTAACAATAGAAAACCTGTAATACACTACTTTCGTGTTTTTGGATGCAGGCGTGTTGTGCTGAACGATAAGGACAACTTGAACAAATTCAGTCCTAAGGGAATTGAGGGCGTCTTTATCGGATACTCGCTCACTTCAAAAGCGTACAAAGTCTATCTCAAGTCTTCCAGAACTGTGAAGGAAAGCATAAACGTCAGATTCGACGAAACTGAAGATATGGCTTCTGTGCAAAACAGTACAGAACCCGCAATATCTGGAATCCTAGCATCCGGACAAATCCGTCCAATGGTGACAAGGACGTCAAACAAGAATCAAATTTCCACTTCTAATTCTAATCCTAATGATCTTGATTTATTGTTTGAATATTTTTATGATGATTATTTTGGTAGTAATAAACCTTCCTCATCTATCAATAACAGGAGTCAAGTTGCTACACCACCAGCTCATGCTACAATGTCAGGGCCTTCACCGGTACTGACTACACCCACAACTGGTGCAACAACTCCTGCATCGTCTTCAAGTAACACACATATGGCATCTCTACAAGCAACACAACATGAACCTACGAACGGCGCTTCTTCGTCGGGTACACCTTCTAACGTCAATGATGATGATTCTGCTAACATACCTGAGTCATCTTCTGAAGCAGATCCGGAGGCAGTTCCTGTTGACTCTTTTGTCAATGAAGCCGCCCACAACCGGAACCTACCTTGACAATAGAGTTGAATTTTGATAAAGATCCCACCTTAGTGGATCCCAATGAAGATGCTGTATCTCTCCTCCCACATTCTACAAAGTGGACTAAGAGTCACCCCATTGAACAAGTCATTGGTGACGTATCCGAACCTGTTAAAATAAGGTCTGCAACAGCAAACGAAGTCCTATTCGCGCTCTTTCTAAGTCAGGTTGAGCCCACGTCAGTTCGACAAGCCTTAGACGATCCGGATTGGATCGTTGCGATGCAAGAAGAATTAAACTCCTTTGAAGCGTTGAACGTGTGGAGACTAGTTCCTAGACCCAAGGGTAAAACGGTAATTGGTACTAAGTGGGTCCTGAAGAATAAGAAAGATAAAGACGAGATTGTTGTGAGAAACAAAGCACGCCTTGTAGCAAAAGGGTATATGCAACAAGAGGGAATTGATTACGATGAGACGTATGCACCAGTAGCTCGCTTAGAGGCAATCCGGATGTTTCTTTCATTTGCCGCTTTCAGAAACTTCACTGTTTATCAAATTGACGTGAAGACTGCCTTCTTGAACGACGTCTTGAAAGAAGAATTATACGTTTCTCAACCAGAAGGCTTTGTGGACAAAGATAAACCAGATTACGTCTACATTCTTGATAAAGCTCTCTACGGTCTCAAGCAAGCCCCTCGAGCCTGGTACAAAATTTTATCTACCTACCTACTTGGTGCTGGCTTTCGGAAAGGTAAAATCGACACAACTCTCTTTACTCTGCACAAAAATGATGAGGTCCTTCTGGTACAAATTTACGTTGATGATATTATTTTTGGTTCAACTGACCCTGGATTATGTACTTGGTTTTCGGGCATTATGATGACTAGATTCCAGATGAGTATGATGGGAGAGATTAATTTCTTTCTCGGATTACAAGTCAAGCAATTCTCAACAGGTATCTTCATCAACCAATCAAAGTATGTGTTTGAAATCTTGAAGAAATTCAAGATGGAAAACTGTACCTCAATTGGTACACCTTTGGCTCCTGGATCTAAATTTGGTCCGGATCCAGATGGTGTAGATGTAGATGTTATGAATTACAGAGGGATGATAGGCTCATTAATGTACCTTACTGCGAGTCGTCTAGATATAATGTTTTCAACTTGTTTATGTGCAAGATTTCAGGCACAACCAAAAGAATCACATCTTGGTGCTGTTAAAAGGATCTTTCGATATCTGAAGGGGACACCGTACCTTGGCCTGTGGTACCCAAAGGGAACGGGATTCGAACTCACCGCATATTCTGATGCGGATCATGGAGGTAGTATGCTAGACCAGAAGAGCACATCTGGTCATGTGCAGTTTTGGGGGGACAAACTGGTAAGTTTTTTTTGGAAGGGTATCCCAGGCACATCTCGGACTAATCCCTGGCAAATTTGAACCTTAAAGATGTCTTATCAATGTTGAGGACGCCTAGGATCGAACCCTGGGTAGATGGGATATTCCACCACATCATCCATGGCGATCAACCACTGCGCTACAACCTGATTGACACAAACTGGTAAGTTGGTCTTCGAGGAAACAGAACTGTGTTTCAACATCAACTGCGGAGGCAGAATATGTTGCCGTAGCCAGTTGTTGTTCACAGGTTCTGTGGATGAAGACTCAACTGATGGACTACGGCTTCAAGTACGAGAAGATCCCCATCTACTGTGACAGTAAGAGTGCAATTGCCATATCAGCTAACCCGGTCCAGCATACAAAGACCAAACACATCGACATCAGGTATCATTTCATTAAAGATCATGTCGAAAAAGGTACGATTGAATTATACTTTGTCACAACTGAGTATCAACTTGCCGATCTCTTTACAAAAGCCTTGGATGAAAAACGATTTAATTTCTTAGTATCCAAGATCGGCATGTTGAACATGAAAGTTTAATATTCTATATTGATCATATAATGGATGGAAATATGTGTATCTCAATCTAGTTATTTCTATCTAGATTGATACATTCAAATTTTCATCACATTCTATTCTCAATATAAGATATTTTATTTTCATGTCTTTGTTGTTTTTCACTGTTTATTCTTTTTGTCACTTTACATTCTTGTTATGATACTTGTGTTTGCATAAGGTGTGTTCATAGTCTCAGGGGGAGTACAGTATAAGAAGTATGCACAAGAATAGGGGGAGTGTGCATATCTGACTAAGCTTGTAAGTGTTGATTTCATGTGCTCACTACTTGAGGATCACAAGTTATGTTCTCTAATTTGTTTTAAGTACAAACTCTTAAATGATGAAAACCAAATTTTCAAACATACTTGCATCATTTAAGGGGGGAGTGAAAATATTTCAATAAACCTTGAGTGCTTAATCAATTGGAAGTTGGACATCTTCCAATGTGATAAAATCTTTCAAAATGTTATCTGAAAAATGTCCAAGTGTCACTGTTATCGCAACCTACTCTTGCGATAACATGGTGAACAGTGCTTTATCTCAACCCTCTGTTGCGATGAAACCAGGTTGCATTCTTATCGCAACCTTGCATTGCGATAAGACCAGGTGAACAGTACCTTATCGCAACCCGTATGTTGCGATAAGATTGAAAAGTTTATCGCAACTCGTTCATTGCGATAAACCGACACGTGGCAGGTCAAACGTTGGACCAATCTCTTGATGCCATGTGTCACGAAATTCAAAAATCGTATAAATAGGAGAGAGTTTTCCACCACTTGTCTCATCTAAAATACCCTACTCTCTCTCTATACAGCTTCTGGACTTTCGATCTTCAAGACAATTTTGGGTTTTTCTGTTCCGTGCATTTGATTCAGACCTACATCGAGGTAAATCCTTCAAAATCTCAGTCGATATCATCCATTAAATCGTATGCTATAGTTGATTTTAGGTGTATAGGGCCGAAACCCTTCATATTCTGCGATGATTCACTGAGTTTTTGTGTTTGTTAGGACTTAGAAAACATAGGGTTTCACTGTTGAAGTCATTGCGAGTCTAGTAGTGTTGGTTTTAACATCTTTCATGCGAAAAATGATTTTCTGGGCTTGAACACTTAGATTTTCTTCGGTGTTCATACTTGTCGCAACCACCTTGTCTTCATATATTCATAACTATCACAATGGTCTAATGTTCATCCGTATCGCAACCTTGAGTTGCGACAAGATCTTATCGCAACCAATGCGTTGCGATAACCTCTTCTCACATACTTCAAGTTGTGATAACTTCATGCTTGCGATAAACTTTGGTGTGTGTTGCGATAAGCCCAACACTTAGGCATTGCAGAATCGTCGTCAACTCCTCCGAATCAACCATTCCGCGCTGAATCCGATCCACAAACACCACCACCAGTACCGTTACACCAAATCCCAACCGACCAGCTCAAATCAGAGCTGTTAGCCCGACTTTTAGCCCAAGGCGATTCCAATACGGCTGAAGAGGTAGATCTTGTTACATTACTACACCAACAATCATAACCTCAAACCCAACCTCAAACCTCAACATCCACGAGTGCTGAATATCTAGCTTTGAACGAGTCCATGAAAGACATGACTAAAGCTATCATTGCCGGCTACCAATCTCTATCCTCGCGGATCACCGTCATCGAACAGGCGTGTGGTGTCCAAGCTCAAGCCTCAGACAAAAGAAGACATGATGATCAGGATGATCCTGATCAACATGAGGGGGAGAAGAGAGCACGGGTTGGAGAAGCAGGTGGTACGGGTACGGGAAATGAGGGGGGTTCAGTCAGTGAACGAGTAACAACTGAAGCTGGAACAACGACTGATGTGGTACAGGTAGAAGATACAGACATGGATGTTCTAGCTGATGTCATAACCGGGCTTGAAAAGCCTTCGGTTGTTGACAATAGAACGGCGGACGAGCGGATGGCCGACAATATGATTATTGATATCATCTACATTGATTCAGAGGAAGAGCCGGAAACGGCCGTTTATAAGATCAAAGAAGAAATGGTTGAAGCTCTGGACGATGAGTTTGACAATACTGGGGATCAGGATATGGGACTTGAATCCGAAGATGATGCTCCTCCACCGCCAGAAACAGCAGATCTAGGTACAAGTACTTTTTTGTTGATAAGGTTCATCTAGGCTTTGCCTAGACTACATCCTTGGCAATTTGGAAACAAACAAACAAAGCGGCCGTCTGAGACTAAGCCTGGCCACAGAATGCTGACGCCTGGACTCGAACCCGGGGTGGATGGGATATTCCACCACATCCCCCAAGCCCTTGCCAACACGCCACCACCCTTGTGGTTTGGGTACAAGTACTTCAGCTTCACAAGCACCGGTAATTCATGATGGAAAGATCAGAGATCCTGTACTTGAGGCCGAACTTAGGTTGTATCAAGAGGTTATTGATGCTGAGCCGAGATACGTGGCCACATGTGAAAGTGTCGCTATTTTAATTCCTTTTCAAGAAAGTCTAAGGAAAGACTTGTTCGTCAAGAATGTTCAAAGGATTAACTTAGAGAAAGTCTATGGGATAGAGGACTGGCCATCACTTAAGAAGATCGAGTTTCTACATGTTATGGGCAACAAAGACAGAGAAACAAGTGCTGTCAGATCGGACAACATGATAATGAAGGTGCTGAAGGTTGAATCTCAAAAGCTGCTCAACGTCTTTTATCCTGAATTCACTGTCTTGAGATCTGATGGTTCTGAATGTGTGTTCTCCGAAGCTGATTTCAAGAGTCTGAAACTGGATGATTTCCTAACCCTCCCGGAGAAGAAAGTAGAACTGTCTGCCGCATATCAAAGTGTCAAAAGATTCATGTGGAACATTCTAAAGTTCTCCTATCTTACTGATTTTCAGATGGCTCTTGAGTCTCACCAATCCAATGTAAATCTCAGAATACCAAACCGACGTCTGCCTGATATCCAAGGTATCCCTGCTTACACTGTACTGAAGAAACCAGAGCTCGGAGTTGTCTACTTAAACCAAGACTCAAAGAAGAGATTTATGAGAGTCATTGAAGTAAACAAGTTCAGCGATGGTACTTTCGAGATGATTTTGGCACATTTGAAGAGCAAGCTTCGTCTGGATGCAAGTGGAGAGGTGAAGCTCAAAGATAAAGAAAGAGACCTGACCAACCAAGTGATTGAAGCTATTACCTACCGGAAGGAGTACCAACATGCTCTACGAAGATTCGAGATCATCTTCGGCATTCGGAAAAAGTATGTGGCCCCAGTAGACGTCTAAATCTTTTGCCTCTACATTGGTACAAAGGGAGAGATTGTTAGTGCTTAATTATGATTGTACCAAGTAGAGGGACCTAATGTGTCAATGTTCCATTCTTGTAATAGGTATATATTGTTTGCTATTTTCCTGTTATGGAATTAGGTCATTTATCACACACATAGTAGCCACACATAGTATTGCACTCCATTCATCTTTGTGAGCTATTATTGATCTTCATTGAATATAGATATGGCTTCCTTTGTTGTTCATATGGATTGATTACTTGTTCTGGAATCACAACATGACTCCAATAAGTGCAGTATATTATCATTTGATATGTGACACTGCACGTCCTGCTCAAGGACATTGATTTTTCAAATTGGTTTACGGATAGTTAACACAAATAACCAACAGCTTTGCTTTACAGACGGATATCCGAAGGAATCGTTCGTTGGTGAAAGCCTTTCCAGAGTAGTGTAATCAATAAACTTTACCAAGTATTAAAAGTAAGTACTAAAAAGACAAACACATATGTATATATATAATTAACTAACTCGTGATATATTATACGGAGCAGGGGATTTCCAATATATTTGATCTTATGCAATATTAATTGCCCTTTCTAATGATCATAAATATCTACATAAGAAATGTAAGCCATGTTAGAGGCAAGTCAAAATTCTG
The DNA here is from genome assembly GCA_033807775.1 of Saussurea involucrata. Taxonomy (NCBI): domain Eukaryota; kingdom Viridiplantae; phylum Streptophyta; class Magnoliopsida; order Asterales; family Asteraceae; genus Saussurea; species Saussurea involucrata. The sequence continues at coordinate 147,081,690 of CM066314.1, forward strand.
CCAAAAGAAGAACTTTAATGTCACCTCTGGTATATATATAAGCTACAAACATTGTAAGAAAGACCATGATAGATCAACTTTTTCCTATACATATATACACACACACACAGAGGAATGGTAAAAGGCAATCGTACGTATAGAGATAACCAATTAAGATGGCATAAGAACTAGTTTGTTTGGTTTGGTCCATTTTGAAGCTATACTATACACATAGGGCTGATTGAGGAACCTTTTGTATGATCTTGAATTCTTTACATCTAGCACAATCAAGCACATATGAAACATGGCCCCCACCAACATTAATTCCCTTAATATTGTTGTGCTGCTTTTCTTTTCAGCAGATAGCTATACATGCAGATGCTTCACCATTAGCACTACTTTACATGACATTTGACATATATATATGTCTCCTGAATCTTTTGACACATGCATGGATGCTACTATATACGTAGGACACAACCTTTAATCGCAACTCCACACTTACGCTTGTGCGCAGCGTGAGCTAAAACAAGCCCAGGCTGCTTCTCTTGCCCATAAATATGGATAATTGCATCAGTTTCTTTCATACTCAAATTAAAAGCAAAGCTCTAAGTTTCACAGCCCCTCTCACAAAGAATTAAAATGTCATATGTTGCAAAGACAATCAGAGGGTGGTCGTTTAGAAGCCATGCAGATGGATACAACAATGGAAATGATGGCTATTACTATCCGCCATCAGCTAAATTACAAGGAGATGGCGATGATGATGACGCAGATTATGACTATGCTCCAGCAGCGTCAGAGGGAGATGGAGACGGCGACAACGCAGATTATGACTATGCTCCAGCGGCATCAGAGGGAGATGGTGACGATGATGATGGAGATTATGACTATGCTCCCGCTGCGTGATCAATTACATAATAGATAGCATCAAGTAAAGTAGCTAGATCTAACATTGAGAATGTATTCACTACATTGATGATAAATTAGGGGTATTCCTAGACTATGAGAATGTATCAACTACCTAAATTGCTGATATATGGTCATACCACTAAAGATGATATAATATTTGTAACTGCTGCTTATGAAATTTAGTTGTCTACTCAAATTTTGGTTTAGCAGCTTATAATCAAGCACTTTGATCTACTAATCCACCATGTCAACCAAATTTCAACTGATATTTTTGGTTAGAGTCATTGAAATCTTAGTTGGTGATTGATAACTAATATTTGGGACTCCTAATTCCTTAGTAAAATTCATAGAGAAGAAGGTAAATATATAACTTAATAGAGTACACAACACAGATGGTTGGCTAATGCACGACCAAGTTGCAAAGTGTAACTGAAGAAAGAACATTCACATTGCAAATTACTTGCCAATTGATAAATTTAACCAGATTATGGTCGCTAACTTCGGATGTCAAATCCAAAATCAGTGCCGTTTGACGGTCACTAGTAGCAATTTTGATACTTAATTATAAGCTTTGCTTTTTATAAGGGTACCCTAAAAAAACTTAACCGAAACTGTAGATGCAAGCAATGATTAGCAACGAAACGTACTGTAGCCATTGCAAACACTAACAGACAGGAGCAAGTATTCTTGATAAACACTTGATATACCATCCACCAATTATCATGTTACAATGAGGGTGTTATTGATAGAAAAAAAATGATGCTAAAAAATATGTAATACACAAAATTTGACACCATTTTGGTGCAAAAAAAATGGTGCAAACGATTGAAGATGGTCTCACTGAAATGAGAAAGGATAAAATGAGGGAATCTTAATTACGTAAACTAATACACATGCTAACCCCAAACATACTAACTCGCATCTACCTAAAAAAGATCGGATTAATAAAGCACATGAACATATATAATCTTAATTTATTTGGAAAGAGACGAGAGTCAAATGCTTATTATGCTGTTTCTTTAACTTTTGGATGAAAAAAGGTTCCGATATTTAATAATATTCACTTCTTTTTAAAGATAAATCAAACATAGATGTAAGATATGGTTGTTCTAGACAAATGACCCAACTAATTCTAACAACAAATCCTAGGTAAGATGATGTACGGAGAATTCGATAGCTAAGAAGGTGTTTCTTCTATCTTTGGAAAAGAAGAAAAGGAGCTCAAAAGAGGCATGGAAATTGGAATCGGAAAAGGGGCAAACAAAAACAACTGAGACTTTCACCAAGACTTAAGTCTCGTTGCCCATCCAGGCCTACCGAGAGTTAAGTCTCGATACAAGTACCGGTGATACTGAATTGATTATTATTATTTTAATTATTTTAAGTTAGGATAATTATTGTTAGTTTTAATTATTATTTGGTTTCTTTTTTATTAATTATTTAATTACTTCTATAGATGGGTTAGGATTAGGATTAGATTTGAATTTAAGTTTAATAGTCATCGCTTGATTAGTTTAGCTTTTTAGGCTTATTGTTTTCTTTGTTAATCATAGATTTTGATCAATAAAATTATATTTAGAGTTTAATCTCTAAGTATAAGAGTTTTTTCTTAATTTTCCGGGTTTTACGCTTGTAGAATCGTTCATTATTTTGGATTTAAACGTTTGTCGATCCGTTCCGCGTTTTCCCACAGCTAGCGTCATAGGACAATTCACCTTTGAGAGCTGAATATGCTTCTTTGAGATTTCAATATATGTACATATATTGCAAATCATATAGCAATCTTCTAAAAGTTAGAAACTCTGGAAAAAAATCATGTATTGTCTCATACATGTTACAACACATGTGAAAATCAACCAAAATCATCTAATATGTCTGATTTGATTCATATTGTTTCAGATATTTTGTTCTTCGGTGTGAGTATAAGTAATCCCTTGGCAAATTCTGACCCTAAAACATCAGATGAAACCTCAGTGGCCACAATTGTTGTGTACGCCTCTCATTTATGAAATATATGCATGTTGATACATACAAATTGGCTTTCATGATTTTCATATGATTTGCTACCAATGCATCAAGATACCTACTAAAACAACTCTAGGAAATATTTTATCATCATTTGAAATTCTTTGAATAGGTATGGTTGATTCGTGAAAAGCATCTCCCCTTTTGGCCACCATATATAGAAAATCCATGTGAATAATATTATATGTCATGCACACCCTTTGTTCATAACTCCACACTTGCACTACTAGAATAAGGACAGAAATATATATCCATGGGAGATTTGCAAGGGATCACCGAAAAAATGAGCTTTTACAGGTTTATTAATTTGCTAACAATTTTCATAGTCGACGCTGATCCATTGGTAAAATATAAACTCTCAGACGGATCTTCACTAACAAAATAACAAAAACACATCGTTTAAATAATTTGAAAAGAGACAATTAAAGTTTTCAAAAATATCAACTAGAATTAATAAATGGAAAATAAAATTTAATTATCGCCAGTAATCCATTGGTTATCACCGCATAATTTGAAAACTATCAATTTACTAAGAAATTAAAAAAGAGAGTTGGACGCTAAGTTTCACTGGGAAATGGATCGTGTCTTCCTTCTTTTTTGCTCTTATTCAATTCTTCTTGAATATATTTGGACATTCTTATTGTTGGAACTCCCACTATCACATGAAATTTGGATCTATTTTGCCATTTTTGCATTGTAAATATTTGTCTTCAAGTTACAACAAGTGAGAATCATACTAGGGGTATCATTGGTCATAAGTGAAATTAATATTTTGAGATTTCCTCACAATAGTTTTGAACAAAGGAGAATGTTTCTTATTTGAACCTTCCCCTGTATTCTAGGACTTCCACACAATAGGTTTGGAAAGTGTAAACTACATACCAAGGTAGGCATGTAACTGCCCCTAAAAGAATGAGAAAAACATCAACCAAAAATTGATTCTAGCCAAAAAAGAGAAGCCAAGCCAAGGAAACTTTGTGTATCATTGCAAAAAACGACCATTGAACCTGGAGATCGAAAATGATAACCCTGGGAAAGGGCTAGCTAGTTATATTAACATTGTGTGACGAACCCAACCAACAGAAGGTGAATAACGACCCTAGATAACTTGTGGGATTAATTAGATTAACATGCAATAAAGTTTGAGCCTTTGGGCTCATCCTCATAGGTCACCGGTTCGAGTCGTGCCAAAGCCACTCGGCATTTTCATGGTTGTTCTCTAGTTCCCCATGGGATAAGGCGAAAGTTGGCCTAACACCGGCGGTTAATAGAAAACAAACCTAAAAAATAAACAACCAGCCAAGAAGAAGCACGAGGTCCACAAAGATCCAAATTCAGTATATTATATATATTTATATTAAGAGAAAATGATGCATCATGTAGTTATGTCATCATATATATTATCACCTTTTGGTTGGACTTATATGTCAGAAAATTACTCTAAATTAGATACAATCTGTCTATTTGTGAATAAAACTCTGCCAAGAAAGCATCGACATGGCATGATATGATATGTCGTGTGTGCAACACACTTCTGTGGCAGAAGCACACACCTTCCCACAGGAAGTCGGGAATCACACACGATCCACCATGATCGCAACCTTCCTTTCCATGCATTGTCATCATCCCTTAACAGAGTGTTGTTTTGTGTATGGAAATAAAATGATTACGAAGAAAAAAAGATTCGCTAAGTTGTTTTTGTGTACGAGGTAGGAGATACGCATAAATTGTGGAAAAAGACTCTTTGAAGTTATTTGTTTCACTTTCATTTCAGTTTCCTGCAGTCCTCCATTTATTTATTAGTTTCTTTTCCCATCTTCCCCAAACATAGTGCACTTTAAGAGTGAAGAAACTAGCTTTATGGTAAATTCTTTTCTTGTGTTTACCCTCATTCTATCTCTCCACAAAGAAGAAAATGCTTCATTGTGTAAAGATTATGTGTAATATAATTGTGAATCATGATGATTATCATCATGATACTGTTTATGATCATGCCAATATATATGGTGATACCCATCACACTGCTGATCAAGATGCCATTGATGGCGATGATGATGGAGACTATGACTATGCTCCTGCTGCATCCATGGAAGATGTTGGCAGTAATACTTGCTCCTCCTGCCGATTGAATTGATCAAGATTCTTGATCAAATCAAGTGAGAAACCCTAGTTTTAGATACAGATCCCCTATATACAATAGGTAGATATAGATACATATATAGATGATTATGTGAAATACAAGTGAAGCAACCAGCAATTGTATACACGACTCCAATAAGGCTGGCTGCAAATTAATGGGGGATTTGTATGACAACTACTTAATGCATGTCATATATATCCTGCTTATGAGTTAACAGCTACAATCCCAATTAAGCTGATATATATATACAATTAATCATACATATAGTTTGCCCAAAATATTGGTTTTCTTGTTGCATGTGTGTTTGAATTGCAGGCTAGAGCAGCTACATATTTCTATTAATGTTATGTTTATGGTACTATGAATATAGAAATATATTCCATCATGTAACAGTCTTAGATGACCAATATTATTCCATCATATAAATTAAACTAGATGAAGATGAAACAAAAAACATGTCAGACCTAAATTGTAAACTCTAATTTGATCTGTTACACATCCTGAAGGACAAAATTTACCAACGGATTTTTGACACATTGATATTTCATATTGCTTTACACACGGATATCCGAAGGAAATGTCCGTTGGTGAAAGCCTTTCCAGAGTAGTGTAATTGATAAACTTTACCAACAAGTAAAAATAAGTACTAAAAACACACAAACACATATGTATTTTATCTTAGGCCATTACTATATAACTACACTTAATTAACTATATATATAACTCGTGACATATATAACGGAGCATGGGATTTCCAATCAAATTCATCATATTTTATCTTATTCAATATTAATTGCACTTTCTAATGATCATAAATATACATAAGAAATAAAATTAAGCCAGGTTATTAGAGGCAAGTCAAAATTCTACAAAAAGGGTACTGATCAACTTTTTTGTAGAGTCATTGATCTCTTAGTTGGTGATCGATAATTAATATTTGGGAATCCTAATTCTTTCAACTCTTTAGTAAAATTCATAGAGACACTACAAAAGAAATGACTTTTACCCACAAAATTTACCCAAGGAAATTTCGGTCGGTGATTACCCACGGAGGAAATACCAATGGTTCGGTAGAACTCGATGTTTTTCGAGAAAATACCCATAGATCACCCAGAGAATCCCTCTGGGTAATCTGTCACTGATTTGCATTACCCACAAATACCCACCAACTTTGTGACGGTTT